>OY728157.1:1544884365-1546176214 GCA_963277665.1 Viscum album | reverse complement strand
AAAGTGATTTTTATTATAGAAAATACTCAAGGTTTAACCGTCCTTCCCTTCATATGATTGAAATGAGTTCTTCATTCACCATAATATAGTTTTAGTACCTTAAAAAATATTCTTCAATTTTAGTTCCTAGTTTAATTTATTTATTATTTAGATACTTGACACATGTCCAGCTTATGGGGTGCGATGGATAAGATGGGTATGAAAAATCTTCCTCTAAATACTTTAAATTACTCTCCATGATCAAGATCCATAATTATTAAAAAATAATTAGGGCAAAATGCTTCTATTCTTTTCAGATCCAGTGGAAAATGAGTGTTACACATGAGGAGGATAATAATTCATGTGTAGAAGTTGGTTCTCTAGGTACATGCTCAAGTGAAAGCAGACAAAACTTGGGCATTGAATATTTGACATGGGCATCCAGATTGGGCATGGGATGAGTAAGAATAGTTTTGGGCTTGGATTCATCTCATTGTCTTTAATTATGGTTATTATAATAAGATATTTTAGTATGGGTGTTTGAATATCATGCCCTACTTTAGGGTGAAATAAGGATTCTTTGGGAATGTTTGTATCTTAGATTAAAAGTGTTTCTTGATATGGAATAATAGAGTTGGTCCACTTCCACTATAATATTTACTTGAATTAGAGATCAATAATGACATTTCAAGGAGGGAGATAGTATGTATAAGTGAGCATGGAGTTTGAATCTGGTTAAATAGAGAACCTAAGGTTCTGTCCTAGCAAGAATTTTTTATCCAACTTAGGGATTGGAATATTATAAAAATGTTTTCTAAAAGTGTGGATGAGGTTGTATTGAAGTGATATTGTAATGTTTATGTAGTTAGGAAAATTTAAAGGGATTAGACCATGATACATGATAGATCTACTTTGAGTTTGGTCTTCATGATGGAGAGTTCTCAACCCAAGTTTGGTGTGAACTTCATTTAGACATTTTTTCAAGAAAAATGTATACACCTATGTATAAAGACACAATTGATTAAATGGGAATGATATACTCTAATTTGGTCTTATACTATACAGGAAACACACACACACCAAAAAATAAATTTCTTCTTCTATGAAAACATCAACTTCAAATGAATTATTCATCTTGCCAATGATTGGATGTCGGCCTCAAACTATCTTTTACCCATTCATTATCCATTATAATGTGATATGACCTATATAAAAATCATTAAGATCATCCTATAAATTTAAATATTTTTTGGATATTTGATACTCTCATTTCTAATTTTCACTGGTTTGATTTAACAGTTTCTCAAATTTGGGTCGATCTCATCTATGTGTGATATATATAATATGAAATTCTTCTTTGAGTGTGATCCTGTATCCCATGTTTGGTAATATTTAGGTTCAGTATCCACATCAACTTTAGTCGATCATAATTGAGCCAGCTCAGGTGGGTTTAACTCATCAAACTTGATCAGAGGTGAGTTTATGTGTGTAATGTGTTCGACTGGATGAGATTATTTTGAGTAGGAATATATAGTGTGATAGAGATAATGCATGAAGGAGGTTGTAGTAGAGCTTGATTGATTTACTAGGAGATCATAGTATCTTGATAAAGGAGAATACATAAGCATTGAAGCGACCTTATAAAGGGGGTGTTGGCTATGGTCGAATGTGATTTCCATGGAAATAGGAGATTCATAGTATCAAGATCTTCTCACAATAATATGCGTATGATCGTAGGAATGGTAGGTCAATGGTTTGACCGTGAAGTTGTGGAATGGTAGCACTAAGTGGCACACTGGTGTGGTAGTAGAGTGCATGGTTTCATGACTCATGATAGTAGGGTATGGACACAGTTTTAGACCCTTCACATAGTCATAGATTTTCCTTCACCATTTTCAACATCCAACTATACAAATGAAATAAATAAATTTTTATGTGCAAAAATTTTTCTAATTTATTTCAAATTGAATAAAAATTGAAAATCAAAGAAACTTCCCTTGATCAATTAATTCCAGAATTAATTCCAAATTTTTTCTAATCATAATTAATTCTGAGTTCATTATTTTAAACACATTATAAAATTCATAGTTTTTTTAATGAAATTAATTTTATTCATCATACATTAATTCTAAAATTAAATAAAACAACTAAATTTCAAAAATCAAAGTATATATTTTCTAAGTTGATTCAAAAATTAATCAAAACTATTTCTAAATAAAATTGATAAACTTTATACAATAAAATTTTAAGTATCCAAAATCAACACATGGATTCATAATTAAATTCAAGGATTAAATAGATCATTAAAATACATATTTTAATCCATTTAACAAATTAATTATAAATTTTCAAAAACAAAAAAAATTGATTTTCCTGGGTTTTTAATTAATTATTGGGATTAAATTCAATGATTTTTTTTGAAAACCATGTCTTAAATTAGTGCCCATTACCAAGGTATCCAAATTCACAGTATCTCTTAGATCGGTTTCCATATGACATATTATTGTAGTCTTTCTCGATTTCATCAGGAAATTCAATACTGGGGAATATTTGTGGTCCCCTTGAGCCATGAATTCATGTCCCATGGAGTGGATATGATCTTCATAGACATTAAATTATATTCTTAACCATTACTTTAATCCCCATGCATATGATGATTAAAATGGAATTTGAATGGTATTCAAGGGTGACCAAAGTGATAAATCTAGTTTTTGATCAATGTGGGATATGTTGATAGGCGAATAAAATATCTAGGTTGAATGAAAGACCATAACGAGACACTAATGGAATGTGTGGTTCTGACATGAGATAATTTTCTCTTAAGAATGGATATTGTGTTGATACTTGAGCCTCTATTGGATTCTACCCAGACTATGATACTGATAGAATTTTGAATTCCCAAAATATAGAGTGTCTCAATAATCCTTACATTTACATAATAATGTATTGTGTGTTCCCAACCTCAAGTCAATGTTTTCAACTGGTGAAAACCAATTTGGATTTTAAGTGCTACATTGGTGGGATATGTAAAGTGAGGTTCCTCTATAGGACAATGTTAGCATTTTGGTGTATTGTGAGGGGTCTCCATGAGGCTATATTATCATGGGAGTAATTTCTAGGGATCTTATACAAGGATATATTAGGCAGTAAATGGAATCTCAAAGGACAACACAAGACTCTACTAATTCTACAATTCATTCTCAAGTTGTATATGTGAGTATACATTAGATACATGGTGTAATCTCAACCTCCAATGCATGATACACTGTCCTCCCAACTTAGTCTCATCCCAATCATTAAAGTTTTTATTAGCCACTTGATTTCATCATTTATTATTAATTTTCCTATTCCCTAAGATTATTAAACATAAAAAATTAAAATAAATGGCCATAAATATTTTTCAGAAAATATCAAATAAACAGTCAAATTCATCATTTTAGGAGAAGTTTATCAATATTGCTCAAAATTTCCTAAAAACCTATAAACTACCTATTAAATACTGAAATTATTAAATAATCAAACAAAATAATTCAAAAAAATAATGAAAAAATGAAAAATTAATGCTAATAAATTACCCCTTACATCATATATATTAGTGGGATTAGATCCATATTTAATCATGAATTAATTTAGATAGGCACATATTTTAAATCATGACTATTTAGGTAAGCATTAATTTCAATTATATCATATATAACTTCTGTATAATTGATTGGAAACTATCTTTTCATAATTTATATAATGAATTATTCCAAGTACATTCATCGGGCCACCTAATGGTTAGGGTCACCCAACCAGTCATAGCCTAAATATTACAATTGGATAACAAGATCATGAATTAACTCATCTAATCACATCTTTAAAACCATGATATTCATCTCATGAAATTACCTATTTTCATGCATGATTTTAATGATTTTATTTAAACATCTTATTCCCTTTAACCAAATTAGCATGTTTTAATCATATTAATGAATAAATATTATACAAATAATGTTTTTGTTATGTATCTACATAAAAAATTTATCAATAATATTAAATAAATATTCATATGTATTACATGAATATGGTATATAAAACTACTTGCACATAATAGATAAAAAATATAATAAACAAAAATCAAACTCAAGAGAACTTATGACACAACATGTATCCATCCCCCACTTTTCTAGATAGATCTGCAAACCCTTGGTTAGTTAGAAGTTCAAACTGAAGTCCCACTTTCCATTGATCATTAATCAACAGTGTCTGTATATTTAAATAATTATTTTATCTCCAAATATGTAAAAATAATTATAATATAATTTCACTTAGGAATTATAATAAAATAAATCATTAATTTTGGTTGAATTAAACTACATATTTTGATATAAATATAATGAAACCCCTTAAGTTTATTTAATATCATTTATAAAAATCAATCTAAACAATTTAAATTAATTCATGAAAATATTCATAATATAAAAATTATATATTAATGAATATATAAAACAAGTAAATGAATAAATGAATAAATGAATAATTTGTATATTTATTATGTGATATAACAACTTTAAATAATGATTTTATCTTCTAAAATAACTTTTGATAGGGTTTAAAGGTCCATGAGGGTGAGTGTTTTAAAAAATTATTTTATAAACTGTATATTGTAGACAATGATATTCAATATCATTTCCCATGATATAGGCCGAGCCTATATATTTGATAAAGATAAATTTAATATATTATAACATTGGGCTTTATATGGTAATCAATTATAACATATATTAATTTCTACGATATAACATATTACTATCATCAAAATGTTGTTTTATTATATCCCTAGTCATGTTATATATCACATGAGACGATATCCTTATAAAACTCCTATATATATATATGTATATATATATATATCAAAAAAGAGATTTTATACTATAACACACACTTTAATATCAATATATCACCATACATGTTATTCCACTCTTTTTTTATTCATATAGTGAGAAAAATGATATATACATATAACTAGGAGTTTTATAAGGATATTGTTCAATGATATATAACCCAACCATCAAGATTTCAACACATTATCCAAAATCTTATTACAACCAGTGGTATACATATATCAATGTCCATGATATCATGTTTTTAATAAAATATAAAAATTTATAAAGTTTAATTTTTTTACTAATTTGTTTAAATTGGATCTAATACCATTTATGGGTTTTTAAGATATCATACATGCCAAAAATACAAAAAAAATCTGAATATCAAGACAATTGTAAATTATAAAGATAATAAAATATGTAAAACAAAATGAATAACATACCATACCACCTTTTATCAATCATAAAAGAAAATTAATCTTGATGATGATCATTAAATAACAATAAATAAGTTCTTTCCTACTTAATTAATCCAAAAATTATGGAATTACAAAAAACATCCATAGAAATTATATCTTTAACTATAGTATCCTAGTACCTCCATTTTTAAAGGAAAATAAAGAAAAAGAGAGTGATTATTATTTGAAAAATTTACCAATGAATGTGTTTATTTGAGTTGTAGATTCAATTATATAGACCACATTCATTTGATGAAAGAGTCTCTTTAAGCTTAAATGTTCCCAACATTAAACCAAATTTTGGAGTATTTAAGTCATGTGTTATAATTTACAACATAAAATAAACCTCATTTATACTCTTATAAAAATTTCTAAAATCAATGAAACATGTTTAAAACACATAATAATATAATTTTAAACCTTAATACATGACAATGAAATAAAAATAATGTAAAACAGGTCTAAAATGGTATTATGATATCACATATTATAATAATAAAATGCATTTCATATAAAATAATTTACTATATAAAAATTCCTATGAAATTTAATTTTAGATCATATATATTTTAAAATTATATAAAAAATTATTTAAAAAATTACTTATAACTCTGTTTAATATTAAAAATTATAGAAAACCTCATAACTTTTCTTCTACCATCAAGCCTTCAATCATAACCTTAATGAACCTTCATAACTAGTGAAAAACCTCCTCATATCTCAAATTATATCCCAAAAATATGGTTCACCACTATTTATATCCTTCATTAAAAGATATACATATAACTACTTTACATATATTCTCTTTGTAATTTCCAATCACTTTGAACCAACATGTAAATCACCAAAATATTCTTCATCAAATTAATTTTATCCATTCCATTATGAAGATCATATGAATATCTATTCTTATTTTATCCCACATTATCTTCTTAATGATTAAAACCTCTTATAAAGTTAATTATTCTTCAAAAAATAATCAAATAAGTAATGAGTATAACTATAAGAATACTAGAAAAAGTCCACAATCATTAGATGAAACTATAATAAAATTTACACTAAATAATTGCAATACCAATCCATGTCTTCAATGAATTTCCCAATCTATAGTTTTTAGATTTATAAGCTCTAATTTATACATTTTTTATTAAAATACATGATCACCCCAACCAAGGACACTAAAATACCATCCAACAAAGGTAGTGGACACCCACCCATAGAGATAAAATATGAAACTTAGATACTAGAGATAACACCACCATAATAGAAGAAAAATAAAAATAAAAAACCCTTTAAACATAAAAAATTTGAACTATAATAGATTCGAAGATAAAATTATAAAAGTCTAAAGTTAAATATAAAATCAAGATGAAATAACCTCTCAATTCCTAGTTCAACATAACCAAAATAAAGCATGCAAGATAGAAAATAATAAAAAGATCATGTCCATAGTTCTAGATTAAATATTGATTAACATTAAATTAAAATTATCTATATTTTAATAATTATAAAAAATACTTTGTATTTTAAAATATTTAATTAAATGTGTGAAGATAATTTTATAGAAAATACTTCATGGAAATATTTGTTTTTTTAACCTCAACTTTATTTTTATTTTTCAATATAATTATTTACGAAAAATTTTCTTAGTTAAATTTTATTAGTTGGAAAATCTATCAATGAAATACCATTTTCAAAAATATAAATCAAATAAAAATAATTTTGGGAGTAATTAATTAAACTAAAACCATAAATAGTTACATAATTTAGAGAAAAAAATTTAGTGAAGAAATAATAATTAATCAATATTTTGAGAAAAAAATTACTAAGTAGAAAATAATTTAAAGTTAGTTTATTCATCATTATTCAAAAGTTTGATGAATAAAAAACCAAATATCAAGATATTATTCAATAAACAAATATTTTTCTAACTATTAGTAAATTAAAATTATTTATTCAGAATTTTCTTGAATAAAAGTGTTCCATTGATATATACTTTTATAAAGAATTCTATTGAGGATTTTTATATTTAAAAACTTCTATTGAGTCCTTTTTTAATAAAAATATTATATTAAGTTTTTTCTCAACTTAAAACTAGCCATAAAGTCTTTGATATTTTAAAAATTATTATCCAAATACTTTTTTAAACTACAACTTTTTATGGAGATGTAATTTATTTAGAAATATTTATCCTATACATTTATTATTCTTCTAATATCTATAATATATTTAGTCACTCAAATTCAATGATATGATAACTTCATAATCTTTTAAATATTTTATCTCATTTATAAAGTGATGTAATTATTATATTTTATTAAAATCATGAATTAATATTTAAATTTAATTTGGGAAATATATTTTAAGACTATTTTTAAATTCCATGAAACACAATTTTTTTAAAGAATAAAAAGTTGAATTATTATGAACCTAATTTAAATATCCTTAATGAAAAAATGAATCTTGAGATCTATAATCAATTGAAAATTTTATTATCTATGTTTAAATTTATCATTGTTATTTAATAAAAAATATTATATTTTCTTTTTTCATTTCAAAATAATATATTTCTAGTTGACTCTTTTATTTCTTAAATTTATTTACATTTTAATATTAAAAGGATATATTGACACTGAAAGTATGAGAATATTATATACAATGGAGTATTTTAGGCATGTTTTTTATTTTTAAATCATATTCCAAGGTACTTGAAATTGATTCTACAAATCTAATGTTGGGAATTAAGTTTATGAATGTGAGAAGAAACAAAAAAAATAAAAACTTATGTATACCTATTAACTTTTATTCCATATAGTTATATTTGTAACATCAGTAAATATATTAAAATCATCATCATTATAATTATATTTATATACATTAATTAATCAACCATTTTTATAATTTTTATAAAAATTTAATAAGAGAAATTTATAATAATTTATCTTTATGAGACTAAATACTAAACCATTTGTTCAATGTTTTTGATGTCATGACCCCATCCCTCTAAAGGTACCCCTCCTCATATGGAAATGAAGAATAGAATATAATTACCCCCAAATCCCACCTCTAATAGGCCGCATGTTAGAAACTAGAATTGAGGGTGTATAAAATAGAAGAAATCCTAATACATGTAATGTCATACATAAACTGAAATAATTAAAAAGAAATACTAAAAGTACCGAAAGTAAGAATTGAAAATGACTAAAAACTCCAAGAACTCATGAAAGCTACTCAACATCTCCTCTGAGCTATTAACATTTAGACCAATCACTAAACTGCACTTGTTGGCTTGAAAATTTGTTTATATATACATAGGTTAAGAATAGAAGGTATACTCAATTGGATCCTCCCCAAAACTACTTTTGATTTTTTTTGAAAAAAGCATAATAAATCCTAGAGAATAAACAAATGAAACCAACTCATCACCTAAATGAGTCTACTAAATTTCCAACCTCACTATAGATCAATCACCAAATAATGCATATAAATAACCATTCTATATAAAAAACATATATATAAATGAAGGTACTTCACTTCCACTTCCCTACTATATTTTCACTCTTACACCAAAATGCCACATATTCTGTTCTCATACCCTCCATAAATAAGTCTTCCCTAATGTGATTCAGGCCTTGGACTCACCTACCTCAGTCTTGTGTAGGGACCACATATCATATTAGAATCAATCCACATATCTCTCTCATCATCAACATCATTCCATCTATAACCAAAGTGCATGTACAAAAGACACTATTATCTATGTAAATATATTATACCTCAATAAAACACAACCCATGAACATACACCCATAGAAAGTTAGATCCACCATGACCAGATACAAGTATGTGCTATACCTTAAGCCATTATAGCCCACACATAAATGTATAGTAAAATTGAGATCCATCACAACATAGGTAGGAACACACCCATACCTCCATTATATCTCAGGATATGCCTTCTCATATCTATACCCAAATTGATAGTAGGTAAGAGGGAGAAGTTATCCATATATTTCTCTTCCATACTAGATATTGGGGACCCCCCTGAAAAAAAGCATTTTAGTGTCGTTTTCCCTAAAACATGGTTGGGGTAGCATATGAAATAAGAAAATATAAAATAATATAATATAAAAAACACTCTAAGGGAAACTACCTAGCCTTATAATCAATTCACACTATCATCGCACAGGACCCCTGACTACCATTTCCAAGGTATAGATATCAAAAAACCATACAAACATCAAGTTCATTATTAATATTATTCTATTATTAATTTACCAATATTAAAGTTTTAATATTATTAAGACTATTTAATTTAGCACCAGTATTATTCTATTTATATTATCAAGTATATCATCATCATTAAATATGGTTTAACTAGTTTCTTATATTCAACATGCTTTATTAAACCACATTACAAATTTTATATTTTAAACCCATGATACTTGGAGCATCACGTTCCACCATCCCATGGTTTTAATTAATGTGATTTAAATCATTTAATATCACTTCTATAAACAAAACCCCATACCATGGGTTATTTATTTATTTATTCACTTTTCATTCATACATTATCTAGGTACTCTATGAATCTAACTAAGCCACCACATCAAAGATTCACGTGCAATGCATAGATTCCAACTATGTTTAGTTGTGGGAACCCAACCATGAATAATATCTATCCATTCAACCATATATCAAGCATCAAGAAATAAGTAATGATTTATGATAAATCCATGCTATGAACTTATCTTGACCACCCTAGTGTCCCACACCATTGAGCATAAACTAAAAAAACCTATCCCTCTATCAATGACACTTAACTTCATTGTAACTTAGGCTCCCATCCCATGCAAGGTTCCCAACCACGCATGGTTATTAAACAAAAATATCAAGGATATAAAAGTAAATAGAGCACACATATATAAAAAATATAATTTCTACACACAGTCAATTAAACCAAGGACATAGAACTAAGACATACAAACCTTCTATAATAATAACGAGCTTTCTCAAACTTAAAAAAATTTAATTATAAAATAACCATTTTAATTACTATATTTAATTAACTAGTTTATTATGTATAGGTTTTCAAAAATAAGAAACCTATAACTTATCAACTATCAATAACTATGAATATAATTATGCATCTAATATTTCACTCATATTCCATCAAATTCAAAGAAGAATAGATATCAATTTACATTCTTATTTATTTAGTAAAAACATCATAATTATTCAATATTTATATTATTTATCATATTTCCAAAAAATTAACCATTACAAGAACAAAAAAATCATAACATATAGATATCACACTTTCTAGTAAAACAAGTAGTAACAATAACATAGTGAGATACACATATGATCACAAAACCCAATCCACAAATCATACTTACTTAAATTTTGAATTATTATCTTTATTAGGTTAATTAAACCACTACCCAAAGGATTAAATCATGATAATATCAGACTTTAACTTTAAATTAAAGAGTGTTAATATATCCCCTACCTTAACATGAAGGTCTCAATGTTCTTCGAGTAAGAAAAGAACACCAAGTGACAAAATCCAATTACCTATTTCATAGGTGAACCAATGATCCATAAAAAATAACTCTAAACATAACCCCACTATCATTAACTGATAGAAACTACAAGAAAAAGGATAAAATAACCTACCATAGCATAGAAGTATAATATAAGAGAATAGAACCATCAAAGAAAATAAAACTAACCTCAAATCACTAAGAATTGATCTTTAGAAGTTAAGGGTTTAATCCCAGCAAACGAGATTAAATTTACTTTTAAAAAGGTCCCCAAGTCACCCAAGGTTTGGAGGATAAAGGAGAAATTATGAATATTTAGAAGTCACTTTATAATTTATACCTAATTATTAAAACATAAGGCCACAATGCGGCCTCCTTGATTACACCATAATAGATAGGATTTCCCTTAATTATATGGAATAGAAAGGCTATCCAAACCACATGAACTATGATCAAAGTGTCCCTTATGGATTCATGGAAAAAATCCCCACATATCTATACTTTCAAAAAACTTGATCGGAACATGATCTTAAAACCCCAGGGTAATAACACAATTTATTCCCATGATCCATGCCACAACCACCCTCACAATTATAGAGACAAGGAAAAAGATCCTCTAAAACTCTGCGACATAGCCCCTACCCATGCTATAAACACTTATCAGGAGGAAGAGATACCAAAATTTGGAACCTAGTATACTACACCATAGACTACCTCCACACCAAAACTTCCTCTTAGGAGGTAGAGACTTTAAAACCTCCCATCTCCAAATCCAAAAAACTATAGGGTCCACTTATACAATACAAGAAAAAACTTATGACATAAATGAATATCCACATTGTATAAACAACCTATAGTTTAAATTTTAGAAAAACTATGATTCAGATCTTACATATTCTCCCCAAAAACCTTCAACCACCTGAAATGTGAAGGAAGGTCTCAGGAAAAACTGGGGTCTTATATCAAATACCTCACAAACAATCATTATCCTCATGAATTAAAAAAAACCTAGAAAAGGAAAGGGGTTTGAAAAAATACCCCATAAGATACCTATAAAGGATCTCACTATACTATGAACATAGTTGGACCACCATAAATACAAATCACAAAAACTTATAGGATCACCAATCAACCTCAAAACACACTCTCAGGGGATATACCTCTCAAGTAAAATTAAAAAATAAGAAAAAATTCAAGGAATATAAATGATGTCATAAAACAACCAAGGGTTTAAAAATCACCCCAAAAAGGATCAAAAAAATCATTGAAAAAACTTAAGATATTGAGTGTGCATATATGCCTCCCTCTCCCAAATACTATCCTCTAAGTGACTGTGCCACCACACGACATGAACCAAAGGAATATGAACACTTGCACAAAACCTTCTCTAGATTGCATTGAATTTTAATAGGTCATTCCTCAGAGGTTACACTATCTTCAACATCAAGTTCACCTCAATTTATGACATGAGATTCATCATGAATATACTAGTGAAGTTGAGGCACATAAAATATTTCATGAATTTGGATCATCTATAGGGGTAGTGCTAATTGATAAACCATACCCCAACCTAATCCAACACCTTGAAAATTTCTAATGAACCTATGATAAATATTACACCCATGACCAAAAATTTGATTCCAATGATAAGGAGACACCTTCAAGAACATTTATCTCCTATGTTGAACTCCATAGTCCTCCTCCGATAACCAACATAGAACTTATAATGATCCTATACCTCCTTCATTCACTTGTGGACCACCTGGACCTTCTCTATCATATACTAGACCAATTTTGGTCTAAAAATATCTAACAATCCAACCTTAGTCTTGGATGTTTGAAATTGGTATAGTTGACCATATAGAGATTTAAATGGATCTATTCCAATGGTAGAGTGATAAATATTGTTATAGAAAAAAACCACTAAAGGAAAGCGTTGTACACACATTCTTCTAAAATCCATAATGCATATACACAACATTACTACTAAGGATTGGATAATCTAATTTGTTTGTCCATACCTTTTTAAATGAAAAGTGGTTTTGAGGAATAGATGAGAGCCATAAGAACTTTGTGTACCTCTACACATCTTAGAGGTAAAATGGGGATCACTATAAAATATAACCATCTTCAAGACCCCATGAATCCTCACTATCTATTTTAGATACTGCCTCATCAACACCTCCATTGTGTTTGAATCCTTAATCATTAATAAATGTACTAACTTGATATGATGGTCCATGATCATGCATTTTGCATCATAAAATCCTTTATATCTAGGTAAATTGGTGATTAATTCCATAAAAATGTTCCTATACTTACATTGTGGAATATCAAGTGGTTGAAGAAAACCACCAGGAAAATGATGATCAACCTTAAATTTTAGACAAAAAACACCAAGAGACAAACTATGAAACTGATCACTTTATAATTGACTACTAAAACTAATTACTCAGAGAACTATACATCAATTTCACACCAGGATGTACCACTAAGGTAAAACTATGGAAATCATGGAGAAACACATCACATACCACTGAAGGAATGAAAATATTTCCCTAAAGATGAATGCAATAAAGATGGATGCACTTTAATATCAAGGTGTGTCACTACTATTTCCTCCATCACTCTCCAATAATCTCTAGACTCACACATATCACTTACTTACAACTACTTACTCAAGGTATCTTCCATAAAATTCCCTTAAATAGGTGTAAAGGAAATCTCAAATTTATAGTCCTATAATAAATTCATCCACCATCACTTCCACAAATTAATGTCATATTGGGAGAAGACATAATTAAATCTCTTGTGATCCATGAAGACCACAAAATGTTCACTGATAAGATAGTTTCTCCAAAAATTCATAGAAAACACTAGAGAAAGAAGATCAAAATCATGGGTGTTATAATTACATTCATGAGGTTATAACTAATGAGAGCCAAATAGATAACTTACTTATTCTATAACAACATGTAACCCAACTAATTTGTGAATCATAATAATAAAACTTAAATGAAAAACCCTCCTAAGAAAGAAAAAGAACCAGGGAATTGACCTGGTTATACTTAAAATACTCAAAAACAGCCTAAAAATGATCAGTTCACATGAATGCCTAGTCCTTTATAGTCAACATCATCATTAGAGTCACAATCTAGTATAAGTCGAATATGAGCCTCTTATAATATAAATATAAACCAAAGAAACTCCACACCTGAACAACATTCTTGGGGGATACTAAGAAACCAATACCTCAATTTTCAAAGGATAAATGAATAATACATGAAAAGATATGACATTACCCAAGAAAAGGACCACATGATCCTAAAACTCTCACTTCAACAACTTCTTGAACAACTAGTGAAAATGAATAAATCTTATAACATCTTGTATATTATCTTCTTTTTCCCCCTTTGATGCTAAAAAAACAATAATTTCATTGATAAAAACCACCAAAAACCAGTCTAAAAAACTTACAGAACACAAAATTCATTAACCCAGTGAACAAAGTTGGAGTGTTTGTTACATTGAACAACATCAAAATGAACTAGTAATTATTATATTGACATTTGGAAGAATTATTTGGGATATCCTCATCATTTACTCACATCTGATAATATCTAAACCACAAGTTGATCTTTGAGAACTATTTATCATGTAGTGACCCTGAATTCTCATACATAATTAATACATATTTTTAGATGAATTTTAAATAATTTCACAAATACATGACCGAAGGCCATGAAAGTTTAGTGAATTTGGATACTAGATACACAATATTATTATTTCATGAAATATCTTCAGTATCTATCATAAATATATTCCTATTTAGTACTCTTCATAGACATACCCTACTTAAACCTTTATTTATAACCAGGGGGAAAAGAAACATATGAAAAAGTGAGATAAGTTACTCAGTATGGGTAAACATGGAATAAATTAATTTATGATCATATGAAATAATAATATATGTATAAGGGTATACGATTATGAATATAAATTAAAAAGTTCATACCAAATCTATCAGGGATTGTAAACACAAGTCATGGCATAAAAAATTATCATTTCAAAAAGAATAAACCATAAGAGTGAAAAATCATCATAAATCAATCATGAACTATAAGTTCATGTCATATAATTGTGACACCATCATAAGTATAGAAATCATTTCATATGTCAATGTTAATAATTGATACCATAAAATCATAATTGATCAGGAATAAACAAATGTTTCCCATTTCATAATGGATCATGAATCATAACCTATTTCCCATAGTGGTTTAAGAACATTATCCTATTTTCCATAGAGTATCAAGAACATAAACTTGTTTCCCATAATTATCCCATGAGATATAAAAATTTACCCAATACATTGGAGGCAGATATAGGTCCTACCCATAATTGGTTATAACATAACCACCATCACATAATAAAAACCATATATAAGAATTATACATGATCATAAAACATTCATCATATCATAACCCATGGAAATAAATGGGTTTTATAAACATTTCATCATAGAATAACCCATAGAAAAGGATTGGTTTCCATAAGTATTTCAATATAACATAACCCATGGAAAAGAAACTGGTTTCTTAAACATATTATCATCATAAAAATAAACTTAAACCATATAAATAAATAATAAGGATGGTATAATTGGATCATATGCCTATTAAAACATAATAAACACCAACGTTTTTTTGTTGTTGATGAATATAAATTCTATAAAATATCATTAAAACATTATTGAGGAAAATATTATTTTCATTTGAAATCACTTCTTCAAAATTTAAAAATTTCACAAATATTAAGGAAAATTTTTTATTAGAAAATAATATTGAAATAATTTAAATTAAACTTTAAATAATTGTTTGGTAATGATAGTGGAGAACTATGTTCATTCCTTACACATTAAAAAAAATATTCCTTTCACATTTTCAGTAAAAATTAAAAACCACCTCATTTAGAAAAGGGCAGGAAGATTCCTTTTTAAAAATATATGAATATTAAAACATGGGTATAAATTTCTATAAAAAATCATTAAAAAGTGGAAAAAATTTCTCTAAATCATTTTTAGAAAACATGGACTTGGAAGAAAAAGGTTTTTTGACCGAAGAGAGAAATAAATTCGATTTTTCCTGAAAAACATTATTTGGAATCATGAGTTAATAAAGAGAGAAAAATTAAATGAGAACAAGTCTTTTCATGAAATGAATATATTATAATAAAATCTATGAGTTTATTGAGAGATATTTCATAATTTTTCGTTATCCAAAACTTAATCATAAATAATCTCGATAAACAATGAGATTGTAACATAAAACCTTTACCATTTTAGTATCTTTTGAATAATAATATCCATTAAAGAAAGAAACTTATATTGATATTTATATCCAATATATTTCATAATAATAATCATAAAATACATTTATAGTCTATACATACACCATAAAAACGAAATAAATGGTGTATAAGGAATATGCCCCATATAAATAAAAGTGAGACGAAAATCCATTACCTTAAGTCTCAAATTCCTTCATACGTGTTATAAATTACTGTATAAATAATATAAGTTTATTAAAAATATATTATATAACCATAATCATATTTAATATACCATATATTATTTACTTATGACCTTTTATTAGCCACTTATTAAAAATTCCTTATTAAAAATCACGTTTTGGGTAATAACTGCTTTGTTTTTCATGTATGTTTTGATTTGGTATTTTTGGTCCTTTTACTTTGATCAGGATTCCAACATATACATAATGTAAAACATTATATAAATATAATATATATTCATTATATATTTATTTATATTAATCCATTAAATCTATAGATAGAAAATGAATGACACCATTCATGGAGACGGTAGACCGTACGTACACATGAATGCTATTTCCATTTTATTATAGGATGAAAATAAAGAAAGGTAAATAATATATTAAATTTATATAATAATTTTTATTTGATTTATATAACATATTTCCATTAAAACTATACTTATTACCTTCCATGTAAATTGTAAATGAAGAACAAATCATGTCTCTTTGTGAGGCGGTAGTCTGCTGTACACATGAGCAACGTTATCGTATTCCCAAAGAATGAAAAATAAGAAGTTATATGTGATATTATAATTACAAAGGTATAATTATATCATAAATATCAAATAAATTTGTTAAATCCATCATTATATATATATATATATGTGAGAGGTAGTGATGGAAAATGAATTATATAGGTCCGTGAGGTGGTAGTCTGTTGTACACATGATCAACAGATTTATTTCCCACTTGAAGGAAGAGGAGATGGATATAGATTATTCCATAAATATAATAACATCTCAGTATATTTTATATAATGGTTTTATTATATTTTAATTACTATGACTTTAATTTAGGTGGTAAGAGAAGAATTAAAAAGAAAGAGTTTAGTGAAGACAATTACCCTCTCTTAGAAAAATCACTTTTGGATCTCTTATTAAGGGCCGTAGGATTGATCTTTTGGGAAGAAAAGAATCTATAGGTAATGTATAAGTATTTTTGGGAGATATTTTTGTAGGTTTTGGTGGATCCGAATGGTTTATGAGGTGAAAATTATTGAGGGGAGGAGGTCCCCTTTAATAATTGAGGAGTGGAATTTGTGTAAATACCCAAAATTATTCAATAATTAGAAGTCAATATCATTCCATGTGCCTAAAAATTGGACAAATAAAGTAATTTAGAGATTATATGGTTAATAATAACTTAAAAAATAAAAAAAAACACATTTTTAAAACATGTTGTTCTTTAATATCTAAGTTTACTCACTTTTACCATTTTATTTTTCACCATGGAAACTAGTCTTTTTTTATTTACCTAGGTAATTCATTATTTAAGAATAAAATTAAAATGAAACTTATTATATAATTTGGAACCAATTATTCTAAATATTAAATCTAATTTATTAAATAAATATCCTATGCATGTTGGAAATTTATTTTAACACATACTTATGCAACGCCCAAAACCCCATTTTAACCTTAGTCACAGTAATTATTTTTTATTATTTTTACTAATATTTATGAACATAAATTAATTTGAAATTATTATATAATATAAATTATTATTATTATAAATATTTAATCCATTTTATCAAACTCAATTCATATAAGTATCAATATTTAATTTAAAATAAAACCTGTAAATGCGATGAAAAAGCGGTTTTCCAAAGAGAAAATTTTCACATGTTTAGAAAGATTTAATATAAAAATCCAATATAAAATTGATTATAGTGACTTAAATTATATTAATAAATATATAATTAAACTAATTTTACTGTTAAAACCATATTAAAATAAAAGGGTTCTTGTAAATTCATTAAATGAATAGGTGGTTTTTAATAAAAACTAGTATTTATTTACTATTCATTAAAAAATTAATCTTTTCATAAAATTCACAAATATTCAATAAAAGATAATTTTAAAATGTATATTTCAAAAATTAATTTTATTTTTTAAAATAAATTTTTTAAGAGTGTATTTTTTTTATTATTTGTCAATAAAAACATTTTTTTGAGAAAATAGTTTTTCTAAAACATATAAAGACTTTACTAAAAAACAAGTCCTTTTTCATAAAAAAGTTTTATTTATATACAACCATTATTATTAATATTTAAAAAGTGTTTATTCATATTCATACCACCAATTTTAATGGTTATTTTATAATTATCATGTTTAAATAATAATATTAATAGTATATTACAGTTTGTTAAAATTTGATGTTGCATGTAACACAAGCTGTCAAAGAAATTAAATTTATTTTTAAAAAATAAAGTTCATAAAATATCAGGCTGTTACATTATACCCCTATAAAAATGAATTTATCCCTTGAAATACCTTCACTTTGGTATAAACAAATGAGGATACTTATTCCTTATTACATACTCAGGTTCCCACATAGCTTCCTAAAAATGGTTTCTTCACTAAAAAACTTTGAACAGGTCTGTGGTCTTATTTTATATCACATTATCTATATGAACTAGAATCTCCACTGATTATTCCTCATAATAAATATCATTATCAATTATTATGACCTTTGAGTTCAGTTCATGTGATGGATCATATATACACCTCCTCCGGAAAGAGACACGGAACACATCATGAACTTGAGAGAGGTTCGGTGGAAGCATCAACTGATAAGCTACCATCTCGATACAATCAAGAATTCCCAAGGTATCTATATAAATAGGTCTTAGTTTTCCATTATTTTTGAAAATATCATTACCTTCTTCCATGGACAAATTCTTAAAAACACCTTGTCACCAACTTCAAATTCCAAATCACATCGAATATTATCAACTTTAATTTTCTTTTGACTTTGTGACACCCTTATGTGTTGTTGAATAACTCTAACCATATCTACTATCTCTTCAACTAGATATGTTCCCAATATATTTCTTTCTATAACTTCATCCCAACACATTGGAGTTCTATACTTATTTCCATAGATGATTTCATAAGGATCCATATAAATTATTGAGTAAAAGATATCATTGTAAGAAAAATAAAATAGAGGAAGGTGTTGATCCAAACCATATTTTAAATCCATATAACAAGATATCAACATATCCTCTAGGGTTTTATTTGTTCTCTCAGACTGACCACCTATTCGAGAATGATACGCAGTGCTGAAACTCAACCCCATAACCAGATCCTACTGAAGTGTCATGAACCGTCCTGAGATTCCATCCAAACCCACACCTTACCTAGACCATGTAATGGATCAAAGGGAGTTCCCAATCCATTGATTCTTAAAACTAGTACTTGGGAATCAAACATTACATTTTGTAATGATTTCACCCATGATAAACTACCATAAACATTAAACAAGAATAAAACATCATCACAAAACCAAAAACCATGACCAAAAAAAGGTATCACTATCACATGTTAAACATTTTACAACTTTAAACAAAAAATTAAAATACCAAAATGGGGAGGGGAACTAACTACACAACCCAACCTCTATGAAAAAAGAGGGCCATCACCCTAATGCCACCTCCACTAACACCTACAATTAGAAGAACCACTAAAAAGCAGATCCACCATAACCACTACAAAACATCTTGAATTTACATAGGTCAAACATATCAAGTCCTACACACCCAAGGGAATATGTAGGGTATGAGACAATGCCCAATAGGATACTACCCAAGAGACAGATTCCATGCCAAACATCACAAGAAAAATCACCATTCTAGTTTTAATAAATAGATTAGAATCATTTTTAATAAAATATTTTAAGGAATTTTTTTTCAAGAAAAGCATGATTGAAATTAAAATGAAAGAAAGGCCCACTGTATGCGATAACAAGCACAACATCACAAGAAAACCATGGGTAATCCATAAAGGTACTATCAATAGTGAGATCCTATGAACCTTTTATCCCGGTGGTATGATATAGCAACCATAACCCACAATGTCCTCATGCATGAGACACTAGAGAGGAATCCATCCAAAGTTCTAGTGGTATTCAATAATCATCATAATTTAGTTAGTGTTTTAGAATCAGTCTTACTAGAAGGAATAAAGCCTTAGCCCCACCGATCTGACTAACATACTAATCCTAGTCTACCCACCTAGTTATGTAGGATTCCCTTTGTACTCAATATCCACTTTTCATGTCACATAAAACACCACCCAAACATTCAAAAAAACTATAATATAAAACAAACACAAAAAATCTACCAATTTCACAAACACACTTACAACATTGAAATTACCCAATCCAAACAACAAATTCAGTAGGAAAACCATTTTCAAAACTCCTTTCTCACACACACATATTCCTCTTTTGAAACATCCAAGGAAATCAACCATTTTCATTTAAAAAGTCTCCTTTAAAACCACATGCACCCCAAATTCCTTTGAAAACCTAATTTACACCACAAAAAATACTCTATAGAACATATTTAAGAAACAAAGAAAGTATAACAAAGTCATTTAATAATTCTAAATCATGTAATCACCCACCTCAAGCTTGGAAACTTCAAGAATCTGGTGTAAAACCACAAACACACCTCCATGAGACCCTATAAAGGAAAGATCATACCATAAACATCAATATTTAACCCAACAACTCAATATTAAACCCTTATTAGGTCAAACAATCTACTTGAGAAAGAATAACCCAAAAAGTAAGGAAGGAATAATCAAGAAGAAGGAAAAAATGAAAAGAGAAGAGACTTACTTGATTAATATTTGAAGATAAAAGTCTAAATACACCCAAATATTGAAGTCCAAGGGATCCAAGAGGGAGGGGAGGAGGATCCTAGGGATATAAATACTTAATGGGGAAGAATGGGGGTAGATTTAGGTTAAAATAAAAGGAGGTTATAAAGGTAAATTCAAAATTTTAATGAACTAGACAAGTCGTATGGTTTCACTACATGGTTTTCCAAACCATGTGGAAACTGTGTATCCTTATCTGTCCAATGAGGAATGGGGCCACATAGTTCCTGAGGGGAGATCACATACTTGTGTTGTTAACTATGTTACCCATATAAAACCATTGTTATGGGTGCATGATTATTTGTATTCCCATGAGAAAGGCTTTGCGGCCTAAACAATGCCACTATCTAGGGTGCACAGTTTCTCCTGGGCTGGCACATAGTTTCTACTAATTGTGTGCCAACCAAAACCACCTATTGTCAGGTATGAAAACTCCATTTTCATCAAAAACACTCAGGAAATCCTAGAGACCAAGATAATACTAAAAATACAAGATAAAATACCTTAAAATAATACCATGGAAGTGACATTTCTCCCCACCATGAAAAATTTCCATCCTTGAAAAGTCATTCTAAAGTCTGATTAGAGAACAAAAATGGGTACTACTCTTCCACCAAAGATTTTTTACCATGTCTCATGTTCTTCATTACCATTATTCCAAATAACTCAGACTGATGGTATAAAATTCCCATGAAACACTTTCTCCTGGGAATCCATAATCCGTACTGGCCTCTTAAACATAGAAAAATTGGATTCCAGCTCTAACTTTTCCCAATTTGGTAGATGGGGCAGATCTAGGTTATACCTTTTTAGTTGTGAGACATGGAACACATAATGGATTAATGTAAAATGATATGAAAAAGCTAACAAGTATTCCACCTTACCAACTCTATTGGTAACCTTAAAAGGTCCAACATACCTTGATGTTATCTTCCCTTACTTACCAAGACAACAATGACCCAAGAGAGGTTTCACCTTCAAAAACACCCAATCACCCACTAATAATTCCAAGGATCAAATCCTCTAATCAGAATAAGACTTATGATGAATCTATGCTATCAAAAACTACTAATTGATCAAACAAACCTTATCAAATGTCTCCTATACAAGACTCAATCCCAACCATGTAGTCTCACCCACCTCTTCCCAGCACAATGGCGACCGACATGGTCATCCATAAAGAACCACAAAGGGATCCATTCTTATAAAGGATTTGTAACTGTTATTATATTAAAATTCCACTGACCTTAAATAGAAATCTGACGAGCCTCCAAAATCTAACACACATGCATGAAGAATATCTTCTAAGATATGATTCTCTCACTCCATATGAACATTTGTTTGAGGATGGTATTCCATGATCAACTTGATCTATGACCCCATTTCCTTCTGAAGGTCTTATCAGAACCGAGAGGTAAAACATGGGTCTCTGTCTAAAATGATATATGACTGCACACCATGAATCCTCACTATCTCTTGAACATATAATCGACCCAACTCGTCCACCTTGGTTGAATCCTTGATCATGATGACATGATCTGATTTGGTGAGATGGTCAATCACTACCCATATGGAATTCCTCCCCCAGGGTGTATGAGGTAGGCCAATAATAAAGTCCATGGTGATATCATCACACTTCTAGGTAGGAATGGATAATGGATGAAGTAAACCAGAGGGCCTTTGGTGATCTTATTTAACCTACCAACATATATAACACTAAGATACAAAGTTATCTACATCTCATTTCATGATAGGCCACCCAAAATGATGAAAAACATCATAAAAAATCTTGGTGGTCCTGGTATGAATGAACCACTGAGACCATTAGCTATCCTAAATCACTACCTTCTATAACAATAAAATAATCACAACATGAATCTTGAAGTAAAGAACTCCATTTGAAGACAAATACCATTCAATGGGAACCTCCCCACCATTTAAGAACTACATAGACTACTGGAACAAATCATTTCCCAAATTCTCTTGCCAAATAATCTCTAGGATAGAGGGTGTCAGCTGAACACTAGCCAAGAATGCACTTACACTATACTCCTTAGTCTTCGAATGCATTTAGGAAAAAAGACCCATACTTGAAGCATCGTATTAGGACACATATACCTTTCTAAATTCCATCAAGATCAAAATGAGGGATATGTTCAATCACCACTTAAGCTCTCCAAAAGATGTCTGACATTTCAAACTCCACTAAAAATTTACCCCTTTTCAAGTAACCGCCATCATGGATGAAGCGAGTTGAGATAAATTCCAAAACAAACCACCTATAGTACCCTTCCAGGACTAAAAATCTTCTAATTTCAAAGACATTCCTTGGTTTCTCCCATGAAGTCACCGTATTAATCTTATTAGGGTCTACCAAAACCCCTCATTCCAAGATCACATGAACCATAGACTTTAATTTCCTAACACAAAAGGTGAACTTGGAAATCTTTTCATAGAGGTGATGTTATTGAATAGTTACCAACACAATCCTCAGGTCCCTCTGATGCTCTTCCTCGGTCCCATAGCAGACCGAGATTTCATCCATGAATTCCACAATAAAGGAATCTAGGTATTGATAGAATAACCTATTCATGAGCACCATGAAAACCACTTGAGAATTCATCAACCCAAATGGAATGACCAAATACTCAAAATGGACATACCTACTTTGGAAGGATATTTTAGAAACATTCACCTCTCTGAATCTAACCTAGTGATACCCAAAACAAAAATCAATTTTGAAGAACCACATTTCCCCCTTAAACCGATCAAAAAGATCATTAACATGAGGAAATGGGTATTTATTATTGATTGTTACGTTATTTAGATTCCAGTAATCAATACATAATTGGAGAGATCCATAAGACTTCTTAGTAAACAGAACTGGGGAAGACCAAGGTTAGACACTCGAGAAAATGAATCCTTTGGATTCTAAATCATCTAGCTATATATTTAATTCCATCAACTAGGTGGGGGATGTATGGTATGAGGGAAAATATATTGTCTTTATCCTTAGTGCTAAATATATGGTGAAATCCACATCCCACTCTGAGGGTAAACCTAAGAAGTCATTTGGAAATACCTTTGTGAAATCATCCACCATAATAGGCAATACACCCTCAAAGCCTCTATCATCATCCTCCAACATGAGCGATGGGATCTGGAAAACAAGACTACCCAAACCTAGAATTGGAGGTCCATCACGTCCTATCTAAGGATCCCATTCACTCTGAAAAACCTGGGTACTTCCATCAGGTTCCACAAAACTCACTCACTGATTGTATAGTCAATGTGTACTTAGAAACATACCGGCCAATCCATACCAAGGATCACATTGAATAGGTCCATTTCTAGAACCATAAATTCCCAGTCTAGCTTAACCCGAGATAGAGTAAGTTCACTAGATGGAAACCTGAAACCCTACTTCCACTTCTTTCCAAGTGGTGTCACTAAATCCATTGCATATGACATGATATCAGTTAGAAATTTCAACACATTCACAAGACATGTATAAATAAAATAAATATAGGAACCTGTGTCAAATAGAACAACAACTATGGATGACATAATAAGAATCATACCTTGAACCATTGAAGGTCCTCATTCTAATTCCATTGGTGCTTGATCTATTGCATGAATATGACTCATCTTTTTCCTAAGCCTAAGAACAACCACTAACCTGTGGCACTTCCTTAAGCTGAATCTAATCAGAAGAAGATCCAGCCCTACCACCACAACTGCTAAACTGAGATAACATTGTACAAGATATATCTGACTAGGTTGAAATTCCCCTAGAAGCTGTAGAAGCCACACCACCCTAATATGGATGGGCAGCTTTGAAAAAATACTAAAAGTGCCCCATATGTTCCCACTGATGGTAATGTCTAGGTGGTGATGGACATGTTGAACGCATGTGCCTTGAATTTATATACTGATAGCACAAGACTGACCTATCATATAAATCCACATACAAGGATATTCAGGAAGGATGACCTGAACTAACACCACCCATATTCTCATACTCATCTTGATTCCTCTTTCTCTTTTATTAACCTCCACTAATCTGATCCACTACTAAAACTTCCCTAAGAAAATCATACTTTCTAGAGCGATCAATATCCACTATCAAAGTAAAATCAACCACCTCAGCATACATATTTCGCTTAAATAAGAAGACTTGGGATTATATATCCATTATAAACCCCATTTAAAATCACTAAAACTTTAAATTCTTATTAGAAACTACCTTTGGTGTGAAGTGAACCAACTCTGCAAAGAGGTTAGAATAATCCATCATGGTTTAATCCCTTGGTGGAGAACCAGAAACTCCCCAGTCTCAGCGAAGGAAATGTTCTTAGGAAAATATTGCTCATTGAGTATGACCTTGAGGTCCTTCCAACCCATATGCTCATGCTTCCCGGCCTAAACCGATGAGTCCCACCACTTCCTACTAAGACCTTCTAATAAGAACGATACAAATTTTACTCGAAATGCCTTAGGTGTGTCAATAAACCTAAACATCCACTTAATATTACCAATCCAATCCTCTTATTCTTAGGGATCTATGCTTCTCTAGAAGGAAGGAGGCCTATTCTTGAGGAACTTTTGAGCTTTGTCCTTTACCATACCTGGTTAGACTTCCATGACCCGATCAAGACCAGGGTCCACTCTTTAACCCAAGGTTTGGACATCCTAAACAAATAATCCCACTAGTCTCTAATCAACTAGTGAGGTAGATATCTCTCCAACCACTTCCCACATATGCACAGGAAGTCCCAAGGAGGCATCTTTCTACAACCTTTAACAAACCAAATAATCCATCAACACAATATCTAGAAAATTTCACCAACAAAAACTTTGAAAATATCTCTATAAATCAAAATAAAAATCATATCAAATACAATCCACTAGAGAAAGAAGAATGCGAAGAGGAAGGAAGGAAGAAGCAAGAAGAAGGAAGAAATGAAAGGAGAAGATACTTACTTGATAATATTTGAAAATACAAGGCCAAATCCACCCAAATATTAAATTCCAAGGGAGCCAAGAGGGATGTGAGGAGGTGACTAGGGATAGAAATCATGAGTGGGGAAGAAATGGGGTGGATTTGGGTTAAAATCTGGGGAGGGTAGTAAGGTAAATTCAACATTTTTATTGACCTGGATAGGCTGCATAGTTTGACCTTTGGTATGGATGAAACACATAAATGGTTACTAAACCTTATCATTCCATCACAATCAAGGTTAAACTTAGGAACATTTCTCACCTTCTTTTGTAGATCCATATCATCCTTTTGTGACTCTTTAATCTTCACTTTGATAGATCATTGAACACTTATTTGAGAAAGATAAGATTTATCCCCATCATTTTGGATTTCCAAATCCATACTTTGAAAATATTGAAATATTTTATCTTTTGTGATCCTCATCATGGATAATATAGCATGATTTTTTTGACTCAAATCATCCACCTTCTTGTTCACTTTCTTAGGGTGGTAATGTATTGAGCAGTCATAATTATTAATCATCTCTAACCATCTTCTTTGGTGTATGTTAAACTCTTTATATGTAAATATATACATTATTTTTTTTGATTAGTATATATATCATACTTTTCTTGATAAAGATAATACATCCATACCTTTAATGAAAAAGTTACCACCACTAACTCCAAACTATGAGTTGGGTAATTTTTCTCATGAACCTTCAATTATCACAAGATGTAAGCTATAACCATGTCATTATGCATGAGAATGAATCTCAATACCTTATTATATGCATCATTATAGATTAAAAACCCTTATCCACTATAGGGTAATGTAAGAACAGGTTCACTAACTAATATTCTCTTCAGTTACTTGAAATTTTACTCAAATTCATCCATCTAGAGGAACTTGGCTCCCTTCCAAGTTAACTTAGTGAGTGGATTAGATATTCATGATAAATTATCCATAAATCATCGATAATATCCAGCCAAACCAAGAAAAATTTAGATCTCAGTCACTATGGTTGGTCTGGGAAAACATTAAATATCCACCATCTTATATAGATCCATCGTTATACACTCACTTGAGATTATATGAGCAAAAAATGAAACCTTTCATAGAAAAAATTTACAATTTTTAAAATTTTCATACAATTTTTCCTTCCTTAGGGTGTTCATTACAATTATCAATCGATCTTAATGCTCTTACTTTCTCTTTGAATATATAATAATATCATCTATAAATACAACAAAAAACTAATCAAGGTAATATCTAAAGACTATATTCATTAAATCCACAAAGATATTAGGATAATTAGTAAGACTGAATAACATCATGATATACTCATAGTTTATATACCTTGTATAGAATTTTGTCTTAGATATATCCTCCTTACTGACCCTCAATTGATGATATCCAGAATGAAGGTCAATCTTGGAAATGTATTGATCTCCACATAGTTGATCAAACAAGTCATAAATATAGGGTAGAGGATACTTGTTCTTGATCATGATCTTTCCCAGATCCCAATAATCAATGTAAAGTCATATCGATCCATCTTTATTCTTAATAAATATAATAGGCACACCCTAAGGTGACACACTTGGCCAAATTAATCCCTTGTCAAGTTTCTCTTGGATTTTATTATTTAATTCCTACAACTCAATCAAGGAAATTCTATAACGAGTCTTTAAAATAGGTGTGGCACCAAGTATGAGTTATATTGATAACTCAACTTCACATTTCAATGGAATACCAGAAAACTCTTCGAGAAATACATAAAATAACTCCCTCACAATATGCATATCATTGATGTTGAGTTTCTAACCAACCAATTAAGATAATAACCCCTTTTTTAATGAGAATAAAGACACATATAATATATTTTATCACCATAGGAAGTTCATATTTATTATCACACTAATAGACAATTGTGAATTTTATTCCTAAAAAATTGATTCAGGGTTTATATAGATAAATCCAATCCATGCCTAAGATAAAATCAAATTAAACTAGAGGGAGAATAATAATATTAGAAGGAATCACATTAAAAAAACTTAAATTGAATAATAGTCATAGGATTGAGATGAAATCATCATACCATTAGGGTTTTCACTGATAATTCAATATATAATCATTGGGGATAGGAATTAACATTCCTATATACTTTTCATTATATAATGGGATTTATATAACTAAGATAAAATAATATACCTAAATATTTTGAGCATGCCTATCACCACCCCAAATTAATTTTTCTATCTTTAATCCCTTAGTAAAACCAAAATGGTTAGCATGTCTGTCATGTATCTTTGATTAGAGTGATCAATCATTCATAGGATATCTAAATACTGAAACCTACTTTTCAATCTATGACACATTAGGTTTTAAATTGGTTTTCCATGATCATAATCTATTCAAATCCTTTATAATGGTTCATAAATATCTTGTTAATTTCCAAAAATATATCCCACAATAGTGTCAAACCTAGTGTTAAGAAAGGATCATTATTATGTTCCAGGTGATGATTGGGTCTAGTTCAATGCATACCTTTCAAATTTATTACCCCTAGGTATAAATATACTAGATCTAGATCCAATTGTAGTGTCTAGATAGGGATTTAATTTCTTGGAAACCACTTGATCTATCCTTCACTAAAATTACAGTTTATTTTTGTATACTTAGTCTTACCCTTAGATATATCCTTAGGGATCTCACTAAACATTTCTCATCATAGTTTCCAAAGGTTAACTAAACCTTCCTCTGATACTAACTATAGTGACCCATGATTCTCACATATAAATATTACATCTTTTTAAATGAATATTCAATAAATTTCACAAATACATGCCCAAGGACTATAAAATTTAAGTTTATTTTGAGACTAGATACAAAGTCTTCTAATTTCATGAATTATCTTCATAAAATACCATAAAGATATTTCCAATTATTACTATTTGTTGACATACCCAAATTAAACATTTTTTATAACCTAGGGGAAATTAAACATAAGAAAGGGCGAGATCAGATGCTTAGTAAGGGTAAACATGGAAGATATTAATCAATGATCATATGAAATCATAAGATAAGAATAAGGGTATGATATTATGAATATAAATTACAAAGTTCAAATCTAATCTATCATGGATCATAAACACAAGTCATGAAATAAAACTTTTTCATTTTAAAATAAATGAACCATAAGACTGATAAATAATCATAAATCAATAATGAACCATAAATTCATGTTATATAAGTGCGGTACCATCATAAGTATCTAAACCATTAAATATTTCAAGGTTAACAACCTATACCATCAAATCACAATGGACCAAGCATCAACATCTATTTCCCATTTCATAATGGATTAGGAATCATTACTTATTTACCATAGTAAATTAAGCACACCATCCTGTTTCCCATATAGGATCATGAACATTATCTTGTTTACCATTATTATCTCATGAGATATAAAACTTTATCCAATGCATTTTATGGACAAATAGGTCATACCTATCCTTGGATATAACATATCCACCATCCTTGGTTATAACATAACCACAATCACTTATTGAAAACCATATATAAGTATTCTACACGTTCATAAGACATTCATCATATCATAACCCATGAAAATAATTGGGTTTCATAATCATTTTATCATAGAATAACTCATAGAAAAGAAATGGGTTCCATGATCATTTCATCATAGCATAACCCATGGAAAAGAAATGGGTTTTGTAAACATATCATCATCATAAACATAAACATAAACCATACAAATAAATAATAAGTATAGAACTGCCAGATCGTATCCCTAGTAAAACATAAGTTACACCAAAGGTTATTGTATTTGATAAATATAAATTCCATAAAATATCACTAAAACAATATTTTGGAAAATATCATTTTCATTTGAAATCACTTATTTAAAATTTAAAAATTGTCCAAATATTAAGGAAAAAATTCCCTTTGAAAATAACCTTGAAATTTTTTAAAGTAAGATTTAAATAATTGAGTGGTCATGATGAAAGAAAATTACGTTCATTCCATACATGTTAAAACAAAGATTACTTTCACATTTTTGGTAAAAAGTAAAAACTACCTTGTTCAAAAAATGATAGGAAGATTACTTTTAATTTTTTTTTGTTGAAAACTCAACAATGGGCATAGATTTCCTTAAAAATCATTGAAAAATGGTATTTTTTTTAAATATGTCATGAAACCCTCCCCAAAAAGTGTATCCCTCCTAGACCTACAATGTGATAAGAGAGATAATGAAACCTGAGTACTACCTCCAAAAGGACCTGGGTTGGTGACTAGCACTGAGTGTATAGTAAACACACAAATGTGAGGCATTACCCTATAGGAGAACACATGCGAAAGATAGAGATAAGATAGACACCAATAAAATCCAAAATTAGACTGAAATATAAAAGAATCCCAAGTACATGTATGTAATGACTTGAAAAAACTACTACAACTAAAAGGGAAAATTGAAAGTACCAAAAGAAAGTAAAATAATAGAAACCAAAAATCTCGAACAGCTCCCATAAACCCCAAGATAGTATTAACTAGCTTGATCTCTAACCTGGTTTAAGTGACCTGAAAAGTAGTTTATATAACATAGGGTGGGTATAACAATATACTCATTAGGATCCTACCCAGATCCTCTCATGCAAAAGTAAAGGAAGCACGCTAAAGAATAGTGAATTAATAAGTGAAACTAACTCGTCACCTAAACAAGTATTCTATGTTCCTAGCCTCACCATAGATACTCTCCCCAAGTATTGCATACAAGATTATAAAATAAAATAAAAAAAATAAAGGGTACCCCACTACCACTTCCCCACTAGTTTTCCACTTTGCCCCAACATTGCACGTCCTAAGCCATATCTCTCCAAAAAAGACTATCTCGAAGACACCTAGGAGAACACCACAACGTTCACCTCATGAAACAAAAAGGATTTACCATAGATAAGTAGGAAAAGTACCACACCATCCTCACAACCAAAAGTAACCAAGTAGTTTCTGAGATCCCCCACAACTCGCATAACGATTATCATACATTGGGTATTATACCTCAAGCCATTACAACCCATACACCAAGTAAGGATCCTCAATCCATCACAACCTATACACATTACACCTATAGTAGTCCATATAAAACTCTATATAGAATATATGTGTGTGAATAACTACAATCCATTACTTCTCTCTACACATATATATGGGGAAAACTTACCACCGTGCCTACCACTATAAGTAACTACCAAGAGAAGAGAGTGGGGCCAAAGGGGGTAGTAAGCCATCCATCTTACCACTAGGATGTTGGGGAAAACACCCCCTAGGGATCAAAATACCTAGGGTGTCAATATCTCTAACCGATAGGGTTGGGTAAAATATATAAACAAAAAAAGTATAGGATATAATATAGCTCAAAAACACACTATGGACATAACCTAGTCTTAGACTCAACTGCAGCTAAAATATCTCATACACCCAGCTTCCACTGCTAAGACTAGATATACTACAATCATACAACCATTTAAAAATATTTATTAAATAATATTTTCCCCTTAAATCAATTTCAATTTATGTTAATTAATTCTTTAACCATTAATCAAACATTAACATTTCCACATCACATTACATTAGCATTACAAAAAAAGTCCTATACCCTCCAGGAATAACCACACCAAGTCCACAGATCCTCATAAGTAACCACAACATTTCATCCCAATAAGCTCCAACCCTATGGGTTTAATATCATTTATTCAATCATTTATTAACATCATTAACACTTTTACATAATTCTAGGCATTATAGAAAATCAATTACAAGCTACCAAACATAAGGGGATTAACACGGTGAGTAGATAAACCACCCATCGAGTCTTTTACACCTATAGTAAGAGCAAAGAACCATCCACCCTTGAGAAGATAAACATGGAAAGCACATGGAATGCCCTGCATGTATTTACCTCTTTTAGAAGAAGGGTAAGCAAGACTAGATGCCTCAAGTAACAGGGAAAGTAATGTAGATAAACAAAAAATTATCACAACATTCACATATATAGGTAACCCAAATTTCAAACCATTTCATCATCCTTGGTGTCCTCCCCGCCACCCATATGTATAAACCAATGTATCTCGCCACTCTAGGCATAAACTACCACCAAAAACATTGGGCCTCCCTACCCCACATACCAAAACAAACTTCCAGGCTCAAATTACATCACAAGTAGTGGGAAACAAAATAAATTAGGCTCTTGGCTCCAAACAAGGCATTCAGCCTTCAACCGTAACAATCACTCAGAGCTCTAAAGCATAAGGCTCTTGGCCTTTATAAGTAAGAGGGTAACTTAGAACCCTACCAAGAATTATCTTTTATCAAAAACTGGTTCTTCAATATATCTTAAATTAAACGATTCATTATTAGCAGGTTCCAACTATGGGAAACCTAACTAGCAAGCTACCATATCTATCAAAAATTAATTAAACATTCTTACTGCATCAAATTGATTATCATCAAATTACAACAACAACTAGATTAATTTACATGCCTCTTTATCTTTGGATGATTAATTTATAATTAATCCCAAATTTATGTTTTTTTTTCAATTTCCATCAATAACGACATTATAAACAAGAAAATCATATATATCAGACTATCTATCAAAATAAGAGGCAAAAAGATACGATTGATACCAATTATTTTAATCCAATTTGAATATTTATTATGTCAATTCCATTGTGATCCAGATGTATAAAACATACTAAATCTACTAATAAATGTAAATATAATAGAGAATCCATGAATCCATTACCTCAAAAGGTTTCCAATGTTCTTTTCATGAGAACGGTCCAATGCAATAGATCACGATCACCTCTCCCACAATGACTGTATCCACCCAAGGATTCCATGGAACAAAAAAATCATCCAACACCCAAGAAAGATCCATTAGAAACATGGAAATCAAATTCCATTACATGGAAAGGAGAAATAGGTGGAAACATATCCACGAAACCCAAATAATAATGGTAGAACATACCTTATCGAAGACTGATCGACACTTCCTGGTTGCACCAAAATATGGGGTGCGCATAAGTAGCAGGAAAAAATATAAGGAGAAACAATCCAAGGATAAAAGTTTTATTGCACAAATCCTATAGTAAAGAAAAGTCCGGGCATCTCATGCCATGGGAAAAAAATAAGTAATAACAAAGATAAGGGTATCTCAGCCTCAGAAAGATTTAAACAGAGTTATTATTTAGATACATTTTATATTTTCCATTAAAAGTGGATCACATTAAACCATGTGGTTTGACCAATTATAAGCCTCTGATTTTTTATAAAATTAAAGATATGATATATATCCCTTGAAAAGCTTCAAACCCACATAAATATTACATTTAACTCACTTTACGCCAAATAAATATGTCAAAAGGGAAAAAAATAAGAAATCTAGAAAAATCTTGGAATTTGAAAAACTATTGAAAATGCGTCACCATTCTGGAAACACTGTTCATGACACCATTTCGGAAATTTGGAAAAGTAAATGACTCATCATTATAGAAACTCTATTCATGACACCATTCTAGAAATTTGGCAAAGGAAATGACTCACCATTCTGGAAGCACTGTTCATGACACCATTCTAGAAATTTGGAAAAGGAAATGACTCAACATTCTGGAAAAACTATTAATGACACCATTTTAGAAATTTGGAAAAGGAAAAAACTCACCATTTTGGAAACAATGTTCATGACACCATTCCAGAAATCTGGCAAAGGAAATGACTCACCATTATAGAAACACTATTCACAAAATTGGAATTTTGGAAAAGTATTGGGGATAAGTCACATTGACCTCCTAGAACACCTCAAACACCAGATTTTAGAAAAATAATAGACTAGAGAGGTCTGGGCCATTACATCATATACCTCTCAAAACATTATTGTCCTTGAGAATCCAAAACTAACCGAGAGAGGAAATAAAAAAGGGTTCTGAAAAATCACCCTTTGAGATACCTCTCAAGGATCTCACCAACAAAGGAGCTCAACCACCTCAAAAAGGAACACATGAAACCACACAAAAACCATAAACAACTTCTAAACACTCTCCTAGGAGAGATACCTCTCAAAAGAGAGCAAGGCACAACAAGAAAACAAATAAATCCATCTCATAAACATGAAAGGTATACAACCACAAATGAATATCATTACAAGAAAATTCTAAATATCAAATAGCTTAGGGTAATGAGCATGTATATGCAGCTCACATTCCCAGGAACTCTCATATATGCCACCATTCCTCCATAAGAAACTAACCAGGGGGATATCATGCCCACACAACACCTTCTCCTTATGGTCCTAGATGTCTACAGGCCGCTCCTCGAAGACCGCATCATCATCAACATCGATCTCATCCAAATCGATGATGTGAGAGTCTTCATGGAGATAATGGTGGAGCTGCGACACTTGAAAAACATCATGTATCTAGATCATTTATGGGGGAAGTTCTACCCGATACTTCATGACTCCGACTCAATCCAACACCTTAAAAGGATAAAAAAACTAGGGAGAAAGCTTACTCCCATGACCAAACCTTTGTTACCCATGACAGGGAGTCACCTTTAGAAATACGTGATCCCCAACGTTGAACTCCATCCACCGATGCTATCACAAGTTCAAGTCACCCTGAGAGAAAACACACCTCAGGCTCTTATGATTGGTGAAAACTAGAAAGCACTCACTGATGAGGTAATGTATACAAAAATTCATAGAAAACACCACTTATGATAACTCAAGATCATGGGTGGTATAGTTACGTTTATGGGGGTGAACCTACCGAGACCCATAAGAAATGACCAATATCTATTGCATAAGAATACAACCCAACCCCAGAGGTGAGGCATCCTAGAAAACATCAAACTAAACTTCCTCTACTGGAATACAAAGAACTGATGCACTGAACAACTTCGTCAAATAATAAAAAGATTCCTGAAACTAATCAGTCCATATAAACGCCTGATCCTTTCTATTCAATGCTATTAGTGGAGTCGAAACTTGAGAGAAATTGGCTATACAACTCTTGTAATAGCCCATGAGACCAAGGAAACTTTAAACCTCTGCCACTGCCTTGGGGGTTACCCAAGACACAACTACTTCTATCTTTGACAGATCTATATATACTCATTTCTAGGATACAACATGCCCTAAGAAGCAAAATTCTACATCCCAAAACACACACTTCAACAACTTACCAAATAGATACTATCGACAAAGGACTCCCAAAATAGAATGCAGATGCCCTGCATGCTCCTCCTTAGACACAGATTACACAAGGATTTTGTTGATAAAAACCACAAAAAACTTATCCAAGAACTCACAGAACATAGCGTTCATCAACCCCATGAAGACAACTGAAGCATTCATCAAACTGAAAAAAATCACCAAGAACTCGTAATTCCCATAATGATAACAAAAAGTAGTATTTGAGATATCTTCATCCTTCACACACATCTGATGGTACCCATACCAAAAATTGATCTTTAATCACAAACTTTCACCCTTCAATTGATCAAAAAAGTCATCAATCCATGGAAGAGGATAGTGGTTCTTCACTGCCACTTTGTTCAAGTGATGATAATCGATACACAACTGCAAACTGGAATCTGCCTTCTTCTTGAAAAAAACTAGTGCACCGCACAATGACACACTCAGATGAAAAAACCACACTTTAACAAACTATCGAGATGTATACATAGCTCCCACAACTCAAAAGGCACCATATTATACAAAGAAATTGATATAGGAGACACACCTGGCTACAGCTCGATCCCGAACTCGATCTTTCGTCGAGGGGGTAATGCTAAAACATCTTCTAAAAATACATCAGGGTACTCTTCAATGACCCTGGGAAATGACAACTATTGAACCAATGATGAGCTCAACATCATTTCAACTATCAAGGATGAAAAATAAGGAACACACCTCTAACCCATCTAAGTTTATCGCTCACCAATCAACATTTCTGGCTCTCCATAAACATTGAATAACTCCACATGACTCCAGAAGAAATCCATGATAGCCTACACTGAATAAAACCAATCCATTCCCAGGATGAAATCATATGGTTGTATTTGTAAACATAAGAAATCTTCCTAAGATCGATGCTTCCCCAACACTAGCTCACAATCTTTACATACTTCAAACAAGTCATCTTGACCTCCAAATAGTTGTAGTAAATGATAAGGGTACTGTAAGACTCTCTACTTCAAGTCCCAAAGCATGGAAAAGGGCAGGTGATATGCAGGAGTGCATCACTCTTGAATCAAACAAGGCGTACACCCAAGTAGAAAAAAAGAAAGGGTACCACGAATGACGTATGGATCACCTGGCACTGGAAATGGTAAATTATGAAGCTAAAATTGACCAGATACATGAAATATTTGAACCTAATGATGACTACCACCATATAAACACTCTTCTCTCTGAGTATAGGGAGCATCTTGGGGTTTTCCTATACCTTCCCCATCTACTCTCTACTAATCCAAAGCTGGTGCAACCTACTACTGCTGCCTCGGTTGGAACTGCCTCAACAGAGGTACCTAGAGTAGAATAGCTGATGCACACTGACTGATATAAAAGTTCGGGCACTCTCTCTACTAATGAAATCATCATATACAAGAAAGTAAGTACCAGATTCCTTGGCATAGGCCTAAGAACTACTGCCCTTGGAGAAACGTGATGCTAAGGGATATGACCTATCCTCAGCTAAATGAGAACTCTTCTACCCTGAAAACTGGGAACCCCAAACCATAATGATACTTCATGAGGAATATTTATGACTCCCATATCATAATGATTTGGTTCTGGATAACATCCTATCAATTAACGCTTCCCTCACCAACACCTCAAGATATGTCATCAGCATAAACAGGGCGACCTGGAACTGGATATTTGGATAAAAATCCTCCTCAAAATGGATCACCCTAGCCACCTCATATGGAAAAAGCTCTAAAGAATATCGCAGAAGGTTCTTGAAATGGATCCCTAACTCTTGCACAATGGAGGTTCCCTACCAAAGGGTAAGTAGCTCATAGAAACTAGCCACCTTCATGGTCAAATAAAGAAACTTAACTATGAACAACTCTTGAAACTTATCCCAAGATACCACTGACTCTTTGCGATACCTGATGAACAAGAAACACCATTGCCTTGCATACCCATACAACATCTTCACAACCAATGACACCCATTTATCCTTTCGTCCATATATTGAACTGAAGGCTATCTCAAACTCCTCTAACCAATCCTCCATTAATGCATCTAAAAAAGGATCCCTTGTACTTCTGTAGACTCTGGTGCTAAAACTCTCAGAGTGTCCTCCTCCAAGTGTCTTCATCGTCAACCTCTACTCTATGGGTATATGATAGTGCAACCTATTGGACATATTCTACATGAACCTATCAAGGATGTTAACCTAGAGTAATACCTATAAAAGGGAAAATAGTTAGAATTCCTAAAACTAAAATATGTAAGAATTTAACATTAATTAATTTTTTTCTTTTATTCATTTTAGGTTAACATATCCCAAGGTCTACCCATTCAAACATAGGTGAAAAGAATAATGATGCATGATCCTTTCCTAGGTCTCTACCATGAAACCTACATCACTTTGTTTAGTATACATTATAAACTTAAAGGTCTATGCCTCAGATAAAAGGGGCCCTAAATACCTATGTCTCAGCCAGTATCCAATGTTTACAATGCTTGATAAACAAGGATGACACCATTTCCCTACCATCCCATGAAACCTCACCTGTACCTAACTCCCAACAACATCCTATCCCTCAACCAGACCTCTAATACCACTCTGTCATGACCCCCTCCCCACAAAGTGTACCCCTCCTAGGATGGTAATGTGATAAGAGAGATAATGACACCCTAGTCTCGCCTCCAGTAGGCCCTGGGTTGGAGATTAGCACTGAGGGTATAGTAAACACACAAATGGGAGGCATTACCCTCTAATAGAACACATATAGAAGAGAGAGATAAGACAAACACAAACCAACTCAAATTCAGACTTCAATATAAAAGAATTCCAAGTACATGTATGTAATGAAATGCAAAAACTACTATAGCTAAAAGAGAAAACTATAAGTACCAAAAGAAAGTAAAACAGTAGAAATGTCACACCTGTTAATTTTAAAATTATTTATTTTATTAGTTTTCTTAGTATCGGGTAGTTAGGGTTGAATCTCAGCTTAAATTTTTGAGTTTTTGTTTAAAAACACATGTTCTAGGCATGAAATCATTGAGCGCATGGGTAGATCCCCATCTGGGAAGAACGTGCGGCTTCACCCAGGTTGTCGTAAGGCTTGCCTGATGTTCAAAAATAAATAAACAAAATAAAAGTGAAATGATTTAAAAATACTACTACTAATAATGTTATTATTGTGAATAATAATAATAATAATATTAAGTTGATTATAAAGTCTATTATTATTTAGTTTATTAAGTTTATTATTATCTTTAATAATAATAATAATAATATTATTATTATAAATGATTTTAATTTAGTTTTATTTATTTATTTATTTTTTTCTTTGTTTGTTAGGGTTCAGATACCCCCCATCACGCCTCACCTCCCCTTCCTATACCTTTCATGTGACCACCCACCTGGTGCACAACACACCTCAGACGAACCCACTTCCAGTGCCCCTCGTCCCTCACACCACCCTTCTCACCCTTTGGTGGTCCCCCTTGCACTGCCCTCCGATCGCCCCACACCCCCTGCTCATGCGCACCATCGAACTGGCTGACCTACCTCCTCCTTCGGAAACCTCGAACCCACCAGCCTACTCCATCGATGATAGTGAACTCCCCGCCCTCCCTTGTGCTACCTTGCACTAAACTTATCCCTTCACCGTAGGTGAAAATCACTCCAGTAAGGTTCTTCCCACTCCTCTAGCCCTAGGGGTCTGATTTTAGGGTTCTAGTTTGATGATTTTTGTTCAAATTCTTGAATTAGAGTTTGTTCTAGGTTCCTTGTGGTGAAATCAGCGCACGATTAAAGTTTCACACTGGAATTTAAAGTTTTTACACTAAGGTAGACGATTCCATCTATAAATATTGTTTTATGAAGGATTTTTATGGATTTATTTATTTGGAATGTTCTTTGATATTTTTTTGTGGTGCGAAAGTGGTTTTTGAAAAATATTAACATGGTTTTGTTTTTTAAATGGAATGTTTGTGTGAAGTGGGGTGTGTTTTTGGTGTAACCCCATTTTGTATCACTCAGTAGTGTTTTATAATTTTTGAAAATTGTTTATTAAATGATTCAAGATCTGAAAATTCTGTTTTGGTATGTTTTTGGTGTGTGTATGACCTTATAAGAGGACTCTGAGTGGGGTTTTCTATGCAAAGTCTCGTGATACCATTTTGGAGTTGTTTCATAAATTTTTAAATGGATTATTAAATTATATAAATGGTTTGAATGATGTTGGAAAGGTTTTTAGTGGGTGTTTAATTCTAAAAAATGGATTTTGGGTATGTTCTTTGTGTGAGGACTTTTGGTGTTTCTTTGGGTTGTTTTATAAATTGTTGAAGTAGTTTATTAAAATATGAGAGGGATGTAGAACATGTTTGGGATAGGATTTGGTGTGCGTTTGGGTTTAAAGAGTGTTTTTGGGGTAAATTTTTATGGTGCTAACTTTTAAGTGTTTCATAAATGGTTTTATTGATTTATTAAATTATATGTGTAGTGCATGATCCCTTCTTTGTGGTTTCGAGTTGCTGGGTCTAAGGCGACTCGCCTATGTGTGGATAAGTAAGTAAATATATTCATGTAGTTTCTCCTGTTACTTGTATATTCATCCATGGAATTGAATGTACATGTATGGGGCTAGGTGTGCCTATGTGTATATATAAAAATTCATACGTAGGTGAGTGGAGACTGGTATATGCGTATAAACATACTTGTAAGGATCCCCTTACACATGTTCATGGGAAATGCGAATGTATGCATAGGGGCTAGGTGTCCTTGAATGTATGTGAAGGAGCATATACTTAGTGGGGGAGAAACAAATTTTAGTTTGAAAGTACCAAGAGCCAAAGTGGATGACTTGGTTCCACCTTAAGGTAGGTTCCCTATGCCTTGATCTTTAATTAGAATTTCCATTTTTTCTTGGTGTTCTTTTAAAAGCATGTACCTTGATTTTATATGAAATGAATATACAATGTATATAAATATGTATATATATATAAATGGTTTTGGATCTTGAAAAGTGGATTACTAGATGTTTTGAACAGGAAATGGGTATTTCCAAAGATATGTGGCCTTTTGCTCTGTTTTATTATAAAAGTGTAAAGACATGTTTGATTTTCCAAATAAATTACAAAGTGATTTACAAAATGGGTTTTGGTGTGAACCAAGTTGGGTTTCCATCCAACCTAGATCCCAACTAGGTTCGCATCAAGGCCTGAGGGAATTCCAAATCCCCATGGGCTGGAACAAGTGCCCAAGTATCAAATGAACATTTGGGAATGATTTACCCAATAAGAAAAGATAGATAAGTAAATATAGACTGAACAAAATAGATAAATAAAAGAAGATGAAATGAAAAAATTGGTAGTGAAAAAATGAATAAACTAAGTAATGAGACATACCTCAAGTGACCACGTGGGTCACTGTGGAACATAAATCACACTCACTACAAGAGCATTCTATGTTTATGTATGTTGTCTTGATAAAAATCACCACTACTTGAAATGGAGCACATGAGAAAACCTGGGTATCTAGGTGGGAGGACTAGGACTAGTACACTAGACGATACTAAAGTAGTTCATCCCAGCTTCGTCTAGTAGGATTGACGCTACAAGACTAACTAAACAAGATGATGATTGGAGACTAATAGGTTATGGGTGTGTTCCCTAGTAGTGGATCGTGAATAAGAATGTAGATTTTTGTGGTTCATATTCCACATTTACACTGAGGTATGAGGATCCTAGGTCCCCAAATAAAACTAGATGCCTAGGGATTTCCTATGGTGCTTGTGATATGTTTTTTAATTCATTTGTTTCCTTCTTGTTTTATCTTTTGTGAAAACAATATTTTAATTTAAATTGATTCACTTTCATTTTGAAATGTTAATGCATGTTTGGATTCTATATTAAAAATGTAGTGGTAGAGAAATGTTTTTTTAAATTTTAAACCTATTACTTGATTTTGAAAAGAATTAAAAAAATATTTTAATGGGACTTATTTTAAAAGTATCATGTTTTGGGTTTCTTTTTAAAAGTAAGTGCATAGGGTGTTGTTTTACTCTGGCATTCCTACTGAGAATCTCAGTGCTCATGACTACTTTATCTTTTCAGTTTCAGGGTATAGTTTTGGATCTCTATTATAGTGAGTGTGGTTTATGTTTTGTGGTGACCCATGAGGTCACTTGAGGTATCTCTCATTACTTAGTTTATTAATTTTTCCACTACCATTTTGTTCACCTCATCTTCTTTTATTTATCTATTTTATTCTGTCTATGTTTACTTATCTATCTTTTTTTATTGGGTAAATAATTCCCAAATGTTCATTTGATACCCGAGAAATTGTACCATCCTTTGGGGATTGGGAATGCCCATTGGGCCTTACCGCGGACTAGGTTGGGTGCCAGGTTAGATGGAAACCCGGATTGGTTCACAAAAAAATGGTATCAAAGAAGGTTATGCTCTTTTGGGTTTTGTTTCTTGGGAAAGAGTCATGATATACTGGAGCTAGGATTCTTAGAACTCAAATTTATGGTTACGATTAAGGTGCCTGGCTATCACACCTCATAGCAGGACTTGAGTTACTAGGGGAAATCAGTTTCTAGTGAGTCATTTGGTCCTTGCAGTTCATTAATGTTTGAAAATGAAAAGAGAGTTGGGCAGTGGTCTATGTGGGCTCAAAGGGCCTAGAAAAACACATATCCATAGACATTTTACTAGAACACTATCTATGATGGTGGTGTGACTAACATATGGTCACCAACCATATTCTTGGGTTTCCCATCTACACTAGTTTCAACTTGAATCGTCTTGTGACTCCTTCGGTTCCCAAAAAATATTTTTGAAAACCCTTGTTTAAAAATTTTGGGAATTTAATTTTAAAATAGAAATGGTTTTATTGGGTTCTTGGATCTCCTCATTATCTAGTGTATTCCCCCACAAATATTTGGCACACGGTTGAAGTGCAACCACATGTGATTCTATGTGGGTGGATCCTCTAGTTGATCAGTTTAAGAACCTTCTTCTTATTGAACATCATAATATAAATCCACCTATCTTTTTGCGGTCTAGAGGATCCTATTAAAATGGGAGAGTATATGTGAGAGGAGTTGGAAGAAAATTTGGCCTCTTGGGTTGCCTGGTTTGTTGATTGTGGAGTTCAAAATTGTTAAGTCTGTAAGTTATGTTTGGAAGTGGTGAAATAAATTCCAATGGGGAAAAGTGGAAGTAGACTGGGGTTGTCAGTGCATGTTGCTATTTCAAAAGGGCCTTTTGATCATTCGTTGGTTTCATCTAATTAAGAGATCACTTTAATATTTCTGTGTGGTGAATCTAGTTATAAGAGGTGGTTATTGACACTTGTAGTAATCGTATTCTGTTACAGACTTAGGTTAAGGTCCCTATCTTTGAAAGGTATTTGTCGGTTTCAAGGGTCAGGTTTGGTGATAATTTGCAGGGTTGTGTTCTCACTCGACGACAAAGGTGAAGGTTGTGCACCCTTCTGAGAACCACAGTTATAATAAAAGTGTTTTTTCTTCAGGAAATCCTGAAATTATATGTTTTAGAGGAAGGTGTATTTTTGTGTTTCCTTTATTTCGGTGAATTGTTGTGTGGAAAAAATAGACACTGAAGCATGCTATGTATGATGGTGTTATTTGGGCCATGATATTGTTTTTTATGGCACCCCAAGGAGAAGTTTAGTTCAAGGGGTTTCTGAAGACTAAATGCGAGTTAAGAGATGCTTCAATCATCAGATCTCTAGCCATAGGTATCAAAGTGAAGCTGGAGTATATTCAGGAGAACCCCAATAGTGTGAAAGGTTTGGATATGAGTTCTATTCTTTATGTGGGAGATAGAGACAGTTTAATCCTCTAGTGTAGTTTTTTTTAATTATTCCTATTTGGTGGAAGGAGGTGGGAGGACCTTGTTTCTACTTTATAACCCGTTTGGGTGTAATAGTTTATAATTATTTATAAGAAGGTATAATCATCTTGTTTTCTTAGAATCCTATTGGATGTGTTCCACAAAATTTGGATATTCCTTTAATGGCCCCTACATAGCCCATGCTTATAAATTGAGAGTAATTGTATTTGTGTTATTTTATGGGAAATAAACCATTGGGATGTGTCAGTGCTGGTCTTGTGGATCCATTGGATGTGTCCCTCCCCTCCCCTCCCCTCATGGTGGGGGTTCTTGGTTTGTATGAAGAAGCACTGAAGTTTGAATAATCTGTCCAGTTTTATGGTGGGGAGACCCACTGTGGGTCTCTCTAAAAGTTCCAATAAAATGAAATGGTGTTAGCCTATTCCTTGTGGTGGGGAGTCCATTCAGACCTCCCCATGTTAGTATCCTGGTTCCACCTTTAGTGTAGGTTATTTCTTACGGTGGAGAGTTCGTTTGGGCCTCCCTATTTTAGTGATTTAGATTCATTGTTCATTTCAGGTGGACTATTTGAGTTTCTCAGGAGTGTTCAAGGTGTTTTTTCATGGGACATGAAATGGTGCATTGTGAAAGTTTCTGTCTTTTGACCATCAACTGGAGGTGACTTAAATTTTGGGGGCAGACGTCACTTGGTGAGAATCACTTGGTGGGGAGTCCATTTTGGGTCTCTTGAGTTTATTTTGTAAGTCTCTTACTTTGTTAATAGTGTTCTAATATTTTCTTATTGGTTGTTCATTTGGAATCTCCTTTTATTGGGAAGGGGACATTGACTTCTATGTCGGGGTTAGGCCTTGTTGTGACTTTCCGAGGGAGAAAAGCGTTATGGTGGGGAGAATTATCTCACCCGCTGCTTTTTAAATTATTTATTTTATTAATTTTCTTAGAATCAGGTAGTTTGGGTTAAAGCCTGACTTAAATTTTTGAGTTTTTATTTAAAAATGCATGTTCTAGGCATGACGACATCGGGCAGACAGGTAAAGCACGGCCTGGGAAGGTCACATGGATTCACCCAGGTTATCGTAAGGCTTTCCCAATATTAAAAAATAGATGAAAAAAATAAAAATGAAATGATTTAAAAATAATAATACTAATAATGTTATTATTTTGAATAATAATAACAATATTATTAAGTTGATTATCAAGTCTATTATTATTTATTTTATTAAGTTTATTATTATCCTTATTATTATTATTATTGATTTTAATTTAGTTTTATTTATTTATTTATTTTTATTTGTTTGTTAGGGTTAGGCTACCCCCCATCGCACCTCACCCCCTTCCTCTACCTGTTACACGAACAACCACCTAGTGTGCAACACCATTCTAGAGAACATGCTTCCGGTGCCCCTCCACCCTCATGCCGCCCTACTCACCCTTCGAAGGTCCCCCTTGCACCACCCTTCGGTCACCACACACCCCCTGCTCGCGCACACCATTGAATAAACTGGCCTCCCTCCTCCTCCCGTGGCCTCGAACTCTCCGAACTCCTCCATTATCAACCATGAAATCACCGACCTCCCTCGTTCTACTTCACACCGACCCTCTCGCTTATATGCAGGTGAAATCAATCTATTAAGGTTCTTCCCACTCCTCCATCCCTAGGGTTCGATTTTTTGGGTTCTAGTTTGATGATTTTGGTTCAAATTCTTGAATCAGGGTTATCTCTAGGTTCCTTGTGGTGAAAAATGTTCATGATTGAAGTTTTGTGCTTGAATTTGAAGTTTCTACACCGAGGTAGGTGATTCCATCTATAAATATTGTTTAATGAATTATTTTACTGGATTAATTTATTTAGCATGTTCTTTGATTATTTTGTGTGGTGCAAATGTGGTTTTTGAAAAAGATTAACATGGGTTTGATTTTTAAATGAAATGTCTGTGTGAAGTGGGGTGTTTTTTTGTGTAAACCCATTTTGTATCACTCGGTAGCGTTTTATAATCTGTGAAATTTTTTTATTAAATGATGAAAGAACTGAAAATTAAATTTTGGTATGTTTTTGGTGTACGTATGACCTTAAAAGAGGACTTTGAGTGAAGTTTTATATGAAAAGTCTTATGATACATTTTTGGAGTTGTTTTATAAAATTTTTAAATGGTTTATTAAATTATATCAATGGTTCAAATGATGTTGGAAAGGTTTTTAGTGAGAATTTGATTCAAAAAAGGGATTTTGGGTATGCTCTTGGTGTGACACCTTTTGGTGTTTCTTTGGGTTGTTTTATAAATTGTTGAAGTGGTTTATTAAAATATTAGAGGGGTGTAGAACATGTTTGGGATAGGATTTGGTCTTTGTTTGGGTTTAAAGAGTTTTTTTGGTGTAAATTTTTATGGTGCTAACTTTGAAGTGTTTCATAAATTGTTTTATTTATTTATTAAATTATATGTGTAGTGCACGGTCCCTTCTCTGTGGTTTCGAGTCGTTAGGTCTAAGGAGACTCACCTGTGTGTTCATAGGTAAGTAAATATATACATATAGGTTCCACTGTTATGTATATATTCATCCATGTAATTGAATGTACATGTATGGGGCTAGGTGTGCCTATGTGTATATATAAAAATGAATACACAGGTGAGTGGAGACTGGTATATGCGTATAAGCATACCTGTAAGGATCCCCTTGAACATGTTCATAGGCCATGTGAGTGTATTCATAGGGGTTAGGTGTACTTGAATATATGCGAAGATTCATATGCTTAGTGGGGGAGCAAAAAATTTTAGTTAGAAATCACTAAGAGTCGAAGCGGATGGCTTGGTTCCACCTTAAGGTAGGTTCCCTATGCCTTGATCTTTAATTATAATTTCTATTTTTTTTCCTGATGTTCTTTTAAAACTATGTCCCTTGATTTTATATGAAATTAATATGAAATGTGTGTGTATATATATATATAAATGGTTTTGGATCTTTGAAAGTGGATTCGTAGATGTTTTGAACATGAAACAGGTATTTACAAAGACATGTATCCTTTCATTTGATTTTATTATAAAAGTGTAATGACATGTTTGATTTTCCAAATAAATTACAAAGTGATTTCAAAAATGGGTTTTGGATTGAACATGAGATTAAAGGGTGATTTGACCTCCTTAAAGGGATTGCCTAGTTTTAAGCATGGTTTTAAGCTTGTTTTAAATAAGTGGTAACTTAGTTGTTTAGTTAAACTTTCAAACAGTTTTTGAAACTTGAAAGTGTTAGAAGATTATGTTTTCTAAAATGAAAATAACTCCTTGTGAATAATTAATCTCATTTAGAACTTTAATAATGGTTCATGAAAAAAAGAAAACCTCTCTTGAGGCATGCCCCTTTGTTTTAGAAAATTATGTGTATATTGAATGTGTGGATTGTGATATGTACTGAGTAAAGAGGCTTGTGTACTTTTTGTGATGGAAGGGTGGGGGTGGGATATGATCAAGGAGGGAGATTAGTGGTGAGAGGGTGAGTGTGTTTTTTAATAAAGAGAATGATATGTTCATGTATGTTTTCTTGATAAAACTCACCACCACTTGAAATGGAGCACATAGGAAAACCTGGGTATCTAGGTGGGTGGACTAAGACAAGTATGCTAGATGATATGGAAATGGTTCATCCTAGTTTCATCTAGCAGTATTGACGCTACAACACTAACTAAACAAGATGATGATTGGAGACCACTAGGTTATGGGTGTGTTCCCTACCAGTGAATCATGTACGATAATGTAGATCATTGTGGTTTATATGCCACTTTTACACTGAGGTACGAGGATCATATGTCCTAAAATAACACTAGATGCTTAGGGATTTCCCATGGTTCTTGTGATATTATTTTCAATTCAGTTGTTTCATGCTTGTTTTCTCTTTCATGATAACTATATTTAAATTTAAATTGATTCCCTTTATTTTTGAAAAGTTAATGCATGTTTGGATTATATTTTGAAAATGTAGTGGTAGAGAAATGTTTTCCTTAAAAATTTAAATCTGTTACTTGATTTTGAAAATAATTAAAAATAATATTTTAATGGGTCTTATTTTCAAACTAGCATGTTTTGGGTTTCTTTTTAAAGGTAAGGGCATAGGGTGTTATTGTACTCTGGCATTCCTACTGAGCATCTTGGTGCTCACAACTACTTTATCTTTTTAGTTTTAGGGATTAGTTTTGGATCACTCTTGTAGTGAGTGTGGTTTATGTTCCATGGTGACCCATGAGGCCACATGAGGTATATCTCGTTACTTAGTTTATTTCTTTTTTCCTCTACCAGTTTGTTCAGTTCATCTTTTTTTATTTATCTGTTTTTTTTCAGTTTATGTTTACTTATTTGTATTTCTTTATTGGGTAAATCGTTCCAAAATGTTCATTTGATACCTGAGAACTTGTACCAGCCCATGGGGATTGGGAACCCCCCTCAGGACTTGCCGCATATTGGGTCGAGCACTGGGTCAGATGGAGACCTAACTTGGTTCATGATAAGCAACCATGAAGCCCGAACAATTCCTATAAACCCCAAGATAGTAGTAACCAGAATGGTATCTAAACTACTCCAAGTGACCTGAAAAGTAGTTTATATAAAATAGGGTGAGTATAATAGTATATTCAGTAAGATCCTCCCTGGAGCCTCTCATGAAAAAGTAAAGGAAGAATGATAAACAAAAGTGAATCAACAAGTGAAACTAACTCGTCACCTAAACAAGTATGCTATGTTCCCAGCCTCACCATGGATACTCTCACCAAGTATCGAATACAGAAGTATATAATATAATAAAGAATATCAAGGGTACCCCACTACCACTTCCCCACTGGTTTGCTGCTTTTCCCCAACATCACACGTCCTAAGCCATCTCTCTCCAAAAAAAAAACTGGCCCAAAGACCCCTGGGCGAGCAATACAACGTGAACCTCACACAACAAAAAGGCTTTCCTAAAAATAATTGGGAAAAGCACCACACCATCCTCACAACCAAAAGTAACCAGGTAGTTTCTGGGAGCCACCACAGCTTGCATAATGTGTATAATATATCAGATATTATACCTTAAGCCATTACAACCCATACATCGAGTAAGGATCCTCAAGCCATCATAGCCTATACACATTACAACTATAGTAGTCCATATGAAACTATAAACAAAATATATGTTTGTGAATAACCACAAGCCATTATATCCCTCTACACATATATATGGTAAAAACTAACCACTGTGCCTACCAGTACAAGTAACTACCAAGAGAAGAGAGTGGGACCAGAGGGGGTAGTTAGCCATCCATATTCCCACCAGGATATTGGGGAAAACACCCCCCCATGGCTCATAATCCCTAGGGTGTCAGTTTCCCTAATCGATAGGGTGTGTTAGTGTATTGAAACACCAAAAGTACAAGATATAATATAGCTTAAAACCACATTATGGGCATAACCTATTATTAGAATCAACTACAACTAACATCTCTCAGACTCCCAACTTCCACTACTAAGACTAGATATCCTATAAGAATACAACCATTTAAAGATATTTATTAAATCATATTGTCCCATTTAATCAGTTTCAATTTATGTTAATTAATTATTTAACCATTAATCAACCATTAAAATTTACACATTACATTATATTAGCATTCCAACAAAATCTGATGACCTCCAGGAATAACCACACTGAGTCCATAGATCCTTATAAGTAACCACAATATTGCATCCTAGCAAGATCCAACCCCATGGGTTCAACATCATTTATTAAATTATTTATTAACAACATTAACACTTTTACATTATTTTAAGCATTCTAGAAAAACAATTATAAGCTACCAAACACAAGGGGATCAACATAGTGAGTAGATGAACCACTCGTTGAGTCTTTTCCACCTATATCAAAAGTGTATACCCATCCACCTGTGAGAAGATAAACACAGAAAGCATGTGGCATACCTCATGGGTCTTTACATATTTTGGAAGGAGGGTAAGCAAGACCAACTACCTCAAGAAATGGGGAAAGTAAAGAAGATAAAAAATAAGCATCACAACATTCACATATATGGGTAAGCCTAGCTTCAACCCATTCCATCATTCCCAATGTCCTCCTTGACACCCATATACATAAATTGATGTAACTCACCACTCTAGCTATCAAATGCTGCCACAACCGATGGGTCTCCCTGCCCCATATACCACAAAATCTTTCTCGGCTCACATCACATAAAAAAATTGGAAACAACAAGAAACAGGTATCTTGGACCCAAATAAGGCATCCATCCTTCACCCATAATGAGCACTCACAACTCTAAAACATAAGGCTCTTGGACTTTATAAGCAAGAGGGTAACTCAGAACCATACCAGGCATTATCTATTATCAAAAACCAGTTTTTAATCTATCTTGAATTAACCGATTCATTATTAGTAGGTTCTAAATATGGATAAACTAACCAGTAAGCTACCATATCTATCAAAAATTAATTAAACATGCTTACTGCATCAATTTTATTATCATCAAATTACAACAACAACTAGATTCATTTACATGCCTCTTTATCTTTGGATAATTAATTTACATTTAATCCTAGATTTATGTTTTTTTAATTTACATCAAGAAAGACATGTTAAACAAGTAAAGCATAAATATCACACTATCTATCAAAAAAATAGACAACAACATACAATCGATACTAATTCTTTTAATCCAGTTTGATTATTTATTATGTCAATTCCACTGTGATCTAGTGGGCTAAAACATGATAACTCTACTACTGAACATAAATAGAATAAAGAATCCACGAATCCCTTACATCAAAAGGTTTCCAACATTATTTTTATGAGAATAAGACAAAAAAATGTATCATGATCACCTCTCCTGTAATGATTGCATCCACTCAAGGACGCCATGGAACAACAACAACATACAACACCCAAGAAAGATCCATTAGAAACATGGATATCACATTCCATCACATGGTAAAGAGAAAAAAGAGGAAACATATCCAAGAATCACAAAGAACAATGGTACAATATACCTTATTGAATACTAATAGGCACTTTTAGGTTGCACCAAAATAGGGGGTGTACACAAGCAGTAGGAAAAACTCCAAGGGGAAACAATCCAAGGATGAGAGTTTGATTACAAAACTCCTATGGGAAATAATGGCCCAAGAATCTCATGCAAAGGAAAATCAAATAAGGAAGAACAAAGTGAAGGGTATCTAAGCCTCCAGAAGATTTAAATAAAGTAGTTGTTTTGATATATTTTAAATTTTCAATTTAAAGTAGATCGCATTAAACCACACATTTTGGAAATTAAAAGCCTCCAGTTTTTTATAAAGTTAAAGATATGATTTATAGCCCTTGAAGTGACTTTAAACCCATTTAAATATGGAATTAAACTCATTTTATGACAAAGAAAGATGTCAAAAGGGAAAAATTGGGAAATCTAGAAAAATTTGGGAATTTGAAAAACTATTGGAAATGCCTCACCATTCTGGAAACATTATTCATGACAACATTTCAGAAATTTGGAAAAGAAAATGACTCACCATTATGGAAATACTATTCATGACACCATTCTAGAAATTTGGCAAAGGAAATGACCAATGGATTTGGAAACACTATTCATGACATAGTTCTAGAAAATTAGAAAAAGAAATAACTCACCCTTCTGGAAACACTATTCATGAAACTATTCCAGAAATTTGGAAAAGGAAATGACTCACCATTCTGGAAACACTGTTCATGGCACCGTTATAGAAAATTAGAAAGGGAAATAATTCACCATTCCAGAAACACAGTTTACAAAATCATTCTAAAAAATTGGAAAAGGAAATGAATCACCATTCCATAAATACTATTCATGACACATTTCTAGAAATTTGGAAAAGTAAGTGACTCACCATTCTTGAAACACTATTTATAGAACCATAATTTTGTCAAAGAGTTGGGGATAAGTCACCTTGACCTCCCAGAACACCTCAAACGGCAAATTTTAGAAAAGGAATAGACCAGAGAAATCCAAGCCATTAAAAAATTATTTTTAGAAAACATGGAAATGGAATAAAAAGGTTTTCAAATGAAGAGAGAAATAAATTTGATTTTTCTTTAAAAACATTATTTTGGAATATTGATTTCATAAAGAGAGTAAAATGAAAGTAAAAAATTATTTTAATGAAATAAAAATATGATAATATATTCATGAGTTTATTGAGAGATATATTATATGATTTTATCATCATAAACTTAATCATAAATAATCTCGATAAACAATGAGATTGTAATATAAAACCTTTTCCACTTTGGTATCTTTTGAATCGTAAGGCCCATGAAAGAAAGAAATTTATATGGATATTTATATCTCATAATTTTAATAATAATAATCTCAAAATACATTCATGGGCTATACATACACCACATAAACAAAAAAAGTGGTGTATAAGGCATGCGTCCCGTAGAAATATAAGTGAGATGAAAATCCTTTACCATAAGTCTCGACTTTGTAAATGTAAAAAATTCATGTATAATAAATAAAATTTTATTATAAATCTATTAAATAACTGTAATAATATGTATCATACCATATATTATTTATTTATTACCTTTATTACCCATTTATTAACAGTTTCTTGTTAAAAATCACATTTCAGGCAATAACTGCTTCATTTTTCATGTATATTTTGGTTTTATATTTTTAGTCCTTTTAATTTTACCATGTTTCAATAATTTAAAGAAGTTTATAATGATATAAATATCATAAATATTTGTAATTATATTTATATTAATCCATTAAAGTTATATATAGAAAATGAATTACACCATTCATGGAGATGTTAGGCCGTGCACACGCATGAATGCTGTTTCCATTTTATCGATGAATGAAATAAAATAAAGGTAAATAATAAATCACCATTATATAATAATTTTTATTTCACAATTATAACATATTTTCATTAAACCTATCCTTATTACCTTTTATGTAAATCGTAAGTAAAGAACAAATCACATCACTTCGCGAGGTGGTAGTCCGTCGTACACATGGATGAAGTTATCGCATTCCCATAGAATGAGAAGTAAGAAGTAATATGTGATATTATAATTATATAAGTATAATTATTTCAAAAATATAATATAAACAAGTTAAATATATCATTATATTCAACTGTGATATGTGGTGCTGAAAAATGAATTACATCGGTTTGCAGGACAATAGTCCGCCATACACACAATCAATAATTTTGTTTCCTACTTGATGGAAGTGGAGATGGATAAAATTTATTACATAAACATAATAATATATTATTATATAGTGTAATTTTGTGTTATTATATTTTAATTATTAGAATATTAATTAATGTGGTAAGAGAAGAATTAAAAATAAAGGGTTTAGTGAAGACAATTACCTTCGCTTAGAAAAACATCATTTGGATCTCTTTTTAAGGACCCTAGGATTGGTATTTTGGGAATAATAGAATCTATATAAAATATAAAAGTATTTTTAAGAGATATTTTTTTTGGTTTTGGTCAATCAAAATGGCTTATGATGTGTGAATAAGTGAGGGGATGAGGTCCCATTTTATAATTGATGAGGAGTGTCATTTTTGTAAATACCTAAAACAATTCAATAATGGGAATTCACTCTTAGGACATGTGCCAAAAAAATTAATAAATAAAGTATTGGAGGGATTATATAGTCTATATAAACCTCCACCATAAAAGATACACATTTTTTAAACACGTTGTTCCTTAATCTCTAAGTTTACTCACTTTTACCATTTTATTTTTTAGTACAGTAACTAGTCTCTTTTTATTTACCTAGGAAATTTATCCTTTAATAATAAAATTAAACTTATAATTATTCTATAATTTGGACCCAATTATTATAAATATTAAATCAAATTTATTAAATAAATATTCTATATGTGTTGGAAATTAATTTTAACACATGCATATGTAACATGAAAAACCTCATTTTAACCTTAACCGCAATAAAAAATAATAACTATTTTAATAATATTTATGAAAATAAATTAATTTAAAATTATTATAAAATATAAATTATTATTATTTGAAATATGAAATACATTTTATCAAATTAAATTTATAGAATTGGCATAATTCAATTTAAGTAAAACTCACAGACACAACGAAAAAGAGGTTTTCTAATGAGAAACTTTTCATAAGTATAAAATGATTAAATATAAAAATTCAACATAAAATTGATTTAAATGAAATAAATTTTATTAATAAATATATAATTAAACCAATTTTACTTATAAAACCATCTTAAAATAAAATGGAGTTTTTAAATGCTTTAAATGAAAAGATAGTTTTTAATAAGAATCAATATTTTTTACTATTCATCGAAAAACTAATCTTTTTAGAAAATTATAAAAAATTCACTCAAATATAATTTTAAAATGTTTTTTTTAAAAATGAAGTTTATTTTTTCAAATATAATTTCTAAAATTGGAAAAATTAGTTTTATTATTTGTTAATAAAAACATTTTTTGTGAGAAAATGTTATTTTTAAAACACAAAAATAGTTTTCTAAAAATTAAGTAATTTTTTAATCAATATGTTTTATTTATATAAAACCATTATAATGAATATTTAAAAAAAATTATTCTTATTCATATCACCAAGTTTAATTTCTAGGTTATAACAGTCATGTTTAAATAATAATATTAATAGTATATTGTGGCTCGTTAAAACTTGGTGTTGCATGTAACACAAGATTTCAAAGAAATTTAATTCATTTGATTTTTTTCATAAAATATTTTAGTGTTACATAGAATAATTCAACTAATAAAATAAATAATCAATAAATGGGAGCGGGTAATGGTAATTCATCAATACCCAATTTATACAATAATAATTGACACACAACCGCAAACTTCCATTTACCTTCCTCACAAATAGAACTAGAGCTCCCCAAGGTAACACACTAGGTTGAATGAATTGTCTATGTAAGAGAACATAAACCTAAATACACATCTCCTATAACTTATAAGGGTATATCTAATATAGATACATCGATATCAAAGAAACACATGGTTACAACTTTATCCCAAACTCAATCTCTCATTGAGGGGGAAGCATCACAACCTCTTCCGGGAAGACATCCGGGTAATCTTAAACCGAAACAATTGACCCAACCCCTTGTCTTGGGAAGGAACAAAGTGATACTGACCTTAGGTGAGTTCCCATAGACACCAAAGGCTAGAAATAAATTCTAAGGTATTACTAAATCATAAGGATTTATTTTACCTTTAACGAGTAAACTGTAACAGACAAACCATAGTGATACCAAAATAACCATGATGTCTGATATAATCCAATAAAAATTTTAATTATATAAAATACTATAATAAAATTTGAGTTTTAATAGTAAAAACATACAAGGTAGAAGATTAAAATTCACAAACAATAAGACTCGAGTGCCAAGGTGGAACTACATCTGACTCCAATGTTAGAATACCTCCAGAATTCATACACTAATGACCATAACATCAAGGTGATCCACTCAATAAGTATGAAATATTATTTTTTCATGTGTCATGATAAACTTCATATACACACACAAAAAGGTACATATACAGTAGGTGAGTATACCACCTAATAGAAAAACTCTAATAATTCTCACAAATGAAACTAAAACCAGAACAAGTTATCCCATAGTTTTATATAAAATAAGATAAAAATATAAAAAAATAATAATCAAGATGATATATAAGGATAAGTGAAAAAACACAAAAATCTTTTTTTTTCTTGAAACCACACACCCATGTAATTCCTAACCTAGTGAATACTCCACTGAAGTGGCCCTATTGAATAGTCTAACTTGTGAGTGGTACACATCCCTCTAGACCCAAGTCATCACTTAGTGGTAAATCCATTGAGATCTAGTTTGGCCCTCGATCATGTCCAACCCAACATGCCCCATTCTATATTCATATGAATGAACACTCACAACCCATCATTTCCATTCCAATTTTATACACCGAAACCCTTTTTATTTAAAAAAAACTATTCAATCATTTTTCCAAACTTCATATGAAATAATCCACAACCCAATATTTAATATCCAATAGAAAGATATTCCAATCGAGATTTGAAAAGATTTTTTCACTAAAAATCAATGGTAATTTATCTAGAAACCAAGAGACTCTATTTTCTAAAGGAAGGTTATAGAGGGAGAATCCACCTATCTCAAAAGTATTCAACATGAAGAATAATTCCACGATTCATGTAATGACCCGATCTTTTATGAATAAAATTCCCTTTATTTTAATGACTTATAGATATAGAAAACACATGCACTCTTTTTTTATTTTTATTATTGAGTTCAAATTACCATTAAGTATCATTACCGTTTAAAATATAGTCATTGAACAATGATCACATGACTGATATAAATATAAGGTTAAAAAAAGATCCTTTTGACATAGGAAAAAGAGAGGATGACCTCATCCAGTAGAATAGGTCCATAAAAAGAATATTTGTCAGAGCTCAAAAAATAAGTAGTGTCACTGGGCTTTTCTCTTGACCAATCCCAATCCTAGTTTCAACATGTTAATATTGAACGAAATCACCTATGGAAGAAGTTCAAGTTAATAGAGATTACCACCCGAGTGATGTTATCTTAGTCACCCAAGAGTCTATTACCATCACACACCATACCCTTAGGTATTATGTGGGTGTTATAAGGGTTTATTTAATAAGTTATTAGTTAATTATTGTGTAATCCATTTTTAGAAATAAAAGTCTTAATACCTAAATTCATTTATAAAAATGGTATTTCTAAAAAAAATGATAAATTTGATAAATTTATTTTTTGAGTAAAAATGCAATTTTTGAGAAATATATACATTATTATGTTTAACTAAGGTTTTTATTAATAATATTATAAAAAAATTCTTATAAATAATGATTATATCAGTTCTTTATCTGTAAATGATTAGGTAATCAATTTGATAAGAGTTACATTTTTTATACGATAAAACATAAAGTGTATTTTTAAAGAATTCATTTTAAAGAATTAATGAATTTATGAAATAATTAAAATATTAATAAAATATTATTATCAAATTAATTTTATGAATAAAAAATTATTATATAATTTTTATGAAGTCAGAGGTAATTTTTATTAAGGTTTGAAATCTATTTTTGTCAAAACATGTGAATTTACAATAAATGTTGGTTTTAATTTTAAAAGTAAAAATTCTCATATATATTAAATTATTTATATAAAAAGAATATTATTTTTGGAATCAGTACATTGAAAATATCCAACAGTAAATTTTTTATAATTTTCTGAGATAATCGATTTTTTGGGTAAAAATTAAATACCATATAAATAAAATATGTGTTTTATGACATCATAATGACCCCAAAATGATGTAATAAATAATATAATGGGTATTATTGGCCTTATATATGTTTTCACATTAAAATAATTTGATTTTATATTTATTTTACTTATTTTATAATGCCTTAGTGAATCCTCCAATGTGTATAATATATTTTATGATTTTAAATTCATTTCCCTAAGGGTGTGACTCACCTCGTCATAAGAAAGGCTAATATTTTAATATTTTAGGTCATTTTACTTATAAAATATTTTTTTTCCACTCCTATTTGGATTTTTTTTTGGAAAAAACCATGGGAAGGTTTTTTGTTTTGAATATTTAATTATATAGATTCCAAAACCCAAATTTGTGAAATATTAAATAATTCTCCTCTAATTTCCTATATAAACCCACCCATTCTCCCACTTATATTCACTAAAAATACTTTGAGCATATATATAATCTTCCCTAATTTTTTTATAATCCTCATAAGGTGCTCCAAGCTGTCAATAATCCCCTCTTGAATCCTTTGAAGTCACACACTCAAGTAAGGGGATTCCTTCCTTTCTCATTTTTATCCATGTTTATCTATGTTTCTATACCCTTTTATTTTCAATTAAAAATGTTGGGGTATGATTTATCACCTCTAATATACTTAATTACTTATTTTTTATTGATTATATACTTCTTTATCTCTCATTAATTCCTTCCATGTACACCCGTTACCATGCCGAAATTCCATAATGGATTTCTCTCTTCTTATTTCCATTCAAGAATTTCTTCTATATTATGTATATAAATTCAATTTCATATGTTTTTATATTATGTTACATGATCACATTAATGTATATTTCATGTATAAATGATTATATACCCCCTTCCCTCTCATCAACCCAATTTATGAATTTCCATATGATGCTGTTATGCTGCCGAAATTGCACTGTGATTTTTGAATCCAAAATCATCATGTAGTGAATACCATACCCATTTATCTATCAAGGGTATTCACCTTTATGTACATATAATTATTTAATTTTACTTACATATATGTATTCCACATTCTTTTATCATGGAATAAATGATGATGTTGAATGAATCCATGTTATATGATCTATGTGGCACACTTAAGCATGAGATTGAAATGATTATAAAGGGAACGCCTTGATAGCTCTCCAATGAATTGGGTAATTTTTAGTATCATGATACTCCATGTGAAATTAGGGTTTACTCATACTAATTAATTTTAAATTAGGGTTTACTCATGATAATCCATGTGTAATGATCCTTGTCTCATTCTAATACAATATTGTATGTTGTTGCCACATTTTCATGTTATGATAACCATGCTATATCATGCCTTTATGTTCATGTTTATCTTGTACTCTATTGATATGCCTATTGCCTAAAATTTATTTTATTCTTAATGTTATTCCTTGTTTACTCCCTTACTGGGCTTTATATCTCACCCTTTTCTTATGAATGTCCTCAGGTTATCCAATGTAGTGTTAAGTATGAAGGAATGAGTTGGTCATGTCAAAGAAGTTTGAAATAAAGATATTGTATTTCATGTTTTAAGTTGTTATGTAATGATAATAATTTCCCAATACACTAAACCTATCAATCCTAGGAGTTGTCTTAAGTGTAATATTATGTAATAAACCATGTTTAAGTGTGTAATAAAGAGCAGGGTTGTTATAGTTGGTATTAGAGGATAGGTTTAGTTATTTTGGGGATCAAGGTTATCAAACTCTAATAAAAGCCTTAGGGATAATATTGAGTATAAGAAAATAATCCCTATTTTTTTGTGAGTATATAGTTATTGGTTTATCAAGAAAATACATCCCTTTCTGGATATGAACAAGTAGAGGTGGCTCTAGCACATAGGTATCTAGGGGTAAGACCCAAAAACATCTCTTAGAGCTAGACTCAAATGGGAACTGGTGCACGACAAAGGGCCTTGCTGCACTCTTGGTTCAACACTCCTGGGTGATATGCTTTGGTAAATTCATAATCTTAGTATGAACTATTATTAATGGAATAAAAAAATCCCCCTAAGAATATATGTAAGGAAGTAGATCATGGATAACTTATATTTAAGCCTTTAAAGACATAAGTTAAGGAAATCAATGTAATTTATAATTTATCTTTTTTTGTCATTGGATTAAAATTTGTGTGTTTAATATTTTAAAATACTTACCTCTAACTTTCCTTTCATTCTATCCAATGGCTGGTAATAGGAGGTCTTAGGCAAACAACAAATGAAAAGATCAATGTGATAACTGTTCTAAGGAGATACCCAATCTGATGGGAGTGGGAATCGCTAAATTTTTCACGATACTCTCTCATTTAAATAAATTTTTGAATAGAAACATGTATCAAGAGTAAATTCCAAACATCCCCCCAAGAAATAACAAGATGCAATTGAGAGATTCATGAGACAAAATCCTCCTACTTTCAATAGATCATCCGATCCTTCAATCAATGAACAATGGATCAACTCCATTGAGAAGATATTTTCAATCTTTCAATGTTAAAAATAAGAGAAGGTTATTATGGATTATTATACCATGGATGGTGAATTTGATCAATGGTGGACATTGATAAAAAATACAAATCCTGAGGAAGATATCAAGGCATTGGAATGGAAGGATTTTTGGATTTTGTTTTGACAAATATTTTTCTCGGACCCTCCGACTTAAGATGGAAAGGGACTTTATTTCCCTTAATAAAAAAGATGATGAATCCATCTAAGTTTACAAGGAAAACTTCACAAGGCTTGCACAATATGCCTCCAGATTTATCATTACCTCTGAATTCAAGGTTGACTGCTTATTTGGTGGGATAAAACCTAGCCTACAAAAATCCCTAGTGATCTGTGACTTTGATAGCTATGAAGAAATTGTACAATATGCCCTTAAATTCGAAATGGAGATCGGTGAATATCATGGGTATCATGGGGATAATAATCGGAAAGTGGACTTTAATTATATCAGTCCTATGGATAAATCCAATGATACTAAGAAATTACAACACCCCACTTACCAAAGGTGTGAAAAGAAACACCTCAGAAATTTCTTTAAGGGGAAAAGGAAATGATTTAGGTGTGGAAGAGAAGGGCACCTTTCTAATAATTGCTGATAAGAATGACCCGCTACTATGATAGAGGAGAGGAGCACTCCATTAAACCCTCAATTCATTTTTCATTACTAAAACTATAAATAACCAGGGAACTTTATGAACCAGTTACCTAAGCCAAGGGTTTTTGGAGGTAACCAACAAACTCCAAGGCAGTAAGGGCGAGTTTTTTCCATTACTACCATCGAAGAAAATCCTAAAAATTAAGTGGTGACATGTAAGTTAGTTATTCATTAAAAAAAAGATAATGTACTTTGTGATTATAGTTCTATGCATTCTTTTATATCCAGAAAGTTTAGTAGAACAATATAAACACCATAAAAAATCATGGAAGTAGAGATGTTGGTGAGAAAAAATATAGGAAAATTATTGCATCCCATGAATATAACTCATCCCCTATCACAATTTATGGGTTTAACTTCCTGAAGATCCTCATTATACTCCCTTTGGTGAAATTTTATGCAATTCTTGGCATGGATTGACTTTACCTATATAGAGCCAAAATAAATTTATGTGAGAGGGAAATCACTCTCCATATAGTGAATTAACCCCTGATTCTATACAAGTTCAAGGAGGAGGATGAATTTTCTTTAGCACCATCATCTCAAGTGTGGATCTTACTACATTATGAGAATGCATATCTTTCTCAGATGACTGAGTCTAAGGAAGGAACCATCCTCTAAGTCATGCATATTGTGAGGGAATTCACTGACGTGTTTCCCAAGGAATTTTCTAGTCTTTCTCTTAGAAGAGATGTTTAATTCTCGATTTATCTTATACCTAGTTAATTTCCAATATCCAAGACACCGTATAGAATGGATGTTGTGGATATTGAGGAGCTAAATAAACAACTGTAATAGAATCTAGATAAAGGGTTTATATACCTAAGTTCTTCACTATGGGGAGCACTGGTCCTCATCATCAATAAGAAGGATGGGTTAATGCGCCGTTTCATTGATTATCATGAGCTCAACAAAATCACGATAAAGAACAAGTATCATTTTCCATGAATTTATGAATTTTTTGATCATCTACATGAAGAACAATACTTCTCTAAGGTGGATCTGTGGTTAGGATATTACCAAGTGAGGATGAAGAAGGAGGATATCCCTAAGAATACTTTTCGTACAAGGTTCAGGCACTATGAATTCATAGTAATTCCTTTTGGACTCACTAATGCTTCAGAAATATTCATGGACTTGATGAATTGATTCTTTAGATATTACCTCAAAATTTTTTTGGTACTATTTATACATGATATTATAATATACTTAAAAACCAAGAGGAGAATGTAGAGTATCTATGCACTGTACTAGATACCTTGCGAAAGAAGAAGCTCTATGAAAAGTACCAAAAGTGTGAGTTCTAGTTAAAGAAAGTCTCATTATTGGGGAATATCATCACAAGAAATGGGATATCTATGTATCCCTCCAAGAAAAATACAATTGAGGGATAGACGAGGCCAACATATGTGATAGATATCTATATCTTCCTTGGGTTAGATGGATATTATCACTGATTGGTGAGAAATTTCTCAAGATTATCAAACCCTCTTACCAAGATAACTCGGAAGGAAGTCAGGTTTTCTTGGAATAATGAATGAAAAGAGAGCTACAAGGAGTTGAAAATGAGGCTTATCACTACCCCATAATCACACTATGCATAAGTGGAGAATTTTTTGTGGTATTTAGTGATTCTTTGAAGAAGGGCATGAGCTGTGTGTTGATGAAAAATGATAAAGTCATTGATTATGCTTCAATGAAATTGAAAGTTCCTGAGAAGAACTATCCAACACATGATTTGGAGTTTTCTATAGTGATGTTCTCTTTTAAAATTTGGTGACATTAACTCTTGGGGGAAAAGTTTGAAATATATATGGATCAAAAAATCCTTAAGTATATATTCAAATAGAAAGAGTTTAATATGCACCAACAAAGGTGGTTAAATACGATCAAAGACCATGACTGCTTAATTCACTACCATTCGGGGAAATTGAATAAAGTGAAAGATGATCTAGGTATAAATTATCCAACAACTCTTTCATTGATGAGAATTTAAAAGGATCCAATCTTCTTATATTTGATAAATATGGATATGGGAATTATAAAGTAGAGAAAATCATAAATCCTTCCACAAATGATTTATTAACCATCATATTTGTAAAGGATAAAGGATGATAAAAAGGATGATGTGGGAATTTAGAAGACAATGGAAACTATCAAAAAAGGTAAATCCTCATATTTCAATGTTAATAAACAAGGAATTGTGAGATTTGGGTAAAGACTATGTGTTACATCAAATTATTAGTTAAAGAAAGAACTTTTGGATGATGTACATAATTCAAATTTCTCCATTCACCCAGGGAACACAAAGATGTATCGAGATCTCTAAGAGAATTATTGGTAAGATAACATGAATAAGGAGACCACTGAGTGTACATAAAAGTTCCTAGTATGTTATCAGGTGAAGTTTGAGAGGAATAATTATAAGGGGATGATGAAACCATTACCTATACCAACATAGAAATCGAAGAACATCACCATGGGCTTTGTCACCAGACTTCCAAACATATCCAAAGGAAACAATTCTATCTGGGTTGTTTTAGATCATCTTATAAAGTCTGCACACTTCATTTCAATTTGAGAGGATTTCTAATTGGATCAACTGGAATTGATATACATCAGAGAAGTGGTAAGGCTTCATGGAGTACCACTATCGATTGTATCCGATCGAGATCCAAGCTGCACCTTTATGTTTTGGAAGAGTCTCCAACATGCTCTGAATACTGAGCTTAACTTTAGTATGACTTATCATCATCAAATTGATGGACAATTTGAGTAGAATATCCAAAAACTTTAGGAATTTTTGAGAGCATGCTCAATGGACTTAAAAGTAGGATGGGATGAACATCTTCCTTTGGTTGAGTTCTCTTACAATAACAATTTCCACTCAAGCATCCAAATGGATCCTTATAAATCCCTTTATGGGAAGAGGTGTAGAACACTATCATGTTGGGATGAAGTTGGGGAGTGAAAACTTCTAGGTCCAGAAATGGTCAAAGAAATGGTGGAGAAGGTTAAGACCATCCAACAACACATTAAAGCTACTCAGATTTGACAGAAGAGCTATGCTAACAATCATCGGAGAGACATAAAGTTTGATATTGGAGACATAGTATTACTCTGTATATCACAATGGAAGAGTGTTATGAGATTTGGGAAGAAGGGAAAGATTAGTTCAAGGTACATCATCCCTTTTGAGATCCTTGATCACATTGGAGCAGTGACCTATCGATTAGTACTTCCACCAAACCTGTATCAAGTACTTGATATATTCCATGTATCACTCTTAAGGAAGCACATTAATGACCCATCACATGTACTCAATATATATGTGGTACTATTAGATAATGACCTATCCCATGAAGAGAAGCCGATATAGATCTTAGATCATAGAGAAAAAGTTCTACGAAATAAGATGATGTCTATCATCAAGGTGTTGTGGTGAAACCACAAGTTTGAAGAAGCAACATGGGAACTAGAGGAAGTGATGAGGCAGAGACACCCTCATCTGTTTTAGTGTGGGAAAATAAAAATTCGAGGGAGAAATTTCTTAAGTGGGGAATGTTATAACGACCCAATTTTTATGAATAAAATTCCCTTTCTTTTAATGACTTATAAATATAGAAAACACATAAACTCTTTTTTTTATTTTTATTATTGAGTTTAAATGACTGTTAAGTGTCATTACCATCGATAATATAACTGTTGAATAGTGATCACATGACTAATATAAATATAAGTTCTTTTTAAAAAATACTTTCGATATAAAAAAGGATATAATGGACTCATCTAGTAGACTCGGGTCATATGAAGCTCATTTTTTAGAGCTTAGAAAGGAGGTAGCATCACTAGGATTTGATCTTGACCAAGCCCAAGCTAAGATTCAACATGTTAAGCTTAAACGGAATCACCTATGGGATAAGTTCAAGTTAATAGAGATTACCACCCGAGCGATGTTATCCGAGCCGCACCAAGAGTCTGTCACCATCACACACCTTACTCTTAGGTCTTATGCGGGTGTTATAAGGGGTTATGTAATATGGTATTAGTTACTTATTATGTAATCTATTTTTTTAAATAAAAGTCTTAATCCATCTATTCCTTTATAAGAATAGTATTTCTTAGAAAAATAATGAATTTGATAAATTGATTTTACGTGTAAAAATTGTACTTTTTTAGAAATATATAAATTATCATATTAAACTAAGGTTTTTATTAATAATATTATAAAAATAATTCTTATAAGTAATGATTATATCAGTTCCTTATCTATAAATGATTAGGTAATCAGTTTGATAAGAGTTATATTTTTTATATGATAAAATATAAAGTGTATTTTTAAAGAATTAATTTTAAGTAATTAATGATTTTTTGAAATAATTAATATTTTAATAAAATATTATTATCAAATTAATTTTATTAATAATAAATTAGTTTATAATTTTTATGAATTCATAGGTAATTTTTATTAAGGTTTGAAAACGGTTTCTTCTAAATCCCATGAATTTTCAATAAATGTAAGTTTTAATTTTAAAATTAAAAATTCATATATTTAAAAAATTATTTAGATAAAAATATTTTTTTTTGGAATCATGATATTGAAATTATCCAACTTTGAATTTTTAATAATTTTCTGAGAGTCATATTTTTGGGTAAAAATTAAATACCGTATAAATAAAATATGTTTTTATGACATCATAATGACCCCAAAATGATGTAATAAATACTATAATGGGTATTCTCAGACCAATATATGTTTAAAATTAAAATAATGTGATTTTATATTTATTTGACTTATTTTATAATGCCTCAGTGAATCCTCCAAAGTGTATATCATATTTTATGATTTTCAATTCATTTCCTTGAGGGTGTGACTCACCACCACATAAGAAATGATAATATTTTAATATGTTCATTCATTGTACTTATAATATAATTTATTACACTCCTATTTGAAAAAAACTATGGGAAAAAACCATTGTAAGGTTTGTGGTTTTGAATATTTAATTATATAGATTCCAAAACCTATGTTTGTAAAATATTAAATAATTCCCATATCATTTATTATATAAATGCACCCAATATCCAACTTATATTCACTAAAAATACATGGTAAACGTAATTAATCTTCCCTCCGCTCTATATAATCCTCCCAAGGTTTCACAAGCTCTCAAGAATCCCCTCTTCATGTCTTTGAAGTCACACACTCAAGTAAGGAATTCCTTCCTTTCTCATTTTTATCCAAGTTTCTTTATGTTATTATACCCTTTTATTTTCAATTAAAAATGTTGGGGTATGATTTAGAACCTCCCCCATACTTACCTAATTATGTTTTAATGATGATATATCCCTTTATATTTCATTAATTCCTTCCGTGTACACCCATTACCATGCCTAAATTCCATAAAGGATTTCTCTCTTCTTATTTCCATTCAAGAATTTCTTCTATATAATGTATCTAAATTACATTTAATATGTTGGGATATTATGTTCCATGATCCCCTTAATGTATATTTAATTTATAAATGATTATATAACCACTTATCTCTCATCAAACCAATTTATTAATTTCCATATGACGTCGTCATGCTGCCAAAATTGCACTGCAATTTTCCAAGCCAAAATCATTGTGAAGTGAATACCATACCCATTTCTCTATCAAGGGTATTCAAATTTATGCACATATACTTATTTAATGGTAATTAAATATATGTATTCCACATTCTTTTATCATTTAATAAATGATTATGTTGAATGAATCCATGTTATATGATCTATGTGACACACTTAAGCATGAGATTGAAATGATTATGAAGGGTGCACCCTAATAACTCTCCAATGCATTGGGTAATGTTTAGTATCATGATATTCCATGTTTAATGAGGGTTTAATCATGATAATTAATGTAAAATGGGGGTTTACTATTGCTAATCCATGTTCAATGAGCCTTGGCTCATGATAATACCGCGTTGTATGTTGTTTCCACATTTCCATGTTATGATAACCATGCTATATCATGAATTTATGTTCATGTTTCTATTATGCTCCATGTATATTCCTATTGTCTAACATGTATTGTATTCTTCATGTTATTCCTTGTTTACTCCCTTAATAGGCTTTATAGCTAACCCTTTTCTTATTAATTTCCTCAGGTTATCCCATGTAGTGTTAAGTATGAAGAAATGAGTTGGTCATGTCAAAGAAGTTTGAAATAAAGATATTGTATTTCATGTTTTAAGTTGTTATGTAATGTTACTAATTTCATAAGACACTATACCTCTCAATACTCAGAGTTATCTTAAGTTCAATATTATGTAATAAATCATTTTAAGTGTCTAATAAAGAGAAGGGTTGTTATAGTTCATATATCCAATATCTCCTTTCCATTCCATCAATGAATCCTAAAGAATATTCAATTAAACATTCCCCAAACCACAAATCTTGGAATGAAAACATTGGTCTATATTTTCTCCAAAACAAAGAAAGGTGATTACATGAGAGAAGAAGAACCGAATTCACTACCTTTGATTCCCTAGGTACGATACTAAATGACTTGATAAAACTTGTCTCTGAGGAAGGTATGATCACTAAAATCACCTAGAGAGGGCCTTTTATTTGAGGGGGAAAGAGAAAAAATTCATTATAATATAAGGACACTATGATTAAAAAATCATCTATTCCTGACCTCATTTATAATGTGAATCATAAATTTGCACTCTGAAATCATTGATGACCACATATGCAAAAATGTTAGTTACCTTAGAATTATAAGTCACAAAAATTGTTCAGACCATGAGTCCAATTCATATTGTAGATTGAAGTTTCATTCCATGAATATACTCCACATTATTATCATCAAAATATTCACTAAAATAGTTCATGTGGTGAATAGTCATTCCCACTATGAACTAACTCATGTAGCCATATTCTAGATTCCACTATCCTTACACCTCTGAAAACTTTCATCAATCCAACACCAAAACCCATGCCTAAAATAAACTTTATAAAATAATTACATACCTCAAAATATGGGTGTCACATTCTCCCCACCACTGGGCTTTCCATCCTCTAAAAGAATGAGGCTATCAATGCTTTGGAATTTTTTTTGACATTTCTTTATCATATGATTCTTTCATTCTCAAGTCTATCCCTGCTTCTAACCATGTTTCCATATGACTCACACTAGTTATATCTGTCTACCATGAAAGACCATGTATTTTCTATTCAAAATGTGAATTGGGGTGTGAATAAACATTGCATCAGGCTCAAGATTAACATGTTCCCAACTAATTCATGGATGGGACTTGGTTTTTACTTCTTCAATTGTGAGATAGGGAAAACATTATGAATAAAACTAAATCTCATTGGTAGAGATAACCAATTATAAACTTCTCTAATCTATTCTAGAATTTAAAATTCTCAACATACTATTGATCCAACTTCCCTTTCTTTCCAAAATAAAGATGTCACAATCTTGTTGAAACCTTCAAGAATACATGATCCACCACTTCAAAAGACAAGGTCTAATGATAATGATCTATATAGTATTTTTGAAGGATCTAGTTTTTCTCCATACATTTCTTGATAATCTAGGTATTTTTAATAGTCTAATGGAAAATACTGGTCCCATTAGTGAAGTTTCTCCTATCTCCACCCAACAAAGTGGAGAATGACAAGGACAACCATACAACGCTTCAAACAAATCCATATGTATCATCACCCAATAACACTTTTTTATATAAGGACCCCACTAAAGGTAAAATATCTTCTCACGAGCCACAAAAATCTATTACAAAATCTCGGATCATGTATTCTAATGGATTAATAGTATATTCTGTCTATCCATCAATTTGAGGATGATATTCTAGGATTATATTAATTGAGTTCATTATGATTATTGAAAATATTTAAAAATACATGAATTGAATCTAGGGTCTCTATAATAAAAATGGAAACTATAACCCCATATTTCTTTACTACTTATCAGATATAGAGATTCACTGAAACCCCCACTGTATTGGACTCTTGTATTTTAATGAAGTGTGCTGACTTGGTTAGTCAATATATAATAACCCAAATAGAATAGTTATTTATAAGTGTTCATGGTATACCCATGAAAAGTTCCATAGCTGTCTTCTCCCATTTCCATACTAGTATGGTAAATGAATGTAACATGTCAATTGGTCACTAGTATTCAGACTTCACTAACTGATAAGTGAGACATTTTTCAACATAATCTACCATATTATTTTTCATCCCCAACCACCAAAAATTGTTCTTCATTTCCCAATACACATTTTGGTCACCCATGTGGATTTTACACTTCAAATGATGATAATAACAAAGGAGTTTCTCTAAAAAATATAGAGTAACTGAAATCCTATCTCAAAGTGAAACACTAAATTTGTATCATCTATACAACCATTAATCAACCATTTAGGTTTTCCCTCACCTTAAGACAACCAAGTTCTATTTTCTAAGCCTCCTTAAATAATTCAACAAAGTCATAAATAAGGTAAAATAAAAATAAATCTATAATTTCATCCCATTCAACATATTCTAATAGTATATCAATAGTTACCAACATTAGTTTCTGTTGGTCTTAAGACTCTTGAACAACTTGATTATACGACTCCTGACTTAATGAACCGAAAAATTAATTTCCTTTCCCAGGTGTGTATACTAAGTAAAAGTAAAATATCTAAAGATATTCCATCCTAAATCAATTCCAAATATTCAAATCCTTTTGTGAGAATATGTTCTTTAGGCTTATGTGATCCATGAACATAGTTAACTTTTCACTAAAGAGGTAGTGGAGCCATGTTTTTAATACATGAACCACTGCATCTAGTTTTAGATAATTTTTCGGATAATTTCTTTCATATTTTATCAATTATTGAGAACCATAATCTACAACATGATCATGATGTATGTGAAAAAAAACCCAATTCTGAACAATATACATCACAGTACACAACGTAGCCATGTCATAGTTTTAGAAAAACGAGGATAGGTGAAGAGGTGATCCGAGCCTTGTGGTCCTAAAATTATTTTTTATAAGAATCATTACATGTGAATGGAATAACCTTCCTTTTTAATTCTATAATAAAAGAAACAAGACATGAGAAATCCTAAACAAAGCGATGGTAATAGCTTTCTAATTTTATAAAATTCCATATTTCAAGAAAATTTTTAGGAAGTCTCCAAGAAATGACTGCTTTGATCATTCCAGGGTCTGTTGAGATTCATTTTTTAGAGTTGAAATGCCAAAGGAAGAGAAATTATTGTACCCATAAATCACAGTTATATAATTAAGAATAAAGATTATGGTTCTGAAATGTGTTCAACAAAATATAAAAGTTTTTTTAATGATTATCTCTAGACTGAGAGTATACTAAGATGTCATCCACAAAGACCATAAAAAATGAATCTTGGTAACCATAGAAGATATGGTTTATAAAATATATTAAAAATTTAGGTGTATTATTAATAGAAAATAGAATAACCAATTATTCATAATGACCATAAAGACTTTGAACTACTGTCTTCGAAATATCCTCATTCCTAATTGGAAGTTGGTGGTATCCCAAACATAAGTCAATTTTTGAGAACCACTTGACTCCCTTTAATTGATCAAATAATTCATGGATTTGGGTAAGTGGATATTTATTTTTGATCATAACTTGGTTTAGTTTACAATATTAAACACATAGTTGAAGTGAAAATTTTTCCTTTTTTATAAACAAAACTACAGTATCCCAAGGAGATATAATTGGTCATATGATGCCCATACTTTCCAACTCTTCAAGCTGAACCTTCAGTTCCCATAATTCTGTTGATTCCATTTTATTGGATGGAATAGAAATAGGGTTCATTACCAAATTTAGTTAATTGATAATTATAATTCTATATCATGTGTTAAAGTAGATAAATAATGTAGAAAAAGAATAGGGTATCGATTTACTATGATGTGAAGATACCTATTCTCAGTTCCCTCCATGGAGTTTAATTTCATTATCATTAACTGATAAGGAATAGTTATATCTTCTATTACCAAGGTCTTGATTTTCCAAAATTTATATACAAACCACCATTAAACATATGAAAAAATCTATATGGAGATATAAAAGTTACCAAGAGAGTGTAATAATCTATATGGGATTTAAATTCCACCCACCCACCAATCCATTCCTATGATTATGTTAAAGATGGACACCTCCAAAATAGTCAAATCCTAGAAGAAGTGAACATCGTCAATGGTAATGTAACATAATCCACAATTTAATCCTCTACAGTCTCATTTACCAAGATATGTCTTGATGCTCAAAACACAAGGATCATTTCCACATGAAATTGTATTTGACTGACGAAATGAGATGTAATAAAATAATGGGATGTAATAGTATCAAACAAGACAAGAATATAGGTAGAGTTAAGAATAATGGTAGCTCACACTATCGAGAGGCACAATTTCTTAGTTGATATAGACTACTCATATCTATATAGTTTCTGCTTAGATCCCATCAATTATCCCTTCTCCCTTGTTGAGGTGGTATCGCTTGGGTGATGATGATATTTATGGAATCATCTTGGGTCACCTGATTATAGGGGAATAAACTATTTTGATGATATCATACTAAACGAGCATGAGATACATGAGACCAATTCATTCTATTTCCACCCATTGAATTAAATTTTTTTTGTATAATAATGCTTGAGGTGTCCTTTTAAACCATAATTACAACACTCTCAAGGTGATTATATAAATTCCTTTTTATTATTATATAATGATCCATAATGAAAATAACCTAGTTTATTACTAGAAATTGGAAAAAATAGACTGATATGGTGGTCGAGTTCTCTATTGCTTGACTACCCTGAGAGTAGATATCCTGCCTATGATTATTACCACTACTAGAGTTCACACCTATGTTTGGATTAATAAGTGTGTTACCTCTACCATGATTTCTAGAAATATCATTCTCAACAACCAATTAATTGTTGACCATATCTATATAATTCTCAATATATAAAATGAAAACCTTGAAGTGATTTTCAGGTTATAGTGTTGACAACCACCTATAGTTAAAAGTGTATGTGGTGAGTGAACCAAGCTTCATAATCCATAAATAACATATTTCCTTTATTCATATCAAATAATTCTATCATTTTTTATATTTAAAAGACATGAGGATAATTTTTTTAATAAAAAATTATTCAAACCCTTACCAACTAAGACCCTCATCAAGCTTATCTTGAAAAGATAAGCCCCATCACTATCTTTCCTGGTCTTTATGAATATACGTCACTAGTTTTATGTTCCTCTCATCCGGAGTTCTAGTGATGTCAAATATCCTATTTATCCTAACAAGATAGACTTATGCTTTCTCAAGTTCATAATCACCCTAAAATATTGTTGGATTTTTCTTCTAAAATTTTGATGACTGATCCATGTGAATAGGGTCATAAGATAATGTTTCATTATAAACAGCCTAAAATACTTGTATAATGCTTTGAAAAAATTATCGGTTCACATGTTTTTTAGGTTGAACCACATTCTCAATGAAACCCTATATCTGATTTCTATTTCTATTAACTGGTGGCATCCTTTCGATTTCCTTGGAATTATATGTCATGAAATCCATTCAGGACATGAGTCTCATTCAAGTGGTAAATTGGAGTTTCATGCTATGAACATCCTCTACCATATTACTATAGATATATTCCAAAAAATAGTTTAAGCTATGAATAATAATTTATGATGTGAACTGACTCATGTAGCCAAATTCTATGTTTCTCTCTCCTTACACAGCTAAACACTTCCATCACTCCAGCACCAACATCCATATCCATTAGAAATAACATAAAACAAGGATATACCTCAAAATAGGGGTGTAACATCGACAACCCTAGGAAATACAACCAGATGAACCTACAAAAAACATACAATAAACTCATCCATCATATAATATAGAGACTCAATGCACCTCAAACCCATCTGATAGCCTCAATCACCAATAAACATTACCCAGTGTCCATCTACATCATAGAATATGATGTTCATATTGAAGAAATACATGATATAATACATAAAATATAGTCAATTAATGCTGAATATGATGTCATATAGCTGTATCTATGAACATAGGAAGTCTCCCCAAGGGTGGTTATATCCTAGAAATAGCTCACAGTCTTTCCACACATCAAACGGGCTTGCTCAACCTCCAACTAGAATTGAAAATACCAAGGGAATGGGGAACCTCTCCACCCTATCTCCCAAAGTGTGGGATATATTCAGTGAAATAAAGGAGTGTATAGATTTAGAATCAAACAAGGCATAAAACCAAGTAGAAAATAGGAAGATAGTACCTTGTACAATATCAGGTTCTCCCAATGATGGAAATTCTAAAACATGCATTTGATCATGACCTACTCCATGCACTCTATGGCCCAAATAGAGACCAAATCTATAGAAGTGATCTACCCACTGTCCCTAAAGATGAAAGATATTTTAGGGCCTTACTTTTCCTACCCCATACCCTCTCTTATTCTTATAATCTTAAATGGCCTATTACTGATACTACCTTACCTAAAAATACCACAAATACTAGGCATGAAATGGGACACTGGCTACACATTTACTATTGATAATGGTGGGATATATTAGGTCCCATTATATGGAAATATTTACTATATGTATGAATAGTAATTTAAAAAAACATAAATGAAATATCATTATTAGATTGATAAGTAATGTAATTTTTGGAGCAGAAAATAAAAAAATAACCCATGATGTTTTTTATAGTAGTTTGGATCACCAAGATCATGGTCTACTATTCAATATTATTTAATAAATGAGAAGACTTATATTTACTAATTCCCCAATTTTTATAGGTATTGATATCCCAATTATATAAAATATGACTTTTTCCCACTTGGAAGTATAAACCTTTCGAACTTTTTATAGGAGTCACAACCCACCTAAGTTTTTTCTAGGAGTCACAACCTGAAATTCCTTTTGGAAAGTAGGAATAACTTGTTAGATATATTTTGGATGGGAAAAGCTTAAAACAACTCTAGAAGAACAAATCAAGGATATCAATAAATAAAATAGTGAAAACCATAAGAATTAAAAACAATAGTTGATTAGATTATGATGAATGTCTATGAAACTCAAGAACTTTTACCACTTAATCAGTGGATGATCAAAATGATAAATTCCTTATTGATCAAATCAATGTAAAATTAGTGATCTTATAAATTCATCACATTGAAATTATGGTATGAAAATTGCATTATTCTCTTTTTATGATCGTATTAATTGTCTTCATATGACCATCATCAAAAAACTTGTTGAATAAACTTCATCGAGTTTATTTTATTTAATTTTTTGATTTTCATTGAAACAAATAAATGCATGTCATTAACTCTAAGATCTTAGAGAATCCCAATTGATAATAACATAAATCCATGTTATAAAATAATAAATATTAAAAATAAATATATTACTTGTAATTTTAATTATCAGTCTCATACTTAGAATCTTCATGCTATTTTATTTTTGCATGAAATAACTTTACAACAATTTGAATAATAGTGTTAAGAAAAATAAGAATTATTAAAATTAATAAATAATTAAATAATATTTAAACATTAATGTAGTTATTTTAAAGTTAAAAAGTTATATAAAACATAGCATAAAATAATTATTATGAAAATTATTATTTCCATAATAATTTTATCGATAATTCATCTATAAAATAATTTGAATTATGTTATTATGATATATAACTATTTTACAAATAATTATAATAATATAAATAAATTTTATACACTTTATATTAAACAATTTATAAATAATAATTCTAAACATAACATATTTATAGATTTAAGAACAACATGTAGAAACTTGAATAAAAATATAGAAGAATGAATGTATATAATTAACATAGGAAAATCAATATAAATGAATTCATATAGGTGAATCGATATAGATGAATTCACATAGGTGAATCTACGTAGCTAAATTCATGTTGGTGAATTGATGTAGCCTGATTCATGTAGGTTAATTGATGTTGCCAAATTCATATAGGCAAATCGATGTAGCTGAATTCATATAAGTGAATCAATATAGACTAAATTGAACTCACAATAGGTTCTAAGAGTGCCTCAGGGTAACTAAAATAAAACTTTATTGTATCTTTATGATGTTGTCAATGGTAGATTGGTTGAAATCACATGGTAAGTGGAAATTATAACTCCACTTTAACATAAGACCGATCAACTTCAACATATGGTCTATATATGAGATTTCAACTCATGGTCGATCAAATTCAATGCACGGTCTATCCACATCAAACTATGGTCAATCTAATTGTTTTCCATTTTAACTGATGATTGATTTCCATATCATTCATTCTATTAACTTGTTGTGTGGTTGATAAGAAAAGGCATGGTCACTGAAACATATTGTCGCAAAACCTATAAACTTACAGTAGTAAAAATATTTAAAATAAAAAAATGTTATTTATGATTAAGTATTTTAATAAAAAAATCACATATACTAATTAAAATTAAGAAATTGGATTGCGATTTAACATAAAAATAAAACAAATAATAACATAAATAATAAACACAAACAATATCCCAATTTTTTTAAATTGAAGAAAACCAATATTTTAATTTTTAAAAAATCCCCAATTTTCTCCACCCTTTTGAAATTTATCAATAATAATAATAATAATAACAACAAAAACAACAAAAAAGACAACAACAACAACAACAACAAAAACAAAAACAAAAACAAAAACAAAAACAATAATAATAATGAAATAAGAACAATATTGTATATATAAAAAATATAATGGAGCGATAACCCCCTATGAATTCATGAAATACTAATAGTGATATAAAAACAATAAAAAATGGTTTAACTTGATTTAAAAATTAAATTTCCATCATACCTATTTTAAACTTAAAATTTTCAAACCATATAGAATCTAGTGATTTAGTAAATATATTTTAATATTGATTTTATATTGGAACATATTTCAAAAATAATACCCTCTTTATTAACATGATCACTTAAAAAGTGAAATCTAACATCTACATGTTTGGTCCTAGAATTATGTAAATAATTTTTTGATATTGAAATAGTAGATGTATTGTCACTGAATATGGAAATTTTATCTAAATAAGCATTGAAATCATATAGAGTTTGTTTTATCAAAAGAATTTGTGGGAAAAAAATTATGGAAACAATGTACTCAACATAAACTATGGACAATGAAACTAACAATTTCCTTTTATAACTCCATGATATTACATATTTACCTAATATATAACACATACCTGATTTTCTTTTCTTCTCAAGTCTGAAGCCTCCAAAGTTGGAGTCATAATATGATAAAAAATTAAATATTTATGATTAGAGTAAAATAAACTAGTGTTAATGGTTCCTTTAACAAATATTATTATCCTTTTGATATCATTAAAATGAATTTATTTTGGATTACATTGATACCTTTCACACATAAATAATAAAAACATATTACTAGGTCTTAATGTAGTTAAATAAAGTAGGCTTACTATCATTCCTATATACATTTTATCATTTATAGATTTTATAGATTCATCCACATCTAGTTTAGAATTATTTTTTATTGGGGTTCTCATAGTTTTACATTAATCAAGACTATTTTTTAACAAAATATTTAGCATGTATTTTTTATTTAGAAAAATTCCATCTTTTCTTTGTAAAATATAAAGTCCAAGGGAAAATTTTAATTCTTCCATTAAGCTCATATGAAATTAATTTATCATTAATTTTGAAAACTCATTACTAAGAATATAATTTATAGATTTAAATACAATACCACATATATATATTTGTACAATTAAAATATTAGTAGGAACTTTCTTTATAAATAAGGTTAGATCAACCTTTCCTTTGTTAAAATCATTTTTAATTAACAATATAGTTAGTATTTCATACCAAGATCTTGGATATTTATTTAGATCATATAAATATTTAGAAAGTTTGACAACATGATTTTTAAATTCATCATTTTTGAAACTAGGTCATTGATTAACATACACCTCTTCAAAAAATTACACAATTTAAAAATGAACTTTTTATATCCATTTGAAATAGTTTAAAATTTTGATAACTTACAAAAGATAATAGAATACTAATAGATTATATTATAGAAACTGGTGAAAACGAATCTTCCAAATCAATTCCTTATTCTTTTAAATAACCTTGGGCAACTAATCTGGCCTTATTTATAACTATATTACCAGAATCATCCATTTTATTTCAAAAAATTCATTAGGTTTCAATAGGAAATTTACCTTTAGGAAACTCAAATAGATTCCACAATTTATTTCTATCAAACCAATTTAGTTCATCATTAATATAATTTATCTAGTTTGAATATTTTAAATCTTATTTAATAATAATAGGTACAAAATCATCCACAAAGGTAGAATTAGTACAAAAATTCAAAACTGATTTTCTAGTTCTAATTCCAAATTCAAAATTTCTAATTACATTTTTTAAAGAATGATATCCATGTGTTTTATAAATCATATAATTATATTGAGTATAGATTCACCCCCTTAAAAAATGCATTATCATTTGTAGTTTTGTGATCATCAAAGTTGAAATCTTTAAATTATTCAAAAAAATTATCAAAATATGAATTTTTTTCCTTATTTTAAATGAAATTTACTTGTATAAATTCCTATAATAACATTATTATCTTGTTATATAATCTATAATATTTACTATTATTTTAATATCCTAGAAAAATTCCTTTAGCACTTTTATAATCAAATTTTTACAGATTATTTTTAGTATTTAAAATATAAACTCTATAACCAGAAAAATTTAAAGTAACCAATATTGGATTTCTTTTCTTTAAATAGTTCAAAAGGAGTTTTATTTAACATGGGTCTAATATAAAATCTATTTAAGATATAACAAGTAGTTTTAAACGATTTAGCCTAAAAATATTTTGGTAAGTTCAATTCATTAAGCATGTCCTTTCCATTTTTCAGACAGTTTTCTCTTTATAACGGTATTTTTTTGTGGTGTTATAGGTGCCAAAAAATTATGAAAATATCCATTATATTCAAAAAATTCTTAAATTATAAGCTTAAAAATTCTCCTCCCTTTTCACTTCTGATTTATTTATTTTTAAATATTTATTTTGATTTTGAATTTGTTTATAGAAAGTAATAAACTTGTTTAGAGTTTAACTTTTATGAGATAAGAAAAGTGTCCAAGTGAATCTATTGAAATCATATACAATTAAAAACAAATATCTCTTACTAAATATATTATAATTTATCATGGGTCAAAATAAATCAAGATAAATTAGTTCTAATCATCTATTATTATTGAAATTATTAACAGATCTAAAAGTCCCTTTATGTTGCTTACCATTTATAGAAGAATCACATACAAAATAATTACTTGATTTAAATTTTGGAAGCTATAAAACTTTTCCATGTTTTACTAGCTAGTACAGTTGTTGAAGATAAACATGTCCTAATCTTCTGTTCCATATAATATGACTTGTTACTATATTATTTATACAATTTATATTTTTTTATTTTATTTTTTAAAAGTATACAGAGTAGTTATTTTCTTTTATATTGGAATAAAAAAAATAACATTATATTTAAAAATATGGAATTTATTATCTTCAAACTTCACACTCAAACCATCATAAAAAATTAGTGATATGTTAATTAAAAGGGTTATTAATCCCTTTATATACAGTACTTTAGAAATTATAACAGATTTCAATATGTATACTTCTCTAAAACCTTTGACTATACCATTAGAGTTGTCACAAAAATTGACATTGCCTCCATCACATGAATTAAAAGATAAAAAACTTCAGATTTCACCAGTCATGTGCCTCAATCACCCACTATCCATATACCTTGTATATTTATAGTTCTTTAGGTAGATTTATAGTAAAACAGATTAAGCAGATTATTGTTTTAGTACCCAAACTATTTTGGATATAGTTAGATTAGTAACAATACTCTTAGTCACCCATATAGATTTAAGACATATATTATAGGGTAATCTATAAGATATATTCTTAGAATTTTTTTAGTATGAATTAATGCTTGAGTAAATCTTAAATAACATTCATTTTCATAATTTTCTTTCAGATTACATATAAATCATGTAACAATGGAAACATTCCCTTTAATTCATTAATTAAAATTTGTTTTGTATATTTTAGGAATCTTTATATTATAACCAAACACAGTTTTATCTTTATTGGAATTGTTCATAACAATCATGTAACGCCCCTAACTCAGAATCTACTAAACTGGTGCCTCGATCTGGGCCACCACATGACCTCAAGCACACCTCCCCATAGGCAAGAGGTTTCTGACTAGAAAAAAGGGTCTAATGGATCATATAGGGTGACTATATCCTCTTTACCAAAGTAATCAACAATATATAACATGTGAAATAAAGTAAATAATAAACAATAAATGAGAAACATGAATTACTAACCATTTTTCCATATAGGGTACCAAACAAAACCAAACAATAAATATGCCATGTCATGCTAATAGTTCCAAAGGTGAAAAAAGACACACAATAAAGAAAAATAGATGGTTCCAAAAAATGAGTCCTGACTCCAAGTCTAGATCTTCCAATACCAACTCAACTCCCTAGCATAGGTACCTTGTGATTTTCCTCACCTACAACCATGAAATCTTCTTAGGTACCTAATGACAACCCAAATCAGGGTGTGAGTACAACTTAGTAGGCCACCAAAAATGGTGTGTACAAAGTATCTAGTCTAAGAGGATAGTGTATACATGTGTTGATATATAAAAAGTAAACAAGAAGTAACAATATTATTTAACTAAACCATTATCATAATTTAAGTTCATGGGTTAGGTGATCATTTATTTCACAATGACCTAATCCACTCAACCACCATGAAAAAGGTAATAAATCAAGTTTCCTATCTCATTAGGGAGAACATCACGAAAGAAAAATATCTTACACATACCTTGAACCATCAATCTAGGTAATGACAACCAATTCATTACACTTACCTTGGAGCATCAGTTCAGGTAATCATTCAATGAATCCATTAGGGTCCTAGAGCATAAATTTGACTCCCCAACCCATGAATTCTAGTGGTGGGGTCTAGAGCCTTAGTAAAACCCAACCCATGGGAGTAGAGCATCATTCATTACCCACAAATACCAATACATGTGCACATTCTTCCATTAACCATTATCCATATTCACTATATCACAAAGCATATTAAAAAATTTCACATTTCATTCAAAAATCACTACATAATAAACACATCAAATATATCTTTATGCCTTAACTCATTAAAATATTCCAATCCCCCCATAATCTATTTATCATAATCAATTTAATTCATTTAACCCATTAAAAATGTTCCAAACAATCCCTTATACTATTATCAATAACTAGACACATCCACCATTAGTGACTTTCACAATTTAAACTAACTTTTCAACACATATATCATGGTATCTACTTTATCATTACAATTCCATGTTCAAAATCACAATTTTCCATGTTCAGGAGGATGGTGCACCCCATGGGTAGCCCTAAGATCAGTTTAATCAACCTCAATGCATCCCTTGGGGATCATGAGTTGTTCAAATTATTATTTAGTCAAAAGTTTTATCAAATCCTATCAGAGGCATAAAATGAACAACAAAATAGAACCAAAATCACAACCACACATGCACAAAAAAACTTCAAGACTACAAGATGTAACTTATAGACCACCTACCTAGAATCCGTAGATGAACACCCACTTAACCATAACCTTAGATCTAGATTCAACAACTCTTTGAATCCCCAAAATAAGATATAAAGGAAAAGGATTATTTTAGGCATTAAAAATAAGAATAATGAAACCATATGACCTAATCTAAAAAATAGAATCAAGAGGAGCATTAGAATTACCCATACCATAAATCCACACCCAATGAAACTCCAAATGGCCTAGAATCGAAGTAGATCGACCGTTGGGAAGATTTGGGTGCTTAGATTCATTAATAGGGCTAAAGGATGAAGAATGAGGAAGACAATTAGGTGAAACACTTAAAATACTGAGGGGTGAAAATGGTAAAAACACTCTTTTAATGTGGTGTAGAGTTTGGATGTACAGTTTTCCAAATCATGCACCTACCATGCACTAGACTTTGTCCAAGAGGGATCCAAGTCGCATGGTTACCTAGTAATCCTACATGATTTGAAAAACTATGCACCAATCATGCAGAATACCTCTAAGCCCACATGGTTTGGATTCCCCCCTTGCATGGTTTACCTAAATGTGCACCACTTCTCTTGGCTAGCATGGTTTAGGATCCTGGTTTCTACTAACCATGTGACAACTATGAAACATGCACGCGATGAGCCTATTCTCCATTATTTAATATCTTAAACCCTCAAAACACCCCTGAGATTCCTCAAATACCCACCCAGTAAGAATTTAATTATCCAAATGTAAGGAATAACCAAAATTTAAACAATAATGTTCCACCCCGAAGTCTAGGATCTTCCAACCTCACAACTTTATAATGAGTCATCCTTGAGACACACTTCCAAGAATCACTGAGTTTCTGAGGTAAAGAGATCAGGATACTAGGACTGCATGTCTATCTGTCTCTCTCCCAACTTTCTTCCAGAACATTACCATGCTTCCACAACACTTGAACCAAGGGCATAGTCTTGTCTTGCAAGAATTTCTCACTAAGATCCATAATATGAACTATATTATCCTCAAAGAACACATCATACTCAAACTCAAAATCCTCAAAATCAAACATGTGGGATGGGTTAAGGTGATAATGCTGAAGCTATGAAACATTAAAAGCATATTTCATACCACCAAACCATTTAAAATATCTAATTGGTACACCATCAATCTGATCCTATCCACAATCTCAAATGGCCCCATGAACCTGGGTGCCAACTTACCCCATTTCTGAATCTAAAGATGACCCAACCTTGGAGGCCCCTAAAGAAACACATGATCACCCACCTCAAACTCATGAGGTATACAACACCAATCCACATATGAATTCAGTCTACTCTGATCCATTTCTATTTTTCTGAATCAACCAAACCTGTTCCAATGTCTCCTGTATGAGACTCAGTTTAAACAACTATTATTCCCCAGATTCCATAATAATAGATATCTACATATTTGAACATATAATGAATCATACAATTCCATATGAATTGTATCCTGGTAACTATTTTTGTAGGAAAATTCAACAAGAAACAAGTGATTCTCCCACAATCCACTAAATTCAAGGAAACAATCTCTCAACATGTCCTCCAGTACCTGAATAATATTCTCTGACTTACCATCCATCTGTAGGTAGAAAACCGTACTCAAAAAACACCTGGGTACCAAGTGCATTCTATAATACCTACCTGAAGCATGATGTAAAACATGGATCATGATCCAAAACTATAGTCCATGGTACTCCCTATAACCACACTATTTATTGAACATAAAGCTCACCCAACTAATCCATGGTGAAGGTATCTCGAATTAAAAAGAAATGTACCACCTTATTCAACCATTCTATGACTACCCAAATATAATCATTATTTCAAGTCATCCTCAGAATAACTACCACAAAATACATTATCACATCATCCCATTTCCAATTTGGAATGAGTAGTGGCTTCAAAAAACCACCTGGCCACTGATGCTCAGCCTTCACCTACTGATAGTTAAGGCATCATGCCATAAAACCCTCCACCTGTTTCTTCATCCCTATCCACCGATACTACCTATGAAGATCATGATACATCTTGGTCAAGCCAGGATTCAATAACCAATTTTATTCATGAAACTCTCACATCAACTCTTCCCATATACACGTTGGCACAACCAAATTTCCATTAACATAAAGGACCCCATCGTCACCAACAACCCAACTGGAAGGTGACTCTCTACATTTAAGAATTTCCCTCAAAGCTAAAAATTATGGATCCTCATGTTAAATCTCTTTAATCCATCTCACAATCATGGAATCAACTTCCAAGTATGTAAGGGTCATCTGAACCTTCCCATCCTACACCTCCAAATACATTTAACCAAAAAACTCCATCATTATCCACTCAGAGCTAGATTCTTGAACTGCCTTATTTTGATTATTCCTATTCAAAGTATCCACATCACTATTCCCCTTTTCGGGTGTGTACATCATATTAAATTCAAAATAATGGATGTACTCAGCCCATATTCATTGTCAAAGATTCAAATCATGATGAGAGAATATTTACTTAAGGATTTATGATCGGTATACATCATTAACCTTTCTCTGAACAAGTAGTGCCAACAAAACTTTAAAACATGAACTACTACTACTAATTTGGGATTGTGCGTAGGGTTGTTTCTTTCATGAGGCCTCAACTGTCGTGACCCATATGTGATGTTCTGATCTTCCTGCATTGATACTTCTCCAAACCCAACACCAGAAACATCATAAAATAAGGTATACACCTTACCTAGCTCAGGTAAAATTAGGATTGGTGTGGTAGTAAACCAATTATTTAACTCTTGTAATGAATTATCACATGCCCCAAACCATTCAAACTTGAGTCCCTTCTTATTCAAACCTGAAATTGGTGCTTACAAATAGAAAAAGTATTTAACTAAACTTTGTTAATTACCCAACAATCCCAGGAAACTTCAGAAATCAGAAAAATTATTAGGATGATCCCATGATACAACTACCTAAACTTTCTCTAGATCTACTCAAACACCTTCCTCATAGATTATGTGACCAAAGAAATTCACTCTGTCAATCCAGAAAAGACACTTGGATAGCTTTGTGTATATCCTATGCTCTATTAGTGTACTCAAGACGATGTTAAGATGTTTGGCATGATCATCATGAGTTTTAGAGTGCACCAAGATGTCATAAACAAAGAAAAATATGAACTGATCTAATTATGGGTGAAATATTCAGTTCATTTGATCCATAAAAACTATTGTTTCATTGGTTAATCTAAATGACATCACAACAAACTCATACAACCCATACCTTATCTTAGAGTCAGCCCATGGTACATCATAAGGTATCAACCTTATCTGATGATAACCTGTTCTCAGATCAATGTTGGATAAAAATGAATCACCTATTTTCTAGTCCAAAAGATCATTGATTTAAGGAAAATGGTATTGGTTCTTAACCGTTATCTAATTTAGCTTCCTATAATTGACACATAACTGCAATGATCCATCATCCTTCTTGAAAAAAAACACTAGAGACCCCCAAGGTGATGTAATAGGGTGAATAAACCCTTTATTGTATAAATCATACAACTAAGTTTTAAGTTAATGAAGTTATACCAATTTCATTATATATAGAAGAATAGAAACTGGTTCTTCTCCTAACATCAAATCTATTGTGAACTCAAATAATATCTCAGGAGACAGCCTCAAGAAGTCCCTAGGAAACACATCCTGAAACTAATCCAAAACAGGAGGAAAGACAAGGAGTTATACTTACCTATCATCAAACATAAGAAAAGACACTTTGGTTTTGATTTCACCCAACTACTGACTGATTGGTCCTGCACGACCTACTTGAAACATCCTATTCTCCACGATGGACATAATTGTCTCCCTCAAGAGACATGAACATTACCATACATCGATAACAGTCAATATGGTCCTGATAAAACACTATAAAATCCATATCCAAAATCAGATCAAAACCTAACATATCAAGTACAAAAAAGTACCAAAGAAAATGGTACCCAAAAACCTCAAGAGCACACCCCTTACAGTGCCAGATGTTTTCTACTCGCACCCTAAATGATGTATCAATCGAAAAAACCCCACACACATGTTACACCATTAGACCCAACATCACTAAAAACTGAGCATAAATAAAATAATGCGAGGCACCTATATCAAATAAATCACTAGAAAGCATGGAAGTTATAAGAATATTACCTTGAATAGTTGATGGTATAGCCTCACCACCTTTAGGTGTAGACTGAACTGCATGAAGCTGACCAGACTATCTACCCTGGGCACCAGTCTGAGTTCCAGGTGACACACTTCGCTACTAGTATAGACACTCTCACCTCAGAGTACCACACCCACCACCTCGACCAGTACAACTGGTAGAGCTACAACTTCCTTCCTGGTATGGGGTAACCGACCCCCTTCCTATACTCATCATCAACCCTCCATCATTTCCCTACTATCATGGTTTCCTATATAACCTCTGTATATGCCCCAACCTACCACAATATCAAAACTCAATTAGTGGATTGAGAAATTGACCTCACATGTGTCCCAGCCTACCAAACTGATAATATAAGACTTGTTCACTACCTTGAGAAAATAGTTCCCTTTTCTGACTACACTTCCCACCACTACCCTAGTGAAGAATCTCAAAATGGTGCTTCTTGACATCAGAATTCACACCACCAGATCACCCAACTAAAACCACATGTCCACCACCAAAATCCTCTTTGATATTTCCCATTGAGATTAGAGCATGATCCATAAACTCCACAAACCTATTTAAGAAGAATATATTTACCTTGGACTTGATCTCATGTCTAAGTCCATCTTGGAAGTGCCTCTCTATTACTGATCCATCCTCTACCAAATATGGAACAAAATTTTTCAAGTGGGTGAAATTACTTTCATAATCCATAATCAATATAGTCCCCTAGGTCAACCTTATAAATTATACAACCTTATCCTACCCTAGAGTCTATGGATTGTAATGCTCTAGAAAGGTTTCCTAGAAACCCTTTCACATTATACCCTCTACCTACTCAGTCTGAACCAATATTTCCCACCAATACTTTTCATGACCTTGCAACATGTATGCTTCCATATTAACTCTATTCTTGGGAGGAGTCTCTAAGTGATCAAGAATCATCTGGATGGACTCTATCCATGTCTTAGTTGCCTCTATCCCAACCTATCTAGTAAAGTTTGAAGGGTAACGTAGTTGAGACTCTCTAGTCAGCTGAAACATTCTTGGCACAACCCACCCCGGGTCTCATTCCATTATCTTCCTAAAATGAGTGACGTTATCCTGAAACTTCTCATCTCTTATGTTACCCTGGATCACTAAGGTCTCTTTATCCACTTCAAAGGGAGAATTTTTGGTGATATCCTCTTGTTTCCCAACCGGTACATATCTTCATGATGACATTTCTCTATAATACCAAACACAATTCTTAGAACACATAACATAATGCTTCCATAGTTAAGATAAAATAAGGTTCTCCACTAGCCATAAACAACCCATTTCACACAAACTATCCTGATTAACATCATCACACCTAGAAAACTACCCTCAACCATCCTTACCATGGGTCATGGTCAACATGGGGTAAACCAACTTACATAGTCATGATCCTTTCATTAGACACCATTTCCATATCACATCATGTTACAACCAAGATATTAACTCATGTTTAAATTTCCATTAAAAATAATTCTTTAACAAATCTTTCACATTATTTTCATTTAACAATTTGTATCATCTTTATTATACACCATTTTATTTAAATTTTCAAGGAATTGAAATTAATTATACCTTTCATGTCCAATGCATCCATCTTATGTGTACAATTTCACCCATATCCCTAGGTTCCTATAATGATGCATGAATGAACATCCTTGTTCCCTTTTTTCCAAGAGTAAAATATCATAAAATAGTCACATCACACAATAAGTACATCTCCCAATGGTGAAATATCATTCAACTGGTACAACACACAATAAGAACAAAAATTCCCACCTTGGGTACTTGGGTTTTCCTTGTACATGGGTTAGATAGTCCCATGCATGAGTTCATTTCCAAGGACAGGCACTTCCTAATATCATTTCTACCATTCTAAAATAGTAAGATAAACAAAATAAAACCTTTGATACCACTTTGTAACATTATTTACCTAGAAAACACTAAACTAATGCTCTGAGTCAGTTCGTCACATAACCTCAAGCACGACTACACATATGTTAGAGATTACTGACTAGAAAAAATAGTCTAATGGAACATGTGGAGATACTATACCCTCTTTAATATAGCAATACACAATATATAACATGTGAAATAAAAGAAAAAATAAACAATAAATGAGAAACATGCATTACTAACCATTTACAAAATATGGTACCAATAACAACCAAATAATAAATATTCTATATAATGATAACAACGCCAAAGGTAAAGGAAAAGAAATAAAGGAAACAATAAAAAATAAACAATAAATGAGAAAAATTTATCACTAACCATTTACCAAACAAGGTACCAACTACATCCAAATAATAAATATTCCATGTCATTATAATAGTGCCTAAGGTGAAGGAAAACCCAAAATAATGACAAACATTTGAGTCCCCAAAATAGTTCCTGACTCCAAGTATAGATCCCCATAAATGCACATACTAAGCCCAAATCAACTCTCTAGAATAGGTCCCTTTCCGTTGTTCTAACTTGCAACCATGAAATCTTCTTGGGTACCCAATGGATGTCAGAAAAGGGTGTGAGTACAACTCAGTAGGACACCACCCAATATGTCAACAAAATTTCTAATCTATGTAGATAGTGTATGCATGAATTAATATATAACAAATAATTAAGGAGTAATAAGATTCCATTCGTAAATAATTATTTAAATAAACCATTCTCATAATTTAAGTCTATGGGTCAGGTGTTCATTTATTACACAACAGCCTAAGCTGGTCAACCACCATGAACAAGGTAATAAATCAAGTTTCCTATCTCACTAGGGAGAACATCATGAAATAAAAATATCTTAAATATACCTTAGAGAATCATTCAAGGAAATCTCAACCAATTCATCACACTTACATTAGAGCCTTAGTCCAGGTAATCATCCAGTGAATCTGTTAGGCCCTAGAGAAATAGTCTGACTTTCTAACCTATGCACTCTAGTGGTGGGGTTTAGATCCTTAGTACAACCTAAATCATGGGAGTAGAGCATCAATCATTACCCAAAACTACCAAGCCATGTTCACATGCTTCCATTATCCATTAACCATATTCACTATATCACTAATCATATTTAAAAATTTCACATGTAATTCAAAAATCACTACTAAATAAACACATCAAGTTTATATTAATTCCTTAACTCATTAACATATTTCTTTTCCCCCCATAATCCATTTTTCATAATCACATTAATTCATTTAACCTATTCAAAATGTTCCAAACAATCTTATATGCCATTATCAATAACTATACATATCCACCATTAGTGTTTTTTACAATTTAAAATAACTATTCAACATATATATCAGGGGATATACTTTATCATCATAATTCCATGTTAAACATAACAATTTTCCATGTTTAGGAGGATGGTGAAACCCATGGGTGGACCTAAGATCTGTTTAATCAACCTCAATTCTCCCCGTATGGATTATGAGGGGTTCAAATTATTAATTAGCCTACCATTTTAGCAAATCCAATCAAATGAATCAAATTAACAGAAAAAGAGAACCAAAAGTACAACCCACACATGAAAAAATCAACTTCAATACTATTGGATATCACTTGTAGACCACCTACCTTGAATCCATAGATGAACGCCCACTTAATCCTAGCCTTAGATCCAGATTCAAGAAACCTTTGAATCCCCAACCTATGATCCACTATAAAAAAGCGGGTTTTAGGGACTCTGAAGAAGAATAATGAAACCATAAGCCCAAATATAGAAAATAGAATCAAGAGGAGAATTATACTTGTAGATTTTATCCTCACCCAACGACACTCAAAATGGCCTAGACTAAAAGGAGATTGACCCTTAGGAAGATTTGGGTGCTTAGGTTCATCCCTAGCTATAGAGGAGGAAGAATGGAGAAGAAAATTAGGTGATAAAATTAAAATACCTAGGGGAAAAATGGTAAAACACACATTTAATGGGGAACACTATTTGGATGCATGGTTTGCCCTACCGTGCACCAACCGTGTTCCTACCTCTGTCCAAGAGGGGTCCAAGTCTCATGGTTACCTGGGAATCCTACACGGTTTAAAAAACTATGCACCAACCATGTGGAATGCCTATATTCAATCCACCATGGTTTTTCTTCCCCCTTTCATGTTTTACCTAACCATGCACTACTCCTCCTAGCTAGCATAGTTTGGTCTCACAGTTTCCATTAACCATGTTCCAACCATGCAATATGCAGAAGATGTGATGACTCCCCTTTTTTTTTCATATCCTAAACCCCGATAACACCTCCAATCTTCTTTATACATCTGGTAAAAATTTAATTATCCAACTTTAAGGGATTAAAACCAAAATTTAAACAAGAATGTGCCTAAAAAAAGTCCACGATCTTACACATCATCTTATAATGTTTTTGTTTTCCTTGAACAAAAATAGATAAGGTTTCTTTTAATCTAGTAATTTTTCTTTTAAGTTTTTCTTTATCTTTTTGAATAACTTATAGGTCATCAAAAATTTTTATAGTTGAAAATGATAATATATTTTTCAATTTCTTATTTTCATTTTAAGCTTCTTACATTACTTTTCAATTTTATCTAAATCATCCCAAACTAATTTTAATCTCTTATATTGATTTTTGTTATTTTTTTAAAAGAAATATTTTATTCTTTCATTCTCATATTTTATATTTATCAAATTAGATGTTGTAACATTTTTCTCTTCTAAATAACTTAAATCATAGACTTTTAGTCTTTCATTTTCTTCTTTAAATTTATAATTTCCTCTTTGTAGTTATATGTATAGTTAATCTATTCTCAAAATATCACTTTGAAACTTTTCATTTTATTCAACGGATTATTTAAATTCAATTCAATATCAGAATCATAACCTGAATTGTAATCATAATCAATGTTTACCTCATTTATTATTATTTCCATCATCCATAGATTGGATGATTCTTTTTCACACTCAGAATCATCATTACTCAAGTCTAAATCCTATGTAAAAATCCATCCACTATGACATGATCATTTTAAATCCTTATTGTATTTCTTGTCTTTCCCTACTTGTTTCAATTTTGTATAGTCTATTTTGGTATTCCCCTTTTTCCTACACTAATATCATATTCATTTTGAAAAATTATATTTAATACTCTTACCTTTCTTACTTCCCTTTTTTCATCCTTTAGATGATATATTCTGGGATGATTCTTAAAGTATTTGTTTCCTTTCAAGTACTTGTAGAAAACTTTAGTAAAATTTTCTATTTAAACTTTATAAATTTTATGAAACTAATAATTAGAAGAATTTGTGTGTATATATATAAATAATACCCTGACCCAGATGCCACTAATCCAGTGCTTTGAGTCGGTTCAACATAAGGGCTTAAGAATGCCTCTCCATATTCTAGAGGATATTAAATAGTAGTGAGGGACTAAGGTGTATCTATGGAGAGACTATGCCCTCATATCATAGAAAACAACAACATGAATAACCAAATACCATCCAAATAGTAAATATATAGAGTGGAGAAAAAGAAAATAAACTGAAAGAGAAGCATGGTGTAATAATAAATGAAATTACATAAAAGATCAAATATTCATGTTATATATACAACACTATTCACCCATTGGGTTAACCATATAAACAAGAGTACATAATGGAAATGAAAATAAAATTACATGACTCTATAAGTAACTTTGAGCTAGACCACATACCTGATATTCAATACACTACTGAGCTACTCCAACCTGATCATAAGAATCCCCACAAGTGGATTTTCTCGATCATGAAACCCCAAACCTCATCCCTATCCATCATGTATCTATGATAAACCAAAAAATAAGACATAAAGTCTGCACGCACACCAAGGTTCATATACAGGGGTGAGAAATAATCTCAGTAGACCATCCTAATGATAAACCAATAAATATGCTATCATAAGTGCATGACCATGAAATATGATCAGCCTAGCGGAGACATAACTAGAAATGATAAATAAATAAAATAATGTGAAACCATATTAAATCCTTGGGTCCATGATCAGGGTCAACTGGGTAATGTGTCATCATGTATATATATTTATGTGTGTGTATATACATATTAATATAAATATATATATGTACATAAATATGTATATACACGAGTAATGTGAAAATTAAAAAAATAAATAGTAGTTGATCCTTGGATCTGTAATACCGATCGAAAATACATACTTCATCCAGTGCTAAAAATGTATTAGAGAAAGCTACACAACTATAGGGAAATATCTTCCCTAACCCTGGATTTACCCACACTTTCCTCTAATAACTATAATGAAGAATTATGTATACTATGGAAAATCATGTAAAAGGTCACTGAGATGGATGTCATACCACTCAAGCCATGTGAATCAAGTCTTATATTTAAACCCTAGGTCTCAGTCCATAGGAGATCATGACATTTCCAATCAGATAATCCCTAAGGGGATGAACCTTAAGTGATATATAAATGGAATTATCTTTAGACCCAAGTACATGCTTGACATCTATTCATATAAATGGCTCAACATCTCCATCTCAAGGAAATAAATCTAGATTATATAGTAATGACACATCCACCTGACCCTAAGAAGCATCCTAATCATCACATTAGGAGAGAATAATCATCCTTAAAGTATCTATTAACAATGTGGAGTGCTATGTCCAATCACCATGGTTAAGTAATCGATTAGGGAGAGCGTAATCATCCCCATCCCTCATGAGAGAATAATCATCCATGAGTATCATGAAGATGGATTCCATTCCCTTATATCACAATCATAGGGATTCCATTACTGAATATCATAGTCAATGGATTTCATGCCTGAATATAATAATCAATGGATTCTATGATCGAATATCATAATCAAGGGATGCTATTCCCGAATATCATAATCAAGGGAATCCATTCCCGAATATCATAACTGAACAACCCACATGGTTTTTTTGATTACACATGCGAGTTGTTTTGATTAAATTTGTATTTCCCAAACTATACTTGGATACAAAGGCATATAACTATTGCAGTTCAGGGTCAAACCCATAGAGAAAGCTTTTAGAAAATAAACCTAGTGGTAAGAACTATAAAGACCCGTAAATTTAAAGGAAATTTTTTTTCTTAATTTTCTTTGGAATTTTACAAGGACGTAGTTTCTGACGGCACGTGATTCCAAGGCCCGGTGTGCCCAGAATCATTTTCCGAAGTTTGGCTCGGGTACGTTCAGTGAACGGACGAGTGGGTTTTTCTAACTTTTGAACCGGTGCTCGGAACCGAATTCTGAGGGCACATATGGAATTGAAATGTCGGTATTTTCTTAGAAACGCCTCTTCCGGAGTTGCGTTTTCTTGGGTGTGGTTTTTAATTTTTGGGCTTTAAGTTAAGAAATAAAATAATGTGGTACGACAAACTTTATTTTATTTCACATAAAGCCACTTAAAGCCACTTAAAGCTGCTTAAGCTGAGTTGAAGCGGATAGGGTGGTACCCAAAATATCCTACCCTCTTGGTAGGATATTTGTGAGGTGGGGCCAGCACGAGCCCCACCGTTTCTTTTCCCCTAAGTAACGCACCCGCAACCCCCCTCTTAAATGAAAGTCAACTTACGCGTTTTCCAAATTCTTAACGCCCCTATTAATTGGGCGGTTAGTTTCATTGAAATTAATTCTATGAATTAATTTGTTCGTTACTTATCTTTAATTTTCGTTTGTTGGCATGTAATGAAATAAGACCAACACATGTCTTCTTGAGGATTTTTCATTGAGAGGATTTTACAAAAACTTTAAGTCCTTCATCCTCCTTCACGAAGAATGAGAAGAACGCGAAGAACGCAAAGAACGCGAAGAACGCTAGCCTCCGACGAAGGGCGACGAAGAACACCAGACCCCCGTAGATCGACGTGACGCGACGCCGACGCTTCTTCCGCGACGTTCCATCCCCACGACAATCTTCGATCGGCATCTTGAGGTAGGGGATTGTGGTCCTTTTAATTCTTTGTGGATTATAATAGCAACATATATTTAATTGTTATAATTAAATTTGTATGTTCATGATCCTCGGAGTTTGTCTACACGACGCTGAGTACCGCGCGACAACGACGCCCTTCCGCGACGCGATGATCCTTTTTCTTCTGCGACGGTCAATTCCGCGACGAACTCGCGTCCGACGACGACGTTGAGGTAGGGGTCATTTTGAAAATGATAATACCCATGTTTGTTTTCCTCCAAGGCAAGAACGCGGACCAACCAATTAACAAGTTGGTCCGTGGATTATTATTCAGGGTCGAGGTTTATCAATTGCTGGGAATTATGGTGTTGTTTCAAACTGCTAACACAGTGGGTGCGGACCAACGAACAAGTCCGAACCCACTGCCCTTTTGTTCTCGGTGTTCGGAATGGCGGACGACGAAAAAACGGGCCGTAGAGACGATTTTTTGATTCCGCAGTGAAGAACGGGACCTGGGATGAGCTATGGCGCAGACGAAAATGAAATCGGACCACCGGAGCAACTCTGGTGGCCCGCGGACTCCACCGGCGGGGCCGGCGGCCTGAGGCGGCGGCGCCCCGGCGTGCAGCCGGACGGATCCACCGCGGCTGAAGTCGCGATTGCGGGGTGCAGTTCTGCGGCTGCGTGGAACTGAAGGCAGGGACACGGCCAGATGCCGCGTTCGTTGGTGAGAGGCGGCCCCAACCGGGGCCGCAGATCCTTCACGCGGGGGGACAGCGCGCCCCCGCCCGCGGTTTCCCTCGCTCGGCCGCTCGGCCGAGCCGAGCCGAGCCGACCCGCCGGGCCGGGTCGCGCCCAACTGGGTCGGACCTGGACACGGGTCAGGTCGACCCGGTTCCGGCCGACCCAAGGGGGGTCGGGCTGGGTCGGTCCGGGCCCAGACCCCCGTTTCCGGACCTTTTCGGTCTTTTGCTCATAACTTGAGCTACGGGCCTCCGAACGACACGACGTCAGCGGAGATGTGATCCTTGGATCGAGACGGTCGTTTTGGTATATCACACTCAAGGTTTTAAAATACTTTGGGTTCGTCCGGGTTGGTTCGTACACGAAACCAACCGGGCCCTCGGAGCGGAAACACTCATATCTTGAGCTTCGGACGCCTGATTGACGTGCCATCGACTTTGTTGAATTACTCTAAGTGAGACGGATCTTTTCTATTACTCCACCCGAGGTTTGGATGTAGGTGGAATACGGTCGGGTTGGTTTTTCCTTAAAAACCAACCGGGCCTCTGGGACGAAAAAGCCAATAACTCTCAGACCGGGCATCCGATTGACGCGCCGTCTGTGACGTTGAGTTCCTATTGACGATACGGAACTTTTGGATACATCAACTCTAGACTATGTGTCAGTTGATGTATCAGCCTCTCGGCTCGTGGAGCGGACCCTCCTGAACGAGCTTGCTGTGTGCGGGAACCCTTGAGCTGGATGCGACTACTACTGTGACGACGACGACTGTACAAAGATCCTCAGTGGATTAGACGGCGACGACTACATCACACATCGATATTTTGTTGGTCAGTGCTACCGATCCTGTGTGGGTCCGATCCTGTGTGGGTCAGCGCTCAGCGGTCCTGTGTGGGCCAGCGCCTACAGATCCTGTGTGGGTCCGATCCTGTGTGGGTCTTTGTGGGGGTTAGTTATCTATCAATCCTTTGTGGGTCAGATTCTTTGTGGGTCATTGCGGGGGTTAGTTACCTATCGATCCTTTGTGGGTCAGATCCTTTGTGGGTCATTGCGGGGGTTAGTTACCTATCGATCCTTTGTGGGTCAGATCCTTTGTGGGCCATTGCGGGGGTTAGTTATCTATCAATCCTTTGTGGGTCAGATCCTTTGTGGGTGATTGCGGGGGTTAGTTACCTATCGATCCTTTGTGGGTCATATCCTTTGTGGGTCATTGCGGGGGTTAGTACCTATCGATCCTTTGTGGGTCCGACGACTTAGATGAATTAGTGGAAATATCTGGTCATCTTTATCGTCATATGAAGATGTATACCTGTGTGAGCTGAATCCTATTTTTCTTTCCTTTGTGGATTGTGTTATACTATCCTATGTGGATTTACGTTTTTCTTTCCTGTGTGAATTGGGTTGTACTTGAGCTCGGATGTTGGAGCCGAGCGAGAATTGATGACTTAGGTATATGTATGGGCATATACCTAAGCAGTGTCGGATGTTACTTCGTGATTGTATCTTTCCTTTTTGGTTATCCTTTGTGGATTCTGGGAGACCTTCAAGGGTCTCGGGGTCCCTACTGAGTAGCTTATACTCACCCCTGCATGGGCTATGCCCGCACTACGTTGTGTTGGTTGCAGACGACGGACAACACTGATCGTGGTGGAGGCTTGCAGAGTAGGACGGTACCTGGAGGTGGACCACTGGGCGGGACGTACTTGGAGCGGTCGGCAGGACCCGAGGAGCAGTGGAGGCTTTCTGTACCCACCCTTCAGGTGGGATTTCCAGTGGACAGCTTGACATTGCGGCTTTACTTTTCAGTTGCAGTTTTTCCCTTTTTAGTTGTACTTTACTTTCAGTTTGGGTTTGTATACTGGCCCACTTACTTTTCCGCACCTACTGTTGTACCAGTTTTTACTTAGTGCTTACTTCTTCTGCTTGCTTGCTCTGTGGTGTTTGGTTACTTTACAAAGGCAATGCCTTCCCTTTTTCCGGGATTTACACCTTGGTGCTAGTCGCCAGCCCCGGGCCTATGGAAGACGGGCTTGGGGTAGTCACGACACGGGCCCCGAGGACGGGTCGTGACAAATTGGTATCAGAGGAGTTCGGTTCTGTCGTAGACTCTGATATTTCTTCTATGCGAAGCAATAGTGTTATGTGTATTGAGTGTGGTTATCAGTCCAGGGAGCCCAGTGTTGGTGCGGCGGCCGACGTATCCGTACACCAGGACCCCGACTTCTGATTTCCGACTTAATGCACGAAAACATTGATTGCATGTGTGTTTCAATTTTTCTTTGTGATTACTTTATATCAGCTCACCAGGTATACTGTTCTGACCGTGGCGCACCTGTTTCCTTTTCAGGATGACCCCAAAACAGCAGCCAGATAGGGTTCCGAGAGTTGAGCGTGACGACAACCCACCGAGCGACGAGGCCTCGATGCAGGGCCCTTTGACAGCTGAGGCACCAGCGGTACCTCTACCCGCCGAGCCACCGATGCTTCCAGCACCAGCCGCTGACGATGCATGTCACCTTAGTGCACTACATGAGTTCCAGCGCTAGCGACCACCCAGGTTCTGTGCGGAGACAGACCCCCAGGCAGCCGAGGACTGGCTGGAGGCGGTGGTACGCGTTTTCAGGCTAGTGAGGACACCAACAGACCTCATGGTGATCCTCGCAGTGAGCCTACTGCACGCAGCAGCGGGCCGATGGTGGAGATTGATGCTCCAGGTGCACGATGAGGCATCTCTCCTCTGGACAGACTTTGAGGGCCTTTTCCGCTCAGAGTTCGTCCTAGCCACCCTCCGTGCGGTGCGCATCCAGGAGCTTCTTCAGCTGCGACAGGGCAGCTTGACGGTCGCCCAGTACTCGACGAGATTTACCGATCTCTCACGCTACTCGACCAACATGGTATGAGACCCATTATTCCAGGACCGGACCTTTGAGAAGGGATTGAGACACGAGATCAGGGCATCACTGATCTCCCTCAGCATTCCGACTCAGGCAGGAGTACTGGAGCGAGCCCTTTTGATCGAGAGCTTCCTTGCTGAGCCTTCATCAGCAGCGAGACCTACCACGGGGTGGCATGTAGCAGAGTCTTCTGCAGCAGGCAGTCGACAGATGACTCAGGGGTTCTAGGTAGACCAGACCCTCACGCAGACGACCTCAGGACACTGGATTAGCAGTGCGGGGCACACAGCGTGGAGCCAGTCTTTCGAGAGGCAGGCAGTGCTACACATGCAGCGGACAGGGCTACATGGCTCGTGACTGCCCAACCCACCGTGCCGAGGAGAAGCAGACAGTTGAGGGGCCACCCAGGCAGAGGCAGAGGGTCGACTGTGGCGGTCCGCAGGGAGGAGGCGGACAAGGCAGAGGAGCTGGCCGAGCAGCAGGTGGTGGGAGACTCTTTGAGGCTCTACCACCACCACCACCAGGAGGTCCACCCCGACCACAGGGAGCTGGCGGGTAGAGACAGGTACAACTCTAGGCAGCGGAGGCCTACGAAAACGGAGTGCTCGAGATGATTTGAGGTACTATATGTGTCTATTACACCCTTGCTGCAGTTCTTATAGACACAGGAGCGAGTCACTCTTTCAATGACGCTGCCCTTGTTCGGAGCTCGGAGATTCCGACAGAGCTTTTGGCTCGATCCTTACGGCTAGAGACTCCTACGAGAGCAGACTCGACGATTACGCACTGGTGCCGGCAGTGTGAGCTTACTCTAGGGGGTGAGAGCTTCGGCTGGGATCTTATTATAGTGGCGTCGAGACCTTACGACGTCATCTTGGTCATGGATTGGTTATCTATAGTCCATGCACAGATTGACTGTATTAGGTGCAAGGTGCGATGTGTACGCACCGACGGGAGCAGGTTCACCTTCACCGGCGAGAGGGGAGCCTTTACAGCATAGGATAGACTTCCGCAGAGGAGAGGACAGTCCATCACTCATCAGTTGGCTAGCCTCATCCTAGGAGAAGTTGACATGCAGAGTCCTAGTTTTCCTGTAGTGGTGGATCAGTACGCGGACGTCTTTCCCGACGATGTTCCAGGGCTACCTCCTCGCAGAGAGGTAGACTTTCATATTGACCTGTACCCCGAGACCACCCTGATATTGACTCCAGCATATCGGATGGCCCCCACTGAGCTTCGAGAGCTACGGGTACAGTTGTAGGACTTGCAGGGCAAGGGTTTCATCCGACCCAGTGTTTCACCCTGGGCTTCCCCGATTTTTTTTCGCCAAGAAGGCGGACGAGAGCTTGAGACTTTGTGTCGACTATCGTCGCCTGAACCAGGTGACAGTGAGGAACAAGTATCCACTACCGAGGATTGATGACCTATTCGATCAGCTCAAGGGAGCATGGTGGTTCTCGAAGATAGACCTCAGGTCAGGCTATCATTAGCTCAGAGTTCGGGACGGGGACCTGCAGAAGACAACCTTCAGATGTCGGTATGGCCACTATGAGTTCTTGGTTATGCCTTTCGGCATAACCAATGCTCCAGTAGTGTTCATGGGCCTCATGAACATGATCTTTCAGCCATACCTCGATCAATTTGTTGTAGTTTTCATCGACGACATTTTGATATACTCGACAACTGAGGAGGAGCACGCCTACCACTTGTGGGTTGTACTAGACACACTCCGAGAGCACCAGCTTTATGGAAATATCTCTAAGTGCCAGTTCTGGATACGTGAGGTCCACTTCTTAGGACACGTCATCTCTGAGGCGGGAGTTGCAGTGGATCCTGCAAAGATCGAGGCAGTGCTAGCTTGGGAGCCACCCAAGAGTGTGACAGAGGTGCGAAGTTTCTTGGGACTAGATGGATACTATCAGAGATTTATGCCAGACTTCTCCAGAGTTACGGTACCACTCTCATCTCTTACGAAGAAGGGGAAACCCTTTGTGTGGTCAGATAGATGTCAGTAGAGCTTCCAAGAGCTGAGACAGAGATTGACCAACGCCCCTATCTTGAGGTTGCTTGAGGAGGGAGTAGGGTACGTAGTCTACTGCGATGCATTAGGGACCGGACTCGGATGTTTCCTGATGCAGGAGCGGGCGATGATCGCCTATAGATCACGTTAGTTGAGGCCGCATGACCAGAACTCCACTACCCATGACCTGGAGTTAGCAGTAGTGGTATTCGCTCTGAAGACATGGCGACACTATCTGATGGGCGAGCGCTTTACAGTCTTTTCTAACCACCAGAGTCTCAGGTACATATTCTCACAGAATGACCTGAACCTAAGACAGCGGCGATGGCTCGAGTTCCTCCAGGACTATAACTTTGAGATAGTCTATAATCCTGGGAAGGGAAACGTAGTATCCGATGCTCTCAGCAGGAGGACGGGCATTCAACTACTTGAGGAGGCGACAGAGCAGCTAGCCACTTTGCAGATATCCTTTGTGGATAGAGATGGAGCAGTCTTCCTTCAGTCTCTCATAGTCACTCCTCCAGTACTACAACGGGTCAGAGAGGTGCAGAGTGGGGACGCTGACTGTGAGACGCGGCATGCACAGATATCCTCAGGACAGGCACCTGATGGTTTCTCCTTTGGAGCAGAGCATGACATCCTTTTCAGAGGACGTACCTTAATACCAGTCGCTTTTCGAGAGGAGGTGCTGAGAGAGTTTCACACTTCTCCTTTGGCGGTACATCCTGGAGTGGCGAAGATGTACCAGGAACTCAGAAGACAGCACTGGTGGCCGGGCATGAAGAAGGTTGTGGCAGAGTTCATTTCATGATGCCTCACCTACTAGCAGGTGAAGGCAGAGAATCAGGTACCAGCAGGCTTGGTATAACCCTTGGAGGTCCCAGAGTGGAAGTGGGACAGGATATCTATGGACTTCGTGACTGGACTTCCACACACTTCCAGAGGTCACAAATCCATTTGGGTGATTGTTGACCGACTCACCAAGTTGGCTCACTTCTTACCCATCAGAGAGCAGGGCTCAGTGGAGATCATGGGGCGTCTCTATGTTCAGGAGATTGTACGGCTTCACGGTGTGCCATCATCTATCGTCTCCGATCGAGATGCTCGCTTTACTTCCCGGCTTTGGAAGGGGTTGCAGGAGGCGTTTGGGACGCAGCTACGTCTGAGCACCACCTTTCACCCTCAGACAGATGGTCAGACGGAGAGGACCATTCAGACTCTCGAGGACATGCTCCGCGCATGTGTCCTCGACTTTGGTCATAGCTGGGAGGACCACCTACCCTTGGTGGAGTTTGCGTACAACAACAGCTACCACTCCACCATCGGGATGGCACCGTACGAGGCGTTGTACGACAGAACTTACAGATCTCCATTGTGCTGGACAGACCCTGGGGAGTTAGAACTTGTGGGACCAGAGATGGTCCGGGCCATGATAGAGAAGGTGCAGGTCATCCAGGAGCGGATGAGGGCAGCTCAGAACCAATAGAAGTCTTATGCTGACAGGAGGCGGAGGCCACTAGAGTTCGAGGATGGCAACCACGTCTTCTTGCGGGTCTCACCTCGACATGGTTTACAAAGATTTTGCCGAGGCGACAAGTTGTCTCCACGCTTCATCGGACCATTCCAGGTCCTTAGCAGGATTGGCGAGGTGGCTTATCGCCTGGCTCTACCACCTCAGTTTCACCGGGTGCACGACGTCTTCCACGTATCTCAGCTGAGGAGATACATGCACGACCCGACGCATATCATTGACCATGGGAATCTAGACGTTGATGATGGGGCGACTTTTGCGGAGGTCCCGATGGAGATCGAGGATCGACAGGAGCGGGTCCTACGTGGATGATCGATTCCTCTAGTGCGTATCAGATGGCAGCACAGGAACCTCCAGGAGAGCACTTGGGAGCGGGAGGCTCAGATGCGTGCTCAGTACCCACATTTGTTTCCCTAGCTTATGATGTATATTTACGGGGATGTAAAGCCCTGAGGTGGGAGTGATGTAGAAACCCATAAATTTCAAGGAATTTTTTTTTCTTAATTTTATTTGGAATTTTACAAGGACGCAGTTTCTAACGGCACGTTATTCCGAGGCTCGGTGTGCCCGGAATCATTTTCTGAAGTTTGGCTTGAGTACGTTCAGTGAACGGACGAGCGGGTTTTTCTAACTTTTGAACCGGTGCTCAGAACCGAATTCCGAGGGCACCGATGGAATCGCAATGCTGGTATTTTCTTAGAAACGCCTCTTCCAGAGTTGCGTTTTCTTGTGTGTGGTTTTTAATTTTTGGGCTTTAAGTTAAGAAATAAAATAATGTGGTACGACAAACTATATTTTATTTCACTTAAAGCCGCTTAAAGCCACTTAAAGCTGATTAAGCTGAGTTGAAGCGGATAGGGTGGAACCCAAAATATCCTACCCTCTTGGTAGGATATTTGTGAGGTGGGGCCCGCACGATCCCCGCCATTTCTTTTCCCCTAAGTAATGCACCCGCAACCCCCCTCTTAAATGAAAGTCAACTGACACGTTTTCTAAATTCTTAACGCCCCTATTAATTGGGCGGTTAGTTTCATTTCAATTAATTCTATGAATTAATTTGTTTGTTTCTTATTTTTAATTTTCGTTTGTTGGCATGTAATGAAATAAGAACAACACATGTCTTCTTGAGGATTGTTCGTTGAGAGGATTTGATAGAAACTTTAAGCCCTTCATCCTCCTTCTTGAAGAATGCGAAGAATGCGAAGAACACAAAGAACGCGAAGAATGCCGGCCTCCGATGAAGGGCGATGAAGAACGCCAGACCCCCGGAGATCGACGCGACGCAATGCCGACGATTCTTCCACGACGTTCCATCCCCGCGACAATCTTCGATCGACATCTTGAGGTAGGAGATTGCGGTCCTTTTAATTCTTTGTGGATTATAACATCAACATAGATTTAATTGTTATAATTAAATCTGTATGTTCTTGATCCTCGGATTTTGTCTACGCGACGCTGAGTGCCGCGCGACAGCGATGCCCTTCCGCGACGTGACGATACTTTTTCTTCCGCGACGGTCAATTCTGCGACGAACTCGCGTCCGATGACGACGTTGAGGTAGGGGTCATTTTGAAAATGATAATACCCATGTTTGTTTTCCTCCAAGGCAAGAATGCGGACCAACCAATTAACAAGTTGGTCCGCGGATTATTATTGCGGGTCGAGGTTTATCAATTGCTGGGAATTATGGTGTTGTTTCAAACCGCTAACGCGGTGGGTGCGGACCAACGAACAAGTCCGAACCCACCGCACTTTTGTTCTTGGTGTGCGGAATAGCGGACAATGACAAAACGGGCCACATAGACGATTTGTTGATTCCGCAGTGAAGAACGAGACCCGGGATGAGCTACGGCGCAGACGAAAATGAAATCGGACCACCGGAGCAACTCCGGTGGCCCGCAGACTCCACCGGCGGCGCGGGGCGCCGGCGCGGCGGCGCCGGCAGCTGAAGCCGCAGAGGCGGGGTGTGGTTTCACGGCCATGCAGAACCGAAGGCAGGGACGCGGCCAGCTGCCGCGTCCGTTGGCGAGAGGCGGCCCCAACCGGGGCCGCAGATCCTTCACGCGGGGGGGCAGCGCGCTCCCGCCCGCGGTTTCCCTCGCTCGGCCGAGCCGAGCCGAGCCGACCCGCCAGGCCGGGTCGCGCCCAGGCCGGGCTGGTTTGCACTCAACCGGGTCAGACTTGGACCCGGTTCGGGTCGACCCAGTTCGGGCCGACCCAGGGGGGGTCGGGCCGGGTCGGTCCGGGCCTCGACCCCCGTTTCCGGACCTTTTCGGTATTTTGCTCATAACTTGAGCTACATGACTCTGAACGACGCACCGTCAGCGGATATGTGATCCTTGGATCGATACTGTCGTTTAGGTATATCACACTCAAGGTTTCAGAATAATTTAGGTTCGGCTGGGTTGGTTCGTTCACGAAACCAACCAGGCCCTCGGAGCGGAAACACTCATATCTTGAGCTTCGGACGTCCGATTGACGTGCCATCGACTTTGTTGAATTCCTCTAAGTGAGACGGATCTTTTGGCTTACTCTGCCCGAGGTTTGGACGTAGGTGGAGTATGGTGGGTTGTTTTTTCCTTAAAAAACAACCGGGCCCCTGGGACGAAAAAGCCAATAACTCTCAGACCAGGCGTCCAATTGACGCGCCGTCTGCGACGTTGAGTTCCTGTTGACGATACGGAACTTTTGGATACATCAACTCTGGACTATGTGTCAGTTGATGTATCATCCTCTCGGCTCATGGAGCGGACCCTCCCGAACGAGCTTGCTGTGTGCGGGAACCCTAGAGCTGGCTGTGACTGCTACTGTGACGACGATGACTGTACAGAGATCCTCAGTGGATTCGACGACGACGACTACAGCACTCAGCGATCCTTTGTGGGTCAGTGCTACCAATCCTGTGTGGGTCCGATCCTGTGTGGGTCAGCGCTCAGTGGTCCTGTGTGGGCCAGCGCCTACAGATCCTGTGTGGGTCCGATCCTATGTGGGTCTTTGCGGGGGTTAGTTACATATTGATCCTTTGTGGGTCAGATCCTTTGTGGGTCATTGTGGGGGTTAGTTACCTATCAATCCTTTGTGGGTCAGATCCTTTGTGGGTCATTGCGGGGGTTAGTTACCTATCGATCCTTTGTGGGTCATTGCGGGGGTTAGTTACCTATCGATTCTTTGTGGGTCAGATCCTTTGTGGGCCATTGCGGGGGTTAGTTACCTATCGATCCTTTGTGGGTCAGATCCTTTGTGGGTCATTGCGGGGGTTAGTACCTATCGATCCTTTGTGGGTCTGACAACTTAGATGAATCAGTGGAAATATCTGGTCATCTTTATCATCATATGAAGAAGTATACCAGTGTGAGCTGAATCCTGTTTTTCTTTCCTTTGTGGATTGTGTTGTGCTATCCTATGTGGATTTACGTTTTTCTTTCCTGTGTGGACTGGTTTGTACTTGAGCTCGGATGTTGGATCCGAGAGAGAATTGACGACTTAGGTATATGTATGGGAATATACCTAAGTAGTGTCGGATGTTACTTCGTGATTGTATCTTTCCTTTGAGGTTATCCTTTGTGGATTCTGGGAGAACTTCAGGGGTCTAGGGGTCCCTACTGAGTAGCTTATACTCACCCCTGCACGGGCTATGCCTGCACTACGTTGTGTTGGTTGCAGACGAAGGATAGCGCTGATCGTGGTGGAGGCTTGCGGAGTAAGAAGGTACCTGGAGGTGGACCACGGGGCGGGATGTACTCGGAGCGGTCGGCTGGACCCGAGGAGCAGTGGAGGCTTTCTGTACCCACCCTTTAGGTGGGATTTCCAGTGGACAACTCGATGTTGCGGCTTTACTTTTCAGTTGCTGTTTTTCCCTTTTTAGTTGTACTTTACTTTCAATTTGGGTTTTTATACTAGCCCACTTACTTTTCCGCACCTACTGTTGTACCAGTTTTTACTTAGTGTTTACTTCTTCTGCTTGCTTGCTCTGTGGTGTTTGGTTACTTTACAAAGGCAACGCCTTCCCTTTTTCCAGGATTTATGCCTTGGTGCTAGTCGCCAGCCCCTGGCCTATGGAAGGCGGGCTTGGGGTAGTCACGACACGGACCCCGAGGACAGGTCGTGACAAGAACTGTTTGGGTAAGATTCCTCATGATCAATCGTTGGTTTTGGATTTCTTAAACTAAGTAGCATGGGATTAATTGAAACTGAATGAAAGGGTTAAGGGTTAATTTTAGGGTATAGGAAGAAAATAATCATAAATATAGCTTGGTATAGACCTATGTATTAAGCTACAAAGTGCTTCAAAGGTCACCAATTGATCTTTTTCCAACTAATTGGATCTACCAAACCGGGTAACCACTCCTTAGTCCAGTGATAGTTGACAACCTAAGTATACGAATCTTAGCTTATAGGTAGAAAGAATCATAGGATATTGGTCTTATCCTGCTCAAATACAATTAGGTTAAGGATCCTTTCTATTTTACCTCCAATGGCTAGGGTAGTTGAAAAAGAAATGATATTTAACAATTTTTTTAACCTAATTACTATCTATAGGGTTACAAAGTTTTGATTTAAAAATTCATTGGGTTCAAGCCACCCCTACTCTCAACCCCTAACCCTAAGAAGATTATCCGTGCATGAAAATATTGAATTAAAGTAGGGAAACCAATCACAACATGATTGTAATGATAAATAAAAAAATTAAATCAAATTAATACATAATTGAAATCATAAAAATTCAATTAAATACTAACTTGAATGAATAAAAAATGAAGAACAGAAGAAGAATTTATGTTGAATGACAATTGGTATTGAGATCAGAATATATGAACAAAAATGAACAAAAAATGAGTATTGGAATGGAATAAAGTAAAAATGGATTAATTAAAATAATAAAATAAATAAATGAAAAAAGGAATGAAAAATGTAAAGAAGCATAGTAGAAAGAAAGAAATAATTCTAGGCATCTGAAGCTATTATTCACATCAAAGGTTGCTGGTTATTTATAGACTTCAAATGTTACATAACATGTACATTATTCAGGCTGTGTAAATATTTTAAATGGATTATACATCAAGGATTTCATGGAATGTAATGGTATTTCACATAATATAATTCATATATACAATATTCTTCAAAGATATTGGATCTATGTATTTCACAATTTGAATATTTAGTGATAATTAGGTTTTGAACTTTGCACATCATGTACTAATATCACATTGTGTATCTCATTAGATTTGAAATTAAATTATTTCATGACATGTACTTGGTTCACACCTTGTATTTAGGATTCATAACTTGTAATTCTGCTAGCGAGTGGTCTGCTCAAGGATTAATCATCATATAATTGTGATTCACGATGATTAAGGTTAGTTTTTATGATTTTTCAGCATATTCTCTGTTGAGTCTTGAATTCTTATTCCTTATAAAAACAAACCAATAACTAGTATATTATCGAGTAAAGACTAATTAATCCTTAAATAAATATATCCAAAATATTTATATGAATCCAGCTTATCAAATTCCCCCACACTTGATAAATTTCTTGTCCTCAACAAAAAAAGCATCTCAATAGGGATTTCAAATAAAGAAATTTTTAAACAAGAAACATTCATTACAACCAGGAAAATAAAACTAAGTGTAATAAGAAAAACTATGTCCTCCAAAATCAATACTACAGAGAAAATTATTCATGCCTCATAGTCAAGTTCTGTGTTCAAATTATTTTTTCTTTTAATTAAAATTTCATAGTTGTTCCTCAGAATCTATAGCCATTTTTCAATTTACCTCATAATAAATTTTCTCTCATCACTCAAGGTAAAATAAAACTGAAGTTATGCTCATACCCTAAATACAAGTCCCTATCCATAGGCTTTAATTGGTTATAATATATCCACTTCATAAATAAAAATATAAAATTAATCATTAGGGCTTGTACAATTGGGTTCAAATGACTCTAAGGCTAGGGGAAGGTAAGCAGATAGTGAAAATAAATCTCAAAAAGGAGGGTAAGCTCTATAGTATAATACAAGATAATCATGAATAGTTAAATTAAGTAACTCCTCAAAATGTGTCCATTCTATATGTAGATCAAAGTCGGTCCATGAATATGTCAAGATAGTATAAATAATATTTATTTCCATTTATATTTTTCATTTTATTTATTCTTTGAAAATAATTCCTTGGCCAGATCTCACATCCATCACCTAACCACATATGATCCATCATAAGATTCATTAGTCTGGTAATTGATATTTTTGACCTTACTAATACAAAAACCACACAAACACACATATATATATATTAAAAGGAATAGGGTATTAATAGAAAATTATAAAGGTAATCATGAACCATGTCATATCAATCTGGTGAAAATTCCATTGTACATCTACTTGGTAATAACATCCTGTGTATGGAATAGATGAGAATTCCTCCACACTTGTTAAAAATAAAATATTTCATAGTACCAAGAAAAGGGTAAGAAGGGATAATAGGATTGAAATATATCTATCCTAACATGGTTATTCATGGATATTATGGGCTAAAGATGGATAAATTTACATATGGGTCTTAGAAAAATGGTTCAACAAATATTGCCTCAATAATTTTAACAATGTATTTGTTCAATAATAGCCTTAATAATATTATAATGAAAGTTTTGATAGGTTTAAATTCCCCAAGTATATCTCAAGAAATATGACCAGAAAAAAATATAAAAATATTGGTCTAGAATCCTCTCTGGAATGGGAATATAAAAAAAATAATTTTCAATCAATTAGCACATGGTATCTAGTAATAAGTCAATCAAGGGAAATTTATAGAATATAGAATTAGAATTAAATTACTCAACTCATCAATCATGCTAAAATTATAAATAGGAATACAAATGGATTTCAACAATCTCTAACTAAACTTTATCTTTTATTTAAATATGTGTAATGATATTTCATGTTAAAACATTATTTCAATGAAAAATAACTTTTAGAAAAGTGAAAAAGGAAATAATCCAAGTTTATCGATAATAAATCTCAATATTGACTCCCCCAAACATAAAATGATATAGTTTCCACACTGTTCTAGAAAGAAAAATGGTAGAGATAACAAGTATAACATAGAAAAAAATGAACTAAAAATTTAAAATTTAAAATTAGGGCATCGAGATCACCCTATAATTAAAATCATGGCATGGGGAAAATTGTTTGATGGTTATTGGTAATTTGGATACCTACAAAAAATTTTAAAAAGAAAATACATACACTAGATAAACCAGTAGTCTATAGGGGTTAACCAATATGTAAGTAGTAAAATGGGTAGGTTCACATAATCAATATTAAGATAAATCAACCCAGGTAGTTGTAGGAGTGGAGTAAAATGAAGTTTGGATGACTGAAAAAATGAAAGTACTAAAAAATTAAAATAATAGTTCTAAAAACATAATGAAAATAAATATAACAAAAAGTTCCACCTACGATAGAGTTCTAACTATGAAATCTTGAGCAAGATAGATGGAAAAAAGAATCAATCAGTATCGTCCATCATCTCATAAGTCCTATGACTATGGTAGGAACTGGTGGTTATATTGTTAATCTCACAAGGGTACTTGGATAGATTAACTACCTCACAAATTGGTCTCCCAAAATGCTCATGTGGAAGTAGTAAATTTTTGTACAAATTGTGGTGGAGGCTCCTAATGAGTATGGATCTGAATATGGATCTCCTCAAGATGTCTCTATATCTCATATAGATTCTTATACATGTCATGAATAAGGATATAGGGTGGCATGATAGACTCTTCAATGGACATAGAGGATGCATCAGAGCTATAAATGGATAAATAAATGCAAAAGTAAAATGAAAATAAGAAAGACATGTAGTGAAGTAAAAAATGTATCCCATGAATATGTATAAGAAATGATAAATCATTGAATATGAGATACAATGGGAAAACAAATGCATAAAAAAATAGATACCCATACAGTGTACAAAAGGGGAGGGATAAATGTAAAAGACTAAATAGATGGGGTGTGCTTTCCAGTCTCTAAATCAATTATTCCATCCTGAAGAGTGGGGTTTTCGATTTTCTCTGCCAAATATATATCATCTATGGAGGTGGGGGTTGGGTTATCTAACTCTTTAATAGGTGTCTTGGTGTTTGAAGTGGTATCAGTTGTGATAAGTGGTGGGGAGGTGGAAGAAAGAGACAGTGGAGCTAGAGAGAAGGTAGAATCAGGGGCTGGTGTGGAAGTAGGGGCCAATGGATCCATAAGGGCAAGTAGATCATGAGCGGGGATATGGTTTGGGGAGGTAGGGGGAGGATTAGGATCTATAACATACTCTATATCCCACTAGTATATCCCCTAGATCTTCCTCAAGAGACCCATATTTTGGAGTAATATGAGATCGATCGACTCCATATTCTCAAGGAAAGTGGGGGGATGAGTGGTGTCGAAGATGATGAGATGTAGGGCCAGATGTGTGATGAAACTGCTCCCCATGAGAGTACCATGAGCCCTCCATACCTAGGTCTTATAGTAATAGGAAAACTATATGGGCATGTTGATGTCCGGGCCACCCATGGATGAGGCTAGAATGATAACATCAATCTGACTGATGTTTCTATGAGAATTTCCTCTAGCCAACCAGGCATGAGAGAGATCATGATGAAGAAGATATAAGACAATGCTTCACAACTGGGTGCTCTTCGCCATATATAGATTATGAATGCTCCATGGATCTCAAGAGATCAATGGATAATTCCCCACCACATCACCCATTTTTGGGCCCGTCCGCATGGTAGAGTAGGTAGGGTAGGTGATGAAATCCAAGGTGTAGATACTGAGTCTGATATAAAAATCTCACAAGGTCAACTACGAAGGACTTCCACCTATTTGAAAGGTAAAATTTTCCACATTGAGCTCTAACATGGTCAATAACTCAAATTAAAGATCCTGGTAGGTCTCCTTGTGGACCTCAGTGATGAGAGATAGGTGCATCTAGTCCACATTATTAAGAACCTCCTCATGTATGTGGATTTTCTCAAGAATGTCTTGGTCCAAGGTCTTGTTGGACATCATAGGCTTATCCAATTAGTGGACCAAGTGTAGATGATGCTCAAGTTTATGGAAATTAAAGAATGGGTGTTGGTGTAGGGAAGAACCCTGGGATGAGTTGGAAGTATATTTCGACTCATTGGAGATCAATTGAATGGATGAATTAGATGTGGAAGGTGATGGATTCAGATTTGGTGGTGGCATGGGAGGTGAAAAAGCCGATTACTTGGGTAGCGGAGAATATCCACCGTATTGGGCATCACACTTGACCATTTTGGTGATGGAGATTTCCAGAATAGAGATTTCTGGAATAGAAAAATTAGTAGGAAAGGTAAAGGAGGGTACTAGATTATTAAATGGAAGGAGAAAAGGGGTGGAAGGAAAGAAGAAGTATGATCAGTCGTGAGGGAGGGGAGGGGTTGCATGGGAGTAGAGGAGAAGGGGGGGGGGGGTCATAAACCCTAATTCATGAATTTTAAAATCCACATAAAGGATTTCACATTTTTCATTTAATACATGATGTTTAATTCTTATGGTTTTTTCTGGAGTCTGACATATTCACATCATGTATTGTTTTTACACGATGTGAATTTAAATTTTTAATATTTTTAGAACAACAATAAACCATCTCCATTTTTATCAAACCTACTTAAACCCCAATCTAACATATTTAACCTATCCCAAGTTTCCTCATAGTTAGGGATTTTTATTTTATTTTATAGAGATACACATGCATCCATTCAGATGATTTTAAACATAAAGAAACAACCTTCATTGAACAGTTCTTGAAAATAAAGGGTATTAATGGTGGGAAGAGTTGTAGTTTAATTCATATTCTTGTGATTAATGTATTTATTTTCATCATGAGGTACACTATTTATGTATTCCTTCCTAGTTTTTGATCATATTTATTATCAGTAGAATATATTTCTTGGAAATCTAATGACTCACTTCCTTGCTTATTTTCTATCACTAAATCAGAAAAAAATTGTTATTCATTAACTTTGAATATTAAAATTCCTTATTTCACATCGATTAGTCTCTTACCAGTGGTAAGGAATGGTCTCCCTAGAATTATGGGTACATCTCCTTCTTCCTCCATATATAGGATAATGAAATCGGTGAGAAAGATGAATTTTACATCCATAACTAAGATGTCCTTGAGTAGTCCTTAAGGGTGCTTGACTGAGTGGACAACAAATTGAAGTTCCACTCCCATTGGTGTTAATTATATGAATCTTATCTTTTTGGAAACACTCATGGGAATGATATTGATACTTTTTCCAAGACCACCTAAGGGTTTTTCTAAATTGAATGCCCCTATTGTGCATGGAATATAGAAGCTTCTAGGGTCTCACATCTTTAGAGGTAGATTCTGCTGAAAGATTACAGAGAATTCTTAATTTACGGAGAAAACTCCAATATCTTCCATTTTATTCTTATCGAAAAGAAATTCTATTACAAACCTTTCATTAGTAGAAATTTGCGTAATAACTTCTGCAAAGTGAATATTGATATGAAATTGGTTACAAGTCTATATTTTTTATATTGTATCTCTTTTTTAGCTTCTATCATCCTCTATAGAAATGGTAAATGGGGATTATATGGTGGAGATTCCACATATACATCATCTTTTTTAGGATGTTCCTATATGGGAGCTTTTTTCATTGATTATACCTCTTGAGTTTTCTCCCAAATAACTTTATTTGTGTTATCATAGTTATCTTTGATAATGATTGTAACACATTTTTCATAGTTTCTTTTCTTCACCTGAGAATGGATGATGATAGTCTAGAATATTAACACTCCTAGGAACTATAGTCTTGGTCTAATCTTTCAGATGATTCTCATTGTTACTGAGAAATCTACCCGGCAATTGATCCGATAGGGTCTTGGAAATTTTACCAACTTGATGTTCAAGGTTTCACAAGGCAACACTTTTACTTTTATTTTTTGTTTTAATCCTATAATAAGATTTTTCACGAAGGTAATGATCAAGTTATCAATATTGTATTTAATAGGATGAGATTGTTATTTCTACCTAGTAAGAGCTTTCTAAAATTTATGATGTTGAGAAGGTGGAAACTAATGAGCTATAGGGGTAAAAGGTTATTAAGGATTTTTTTGGGGTTGAAGAGAGAGATTCTATAGTGGGTACCCATATAGTCCCATATTTCATGGTGGAACTTATCCACCCCTCTTTTGATAATAACCTTGATTTGGATGTTGTGGCTGCTGATCCAACCTTTGTTGATAGTACTACTGCTAATACTGTTGGGGCTATTGGTACTATTGATTTTGTTTATTTTAATTGACATAATTACAATCATGGCTTTAAGGCTCCTCTATAACAGCCCTGCAGTATTCATATGGGTGTAGTCCTCTACACGACTCATAATATTGGATCTTTATAATAAGAGCATGAGGGGGTGGTGGGGAAGTAGGTAGATGGAAAGACTCAAGCTTATTTATTATGGATTCAACTTGTGTTGATAGGTAGGTATTCTTCTCCTCCTGATGGATTCCATTCTGGGGAGGTCCACTATCACTTTTCCATAGATTGGCATTATGAGATATTTCATCTAACAATGATATACCGACTTTAGGTGTCTTTAGAATGCGTCTTCCATAAACGAAGGCATACACAATATCACATATAACTAGTTGGAGTCCCTAGTGTAAAGATTGTAATTGTAACCATGCATTGAGTCCATAATGTGGGAACTTATGCGTAAGTTCCTTAAAATGGTCCCAGGCTTCCCAAGATAATTATCCATCTACCAGGTTTAAATTTTGGATTTCATTCCTTAGATTTTAGGTTTTAATCATTGGGAATTATTTATCTAAAAATATATTTTCTAGATCATACCAAGATGTGATGGACTTGTGCACATGAATTTTAAGATAATCCTTGTCCTAGTCACACAAGGATAATGGGAAGACTCTTAGTCTGATGATGTCTGATGATATGCCTTGGTTGCAAAAGGTGTTTCAAACCTTGAGGAAATTTGAAATGTGATCATTGGGGTCTTTTCTTTTTAGTCCACTAAACTGCCTCATGTTATTTATTATATTATTGTTTCTATGTTTTATTTCAAATGATTTCACCTTAAAAAGAGGGTGCACAATATTGGTCATAACACCATTGATGGACAGAAAATTGTAGTCCTTGATGGTGAACTCTTGCAGTGATGGTCACTCTCCCTAAACTTTAGGTCACACATATTGATAATTATGCAGTTTTAGAACTAAAAGATCATTTAATACAACTATTGTAAAGTTTCGACATGTAATAATAGTTCTATCTATCTTGGTATTGAAAGGAATCTGTTATTGAACTTCAAGGATCTTTGAGTGAGTCATAGGTCCTTGATACATTCACTATCCGAAGAAAAGAGTGTACACATGTTCTAGTCCTTGAGAAAAAAGAAAAGGGGTAGGAAAAGGAAGAAGGTGGGTGAAGTAATCCTAGGTTCGTACCATAGGTCACTGTGCCTAATAACATATATCCCCAACAATGGTGTCAAAATTTGACCGATCAATATGAAATCATTGATTACATATAGGAGTTGATGAAATTGAATTTATATTTCCCAAACTACACATGGCTACAAAGGCATTACACAGTGGCATCCTGGGGTTAAACCCACAAACAAAGATTTTAGGCAAGAAACCTAGTGGTAAGAAAATTTTGGGTATGATTCCTCATAATCACTCTTTTATTTATGTTTTGTAAAACTAAGTATATTGGGATTAATTAAAATTAAAATGAAGGGTTCTTGTTTAATTTTAGGGTATAGGTATAATGTAATCCTAAATATATCTTGATATAGACCTATGGCTCAGGATACAAAGTGGTGCAATGGCCACCAATTGAACTTGGTACAAACAATTGGATCTAACTAAGCTGAAAACTACTCATTATTCTAGAGATAGTCAATAATATAAGTGCAAGAATATTAGATTCTATGAATAAATAACCATAAGCTATTGGTCCTAGCTTGATCAACTCTAATTAGTTCAAGGATCATTTAGATTGTACCTCTGATGGTCAGGATATTTTCAAAAGAAACTAGATTTAACAATTTTTTTAACCTAATTACTAGGCGTAGGGTTACCAAGTTTTTATTTATAAATTAATTAGGTTAAAGTCACCCCTACTATCGATCCCTAATCCCAAATAGATTAGCCGCACATAACTGTATTGAATGAACGTAGGGAAACATATCATAACATGATTGACATGACAAATAAAAAACTTAAATAAAATAAATCGATTATTTAAATCATGAAAATCCAATTAAATATTAAATTAAATGAAGAAATAATGAAGAACATAGTGATAATTGATGTTTAATGGAATTTGGCATTGATATTGGAACATCGAAACATAAATGAAAAAAATTAGTATTGAAATGGAAAGTGATAATAAATTATTGGTTAAAATAATAAAATAAATTAATGGAAACAAATGGGAATGAAAATAGAAAAGAAATGGAGAATAAAGAAAGAAATAAGTCTAGGAATATTGATCTCTTATGTTTTTCAGTGGTCACTGGTTATTTATAGATTTTAAATATTACATGACATGCACAATATTCACATTGTGTAACTCTTTTAAATGTATTACACATCAATGCTTTCACATTGTTTAATGGTATTTCACACCATGTACTTTAGATCTGCAATATTCTCTGAATATCTTGGATCTCCAAATTTCATGGCTTGAATCTTCAGTAGCAATCATGTTTTTGAACTTTTCACATAGTGTAATGAGATCACATTGTGCATCACATTAAATTTGAAATTCAAGTCTTTCATGATGTGTACTTGGTTTATGAAATTTACTTTGGATTCATTTCTTGTAACTCAGTTGGCGGGTGGTCTGCTCGGGGAGTAAACATCTTGTACTTGGGATTCACAATGTGTAAGGTTGATTTTTTTTGATTCTTAAACATCTTGTACTCTGATTATTGAATTCCTATTCCCTGAAAAAACAAACCAATACCCAGTGTATTATTGAGTAAAGCATAATTAATCCTTAAATAAATTTATCCAGAAGATGTATATGAATTTGTATTATTAATAACTAAGGGAATCCATGCCTAAATATCATAAAAAAGGGACACCATGATTTAATATCATAAAAAATAATTCTCAAAAGTAAGATCCCATGAAGCACATATGGGCATCCCAAAAATAATATAACAATATAACCAAAAGGCTCAAAATACATATCCCAGGAAATATGTCAGGAAATCCCAATAAAGGAAGTCGCATCGCGTTAGGCCCAATGACCACAAACCAAGAATCACATATGGAAATCATCACTACATAAATAGTAAAAAAGACAATGCATAAATAAAAGTGAGGGTGTCTAAATTACTAAGAACACCACTACTAAAAAAACCTCATATGATCACAAGTTTGGTACGGGTTCTAAGGTGACACCTACTACCATCACTACCCAAAACCCCAAAACACTAGATCAGGGTCAGTCAAACATCCAAGCACCCATTCAGTCCCTCATGTCATAAAAGAAGAGAGAAATCCTACTTTGGATCCTTAGTAGTGAAGTTAAAAGGATGAATCCTATATGGGATCCATATAACGGTACATAGAAAGAAGCATCCTATATGGGACCCACAACAACAATGCACGTAGTCTGAGGCATCATACATGCTATCCTTAGAATGATATACAAGTAAAGGGATACTATAAGGGATTCCATAAATTAATATATAAGTGAAGGCATACCACATGGGACCCTCGATATATTAATAAGATTTAAGCATCCTACATGGGTTCCTCTAGGTCAAAACATAAGTAGAGGCATCCTATAGGGGATCCTCGGTAATAACTAATCTCAAAACCACCTAGGCTAGAAGGGCACATCTCATAAGGGATATTGCCTTAAGGGAAGATCTATGAAAGAACCAGTCAAGATATATTGCTCATAAAACATATAAAATCCAAGGTTCTCACACTTAGAATATAGTTGGATTTGATTACTAGAGGAAGAACCTCTTAGTTTAGGAAAATTAATGAAAATACTCATAGGAGTCCTTAAATATCCTCAAGGTTAGTACCATCATGATATACTTAGAGAAATGATCAAAATATACTACTCATGAGTTTAATTCCAACTCCTGGGTATAAATATATGAAGAAAACTAAAAAGGTAGAAAGGGGAATTACATGGCATATATACCTTAGTACATGATGTGCACTCCCAAATCCCCACCTGGGCATGTAATCCTACCTTACTTGGTGTAAAAAAACTCATGTACATGACATGTGAGTCATGAACACAGTGTGTACCTTACATGGGGTACCTGTACATGTACCTCACATGACCTGACCTTGTATTTTATCTATTTGTGTACTACTACACAACATTCGACCTATATGGGGTCTGCCCTTGTACTCTATATAACCATGTGCCCCTACACGGGCTATTTGTCCGAGTACATGGCTACATGGTTGAGTCATAGTACACGATGTGTATACCCCATATATGGTGTGTAGTTACAAAGATATAAAATTTCTTGAATAGGAATAACACATGATATGTGTCCCTATGCTATACATCATGTGATCGGGATTTCTAAACGAGGAACCCCTCAAATCATCCCAAAACCCCATTTCTCCTCGAAAGGTATAGATTGACCCTAGAGGGGTCATATGTTGTGATAATATGGATTTAAAACTTGAAAATAGTAAATCGATGTAGATTTATAGAAAAGTTTTAAAACAACCTACCTTTGGGCAAGATCCACCGAAGATTCTCCCATTTCTATGATCTATAGATGCCACATGATGATCCAGCTCCTCCTGAGCTCCATGGAGGCACCACTATTTCTCAATATCCATATCCCTTTTTCCTCTATTGTTTGTGTGATAGAGAATATATAGGTGTGTGAATGATAATCTAGGCAATAAATAAAATAAAATAAAAGAAAATGAAGAAAAAAAAAGAGGAAAAAGAAAATAAGAAAAAGAAAAGAAAAAGAATAAGGGTCCCAGGCCCAGCCCTGACACCCAATATGAGTTTATTCTTCAGATAGGTGAAAATACCCATTTTGGAATTAATGGTGTAGATGGAATCTCAATTAGATTCTCAATTAAAAAGATATAGCTGAACTAACCTTCGTGAATAAATTAATATTTATTTAATTAAATATTATTTATTCTGCTAAATTTCAAATAGTTCATAATTCTACTAAAATTCTATAATAGGGTAAAAAATCTATTTCAGGACCAAAATATCAGCCATAATAATTACCTAAGATCATTTTCTAGGGGAAAATGACCATTTTACCCCTTACAAGCATTTAATAGCAAAAATTTAAATTTATTCTCAAATTCACAGTCTGGAAAAACATGGGTCCTTACAATATTAGATTTGAAATATACACCTTTCACCTTTTCATGTTCATTATCATTTTAATTATTTTTTCCAAATCATATTTAAGAAGTGATTATATCAATTCATCCCCATAATTCATAGTGAAATATTTACTTTCTTCAATAACACCCTTCTTTGAGTTCCATATTTTAGGTAGATCTCAAAGAATTATTTTAATGAGAAATTCATTCTTCATGGTCACCCCGAGCACAACTATATGTTTTTAATTTTAGTGTATATGTTGTACACCTCCTTGATTATCTCTTAACTGGTCATTCTAAATTATTGAAACTTATCTTTGTGAATACCCAACTTTGTTCTCTATAACTTATCAGTTACTTGATGGGTGAATTTTAAAGTCCTACAGATGATAGAAATATTTTTACATGAAAAAATATGGAAATAAATAATTTTAATTTAATAAAAATTTAGATAATTTATAACTTTGTAATTTAGATCACATTTGTAGCATCATTTCCATTTATATACACATTAGGCAGTTTATAAGGTTTTTACATGATAGCCCAAAATTCAAGACCTATATTTTTTAGAAAACCTCCTTCCAATCCTTCAAGTAAACATAGCTATTTCTATTGATGTGAGGTGGTATGATGGGATTAAACATCTCAAATTATTTAATTTCTATAACCAAAGTAGTGGACCTTTCCTTAGATAGTTGTGTCTAGGTTAATGGTTAGTTAAAAAATATAATGAAATATTAATAAAGAATCCCTTAAATCACACCGTACTATGATATCAATTATTAGGTATGCGTATATCTAAATATTGACTAGAGGGGGGGGGGGGGTGAAGAGTATTTTTTTAAAAATCTAAATGAAATATTATTATCAAAGTGATAAGAAGTGTAAAATTTTCATAGAAAAATAAAACAAATAACAAATAATTTTTTATAGTAGTTAAAATCACAAAGATACTAGTATACTCTTCAATATTCTCTACTCAGTGATAAGAATGATATTTACTAATTTCTCACTTTTGATAGGGAGTTATAACCTAATTACAGATAACTTACCTTTTTTTCACTTAGTAGTATAACCATTACTGGCTTTTTACAGGAGTAAAAACCCACCTGAATTTTTTCTTGGAGTCACAAATCGGCCTTCCTTTTGGATAAAAGTAATAAAATGTTAGAAAAATTTTGAATGGGAAAATCTTAAATCGAATATGGAAGATAAAAATGATATAAATAAATACAACAGTAAAAACCAAAAGAATTAAAAACAATAGTTGGTAAGATAATGATGAAAGTTGATACAAATCAAGAACTTAGATCACCTCAATTATGGATGATCAAAATAATGAATCCTTTTTGATAGAATCGATGTAACTGTAGTCATAATAGAAATTTACCACTTTGAAAATCTGGTATGAAATTTTTATTCTTATCTCACTATGATCATATCAATTTTTATCTTATGACCATCATAAAAATATTATTGAATAAAATTCATCGATTTTATATTATTTTAATTTTTTTTTCACATTAAAATAGATAAATGCATGGTATTAACTTTAAGATCTTGGAGTTTCTCATTGTATTACCATAGAAATCTACATTATAAAATAATAAACATTGAAAATATATCCTTCACCTGTAATTTGAATTATAGAGCTGATACTTAGAATATTAGTGATTTTTGATTTCTGTATAAAATAACATCACAACACTTAGAATAATATCATTAAGATAAATGATAATTATTCGAATAAATAAAAAATTAAATAATATTTAAAAAATATTGTAGTAATTTTAAAATTCAATATATATATATATATATAAAATAGAGCATAAAATAATTATTATTAAAATAATTATTTCTATAATAATTTACTTGATAATTTCTCAAAAAAATAATTTGTATATAGTTATCATAATATATATTTTTCTTTACAAAAAATTTATAATAATATAAATAAATTTAATACACTTTCAGATTAATTTATAAAAAATAATTCTAAAACAAATCATAATTATTGATTTAAGAAAAAATTGTATAAACTTACTTAAAAACACAAGAAAATTAACATATATGATTCATATTGGAAAATTGATGTAGCCAAAATCACATAGGTGAATCAACATATCCAAATTCAAGTAGGAGAATAAACCTCACCAAATTCACGTATGTGAATCGATGTAGCTGAATTCATATAGATGAATAAATATAGACTACATTGAACTCATCGTAGGTTCTAAGAGTGCCTCATAGAAACTAAATTAAAAACTTATGTTATATTCGTGATTTTTTTCAAGATGGGTTGGTTGAAATCACATGGTAGGTGTAAAAAATAACTCTAATTTAACATAAAATTGATTCACTTCAACGTATAGTCGATATATGATATTACAACTCAGAGTTGATTAACTTCAAAATACAGTCAATGAACTTAAATTTGTGATAAATATAATAGTTTTAGATTTTAACTTATGGTTTATTTTTATATCATAAGGTCAATTACCAAATCACATGGTCGATAGGAAAAGGCACAATCACTTAAATAGATTTCCACAAAACCTATACACTCACAGTAGTAAAAATATTTAAAATAAAATAAATGTGATGTGTGATTAAATATTTTAATAAAAAAAATTCACATATACTAATTAAAATTAAGAAATGTGATTTCAATTTTAGAAAATATTAAAAATATAATATAAAATATTATAAAAAATTTGATAGTCTAGCTTCTAATGGCCATGATCTTCATAATAAAATCAAACCATGCCTAACCCACCAGTAAAGGCCCAAGAGCTTATAGCTTTAGTGAAATGAGTTGAAGAGGGTTGAAACCTCCTACCTTTAGACTAAAAATTATTATATTAAAATAACTAATAACCCATGTTCACAAATATACTCCATGAATTATAGAGAACAAATCCTTTTAAACATATTATTACATGATTTTTAACATATATATCAATTAATAAAAAAAACAAGGACCAAAAGGCCTAGTGTCCTTGGAAGAATAGCTACCTAAAATAACTAAAATAAAAAGTATTTATTTTAGTATCCATAATGAGATACTAAATAACATTGAGCACCTAATACTTCTTGGGATAACCTTGAGAATACATAAAAGAAATGGGTGAGCTAAAAATCCCTGTAAGGGAATAAACATGATAAAGAAGCATAACATGTGAGTCAAAGGTATAATAATATATCATAAATAGAATTATCATGAGAAACTGCATAGGAGAATAACATAAAGAACATACAATACACAAAATTCAAAGTTTAGAAGTGGTTTTTTAGTGTTAGTTTATTAAAACCTCACTAAAAAAATTTCATTATTTTAACCATGTTTTTTTTTCAAAACCATCGCTAAATATTTAGAATTTATTAAAAAACAACTATTTCTCCTAAACCCCTTAATTCACCCAAAATAACCCCCACCCTTCTTACCTGAGAAACCCTACCCCAAACCCTATCCACCTACCCCTCATCGATGGTCCAATGATCCACCCCGAGTAGGCGCTCCTCTTTCCCCAAAGCCCCCCCTCCGCGCGCTCGTGACCCGGTGGCCCTTAGACATTCTAGTGCTCGATCCCCTCCCCTTTGCAGAAATAGATTCCCCAGAAACCTCACCCTGATCAGTTCTTGAGCCCCTCCCTTTCCTGGATATAAATGTTCCCCTAACCCCCCTCACCCCCAACCTCACCCTCCGCCTCACCCTTGCTACCTTCAGTTATTTATAATTTGTGTTGTGTAATTTTTTCTAAAATTTCCACTATAATTTTTGACTATTACTATAATATGAAGTGGTGGGTTCATTTTTAATGTGTTTCAATTTTATTTGTATCAAATTAGTTTAGTTTTTTTCATATTGGTTAAATTTTATTTTTTTGTTTGGTTATTATTAATAGGGTTTGGTGGGTTTCAATTCATTTTCATTAAACTGAGTTTGATTTAGTTTGGTATTATTTGATTTGATTTTATTTAGATAGGTTTTTTATTGGTCACATTACGTTTAATTTGTTTGGTGTGATTCAAGTGGAGTAGTGGTGGCTCGGGTTATATCAAATTTGGTTGAATTTATTTGATTCAATTAATTTTTTTTGCTTCGAATGTTTCTTTTACAGGAAAGTTTAGTCCATTTTTTGTCTAGTTTTATTATATCTAGTCTCTATCCATTTAATTTATTCTTTAATTGGTTTCTCTATTCTGAATTTATTATAATTTTGTTAGGTTTTCATTGGTTCATCTCACATCATACATCTGTAAGTATAATATTTTTTTAATTAGGTTTAGTGAATTTTATATTTGGATAGATGAATTCAATTTAGTCAAATTAAATTATGTTTTTATATATTTTTGATTTTAAAAACAACTAATATGTTTTTAACCCATATATAGGGGTCTAGAACATTTTATAACATTTATTTTATACCTTTAATAGATTAAACAAATACCAAAAAATGAAGGTATCTATATGTGAAGTTCAATTTAAAATTTAAAATTATTTTTAGGGTGACTCAATTAACTAGGCTTCCAATTAGTATTTTTGTGATAATTTTTTATCTAGGGTATTTTATAACATATATAAATAAGTTAAAACATTTGAAAACCATACACCCAACCATGAAAAGTTACTACCCATTCTTCAAAACAAATAGTGAGTGTACTTGGTTTTACTACCCCATTTTATTTTCTTATGTTATTGGAATTTAAAACACATTTATTAGATAAATAAAGTTAATATAATATATCTATGATTATTTTATCAATGGAATTAAATAGTTTCCATGATTTTCCTGTTTACTTAAAATAGAAATTCCATAATTTAAATACATTTTTACTTCAAAAAAAAAATTCACACAAAATATGTTTTATAAAATGTCTATAGGGGTTTTATCTAAAATAAATGACTCTTAAAAATTGTTTTGGAATAAAAATGATTTATAAAGTTGGGTTTTCTACAATTAATCAATTTTATATCCTTATATAAGGGTTTTCTAGGTGTATGTTTTCATAATAGATATTCTATTTCTTGATTTGGATTATGATTTTGAGTTATTGATATATTCATTAGATTTTATATTATTTTAAACATGGATTTTAGTGATGTTATAGTTTTATACATATCTATATTACAATTTTTTATGAATTCAACTCATTTTATAAATCTAAAATTTCATTTTATAAAAAAATATGGTGTTTTCACCATGTAAATCAATAACCATGAGGTGGTTTCCCATTTGGTTTTGAATTTTTAATTTTTGATATTATTTTTTATAAATGACTTATTATTTAATATCATTAGTTAAATGGGATGTATTTTAATAGGTGAATGGAAGTGAGATGCGTGATTTACATGGTGTGTTTATTAGACACCATATCATGATTTTGTAATTGTTTTTACAGATTCTTTAGAAATTATCATTTTAACTCTAGGGTAACATAGTGGGAAATTTATAAATGGATGTGATACCAGTTAAGATTTGGCATTGGATATTATCCCCTATTTCCACAAGGATAAAAGTAATTAATATGACAAGTGGGGGATGAATTGTTCTAAAGATAATTTTATTCGATTAAATGATAGGAATGCTAAGGAGGAAGCGTTTCACTGATCCCAATCTACTCTCAGTCTAAATTCCCCCAAACACTCTAATATATGAGGATAAGTTACCAGAATGGGTACCTAGAGAGAAATGTAAGGTTTTTTTAATAACCATCGTCACGAGAAGCATGTTGTATTGAAATATATATTTTTATATTAATCTCATTTTCAATATATACATGCATAATATATGGAGTTGAAATTGCATACATTATCATTAAATTAAATGTTATTTATTTAAGGATGTTTCAATAAAAAATACATCAAGTAGAGCTAAACAAATCATCCTTCACATTGCCGGGTCAAAGAGTTTTTCCAAAAATAGATCAAATCTGGTAATATTTTCATTATTTTAAATATTTATAAGATACAATTATCTATTATATATATATATATTAAATTACTGATTTATATTTTTTTAATGAAATCTAAGAATTTAGGGCACCAATTCTCCTAAAAGAACTGTGGTTGGAATTCTATACAAAATATGATGGGAGTTATGTTAATGAGCCTGTCAAAGAATTTGGGGAATGAATTCCTTTTTTGTTAAAAATAAATTATTGTCATTTGTAACTATATTAATAAAAATTGATTAAAATATGACTGATATTTGATTTATAGGTAAAAATAAAAGAACTATGGGATGCTAGTACCGTACGATATTTCTTGGTCTCCCAGGATGTCCAGGTTGGTCAAGTCCTTGGGAAGGAGAATCCCGGTCAAGTGTGCGGGATGGGTTTGGGACCATTACCATATGAGGTATTTTGTAGACCATTAGGGATTGAAGTAGTATATAATCCTGGTATTAGTGAATCCCTACATCAAAATAGATAGAGTGAGTTTGTTATAATGAAAAACAAAATTTTGGAATAGGGTATTCATATAAAGATACAAGATACAAAGGTCGATGCTCTACAGAAAGTGTTGATTGAATTATATTAGAAGATGACTGGATCTATCCCCATTTATATTACACCAATGACTGGTAGGAAGGAGTTAAATCACACAACATCAGTCATTTAGTACACAAAAAATTATTAGTTTCAAGTTTAAATATAATTATACAACATTGTATGATTTTCAACAAAATTAACATCTAGGTGTTAGTAGCAGTGATTTGAGATGGATATGGAGAGGATGTTGATGAATGTTTATCTGGTAGTGATTAGGGTTCACTATTTATTTGGTTATGATGTTTAAATAAATATATGATGGTTACTTAACACATTTCTACAATAAGCCCAATTTTTTTAGCTTAAACAATTGATGGTAAAAAAACATTCATCTCAATATAATTTTAGTAACATAAAAATAACATTTATATGATTCTAAATTTATATTTAATATTAATGTAAATTCTATTGAATTTTATTTGTTTTTTATTTTTATAAATGAATTGTTTTTTTATTTTCCTATTTTGGAGAAGTAAATTTAGAAGTTATATTTTTTTTGAAAAGTGATATGTAGTGGTAGTTTAAAATATTCTATATATGTCAAATTAATCATTAGAGGCTATTTAAAACACTGCTATATTAGGTCAAAATTTGTTTAGCATAGGTTTTTATAGTTTTAGCGGTGGTTTCTTCTCCCAAAATATGTCTAGAATATAACGGTGGTTTAAAATTTTATTATTCTATTGAATTTTTTTGGGAGCATAACTGCCGCTAAAACTATAAAAACCTTTGATAAACTAAGTTTCTAAGAAAGTTTCCAGAAATAACCTCTAAATGGTTGTAGGCAATGTGATTTGGATGCTGATTCCAACTTTAGTGGTGATTTTTTGGAAACTCTCGTAGAAGCATATATCAGTGGTTTAAACCACAAACATATAAAAAAACTGCCACTATTGGTCGATTTTGTTGTAGTGATGGTATCATAAGATCATAGAAACATATTAAATTTGGTAAAAACATATAAATTGACTTAAAAATGATTCAAGTATAATTTAATAGATAATACCACATGGTAGACATAGTCCTAAAATGGATTAGGTTTACTCCCTAATCCCATACATAACATCTCATGAGAAAAAAAGATTTACCAAATGAATTAGAGTGCTATATAGGCACACCCATCATAACATGTTCATGAATATGTTTTCCACAATAATGGAATAAATCATAAAGAATAAAAATAATAATTACCCATGGAAATAATATGGGTTGCATAATCTTGTTTCATATCATAATGAAAACATATTTTTTAAGGGAAGCATTTGAGAAATGATCATAAGGAATGTGTTACCCCATAAAAGTAATGGATAAATAAATAAGTATATATATGGGATAAAAATATATAGAATCTATAAGCATTCTGTAATATTAAATAGAGATATAAATTTAGTTATATAGGGAATGGTTATAACCCAAAGAAACCGATGGTTTTGAGAGATTTCTTACTTATAGTTTAAAAATTTATAAAATATTAAAGAAAAAATTTACTTTTAAAATAAAATTGGAAGATTTTTATGTAATATTTAAATCATTGAGTGGTATTTATGATAGGATATTTGTTTCATGTCATACAAGTCTAAAAAATCATTACTTTCACACTTTTTTTAGAAAGTAAAAAACATCCTTGTTCGGAAAGCGACCAGAATATTCATTTTAAAACATATTGTAAAAATTTAAACATGGGTAAAAATTATTTTAATAAAACATTCAATAATATTAAAAATACTATCTAAAAAATTTTAAATAAAATATTAATATGTAAGAAAAATCATTTTCTTCTGAAAAGAGAAATAAAATTGGCTTTTCTAAAAAAAAATCTTCAATCATTTTATGTACCAAAGAAAGGAAAATAGTACTATTACTTGATTTTTTTTAATAATAAGAGAAAAATAAAATTAATTGGGTTTATTATATAATGATCAAATAATTTATTTCAATTGAAATTCAAGTATAAACAATCCTGATTAAAATGTGATTAAAGACTAAACACTTAATGCTTTGGTAAATTTTGAGTGACATACCCCATGAAGGAAGTAAATTTATTATAAACTAAAATACAATGAGGTATTAAGTATTCATGATATAATATTAAAAGGTTCCATATATACACCATATAAAAGAAACTAGGTGCATAACATTAATGTATGACATAATGAAGGGAAATTGAGATGAAATCCCTTACTATTGAGTCTAGACATATCATGTATGTACTTTATATCCTATATAATAAACTTATATAATTTTTTTTCTTAATTTTTTTTTCTAGTTTTAATCTCTTATACTTAAACCATTTACTTTATTTATTTTAATGGAATATTTAAATACTTATTTAGTTATTTCTACGTCAGGTGTTTTGAGGACATCCAACTCATAAATTCAAAATGGCATCCTTGTGTTGATCATGGTCAAAGGGATAATTGTTAAATAATCTAAATAATAATAATAATTACATAGTAATAATTTTTATACATAAATTATACCTTTTAAACTAACCATGAAATATGGTTTTGAGAAATGATCTATATTACAATCATGGACACAGTAGGCCGTACGTATGCATGAGTAACATTTCCATTTTTCAATGATCATGATGAAAATAAGATAAGTGTTATTTTTTATTTATATAATTATAATTAAATAATAAATAATATATTATTTCTTTAAATAAACATACATATACCATCTATGTGATGCGGTAATAAAAAAATCATATCACTTCGTGAGATGGTAGTTTTCTGTACATACAAACGACGTTATAATTTTTCATTAGATAGTGAGGTAAGAAAGTATATGATATATTAATTTTATATAAGTATTATTATTTCATGAATATCATATATAAAAATAAAATCCATTATCATGAACATCCATGAGAGGTGATGATGGAAAATGAATTACATCGGTTCGTGAGGCGGTAGTCCGCTCTACACATGAAAGAAGGTTTCATTTCACATTTCATAGAAGAGGATATGAATTTAGTTTATGAAATAAACATAATAAAATCTCAATAAATGTGAGATAATTATGTAATTATATCATCATATTTTAATAATATTCGAAGGAGGTGGAAGAAGAAACAATAAAAAAACTTTTGGTTAAGAACGAAAACTCTTCTTCAGACCACCTCTTTAGGATTATACCTAAATCCTCTATAGATTGGATTTATGATAAGAAAATGCCTCTAGGATATGGGAATGGAATTAATTAAGATATTTGGGAAGTTATTTTCTAAACCACTAGGCTTTTTAAGTGTGTAAATAAGTGGATAATTGGTTTCCTTTTATAAGTGAGTGGGAGTGACATTTTTTGTAAATACCCAAAACTATTCTATAATGGGAAGTAAATCTCAATCCAAGTGCCTCCATAATTAATAAATAATAAATTTCAGGGATTTTAATTTCAAGGTACATATAAAACATTCAAAAAGAAACATTTTATTCTCTTTACCTCTAAGTTTACTCACTTTTACCATTTTAGTTTTTTACTACAGTAACTAGTTTTTTACTATTTTTACTATTTTTTATAAAAAAAATTAATTTAACCATATTAAATAATATTAATTATAATAATTATAAATATTTAATCATTTTATTAAATTAATTTCATATAAGTTTTATAATTCAATTTAAAATTAAACCTGTAAAATGTGTTAAAAAACAGATTTTCAAGAAATGCATTTTTCAATAAATAGATGATCTTATATTAAATCTATGACTCAAAATAATCATTATATGAATTTCAATTCATATAAATAGATTTATAATATATGAATTTAATTTAAATTTTTTCCTTATTATGGGTTATTTTAATTAATTAAAATGGATAAACTTTACGCACTTAAAAACAGTTTGTAGAAAACCGTGTTATTAAGCCTAAAAATAATCCTATACCAAAATCATGAAAATTGACGATTAAAATGAAATTAATGAAATTATTATAAATAAAATAGTTCATATGTAACTTTAATACCAAATCTAAAATTTATATTTTATTTTTAAATTACTCGATTTAATGAAAATAAATGACAATTTCTTTGGAAAATCAAGAATTTTCACTATTCACTGAAAACTCAACCATTTCAGAAAAATAAAAAATTTCACTATAAGTTAATTTTAATATAATGATTTCAAAAATTATGCTAATTTTATAAAATTAAATTTATAAAATTAAATTTATAAAATTTCTAGAAATAAATTATAATATCTTCTCACAGAAAGCAATAAAAATCATTTTTGAAGGAAATATTTTTTTTGTAGAATAAAATGTCTATTAAAAATTGAGTTATTATTTATTAAGAATTTATAGATACATTTATATTGAGTTGGATATATATATATATATATATATATATTATAAAGTAGTTAATCCTATTTATACCACCAATTTTAACATCTATTTTATAACGATCATGTTTAAATAAAAATATTTTAATAGTATATCATGGTTCATTTAATATCAGCGCTACATGTTATATATGATATAGAACATAGTTTTATTTTAAAATATCAGGGTTTTACACAAAGATTCATAAATATCCCCATCATAGGATGACCCATTCCTAACCAACGTCCTCTCCATTCCCTCTTCCTTCACTATCACCTCACGATACAATTTTACCATAAACAAGGTGGATTAATGTAATATATCTAGGTGAAAAGATTCATTGAAATGAATCATACCAACCTCATAATCTAGAAAAAGTATGATTTATAAAATAGGAGGTTCTTTTAGTATAAATTTAACTCTCTAACACTAGAGCTCCCTTGTAGAATGGTATAGATCTCCCGTTGGAAAGATTATTTAACAGATTAAGATAAAAGATTGGCATGAAATTGATCCCTAAAATATTCCCATGAAACAATTAATCCCTCATGTTCCCTAATGAAAAAAATCCACCACTATTGATAGGACCCACATAATATCATCATAACTAAATAAACCCAGTGCTCCTAGAAATAAAAAATTAAACTAAAGGCTATCTCACCCACCTCCATACAATCCTCTATGTCACAAACTAAAATAGAGCCTTCATACCTCTACTAACCCTAGCACTGGAACTATCAAAGTTTCATCCTCTTTGTATTTTCATCATCAATGTCCAATCTATGACGATACAATAGAATATCCTACCGAAAGTATTACACACGATCTTGATGATGACGTCGATCTTGTGCCATATCTCTAAAATATCAAACATTTGTACTTCTAAACCCAAGATAAAAGAACATTTTAAGGTTGATTAGTTAATTAATTCATTTTAAACCATTTCTTATTGTCTACCCAAATTCAAAAACATATTAAAAGAATCATTATGAATGATCCTTTCCTAGGTCTCTAACCTACAAGAAGTATCACTTAAATTATCATGTCCAATAATCATAAAATCCCTTACATCAGATCATAGGTGGATATAAAATCCCATTTCCTAGCTAGCCTCCAATATTTATAGTACATACTAAGCTCATCTGACACTATTTACCTACCAACCTATGCATCCTCTCCAATACCTAAATCCAAATTCTATCCCATCTTCTAACATTTCTTTATTACTGCTCTACCATGAACTATGACTCCCATGGTACTCCACCTAGGACACAATGAATAAAAGGGGATAATGAACACCAAAGTTCACCTCTAATAGGAAATGAGTTATAGACTAGATCCAAGGGTATATAAAACACACATGGGAGGAATTATCCTTTTCTCTATTTAAGGAGTAAGTGATAAGAAGAATAATCACCAACCAACACCAGAAATAAACTAGAAGAAATTAAAAAACATGTAATGTCATACATAAAATGGAAAAACTAAAAAGAAAAACTGATATTACTAAAAGTATGAATAGTTAGTGACAATTAACTCAACCATCTCCTAATAGTTACTCAACAACTCCCCCAAGATAGTAATGTCTATCCCAATCACTAACAAACTCCCACTAACCTAAAAAATAGTTTCTATATGTAAAGGATGAGAATAACATATATACTCAGTAGGAAACTCCATTAAAACTCTCATTAAAAATTGAAAGAATTATACTAAATTCTAATGAATAAACAAATGAAACCAACTCATCACCTAAACAAGTATACTAAATTTCTAGCCTCTCTATATTTAACTCACCAAATAATACATAATAATATACATTCTATATCAAAATAATATATAAGGATCCCACTTCCTCTTACCCACTTGTTTTCACTCTCATTCCCCAATGCCAAACACCTTGTTCTCACCCATTCTATAAATAATTTATCCCTAATGTGAGTCGGTACTCATACCTACCTACCTCAATCTCACATAGGTTCCCACATACCAAGTTGGAATTAATCCACATATCCATCTCATCATCAACATCATCCCATATGAAAGCAAGTGTGTTTCTGTAAGTCACTAAGGACTATGTAAATGAATTATACCTTATGCCATCCCAACCCATACATGTACACCCCTGTAAAACAAGATCCCCCATGATCAAGTATAATTATGTGCTATTCATCAATCCATTACAATCTATACTTAAATATATATTAAAACTAAGAGCCTTTATAGCATAGGTAGAAACACACCATATATCATAATCCACTATAGATCTAGATACAACTATTCATATCTACGCCCAAAGGGAGATAAGGTAAATATAGAGAATTTATCCATCCATTTATTCTCCTTCCTAGATGGTGGGGAAAACACCCCCCAAAAACATTTGGGTGTCGGTTTCCCTACCGACATGGGTGGGGTAGTGTATGAAATTAGAAAATATAAAATAATATAATGTAAAAACCACCCTAAGAGAAACTATCTAACCTTAGACCCATCTACTTATATCATCACATATGAACCTTGAATACCACTTCGAAGGTTTAGATATCAAACAAGAATACAAGCATCCTATTTATTATTAATATTATTCCATTAATAATTTCCCATGATTAACCTTTTAATATTATTATTATAGGTTCCTTTAACACTATTATTCCTATGATTTTATTCTCAAGTATTTCATCATCATTAAATTTGGTTTAAAAATTTCATCACAACCAATATTCTTTACTAAACCACATTACAAATTATAGATCTTAATCCCATGATCTTTGGAGCACATCATTCCACCATCTCATGGTTTCAATTAATGTGATATAAATAATTTAACATCAATTCCATCAATAACACCCAATCCCATGGGTTGTTTTTTATTAATTTTGCATTAATATATTACTTGGGAACTCTATAAATCTGCATAATCCACCGCAATAAAGATTCATGTATAGTGCATAGAGTCAGATGACATTGAGAAGTGGTAACTTAACAAAGGAGAACATTCATCCACCTGACTATATAACATGAATCAAGAAATAAGTAATAATCAATGAGAAACACCCACTATAAAATCATCCAGACTACCCCAGTGTTCCACACTATTGCATATAAAGCCAAACAAATCTATCCCAAAATCACCAAAACTGATCGTCACTGTAACTCAGGCTCTCATACCATACTCATATAAGTTTCCCAAACACACATGGTTTTCAAAAAATACATCAAGGATATAAAAGTTCCTAGAGAACACATACATTCCAAATTTATTTTCCAAACATAGGTGAAGGCACTAAGGCCATAAACCCAAAGGTATACAAGCCTTCTACAATAACAATAAGCCTTCTTAACCCCAAATAATTTATCCTTATAAAATAGCCATATTAATTCCCATATTAAATTAAGTAGTTTATTATGAATATGTTTTCAACAAAAATAAACTGATAAATTATTAGATATCAATAGCTATGAAATAACATAAACATTCATTTAACATTACCTTGATATTCCATCAAATTTAAAGAAGAACATATATCAATTTACATGATTCATATTTTATTCACAACATCATAATTATTCTATATTTATGTTGTTTATCATATTTCTAGAAAATTAACCATTCTAAGAACAAAAATAGTCACAAAATATATATAGAAAACTATCTATTAAAATAAGATACAATAACAATATAGAGAGATATGCATGCAATCATAAAAAACAAGCCACAAAAAATCCTTTAATTCTATATTCTTTTCTTTATTAGGTTAAATCCACCATTACCCAAATGATTGAAGAATGAAAATATCATAATTTCAATTTAAATAAAAGTAAGATAATAGACCCCCTACCTTAACCCTAAGGTCTTAATGTTCCCTAAGAAATAATGGATCACCAAGTACCATAATTTTATTACCACTTCCAAGGGGAACCAATGATCCCTAAAAATAATTCATCAATAGAAACATCAAGAAAAAGGTGAGAAGAACATACCATAACATGTTAATAGAAGAACATAAGATAATGAGACCATAAGTGAATAGAAAAATAACATTAAATTAGTAATAATTTATCTCCAAAAGATAGGGTCTTAATAATAGAAAATGGTATTGAAAGGATTTTGAAAAAGGGCCTCAGGTTACCTAGGGTTCATAGGATAAATGATAAATTATGAAGATTTTACAATCACTTTAGAATTTATAACCAGTTTTAAAAATAGAAGTCCATGATTCAGGCTCCTTTATTACATTATAATATATAAGTTTTTATTAAATTATATGGTATAGTAAGGAATTCCATTCCAAAAGCACTCTGATCAAAGTAGTGCTTTGGGATTCATTCACAGTGAAATCCCCGTATATCTCTCATTTTGAAAACCTTGGTCAAACTGATCCTAAAACCTAGGGGTAACACTAAGACATAGTTCAATGATCTATTCCATAACCACCCTAAAAATGATAGAGATAAGGAAACCAAGATTCTAAGACTCTAGGCTGTAGCCTTATCCCATGTTGTAGCTACCTATTAGGAATAAGAGACAACAAAAACTGGACCTTAGGCTACTACAAGACATCCTACCTCTATTAAAAAACTTCATATTAATAGATAGAGACATAAAAAAATCATATATCTAGACCCCCATGATATAGGGTCTACTTTTACAATAGAAGAAAATCCTTAGAGCATTTCCCAAGATCAAAACTATAGAAACTCCCTATTGTTTAAATTTTGGATTAACTACACTTCATCTCTTTCTTCTTCCTCCTAGACACCTTTGACCACATGAAACAAAAATTAAGGGATTGGAAATTTTTTTCCCTTATATTAGATACCTTTTAAACAATTATCATCCTTGAGAACTTAAAACAAACCTAAAAAAAGGAAAGGGGTTCAAAAAACCACCCTATGAGATGCCTCTCAAGGATCTTGCTACACTGAGAACATAATCAGTCCACCAAAATAACAAAGTAAAAAATCTTACAGAATCACCAACTAACCTGAAAACTTACTCTCAAGGGAGATACCACTCAAGGGAAATGAAAAAACAAGCACACTAGTAAGGAAGAGAAATGATCTCATAAAATAACCAAGGGTTAACAAAGCATCCCAAGAAGTATCAAACAAATCAAATAAAACATATGGTATATTGAGTGTGCATCAATGATTTTCGATCCTAAGTATTCTCCTCCAAGACACCATACCACTATAGGACACAAACCAAAGGAACAACAAACTCAAATAACACCTTCTCTTGATGTTCATGAATCTCAACAGTTCATTACTTAAAGGATACACCATCTTTAATATCGAGTTCACCCCAATAAATGATGTGAGAGTTATCATGAAGATACCAATGAAGCTGAGACACATGGAAGATGTCATTAATCTGACTCCTCTGTGATGGTAGTTCTAATTAATGAGACACAATCCAACCCGATCCATCACCTTGAAAGGTCTAATTAACCTCGGATAAAATTTACACCCATGAATAAAACTTCACTATCCATGATGAGGATAAACCTTTAAGAACATATGTTCTCTAACTTAAAACTCTATAGGCTACCTCCTATGATAAATATTGGTCTTTTGACGATATTTCACTACCTTCATTTTCTCTTGGATAACATGGACCTTATTTTTGATACATTAGCCTAATTATAGTCCAAGAACAACTAACTCTCTGATATTGGACCAACACAATGGATATAAAAATGGTAAAATATGAAAATCTTAAAATGGATATATTCTAATAATAGAGAGATAGTTAATATTACAGATGAACTCCACCAAAGTAAAATTACTCACTTGCATTCCTCCAAAATCTAGAATGAATGCATGCAACATATCCTCTAAGGTATGGATATTATGATCTATATAGCCATATGTATATGGATGAAAAGAATTTTTAAGGAATAACAGAGAGCCAAAATCACAATAGATACCTCTCCACAACCTAGAGATAAAATTAAGATCACAACTAGAGATAATCATCTTTGGGACCCCGTGAAGGTTAACTGTCTCTTCCATATATTTCCCCGACAACGCCTCCATTATGATCAACTTTTTAATTACAAATAAGTGAGATGAATCCATCATAAATTTCATGATAACACATATAACATAATAAAATTCCTAATAACTTGGTAAATTAGTGATGAAGTCCATCAAAATTTCTTTCCATATCCATTGGGGAACAATAATTAGTTGAAGAAAAACACTAGGGAAAAAATTCTTAGCCTTTACCTTTTGACCAACCAAACACTGAGAGAAAAACTCCACAACTAAATGATTCAGACCTAACCACAAAAATTGATTCCCCAAAGCATGATACATATTTTTCACACCAGGATGTATCGTTAAGGGTAAAATATGGAACTCATAGTGAACTGCCTCACACATCATTGAAGTAATGAAAATATTTCCCTCGAATAACACCCAATGTTTTCCATCCTTAGACCAACCTTCAGGAGCACCAATGTAAAAAAATCAATCATTCCAAACCTCTATATTAGAATCCACCAGATGGGAGTCCTCCACTTATTACACTAAGGATGAATTCAATTTCATCTAGTAAAGAATTTTTTTTCCATCAACTAATCTCATATCAAGGTGCATCACTACCAACCCCTCCATCACTCTTTAAGAGTATCTAGACTCAATCACAACACCACCTCGTGACTTCCTTTTCAATGAATCCAATACAACAATCCATTTACTAGGTGTGAAGTAAAATTTTAAGTCATAGTACTATAATAAATCTATACACCATTTCTATCAAAGATTCAAGTAACATTGGGAGAACAAGTACTTCAAACTCATGTGTTATATTAGGACCAAAAAAATTTCACCAATAAGATAATGTCCACACAAATTCAGAGAAAAAACTCTCATAGAACGCTCAATATCATGAGTTTTATAATTAAATTCACCATTTAATTAACTTAGAGAAACATAATATATAATCTACCCCTACCACATCAACATGTAACCTAATCCAATATAGGAAGTGTCATAGTAAACCTCAAATACAACACTGTCCTTTGAAAGATAAAGAACTAGAACACTGAAAAGTTTCTTATTAAAATACTTGAAACTATACTAGGGTTGGTCAGTCCACATGAACTCTCAATACATTCTAGTCAAATCCCTCACAAGAGTTTTAATCCAGGAGAAGTATGGTATAGATATCCTATAATATCCAAAAAGACTAATGAAACTCTACACCTCCGCAACATTCTTGAGGGATACCTAAGAAGCCACCGACTCTATATTTGAAGGATCAATGACTACTCCATGTAAAGATATGACATGCACCAAGAAACTGAACTTATGACCCCCAAAATCACACTTCGACATATTCCCAAATAGTTTATAAAACTTAAAAACTCCCAACACAACCCATATATAATCTACATGTTTTTCCTATAACACTAAAAAACAAGTATTTCATTGTGAAAGACCACTGGTAACTTTTACAAAAACTCATGGAATATTGTATTTATCAACTCCATGAACACATCTGAAGAATTCGTTATACCAAACAATATCACAATAAACATTTAATACCAATAATGATATCTGAAAATTGTATTTAGGATAACCTCATTATTTACTTGCATCTAACGATATCCATAATATAGGTAAATCTTTGAGAACTAGTTATCACCCTTTAAATGATCAAATAAATGATAAATCCATCAGAGAGGGTATCATTTCTTCACTGTTACCTAATTTAAATAGTGATAATTGGAACACAATCACAAAATGGAATGTTACTTATTTGAAAATAGTACAAGATCACTATAAAGAAACACACTATATTGAATGAATCCACTTCAAAATAGATCATAAAACTAAATCCATAGATCCTGCAACTCGTAAGGGTCTATCTAATACAAAGAGATCTTTATTGAAGAAACACCTGGTTGTAACTCTATCCTAAACTCAATCATTCATTGATGGGGAAGCATAAAAAAATATTTAGGGAATAAATCAGTGTGCTATTCAATAACCATAGGAAACACCACCATCTAAACCTCTATATAACTCAATATAAACTAATCCATCAAAGAAGATAGAGACTCAACATGCCTTTGACCCATATGAGGGTATCACTGACCAAAAAACACTTCTTGGTCTCCATTAGTGTTATTAGATATGAAACTTCTGATGAATAAATACATGATATCCTATATATAATATAGCCAATACATTTTGTGGATGAACTCATATTGTAATGAACATGACTTTTTAATGATTTTTGTTTCCTAAAAATATGTGTTATATTATTTTATACACAAAAAACCATATCAATTTAATAATGAAGTGAATATAAAGGGAAATGTGACCATTTGGATTCAACTATTATATAACCATTGATAAATTATGATAATTGGTAAATTATGATCATTTTTCAATATGAATGTTGATAAATATACCCTTGATAATAATTTTAACATTATAATTAGTGTTTATTAGTAAAATTTTGAAAAAATATAATTGGTAAAGAAAAAAGAGTCGATGAACTCAACCAATAGAGTAATTATTTTTGAAACCCATATTTTATAACTTATGAGGGAGGTATCACTACTAGGGTTTTCCCTTGACCAAGCCCAATCCAAACTTCAACAAGTGAAGCTTGAATTAAATCGCCAACGGGAGAAGTTTAAGTTAGTGGAGATTACCAATCAGTTGATGTTAGTCGAGGAACCCCATGAAAATACCACCATCACACAAATTACTCTTAGGGAATATTTGGGTGTAATAAGGGGTTATGTTCCCATTTATTAGTTTCTTAAAGTGTAATTCCTTTGTATAAATAAAATTTTTATTCCATCATTTCCATTTTAAGAATATTTTTTATAAATTGATTTTTCAGAAACAAATTGTAATTTTTATAAAGGATGTAAATATTTCATAATAAACTAAGGTATTATGAATAATACTTATTCTAATAAAATAGTATTTAAAAAACTTTTATTTAAACATAAATTATAAAATAATTTTAAAAAATTTATGTGTTAGAAATTTACTATGCATTTTCAACCCACTATTATTTTTAATAAATAAGGATTTTTATATTTAAAAGCTAAAATTATCATATTTAGAGAATTATTATAATAAAATAGATATTATTTTGGAAATAATCACAATTAAATTAGGTTAGGTTAAATTTATAATAATTTTCTAAAATATTTTATTTTTTCTTGAATAGTAAAAATACAGTTTGAGGTTTTTGGTTTGTTTAATTAATTAATAATTATGTAATAAAAATTTGATAATTAATTAAACACAATATATGGAATAAAATATATTATTTCATTAATATCTGGTATTTTAATAAATTTTAATTAATTTCCAAACCTATAATTTACTTTCCAAAATATAAAATGGAAACTTTAAAATTAAAAACTTTATCTTTGTGGAATTTTTTTCCATGACAAAAGAAGTAATTTTAAACGATAATAGAGTATTTTGGATTAACATAACATAAAATATGTACCAAATTTTAAAACCCATGGGAAATACCATGGTTTCTCATTTTTCCACTACCTAGATTTCCAAGGCCAATATTTGGAAATTAATATAAAAATCCTCCACTTTTGCTGTAAAAAACCACCCATTTCTCTATTTACATTTACTCAAAATCCATCATAAAAAAATTAAGGTGTCCTACAAAGGTTTCCTCAATCCCCCAAGGTCCCAATATTCAAGTTTCAAGAGTGACTTTTCATGGTAAGGTAATTATCTTTCTTTTCATTTCGATTCAAGAAACTCTTTTCATATAGGACTTATAAATGTTATGGTTACTCTCTTATATTAGCATTTATATCATACCATTACTTAAAAATTATGTTTTACTTATGGTTGAACCTTGTCCCCTCTCTTTTTTACTCTTTTCTAATACCAGATATCATACCTGTTATGCTACTAAATATACTTCTCAAAATTTCTCTCTTCTAATCAAGAAATTCACTTTTATTTTATTCTTATAAATACCCAAGACTCTTTATTTTACAAGGGTATTAAAATAAATGTAAAAATTATTTATTTTACTCTTTTATTAACATACATGAAACCCACATTCCTTTTCTGGGGGTTGAAAATGATATAATATTCATTTTTAAGAACTTTTAAAATGCAATGATTTTGATATTAAACCAATTTATTTTATTCTACATGGGTTATTTATGAAATATTTGATTATGATATATTTTCATCATATTAAACAATACATATTAAGGGTGCACTCAGATAGGATTCTAATGCACTGGGTAAACAATTTAATCTCTAGAGATGACATATTATATGATACCTTGGTGAATAACTTTGTAAATTTTTATAACACCTTGGTGATTAACCTTGGGGATATGATTATAAATGTATAAATTAAATGTTTTATCCAAATTTACATTATATTAATAATGTTATTTTTATTATGATATGCCTCTTTTTCTATTACTCAATCCAAAATGATATTCCTCATGTTCTTATTGTTATTCCTCAAGATCACATGTAAACTGTTTCCCTTGATTATTCCCTTACTAAGACTTATGACCACCCTTTACTTTGATGTATGTCCATTGGTTATGAGATGTAGTAAATTTACTTAGTATTAACCAATTAATAATCCCTTCAATTGGATTAGAATAATGTTTTAATTTTTCATGTATTATGTACCTTATTTCCAAGAAACTAAAATGATCCTTTGTTTGTACAATGTAATGAAAAGTTATGTAATAAAAAGTTGGTATTCAATAGTTGGTATAAAAGGATGTTTTAGTTATTTTTGGAAATTAAGATTTGTAAACTTTAAAAATAACCCTAGATAAAATTTTAAATATAGGTAAATATCCTGTAATTTTGGTAAAGTATTATATAAGTTGTTTTTGTGAAAATAAATCCCTATTTGTATACAAATAAGTGTATATGTATTTGTAAAAGATGTATATAGGGGTAAAACCCAAAAAACCACTTTGATATAGACTAAAATGAGAACTAGTGCATGAAAATAGGCCTTAATGCACTCCTGTTTTGACACTCTCGAGGGATATGTTTGGTAAATCCCGTGATTTTTATAGACCATAATGAAGGATTTATAGAAAATGTAATTCTTTTAAAGAATAACATATTTAATCATGATTTTTAAGACATAAAATTACTTTATAATTATAATATTCTTAAAAGAAACACATTTCTCACTAAGGTTTTCTTCTTTTATAAAATGGATAGAAAATAGGAGGAACCATGTAAATAATGAACACGATAGACCATAAATTGATAGCCTTCAAATGGAAGACAGAATGGAAAAATTCATGAGAATGATGAATCAAATAACTTGAGTTATGAACAATAACTTGAATCAAGTTGAGAGGCTAGATTCACCTCAAATTGAAAAACTTTCCATTGAGTCCTTAATGTGTCAATAATCACCTTATTTCAGGGGATGTACCAACCCATTGATTGCTAAATAATGGATGATCTCTATAGAAAATATCTTTTGTATATTTTATTTTTTATAAAAAGATAAATTTATCATGGCTATGTACTTCTTAGAGGTAGAATATGATTAGTGGTGGACACTAATTAAAAACATGAATCCAAGAAGGGAGATTTATGATATGGGATGGGAAGACTTTAGGGGAACCTTTTTCAAAAAATAATTTCCAATATTAGATGAGAATAAAAATGGAGAAGGAATTCATTGAGATGATGTACATGGAAAATTAATATGTGGGAAGATATTAGATGAAATTTATAAGAATTTTTCATTACACCTATATTTTTTTTATGGATCCTAATGGAAAGTTTGATAGATTATTTGGTGGACTAAAACCCCATATATGGGGGAATCTATCCAACCAAGACTATGAAAGCTATGAGGAGATAGTGTGGAGTGATATGAAGGTTGATCTGAAGTTTGGAGAGACACTATAGTCTCATAAATTGAATGAAAATAAGATATATTTGGAGACAAACATAGAGAGTAACTTTGATCATATAAGAGAAGGAAATAAAGTGTTACTTATTACATGATAAAAATGTAAGAAGAATTATTTGGGGAACTTATTTCTCTATAGTATAAAATGTTACAAATGTGTAATAGGTGGCCATATAGCTTGGAAATATCTCAGTGAGGTGAAGCCTCAAATTCCCAACACCAACGACAAATAGAAGATGGTGCATACCCATCATAAAGTCTAATGCTATAAGTGTGGAAATTCTGGGAACTTTTCCTATCACTGATCAAATCAGAAGGTAATGAAGGAGAATCACCATCAACCTCAGAATAGGCCAAGGGAGAGAGTTTGTGATTTTCTATCACAATAGTTGAATTAGAGGATCCAAATGATGTGGTGGAAGGTACTCTTGTTATTATCTTAAATCTAGAAAGTAATTTTTTTATAGTTCTATGCATTACTTTATTTCTTCTATGTTTAAAAAGAATATATAATCAACCCCTAAATTTCTATAAGTCAAGTTATCAGTCACTGGTGGTATTATCCAAGCATCAACAGTGTTTCGAAACTATAGTATTGAATTTGTAGAGCACAATCTCATAGAAAATCTAGTTGTCATTCCTATTATGGAATTCAAAATTATACTAGGGATAAACTATCTCTCAAAGTATAATACTAGGATAAACTACAAAAAAAAGGAAATCTTCATAGTCTTGAATAGAAAACCTATAGTCATTTTCAAAGGAGTGATATTGTGACCTAAGCTTTGTCTACAAGCACCTCCCTTATAATTATTTATGGATATGATCGGTTAAGAGGAAGAAGTAAATGAAAGTATAAGAATAGAAAATGTCCCCATAATCTAGAAATACATTGACTTATTTCCTAAGGAGTTACTTGGGACTCCCCCATAAATATAAGTAGATTTCTCCATTGAACTCATACGTGGATCTAAGAAAATATCCAAGACCACATATAGAATGGAATATGTGGATTTGGTGGAATCTAATAAAAAAAATTCAAGATCTTTTGTAGAAGGGGTTTGTCTAAAAAAGTGTGTCTCCTTGGAGAGAACCTATTATCTTTGTGAAAAAGAAGGATGGATCAATGTGACTATGAGTTTATTATAGAGAACCTAACAGGATCAAAATAAATAATAACTAACCACTCCTAAGGATTGATGATTTATTTGACCAGCTTCAAGGGGCTCAGTTCTTCTCCAAGATTGATCTTCGATTTGGTTATCATAAATTGAGGGTGAAGAAATAAGATATTCCAAAGACTGCCTTCTAATCTATATACGTTAATTATGATTATGTTGTTATTCCATTAGGGTTGACTAATTATCCTATTATATTTATGGATTTTATGAATAGAGTCTTTAAGGACCACCTTGATAACTTTGTGGTAGTTTTTATTGATGATATTATAATATATTCCAAAAGTCACAAGGAGCATGAGGATCATATAAGGGTTGTATTGAAAACTCCGAGGAACGAGATGCTATTTGGAAAGTTCAAAAAATGTGAATTTTGGTTATATCAAGTTTCTTACTTGGGGAACATTGGAGGGTGATTGTTCCATTATATCTACAAGTTAGGATGACATGGGATGGTGTTTAAGACCAATTTCATTTGATGGTTCATACTTTAGGAGGTGAAGATGAAGAAAGTGGTAAATCTATTGGGTGTTTATCAAGGCTAGATGTAGGTGAGGGTCTATATTGATCAATTCATGGAATTTGTTTCTTTTTATTAAGATATAGACTCATAGAATAAATTGAAATCTCCTCCTATAATTTGGGGTCTTTGAACCAAGATCAAGTAGTGAGTTATTTCATCCAGTGAATTTCATTTTGAAAAGTTGGTGGATGAGTCATTTTTAATTGAGTTGGTTCCCAGGGAGTAGTTGGTTGTAGTTGATGCTTGTGAAGGTTCCCCATCTAGTGAGAGGTGGGTGCTAGAGGAACCTATTACTAAGAAACCTCTTTCATTGGTTCCAAATTCTCACTTGTAATATCATTCACTTTTTTGATTTTAGTGAGGTTGGTTTGGGAACTTGAAGTCGTCTTGTCAAAATCATCCAAATGTTTATCATTGATGTGGCCATTTTGGTAATCTAGAGAAATTATTTAAGAATCATGGTCAAAAGATAAAGTCTCGATCAGAGGGTATCAACTCTTGACTGTGGGGAAGAATATGCTTCAATACAACGGATCTCTATCTATAGGCCCTGGAGTAAAGCTCTTCACATAGTCAAGAACCCCTGAGGGGGTAGTGTTCCTCCTTATTGTGAAACGTTTTTGACACTTATTCCCTTGGAATTATAGTGGTGGTGTTTTTTGGATGTGAGTCTTTGATTAGTTGTTCTCTATTTTGTGTGTTTATTCCTTTTTGTGGGTGATTTATGGATTTCAGTTGTGTTCATTTTGGATATTCTTGGATCTTTTAGAAACTATATATTGTGTTTTTTATCGTTTTTTGGTTTGAATATTTTTCATGAGTTTTACCTTTTGTGTGGGATATCTTTGGTTCACTTAGGAGTTCCCATGTTGGTTAAACCATGGTAGTGTTGTTAATAATTCCTAGTTCTAGTGGATTTTTTTTCATCATGTATGGGGAAGATTATATTAGTTTGTGTGGGGTTTCTCATGTCGGTGCGGCCATGTTGGCAGTTTCAATGTTCTTCATACTAGCCAAGTTTTTATGGTGGGGAGAACCATCCTCCTTTTCTTTAGTTATTTTCATTGTAGTTTTTATTAGATATGTATGTGTGTTACTTTTAGAGTAAAAGGATATGTTGAGGTTTTTGGTTCTATTCATCTTTGTTACGTTTCAGGTTTTAGTTTTTTTCCTCATTCAAATGCATGAAATTATGGGGAAAAAGTGGTTATGTTGGGGAGACTTTTCACACCCGACCTTGGATTTTTCTTTATTTTATTCTTTTATTGATTTTGGATCTTTTGGTTGAGGTTCAGGTTGAGTTTCTAGAAAGTGACTTTAGGTTTGGTGGTTTTGGTTCTTTTTTGTCCCTATGAATAGTTTTTGTGAAAGGTATTGGGAGAAAGTGGTATGGTGGGGAGTTTATAACACCCACAATGTCACTAAATTGTATTTAAATCGTTCAAGATATTTGGGTGGAATCTCTTAGTGTTTGGGGATTAATTTGAGGGTTTTTGGTAAATTTTCATGTCACAATATTTGAGAACGGTTTTCCAAAACTGTGCAACTTAAATATTCAAGTTTAGAAAATTTTTCTGGTAGCATTCACATGGTTTTAATATGGTTTACAAAACCGTGAAACAAGACCATAAACCCTATTAAAACATAAATAAATTTCATTTTAAAAACCCAATTTAAGTGATTACACCTCCCATTTTACCCCCTTTTAGTTGGGTATCGACTTGAGTTTGTCCGCCCTTGGTTATCTTTCATCTTGGTCCACTTATTGGGTGGTTTCCCACAAAAGTTTTTTGATTATTCATGATTTATTCATTAAATATTTATATTTAATATTATTATCTTACACCTATCATGGTTTCTTTGTTTCTCTTTTCTTGGATCCATCTTGGACTAACCATGGGATGAGGGTTGATTTCCTAGATTCTAGGGTGTGAGGTTTGTTCATTTCAGCTTGTTCTTCATACTCCCAAAGTTTCATGACATTCACATGACGTTGAGGTAGGTGTTTCCATCCATTTTTTCGACACATTTTTTTTATGCTTGAGCCTTCCTTTAATTATTTAATCATGCTATAATATTTCTTGTCATGTGTTAGTATATTATTTTTGGGTTTTAATGATGGAAAATTGGTGTGAATTGGTTTTAAAAGGGGTTTCTCAAATGTGACCATGTATATATGCATACAAGGTGTTTGTTAAAATGACATCTGGCCTTTTTAAATGTTTTCAAGTATTTTGGGAGTGTGTATGGATTTGGTTATGATTTAAAAATGAGTTTTTTTATGAATTGGGTGTTATGTGTGAATTTTTATGACTTTAATGGTTTTATTATCATGTGTGTCATGTTATATTTGGCGGTAAAGAAAGTGGTGTTTCTTTAAAATGTTTTTTGGGTGCTTTAAAGGATACTTGACGAGTTTCATTGGATTTTGGTACATTGGATGCAAATATTAATGGGAACAAAAGTGATAATGGAATTTAAAAATGTTTTTCACCTTAAAACTATAGATTTCAAAGAAAAACCATTTTCTCCTATTTTTTAACCCTCCTATTCCCTAATGAATTTTATAAAAATCCTTACATGTTCCAAATGATTTCTTCAATTTTCAAATGATATCATGTGTGGTTTCTCAAATTCATTCACTATGGTTTGGTATATTTGGAACTTTTTGATGTGGTATGTTTTCCAAATGGATACGAAGTCCCATTTGATATTTTTCATATGCAAGTGGTGTTTTATATTGACTTTAGAAATAGTTTAGAAATGGTTTTGGTAAATGTATTTGGATTGGAAATGTTAAAGGCCCAGTTGGTACTTTATGTTGCCTTTGGAAGTTGGTTTTGATGTGGTGTGATGTGAAATCCTGGTTGGGGTTTCATAATGGTTGGAAAATGATTTTAAAGTTTATGAGATATGAAGGCCCAGTTGGAATCTTGTCATGTTTTGGAAAAAAGGATGGAAATATTGTGTGGTGTAAAGGCCTAATTGGTGTTTTATAATGCTTGGGAAAGTGGTTTTGAAACTCTAATAATGTGATGGCATAATTAGCGATTGTGAATGGATTATTATGATAAGAGAACCTCTATGGTGGATTCCACAAGGATAGGGGAATCAAAAAAGGTGGTCTCAGTGTTTGGGGCTAGGAAGGCATGATGGTAGTGGGTTTTAGTTGAACCACATGTGTGAGGACCTCCAAATTAACCAAGTACTATTATCATGGGATTCTTGGGTGTCATATAGAGGGTCGAGTGATATTTTCTTGTTGAACTCGATTAGATAGGTTGTACCCCCTGGATTTTCTGAGAGGTTAGGTGGGACGTTCCACTAGATTGGATAGTTTAGAGTAGAAAGTTTGTTATTTACTATGGAGATACACCATATATCTGTGGGTCAGTTTGAACTGAGCACATCTAGGGATTAATTCTAGATATGTTTATGAAACACCCATGATTTACTATATTTATGTTCTATTTCACACAGGAGAATGTGGATATTATCTCTACTAGTTTATGTCTGCTTGTTTTGTTCCCTTTATATTATTCATTTCCCCTTTTTGGTTAATTGGTATGGATTTGTATTTGGGTTTTGGGTTTTGAATTGGTTTTTGGAGTGTGAAATCATTTTTTAAAAGGAATTCCAGATGTGTTTTTTTAAATGGAACTTTTGGAAAGCTATGTTTATTTGTTCAAAATGATTAAAAGCATATTTTATGAATGAATTTACAACTAGTGTTTATAGATTATTTTGGGAAATAAAATTCATGGACTCTATGGTGATTTCTTACTAAGTTGTTTAATCTCACACCCCACTTGTGACACTCAGTGTTGGTAGACCCGAACTATTTTGCAGGTTCAAGATTCTGGTTTGTGTATTGCCTTTGGAGAAGGTTGGTCCTGTGGTTGGCGATGACGAAGAGGTCACATGGAGATCATGTTAGAATTTTTAGGTCTCATTTTGTATTCAATTTCTTTTTTTCTTTAGCTATTGTATATGGATTGGTTTTTATATTGTTTATGTTCAGTTATTTTTGGTTTTTATACATGATCTGTTTGGTTATTTTATTCTCATTGTTGGACTAAATCATTCCCATTATATTATTTTGATGTCTGACACTAGTTTACAATCCATGGGGATTAGGAACACCCTTCGACCCTTGTCTTGGGACGGGCCTGGTGTCAGATTAGATGGAATCCCGGCCTAGTTCATGACATTGCTCATGTGAAACACTTAGTAAACATAGGGATCCCATTATATGTTCACCGATGCATAAGTTGTAACCACATGTGCACATGGATATCTCAATGTATTGATGTTACCGCAATCACAATACCTATTTTCCAATATGACCACAAGAACTAAACCACTATTTCCTATTATCAGGACGTGGAAATATCTTACTAGAAAGAGGATCTATACCCAGTAAAAGGTTATAACATGCTATGATGATGCACCATGTAGTATCTAATCAATGTCACTTTTGAAATACTGAACAAAACACATTCCATTGTGCATCCCCTGATAGGCATGTTGGGACCATTCAACAAAGTACATCACACATCTATAAAGTGCCTCATGTACTAACCCTATGATCAAAAGTGTGTACACACCCTTGAAGACCCTATTTATGTACTCCACTATATTAGTGGTTATATACATATATCTTCTACCACCATCATATGATAATGAAAATTTTCCATTGAAATCAGCATCATATAATTATACACATCTTGATTAGCCCTTCAAATTTCTTCAATACGTCGATCAAAACTTTCTTGTTGGGGGTCTGTATACTAAAACCATAATTGAAATATGTATTTAAAAGGTTATTATTTTTTTTTCAAAAAAATTAAGTTAAAAAAACATACCCAACTTGACGATCACCTTCTTTATTTCCTAATATCTAAAATGATTATTCATATTATTGGAAATATGTATAACGAAATATTCATGTTAAACATCCAGTTCTCTCCATGAAACTCCATAACTATTAATGGCCTCTATAATTTCTCGATGGCTATTAGATATCAGACACACTCTCTTGTTTTGTATGACATGAATTCATATACATGTTAAAAACCAACTACATGGTTCAAAATTCTCCCTTTTAAACAATGAAAAATGAAAGTTGTGGAAGATCATGAATACCATCCTACGTGGAAACAATAATTTGAACACATGTATAATTTTCATAAAGAAATGTTACATCGAATTAAATGATTTTTTATAATATGGGAAAACACAGATACGTGGACCAAATACCCAAAATAACCTATGGAACTTCACCTTTGTCTAATAAACTCGATGATCTAGGGTTACATACTCCACAATTTCCAAATGAAAAATAATATGATTGTTTATAGGAAAAAATCCAATAAGTTGTGGAAATATTTAATATGATTCATCCTAATAACCATAAATTTTAATAATTTCCTTTTGTTTTGCATTCAATGTTTTATTATAGGATATCATATATTTAAAAAACTGTTGTAATCATTCTGGAGTAAGGGAAATTGGGAAATCCCGACACATTCATATCATTTCAACAATAATAATTTATATTAACTCTACATCATGTAAATAGTGATCCTATGATAAGCCTGTATGTAAACAAGTGTGTGGGCCTTCTAATTTGGTTATCTTCCAACATGAAAAAATTTATCATATATTTTACTCATTCAAAATTTATATTCTAGACCATATTTTTCACATAAAATGAGATATTTTTACTTTTTCGAATCATAAAACACAAATGAAAAATTTCTCTCTATATGGTATTGTTCTATCACATTTTCAAGGTAGTTTTACTTCCAAAATATTTCCCAACGTAGATGGTGTTATCAATCGATGGAGATCTATTTCCAATAATTCCATGGTATTTAGTACTCAGTGTAATGACATCCCAATAAAAATTTTGTGCACATGACATTCCTTCAACTAAGGAAGTCAATAATGTTGAATTGGTGTAGCTCGATCTTCCTTGTATGATGCTGGGTTGAATGCTTGTGGCCTATATTGTACACTAGGCTATAATCATTTGGCCTAATAGGGCACTATAGTAGTGAATACCTTTGACATGACTAATGTAGCTCTATATAATTCTAGCTTATGGCCACTATATCACCTTGTACATGGGTGTCCATGACATTATAGTGATGTTGACTTGCAACCACCTTTTACTTTAGTGCAAATTAATTTCTATGTAGTTGGTGGTATAATGCTTCATCCTCTTTATTAGCCCATTTTGGCTAGGGTTTTTTGTGTGATTGAGAACTCTAAAACTCTATATATTTTTTCTTGCTACTATAGTGATATTTTTTCTTCTATATCAATGTAGGAATCATTTCCTAATCCATGTAAATATTTATGTTGGTGTTCTTATTATCCTTTTTTTCCCAACTTCTCTTCATCCTCAAACCTATTCTATCACTGTGACTCCCATAATTTCTGAAACAATTAGTATCAAAGGTTGAGATTAGATTTATTGAATTGCAAAATTGATAAAGAATAAGTCCAGGTGAAGATTGATCTCTTCTATAGAACAGAATTTATCTAATAGACAATGAATATAAAGGATAATATTTATGAGAAGAAAATACATTTTCTAATTCTAGGTGTAAATCCAACAGACATGGAGCAATCAGAGTGGGAGCCTTTGGATCATTAGGTTTTGGGAGTTGGGTGATTTATATTGGACAAAAACATGGAGTTCAATATCATAGTGGGGAAGATGAAAATTTTACTAATGAAAGATCTATTGAATACGTAAGATAATACTTCTACAAAAAATAAAGTTCACTTGATGTGATGATTGTTGAATATGAAAATGGTTGAAGGGATAATTGTTTCATATCATATAGATGTATTCAACACCATCATAAGTCAGTTGAAATTAGTGGAAATTTAAATTTGTGGTGAGGTATATGCACTAGTTTTACTGTCTTCATTACCAGATAGTTGGGATGCGACTGTAATAGATGTAAAAATTCTTCAGGGAATACAAAGAGAGTTCTAAAGGATGTACGAGACCTGATCCTTAGTGACGATATCTAAAGAAGATAATTGGGAATATTCTCTCATTATTCTAAAAAAATTGAAGTAAGAGGAGGATATGAACAATAATAAAAACACAAAGGATGATCATAGTCAAGAGGAAATATTATAGATAAGGAAAAGTGGATGGGTCCTACCTACCGGATTTGTGGTAAGAAAGGTCACGTCAAGAAATATTGGAGATAAAAATGGAAGGGATTAAAATAAGTGGAAAAAACACAGTGGATAAAGGAACTAATGAAGTGTTTCTGTTGATCATCGATAACCCTATGGATTCTTCAATTTTAGACTTTGGGGAATATTTTCATTCCACATTGGAGAAGGGTTTCCTGAAAAAAAAAATTTTCTATAAATTTTGGCAAGGTAAATCTTGATAATGATGAACCCTTGAATATTGTGGGGAAGGGTAATGCATGGATCAAGACCAATAGTGAGAGTCTCATAGTTTTAAAAAATGTGAGGTATATCCCTAGTTTAAAAAAGAAATCTAATTTTTGTTGGGAAACTTGATAATGCAGGCTTCAACACCATGTTTACTTGTGGTCCATGGAATATTAACAAGGAAGATATGGTCATAGATCAAGGGTAAGAGAATGGTAAATTGTAGAAAATAATATAAAGAAGGATTTACATGCTTGAATCAGTAAATGCTATTAGGTATTCAAACTGTGGAACTAAAATCTAGGACTTATGAGTAAGAATGAGATGAAGGTGTTGTAAACAAAAGGACTCCTACCAGAGATGAAGTCAGTGGATGTTTTCTATTATGAAGATTGTATTTTTTGAAATCAGAAGAAGGAACATAAAATGCTGGTAAGTTAGACTTGGTACACATAGATGTTTAGGGACCTACACTAGTACATTCCCTTATAGAGTCGCAATATTATGTTAAATTTATTGACGAATCAACAAGGAAGGTATTATTTTAATTTATAAAAAGAAAATATGTTGTATTTAAGGTGTTTTAGAAGTCAAAAATCATGGTGGAGAATGAGTCAAGAACAATGATGAAATAATTGAGGTCATAAAATGGTGGATAGTATGACAACAATGAGTTCAAGTAATTCTATTCAAATAATGGAATTCTATGGGAGAAAGATATTCTAGAAACACCACAGTATAATGGTGTAGCTGAAAGGATGAATAAGACATTGAATGAATGTGCCAGGACCATTAGGCTGTATTTAGGGTTACCCAAGACCTTCTAGGCTGATGCAGTGAATATGGAAGCATATCTCATTAATAGAAGTCTATCTATACCAATGAGAGAATGTCTATCTAAGGATCTCTGATCTAGTAATAAGGTAAGACTCTAACATTTACGAGTATTTGGTAGTTTTTCATATGCAAATATTGATCCTAATGAAATGTAAAAGCTTAATGATAAGTCCAAACCATACTTATTCATTATCTATAGTGATGAGGATTTTGATTATCACTTTTGGGATGATATCAACAAGATGGTCATCAGGATCCAAAACATGGTATTTAATGAAGGTGTCACATAAAAGGATCTCTATGTGGCTAAAGATGAAAATAGGAACAAAGAATTAGAGTGAGAAGAGAAAGTGGTTCTTGAAGGTGTACCTAAGCATTAGACATCAGAACCGGTAGAACCTATTAATATATTGGATTTGAGGATATTAACAAAGTTTAGAAGACCCATGCAGAGAAATTCACCATCCATACATTATTTTTTATTGGATAATGGTGGAGAACTAGAAATATTCGAAGAAGAAATGTAGTTGAAGGAGTTGAGAAAGTGGGAGTTATCCATGAAGAAATAAATTTATTCACTATATGGAAACAATACTTAGGAGTTGACACACCTTCCACAGGGGGAGAAATCATTGTAAAAAAAAATAAAGTACTCGGTCATGGAAGAACTTGATGGAAATAGTAGGTTCAATGAAATTCTAGTGGTGAAAGGATTTTAACAGAAGGGAGTGGATTTCATTAAAATTTTCTCACCTCTAGTGAAACTTACCGTTATCTGGGTGGTTTTCACCATTATGGAATAAGAAGATTTGTATCCTGAGAATCATGATGTAAAGATGGATTTCCTTCAAGGAGATATGGAGGAGGATATCTATATGAAGTAACAAGATGGGTATGTTGATTCGGGGAAGGAATACCTAGTCTAAAAACTCTAGAAGAGCTTGTATGGATTGAATCATACACCCAAGCAGTGGAACACAAAGTTTGATATATTCATGACTAAAAATGAATATGAATGATATGTTATGGATGAATGTTTCTACATAAAAACTTTTGGTGATGAATATATTATACTTCTTCTTTATGTTGATGGAATTATTATTTCAAGATCATGTATTTCGAGAATTGATGATCTGAAAGGACAACTAGATAAGGAGTTCAAAATTAAAGATCTAGGAGAAGATGATTTTTTTGGGGATGTAGATTAAGAGAGACCATGTAGCTGGAACCTTGATGTTATTTTAGAATGACTACATTAGAAATGTTTTGAGAAGATTCAGTATATTGGAAGCAAAAACAATTTCTATTCCCCTAGAAAGCCATTTAAAACTATCAATGGAGAAATCACTAAAGATAGAAGAAGAAATTCAGTACACAAAGCTTCCATACTCATAAGTTGTTGGAATATTGATATATTTCATGGTCTACACTTGAATTGATATTGCTCATATAGTGGGATTTGTGATCAGTTACTTGGATAAACTTGAGAAAAAACATTGAGAATATTTGAAATGGATACTTAGGTATTTAAATGAAATAAAATGAGTATCTTTATGCTTTAGGAAAGGAAATTAATTATAGGGGTATGTGGATGTTGACCTTGGAGGTGATGTAGACAGTAGGAGTAGTACCACATGTTATTTATTTACTTATGGATGGACTGTATTAATCTTAATGTCACAATTATAGAAGGTTATGTCTTTATCCACTATATAGGAATAATATATTACGTTAACAAAAATTGGTAAGGAGATGATTTAGATGAAGAACTTCTTGGATGATTTGGGAAAAATGAAATAAGAGAATGTGTTGCACTGTGATAGTCATAGGGATATACATCTTATAAAGAACCCAATATTTTCTTCTTGGATGAATCAAATTAAATTGAAGTATCATTTTATCAGAGGTTTGATATAATATGTTTTTTTGACATTTCATAAGATTTTTGGAACAAATAATATGGATTATAAGTTAATGAAGCTGATAGTAATACAGAAGTTATGGAATTACGATGCCTCTATTGATCTCCACTGATGAAAGGAGGATGAGAGGTAGAATAAGGGATGATACAATGGGAGAAAAAAAGGAAAACAAATGGTATTTCAAGAGTTTTCAACTTGATATTAAAGTTGTGAATGGAAAGAATGCACACCAGTGAGTGAAGAAGAGGATGAGATCAGATTTGGTATGTTTTATTAGTCCGTTGCATCAAAGAAGATCAGCATAGGGGATCAGGCACCAAGTGGGAGTTTTTTGTATTGATGTAGCCTGATCCTATTTGAATGATGTTGATCTGAATGCTTGTGGATCATACTATACACCAGGCCATAACTCTGATCAACTGTAGCAACTTTGACTGACTTTAGCAAAGCTAACCAACTAACACCAATAGGGAACTATAGTAGTGCTGACCATTGCACAACTAATATAGTTATGAAGAATTATATTGACTATCCAATGTAGCACCTAATACATGGGTGACGTTGACACTATAATGATATATAATTACGACCACCTTTTATTTTAGCACCTAGGACTTTTTGTGTGGTTGGTGGAATAATGCTTCCTTCTCCTTATTATCCCATTTTGTGCTAGGGTTTTATGTGATTGAAAACTATGAAACTCTCTGTATTTTTTTCCTACTGACTATAATGATATTTTTGCCTCTCTATGTACATAGTGATCAATTATTGAACTACATAAATATTTGTGTTTGTGTTCTTCTTCTATTTTTGTTTCTGAATTTTCTTCATCTGAAAACTTGTTCTGTCACCGTGACTCCCAACGTTTCTGAAAAAACATAATGTAGGATAATTACCACTATTTTGTGGATACCTATACATAAAAGGAATCTCATAAGGTTCATTCCCTATATCACTCTCATCCACATCATCTTCTGATGCCTCACCATATACTTCCTCATCATATAAAATACCATTAAATAAATTAGAAGCAAACATAGGGATGTACCCTACAGTTCCTTCCAAATCGTGATCATCCTCTTCATAATTTGTTTCTATTACAAGAGTCATATGATCAGGCAACAAATGAGAGCATTATAAAGGAATTAATTCTATAGATATCACATAAAATGGTTCTATAATAACAGGTTTCACCTCATCAATATCATAAATCACCATATATAATTCTATTCGACCATTACTAAACTATTTTATAAATAATTATACATCCATACAATCCTCATTATCAAATAGAGGAAACTCAGTGTTTCATAAACATTCAAAATATTGAAGATTTCGATATGTAATTAAAGTAATTGATTGATCAACCCTAAATTTTAACTGACGATGGATTTTCTTGAAAACTCCATCCAATGTCACACAATCGTGAAGATTTTACACTCTTACAAGTGAAAAAATATATCTAAAACTCTATTCAGTATAAATTACATCATCGTGGTAATATATTTTCATAGACATTATTTCTTAGAAAAAAATAATTAATAAAATACTATATCATGAATATTTTAAATTTTTTAATTTTGTTATGATTAAATAATTGTTACTTTATCTTTATAATTTTCTATAGACTAGTTTATCATTATTTTATAAACAAACCAAAACCTCGGGAAGAAACCTACCACCTCTATTATCTTATATTTCAATAACCATCAGTCTCCTCTCATGCATGGTGTATGAATCCAACTTCAACCAGTATCACTTCTTGTAGAATTACCTTTTATTATAATGTTACTCACATGAAAGTGAGGGGATCTAGGGGTTTGAGATTCAATTTTTTTAGGTGTACACACAGGTCCTTACATTCTTAGAGATAGGGATGAGATGAATGTCACCAATGAGGAAAATAAATTGAAATTATTACAAATTATATAATAAAAAAATGAAATTCAATTTCAATAATACATTGGTTGGTCATTTGGAGATCATTTAACTATTACAAATTAAATAATCAAATTCAAAAAAATACAACATATAATTTCAGTCATACATTAGACAACCATCATAATATCAGTCATCATACTAGATTTACAACATGTTGTTTTGAGGTATTTATTATGTTCTACATCTTGTAACTTTACTTATAACTATATTTAATAAATAATAAATACACACATACATATATATATATATATAATCATCAATTTAGATTCATACTTTAATGAATATTTTTCACTCTTAAAGGTGAAAAACAATAACTAAAACCTTGGTCGATATAAATAACCTCACTGATGAAGTATATTGATGGTGATATGATCACCAAAAGAAATTAATAAAATGTTATATATATTTATACCAAAACATATATTTTAATTAGTTATGAATAAATAACAATGACTTGGTCTTGAGACTTTTTTTATGGATTAGTTTATCATTATTTGATAAAAAACAAAAAACTAGGGGTGAACTCCTAGAGTCTCTATTATTACAGATTTCAACAACCACTGGTCTCTTTTTAAAAAATAACACCACTTATAGAACACATTTTAAATACAAAGTTACTCACATGAAAGTGAGGGGGTCTAGGGGTTTGAGATACATAAAATTTCTAGGTGTACATGCAGGTCCTTACATACTTAGAGAGTGGTATGAATCATAGGTCCTCAAAGAGAAAAATAAAATGCAATTATTACAAATTATATAACCGCACACACCAAAAAAGAAAAGAAATTTCAATTATGCATTGGTTCGTTATCTCAAGATCAGTCATCACACAATACTCTTAACATCTTTTTTGGGATACATATTATGTTCTACATATTATATAACTTTACTTATTACTATATCTAATATATAATAAATATATACTCTTACTTTCAAAAATTTAAACTATAAAATGTTTTTATGTATATATATATTTAGGGAGATTTACTTTATTTTCCCATGTATCAAATATTACAATTTAAATTTATTTTAATTTAGATACAATATACAATAGTATATATATATAAATATATTTAAATAATATAACATAAATATATACAAAATTTCATATATTCAACTTTATTTATTAATATTTTAAATTATAATTACATATACTTTTATAAACAATTGTAGTTTTCTAAATATTAGTATTATTAATTTATACAGAAATACTATGAATATTATTAATAATAAATTTTGTTAAATTTAATTAATAATAGAAATATAATTTACACTTATATTATAACCATTAAAATATTGTAAACTTATGTTATTTTTATTTTTATAAAATTACATATGTATATATAAATTTTTGTAACATTCATACTTTCCAAAATTTAAGTAATTATATTTTTTACATCATTACTTGGAATTATAATTATTAATACTTAATATAATTTAAAATTATAATTTAAAATTATCATTTATAATAAATTTTTATACCATTAAAAATTATAATATTATATATATATTTATATAAATTTAAATATGATACTTAATATAACTAGTTTTTTTTATAATATAATTTTTATAAAATATTCAGCTACTTAACTATATGTATAGAATATTTTAATTTAAATTAATGTTACTTTAAATGTACTATATATATATATATAAATCTATTCAAATCTAATTACTCACCATTTAAATTAAAAATATATACATTTTTTAAAACAAAAATATTTCCCTAAATATAAATTATATTTTATTCATAAAATTTAAATTATATTAACACCATATATAAATTTCCTAAAACATTGAATTTAAATTAAATCATACAAAGAAAAAACAATAATTCATTTAGAAATTTAATCATACAAAGTAAAATAATTTACACATCCATACATCTATACATACATAAATATTAAATAAATAAATCATACAAACAAAATAAATAAAAACAATTAGATAATTAAAATTTTTAATTGAAAATTTACCTTCTTAAAATCTAGAAATATATGTTGAGAAAAAAATCCAACATATCTTCCCAAAAAATTATAGAGAATAAAACATAAAAATAGAGGGAGGGGGGACCCTATTTATATATTTCCTTTGGTAGGAGGCATGGACCCCATTCGTAGATCTATTGAAAAAATTCAAAGGATGCATGAATGAGGTTTATGCTTCCTTGGTGAAAGAGAGAGAAGTTTGAACCCCATTCATGCTTCTTAGCGAAATAGAGAAGCATGAAGATGATTCATTCTTCTTTCGACTTTTTTTTAAATACTTAGAACCCTATCCCATAATGTTTTTAAAACCCATTTAAAAAAAACTAGAGGCAAGTATTGGATTTGGGAAAGAAATAAAAAAAATGAAGAAACAATCACCTTCATTTTCCAAAACATGGGTAACAAAATTAGTTAAATTTACCAATGCATCATTTAATCACGTTTTTTTAAAATTAGGGTATATATATTTTTTATTTTTATAATATTTTCTAACATAAAAATGACTAAGTATATTTTTTTGATAGTGAATGTATATGATGTTCAATTTCTTATTTTTTAGCCAGATCACTTTCATTAAAAGTAATTAATAAATTTTTTTAAAAAATGATACTCAATAAAATAAATATATTTGTTATATATTTTTTGGGATTATTCATGATAATCAAAATGAGATGACTTATAGGTATGACCTATAAGATAGTTCAAGATTGGTTTCTAGGGTTAAGAGGTTTTCTCAAAGATAATCATTGTAATCATCTAAATTTGAATGTTATAGAGATTAACTTCTATGGCTATAACTCATGGGTATTGGATATTGGGTGTACCTCACACATTCGTGTTGATGATCAGACATGGAGATACGAGAGAACTGATTAAGGGAGAAGTATATCTTTGTGTAATAAATGGAGAAAGAGTTCCTATATTATAAGTGATCACTTATGATCTATGTCTATCAATGAGATTTGTTCTAGAAAAGGATAACTATTATCATATTACCTCCATAAACATAAATTTTATTTTTGTAACATATTTAGATAAGATGAAATTTTCATTCACCATTAAGAACAAGAATTGTTATATATGTAAGAATGAAAATTTTTATGGATTTGGAATATTGTAATTTGTTTTCAAATTCTAGATATGGATAATAATATTTATAAAATTTATAATTATAGGGAAAGGGTTAATTCTAATCCAAACCACCCTTGTAATTGTCATATTGGACATATAAATGAGAAACCCATCCAAATACTCCATGTAGATGAACTATTAGAACCATTATATTATAAATCATTCGACACATGATAGTCCTATTTATTAGAAACAATTACCATATTTTTTTATGGAAAATGTGGAAGAGGTATTGGATTATTGGATATTATATATAGTGATGTTTGTGGACCAATTATCACATAAGAAAGTGGAGATTTTATCTACTTTTTTATTTTTAATGCCGACATGGACATGTGTTTTTGATGATACAAATGTATGAAACATTTTAAAAGTTCAAAGTGATTCTGAACAAAATACAGAATTAATTAGAAAAAATTATTAAGATTCCATGATTGAAAAGGGGTAGTGAATACTTGATCTATGAATTCATTAATAATCTGATAGATTATGGTATTTTTTTATAACTCATTCCACTAGGAACACTAGAGTGGAATTATGTGTTTTGGATGAGGAATAGCATGTAATGCACCAACCTAGATGCCACTAAACTTGTGCACCAAACTGGTTCTCCACATGGCCTCAAGCACGCCTATCCATATGCCAGAGGCTGTTAACTATTAATGAGGTCCTATGGTGTGTCTGTAGAGAGACTATTCCATTATATATGAGTAAAAACAATATAAAATAACTAGATAATATCCGTCGAAGAAATAAAAAGAGAAAAAAAGTAGTAAATAACTAAAATAGAATCATGTTGTAATAATAAATGAAATGATATAAACGCCTGAATAACTATGTCATAAATAAAACAATGGCCACCCATTGGGTTGACCATACATATAGGTGTACAAAAAGAAACTAAAATAAAAATATCTATCTCTACTACTTACTCCATTACAAACCACAAACCTTATCTCTAGACACTATCAAACTTCCCAAAATGATCATAAGAATACACACAACTGAATTCTCTCAATCATGCAACCCTGGACCTTAGCTCCATCCATCATGTATCTATGATCAACCTGAAAAGATGGTATAAGGTCTACAGACCCACCAAGGTGCACATATAGAGGTGAGAAATAATCTCAATAGGACACCCCAATGATGAACCCATAAATCTGCTATCATAAGTTTATTCTCATGAAATATGCTCAACCTCGTAGAGATACAACTTGAAATGATAAATAAAACAAATTACATGAAACCATAATTGATCCTTAAGTCTATGATCCCAGTTAACTGGGAAATATACCATTATGTATATATATATATTGTGTGTATATATATTCCCATAAATATATATATATATACATTAATATGTATATACATGAGTAATGTGACAAATAACACAAATCAACAACAGTTGATCCTTGGGTTTATGATCCTGATCAATAATACCTACTTATACGAGCACCAAAAATATCTCAGAGTAAGATACATCACCATATGAGTATACACATCCTAGCCCTGGGTTCACCGTACTTTCCTCCAATCACTGTAATAAATAATTATATATACCAATAGACAATCCTATAAAAAGACATTGAGATAGATGTCATACCTCTCAAGCCATGTGAATATAGTATGATATTTTAACCCTAGGTACTAGTTTGTAGGAGATCACAACATCTGGGCAACAAACCCATCCCTAAGAACCCCATTCATATAAATGGATCAACAACCACATCCCTAAGAAATACATCTGGGAAATATAGTAAGGTTGTGTCTACTAGACCCTAGAGATAATCCTAGGAATCTCTTCAGGAGAGTGTAATCATCCATCAAGTATCCATTATTGATATGGAGTTCTATGTCTAATCACTAAAATCATGTAATAGACCAAGGAGAGCATAATCATTCCCATTATTTAGGAGAGTGTAATCATCCATGAGTATAATCAAGAGGGACTCCATTCCATTATATCACAATCATAGGGTCTCCATACCCAAATATCTTAATCAAAAGATTCTTTAAAATACTATCATAATCAAAGGAATCCATGCCCGTATATCATAATCAAGGGACTCCATGCCTGAGCATGCTATGATCTAATATCACAACCAAGGGAATCCATGCCCTAATATCATAACCAAGGTATTCCATGCCCAAATATCATAATAAAGGGATTCCATGATCGAATATCATAAAAAATATGGTTCAAAATTTGTATCCCAAGAATCACATATGGACATCCCAAAAACAATATAAAAATTAGATAAAAAGGCTAAAAAGTTGGATCCCAGGAAATACTTTCGGGAATCCCAATAGAGGAAGTTTCATTTCATTAGGATCAATAACCATAAACTAAGAATCACCTTTGTTAATCATTAATGCATCAATATTAAACAAGTGAATTCAAAAATAAAAGAGTGAGGGTGGCCAAATGCCTAAACCCACCACCCTTTCCACTACCCTTAGGCTTACAAGTTCGGTACAAGTTATAATATAACACCCACTACCATATCTACCCAACCTGATGTACTAAATAAGGGCTGGTCAAACATATAGGCACCCAATAGGTCCCTCATTTCATAACATAAGAGAGGAATCCTACTTGGGATTCTTAGTAGTAAAGGTAAAAGGAAGAATACTATATGGGATCCTTGGAATTGTACAAAGGAAGAGGAATCTTACATGGGACCCCCAGTAAGAGTGTACATAGGTAGAGGCATCTTATATGGGATCCTAAAAAGAGTAAACATGTTAAGGGATACTACAAGGGATTTTATAAGTCATAATATAAGTAAAGGAATCATATAGGGTACCCTCAGTATAGTAAAAATATAGAGGCATCCTACAAGGGATCCTTTAGGTCGAAACATAAGTAGAGACATCCTATAGAAGATCCTCGAAAACAACTAACCTCATGAACTCCTAGGATAGAATGGAAAATATCTCAAGGTAGACATACTCAAGGGGAAATATAAATAGTAATTGGTCATGGGGGATGAATCATGAACTATCTTAGATCAAGGTCTCACTCTTAGGAGACAACTGAATTCTATTTTCATAGAAAGAACCTATCCATTTGGGAAAAAAAATCCGAAAACACCTCCTAGGAGTCCTAAAATAACCTCAAGGATTTTTCCATCATGATATTTGAATAAAGATACTCAAAATGGGCTACTAATATATCCAATTTCAACTCATGAGAATAAATATATGAAAAACCTAATAATGGTAATAGGGGGTGGAGTACACGATGTGTTTACTTAGTACATGACATGTAAAATAAAATGTACATGTAATGTAATACTTTTAAATGATAGGTACCCTACATGGGGTACCTTCTCAAGTACCTCACATGGCTTGAAAACATATATAACCTAGCCATGCACTTATTCCTGACATAAAACCCACATGGGATCTGGTCGTGTATCCTACATGACCATGTGACCATACACTAGCTATCTAGATGGGTAATTGACTACAAAAATGAGTCATAATACATGGAGTGTACTTCTAAAAAGTTCATCTTCCCTGAATGGGAAGAACACACGATGGGTGATCTTGAACTACATGCCATGGATCATGATTCTGAATGAAAAAACCCTCAAATTAGCTGAAACCACCATTTTCTCCTCAAAATCTATAGATTAACCCACAAGTGGTCCTAAGCAGTCATAATATCAATTTAAAAACTAAAAATAGAAAATATATGAGGATTTATGAAAAAACATAAAAATGGCCTACCTTAGAGTGGAATTCTCTAAAGCTTCTCATGTTTCTAGATTCACAATTATTGCATGATGATCCGACTCCTCCAAGCTTCGTGGTGATAGATTTTTTCCCATATTCATTCTCTCTATCTCTCTATTTATCTATCTCTCTATATCCTTCTCCATATACTATATATATCGTAGTGAAGGAAACCAATAGAGGGGAATGTGTGAGAATCAAGGGGAGAAAAAAGAAAAGAAAATGGAAAAAGAAAAAGAAGAAAAAGAAAAGAAAAAGGGACCATGCCTGGTCCCCAAGCATGACATGATTTTATGTCCCTACTAAGAAAAATTACCTATTAATGACTAAATAGAAGAGATATAATCTCAATATGATGCTACGTTCAAAATTTATGACCAAAATAACATATGAGAATAAATTAATATCTAATTATTTAAATATTAAATATTAATTATTTTATGAATATAAAAATTGTTCAGAATTCCACCAAACTCTTGTCCTAGGGTAAAAACCATATTCCAAGAACAAAGGAGTGGTCATAAAAATCATCAGAGATCATATTCTTGGGTAAAATAAAAATTTTACCCCTTATAATCATGAAAAATAAAAATTCAAATTTATGATCAAATTTCCAATCCAAAAAAAAACACAGGTCCTTAAAACCTCCCCATCATACACCTTCTAATCCACAAGAAGACTTGGTGGTCAAATGCAGCCAAGCTCTAATACCTATAATCTAGAGAAACATATTAACTTGACTGTCCAACGAATAGTCTCATAGAATCTAAAACTATCTTTTATATAGGATAATTTTAATTATGTCTGATATGGTACTCCCCACCATAAGAATACTCATTTTCTTCATCTCATAAACAAACTCTAAGCTCAATATCCCATGAAAAAATGAATAATTTCAACAAAAAATGAGGGTTACCACCCCCAAATAGCCAATGGTGTACTCCCCACCATATGTCTTACATTAAAGCTCTCCACGAGCACAACCTCAACAAGTTACCTTATCAAAACAAGGAATATATTTAAAAATAAAAGAATCTTGGAATAGAGACGACACATTGTCAGTGAACTCAATAATATTTCAAGAAAGATCATGACTATATCTAACTAGGAGTACACTAAGATTCCATCAAAAGGAATGTATAGCTCTCTCTGAGCCACGCTCACATCAAACATACTAACTTACCTTTAACCAACAACTGAAACCACGCCTCTCAACAATGCATGTCTAGGTCTAAACATGGGTCAAATTTATTGAGAAACCCAATTAATTTCTAATGTCTCATCTACCATAGGGGTAAATTCATCATTTAACCACAAAAATAAAATAAACATGCCCACGATAAGTCTTTGAAACCATCAGTCCTTGGCTTGCACATGGACACTAACCGATTTATGATTTAAATGCTACCATGTGTAAATGACGCACACTATCACCACCTGAATCACACTCTCACGAGTCTTCCATCATAAGGATAAGTTGACCATTCTACATGGCATGTCAATATCATTAATCCAAAATCTCCCTTGTAACTCCTCTTCAAAATTGGGTAATCACTCGTGCCATGAAATATTCCCTGACCGTATTCTATAAAAAATTGTTTAAGAGATATAATCATCAAACATGATACTACTAGTTGATTAGGAATGGTACCCAAATAGTTCAACCCATTGAATACAGTCTTGAAAAACAAGAACCCTATATGCTTCATTAAAATCCCAATGCATCAACATGCCTATACCGTAAAACCTGATCTCAAACTATGAATTAGTATCAAAAGATCATATAACTTTTCTCAATGCCTAGAAAGGCATCCACAAACCTGGTCCAACCTCTCTCATGTAGGTTTCCCTCAGTCAAATGTAAAATCGAACTATAAGGGTCTGAGCCAAAACTAAGGGCCTCGAGGTATTCCACGTATCCCTATCGATCATGTCACATAATAGGGTTACTAGGTCTAACCACATAGCTCAATGATCAAACCCCTCCTCTAAGGGAGGTAAGGATAAAAACCACCTATGATGGTCCAAACTATCAACATCATCCTACAACAGCCTAATCATCTCTAAGAATCATCATAAAGAACTGATCCATGGAGGTCACGATATAACATAGAAAAGGATGATGAACTAACACTCACCGGGAATATGTATATATTAATACTCTCTCAAGGTCTAGTTCACTAGAAATGTTAAGGTATCTATCAACATCGTATAAAGTAACCCGACTAGATAACCCCCAAATAAGGGTGGTTTAGTCGAATGGAATTCCCAAAAATGCAGGAAAACACTATATAGGTTTGTACCAACACTTTGAATAATCATAAATAAGTAAAAAACCCTATGATGGGTTCAAAACAAGGTAATCATGTTCCCTATCGATCTACTAGGGATATTGAAGCTCATGTGCATGAGGACCAATTCATCAACCTCACCATCAAATATATCAACATAGATCCACATAGCCTACCGTCATAAGAAAATATATATACAATTTATCCCAATTGAGTAAAATGACACTAAAAACGTATTCAATAAAAAACCATTTAGGTTTTTTGACACTTTAAACAATCAGCCTATATCATCAGTAAAATCACACACTATAGGCCTACAAAGTGTGAATCCTATGTGCTAAATAGGATACATAAGATGCCTCTTGCCTTCGCCGACCAAGAGTCAAAATCAACCACTAACCTCTTTCCAACAACCAAGATCCAAAAGTCCATTATAAATCATAACTTCATACAACATATGTATCAATCAAGGTAGAAATCATATATAACTATAACATCATAAATCAATATTATAAATCCTATATCCATGGAAACCGAGAATTATTATCAGAACAAGTGTTCTCGATTCACCAATCTGATATCCATCACAGGTTCCAAAACATTGTTAATACTCTTATTTACCATATCCCAAATAGTAAATCTAAAGGAAAGGAACATCTATGATACCAATTTTTTATGTACCGACCCCTATTCCACTAAACCGGTAATTTGAGTTGGTTTGACATAAGGCCTTAAGCGCACCTCTCTATACACCAAAGGTCACTGACTAATAGTGAGGGCTTAGGGTGTTTCCATGGAGAGACTATTCCACTTATTAGAGTATCAATAATGAAAAATAACTACATATAATTTATAGAATAAATAAAAAGTGTGATAAAGTAGTTAATAACTGAAATAGAAGTATGTCGTAATAATAAATGAAATTATATAAAATCCAGAATATCTATGTTATACATACAACACTGGTCACCCATTGGGAGACCATAAATATAATTGTACACAGAGAAACTAATATAAAAGTTTAGGTCTCTACTAATAACTTTGATCTAGACCACATGCCTGGTCTCCATACATAATCAAACTACAATATACTGATTATAATATTCCACACACACTCGATCATACAACCATGTATGTCAGCCCTATCCATCATGTATTTATGATCAACCTGAAAAGTAGACATAAGGTATACAAACACATCAAGGTGGATGTATAGGGGTGATAAATATTTTCAATAGGCCACTCCAATGATCAACCTATAAATCTGCTATCATAAGTGCATGCTCATGAAATATGAACAACCTAGTTGAGACATAACTGGAAATGATAAATAAAATAAATAACATGAAACCATAGTCAATCCATGGGTCCATGATACCGGTCAACTAGGAAATGTTACTTTATGTGTGTATATATATATGTGTGTGTGTATATATTCCAATATATATACACATAAATATGTATATACATGAATAATGTGAAAAACAACATAAATCAAAAATGGTCATCCTTGGGTTTGTGATCTTGATCAATAATCTATACTTCATCCAGTTCCATAAATGCATCAAATCTATCTATGTCACTATAGGGGGATACATGTCATAACCCTAGTTTCACCCATACTCACTTACAATCACTACAATGAAGAATACCTTATACCAATAGAAAATCCTATAAAAGTTCATCAGGATAGAGTTAATACCACTCAAGCCATGGCAATCCATTCTGATGTTTGAACCCTAGGTCCCAGGTCCATAGGAGATGATGAAATTGTGACTTAGATAATATCTAAGGGGATGAAACTTAGGCAATATATAAATGGAATACTCTTTGGACCAGAGTACATGCTTGAAATCCATTTATATAAATGGATTAATATCCCCATCCTCAGAAAACACATCATGTTGATATAGTAATAGTGTGTCCACCCAAACCTAGGGAGCATCCTAAGAATCAATCGAGGAGACCATAATCATACATTGAGTATCTATCAATGATGTGGAGCATCATGTCCAATAACCATGGTTAAGTAATCAATCAGGGAGAGTGTAATCATCCCCATTTCCTAGGAGATCATAATCATCCTCAAATATCATCAATATGGATTTCATACCCATATATCACAATCATAGGGATGATATGGCCGATTATCATAATTAGGGTATTTCATGATTGAATATCATAATAAACAGACTCCATGCATGAATATATTAATCAAAGTACTCCATGGCTAAATATCATAACAAAAGGACTCCATTCCCAAATATCATAACAAAGGGACAAAATACCCAAATATCATAAAAAATAAAGCCCAAAATCCAGATCCTAGAAAGCACATATAGGCATCCATAAAATAATATAACATTCAAATAAAAAGTCTTAGAATCTAGATACTAGGAAATATATCTAATCATCCCAATAAAGGAAGTCCCATCGCGTTAGGCTTAATGAACACAAACCAAGAAACAGATCTGGTAATCATCACTACATCAGTAGTAAACAAGTGAGTTCACAAATAAATAGTGAGGGTTTATGAATGCCTAAATCTACCACTAATACCACTGCCAATCAGGATCACATGTCTGTTATGGGTTCTAAGGTGACACCCGATACCATATCTATCCAAACCCGATGTATTATCTCAGCTTCGATCAAACATTGTGGAACCCACTAGGCCCCTCATGTCATAACAAAAGAGAGGAATCCTACTCAGGATCCTCAGTAGTAACTTTAAAAGGAGAAATCCTACATGATATCCTCTAATGATATGTAAACAGAGGAATACTACAAGGGATTCTCAGAATGGTACATAGGAAGAGGCGTCCTATATGTGACCCCAAATAAGAGTGTACGTAGGTGGAGGCATCATACATTGGATCCTCAGAAAGAGTAAATAGGTGAATGGATACTACAAGGGATTCCTTAATTCATCATATAAGATAAGGAATCCCACATGGGACCCTCAATATAGTAATAAGATAGATTAATCCTACAAGGTATTCTCTAGGTCAAAACGTAAACATAGACATCATACAAGGGATACTCAGAAACAACTAACCTCACAGAATCATGGTCTGGAAGGTCACATATTGAAAGGGAGATGTAATCAAGGGGTGAGATACATAGGAATTGTTCATGGGGGGGGGGGGGGTTATCATGGCCCATCTTAGATCATGGTCTCACTCTCAAGGAACATTTGGATTCAATTTTTGTAGGAAAAACCTCTCCATTTGAAAAAAAATACTAAAATTCCTCCTAGGAGTCCTCAATCACCTCAAAGGTATTACCATAATTATTTATGTAGAAATAAACTCAAAATGGACTATTCATGTGTGTAATTATGACTCATGGGTGTAAAGATATGAAAACCCTAAAAAGGGTAGTAGGGGGGTGATACATGGCATGTATACCTAATACACGACATGTTCTCCCAAGGTTCTACCTGGGCGTGTACCTTATCCAAACATAGAATTTAAATGACCATGTACATGGAATTTAAGAAATGTACATAGTGTGTACCCTACATAGTTTACCATTTTTTGTACCTCACATGGGTTTTCCATATATATATCCTGACTATGTAATCTATACGGTGTGCAACCCACATGGGGTCTGGCCATGTACCCTACACAGACATGTGCCCCTACATGGGATGTCTGGATGGGTACTCAACCATATGGCAGAGTCCTATAACATGGTTTTTATACCTCATACATAGCATGCAATTCTAAAAATACCATCTTCCCAAAATGGGAAGAACACATGGCATGTGTTCCTGAACTATATGTTGTGTGATTGAGATTTTTGAATTGGAAACCCCTTAAATCACATAAAACCTCCATATTCTCCTAAAAAGGTATAGATTCACCCCTAAGGGGTCATAATCATTCATTATAGGGGTTTAAATCTTGAAAATTTTAAATGTACAAGGATTTATGATAAAACATAAAAACGCCCTACCTTTGGGTGAAATCTGCCGAAGCTTCACCCATTTTCACTATCTAAAGCTACCACATGAAGATCAAGATCCTCTCGAGCTCCATGATAGTACCTACCTTCCCCAATTTCTATTTTTATATTTCCCTCTACCTCTCAACTCTATGTCATGGTGAATGAAACCCATGGAGGGTTGTGCACAAAGAATTGAAGAAAAAAGAAAAATAAAAGGAAGAAAAAGAAAAGAAAAAGAAAAATAGTATCGGGCCCGGCCCTAGTGCCGAACCTGAGTTTAGGATTTTATTAGGAAAAAATGCCTATTTCAGACTCAATGAAAGGGAAATAATATAAATATGAATCTTTGTTCAAAATTTATGTCCAAATGAAAGCATGTATATAAATTAATAATTAATTAATTAAATATTAAATATTAATTATTCCATGAAAATTTGAACGGTTCGAAATTCCACCAAACACCTAACCTAGGGTAAAAAGCCTATTCTAGGATCAATGGTGTGATCATAAAAATCACCTGAGATCATATAATAGAAAAAAAATTTTACTCACAATTATCCAAAAGTAAAAATTCAAGTTTCAGCCCAAATTTCCAATCTGAAAAAACATTATTCCTTACATAGTACCATAATAGAAAAGGTTTGAATGATGATGGGTTAGTGTTACCATACTATAAAATTCATGGATTATTATATGGAGATTTTTACATTTATATATAAAAATATTCCATCTAATTTAGTCATAAAGAAACCAGGTGAGATATGGTATGGGAAACAACTACTTTGTCTTTTATGAGGATTTGAGTTTGTAATGCACTAGTTTTATGATTGTATTTAGATAATATTGGACTTAAATAAAATATATTATTATTTTTTGGTTATCCTAAGGAAAATATGATATATTATTTCTACAATCCTTCTGGATAAAAAGTATTTATGTAATGTTTTAGTGTTTTATTCTATAAGGAACATATGTGTCGAGGAATTGGTGGGAAGAAATTTGAACATATACAAGTTCAATACCAAAAAACAAGAATTCCTCTAGAGATAAAAGTTGATCCAATTCCACAAATAATTTTGAAAGAATATCTAACTCAGGAACCTAAAAGTTTTAATAGTATTCAATAAGAAACCAAGAGATATGTAGTTTTTATAGAAAATTATGATGAATTAGTTTTTATAGATAAAAAACTTACTACATACTGGGAGTGAATTTAGAATAAGGATTTTAATAAATAGTAAAATTTCATGGAATATAAAATGGACTAAATTTAAACTATTTTTTTGGAACAGGGCGGATACCCCTAATGGGGTAAGACCCATTGGGTATAAGTTGGTTTTACACATGAAAACTGACATGGATGGAATATTTTCTACCTATAAATCATTCTTGGAAATAATGGGTTGTAAGAAAATTCAAGGTATTTATTATAAAGAAAACTTTTCACATGTATAAATGATAAAGTACATTCATATTTTTCTTTCTATAATAGATAATTTTGATTATGAGATGCATTAGATGGATGTCAAAACCACTTTTCGTATTGTTAATTTAATATAGGATGTGTATATGATTAAATTGAAGGTTTTGAAGAGAAAAATGAGTTTATTATGTTATTTTACTCACCACAGTCCTTTTAAGGACTGAAGAAATATTATTAGAGTTACAATATCTGGTTTGATGGTGCAATCAAAGAGTTTGATTTCATTAAGAACACAGAAGATTCCTATATATATAAGAAGATTTTTCATAATGTAGTAGTATTTTTAATATTCTGTGTAGATGAAATAATTAATATCATAAATCAAATCCAAAATTTATTATCTACAATTATTTGGTTGGGTAAGTGCTTCTCAATGAAATCAGTGGGTGAGGTAGCATACATAATAAGTATGAAGATTTATAGAGATATACCTAAGAGGATTCTCAAACTCTATCAAGAATCATACATTATTAAAGTGCTAAATAATTTTAGCATGGAGAACTTTAATAGGGGAATTTACAAATCTTACATAAACTAAATCATAGGAATATTCCATATCATTCTATATAGTTAAAAAAGATAGATAGAATTCACTATGTGTTTTCCATAGGTTTTATCATATAAGTTATATTATGTACTCAACTTAATGTCACATAGAATAAGATACTAATCCAATCCTTGTGAGATATATTTGATTGTTGTTATGAACATCCTGAAGTACTTGAGGAGTACTAAGTATATATTCTTTATACATATAGGAGAGGATGATATCTGTGTAAAGTTTATACTAATTCTAGTTTCTAATCCAACAAAGATGATATAAGATCTCAATTTGTTTTCTTATTTTCCCTAAACAACATAGAAATAAATTAGAATTGCTCTAAATAGTCTAACATGGTAAACTAAACAAAAGAGTTAGTTTATACCACTGTATAAGATTCTATAAAAGAATATATTTATATTTATAATATCATCTTTAAATATATGGTGGTTCTTATAATTAAGGGAGTAATAAAGCATTATTATGAAAATAATGGATCCATTTCTCAGGATAAGGAGCCCCGGTATCACTAAATATCCAATCACATCCTTTAAAAATACAACATATTATAGGAGATCATTGATAGGGGAAATTTAAAGATATATTGGGTAGCTAAAGATGAAAATGAAACATATCCACTAACAAATCCATTATCACATCCAAATAATCAGGGTTATGTTCTGTCTATTGGAAAATAATATATAAGAGATTAATGTAATGGTTATACATGTAACATAATTTTATAAATAATGGTACTTTCCATTTATTATTCATTTATATTTACTAAAAATTTATTTCAAATGAGTTTAGTAATGATAATATCCCCTAAAAGTATGACTTTGAGTAACCCCTAATAGATGATCACCTAAGAGTATTGTGGGTTTTGATGATATATCATGTTTATACTAAGTAGAAAATTTTACTTGATACCAAATTTTTATACAATATATGAAGAATAGACTAACGTGGTAATATGTTGAAACTTATTACATGTATTAACCACCCAAATTATATCTCATGAAATTTAATACATTAATTGATATATATATATATATATAGGGGTGTATATTTATTATCAATCAAAATTACCTAATGTTGGAATGATAAATAGCATTAAAACCTTCATAATTTGATATATTTATTATGTAATCCTTAACTCTTATATAATCAATGGGAGTTTGAGTTTAATTTTGGACCTGTCATTTTTTTGAGATCAACCAAGATGGGATTTTTCTACTCATATGACTATAAAAGACATATCAAACCTTAGTTAAATTAAAATGAAAAAATATCTTCCATACTTAGTTAATTCTCATATGATGTGCTGATTTAATTAGATGAGTGACATGTGATATAATCATAAATTCAATGAACAACATGTTATTTATTTATTGACTTATCTAATCTTTTTTTTATATCTATAGGTGGATAAGATTACCTTCAATATATTGACATGTTTCATGTCTTGCATTTAATCAATGTCATGGATAAATGAATTATATAGGTACACATATGATGTATTTGTTGAATCATGTGGTAGAAATGTTCTTATACAGGTATAGGTATATTTTATGAAGATCAAACTAGACCCATTAGTATCATGATTATTAATGATTATTTAATAGATTTTTATCTTTTTATACATCTATGAAATCAATATTTTTTCCAGTGATGTTAAGGCCTGAAATGTCAAAAATATAGGAATTTAGACAAAGATTATGTTTTAGACAATGTTTTTTTTCTAAATGACGAGAGTTTGATAAAATTTATCCAAAAATAATTTTTTATATATTCAAAAAGAGTTTTTAAGCATGAAAAAATTCCCTATTGGGATTTTTTTACAAGTGGGTGATAAATTAAAATGAAATAAATATGGATATTATATTTAATGATTTATTTGAATTTTATTATAATTTTATTTATAATGTTGAAAACATCACAATTTATGATTCACATCCACCATATAATATAATTTGATATGAAATATGTGATATTGTAAGTGTGCATGCATCCATTAATTCCATTCCTACCTATGATTTCATTGGTTTTGAATAAATTGGATTAATTAATTAAATGCCTAAACTCATTTGATGAGTTAATATGATTATTCATTGATAGATCCAATGAATTATATACCAAAATTATATAAAGTGCAAGTTCAAAGAGATTGTACATGATAAATTTGTTGTTATTATTTAAATAGAGAGCATCAGGAAGGACCTATTAGTGAGAAGTGTTCCCGTAATTGGACAGTACCTCATTATATACCATATGATAATAATATCACCATCCTTGATCATCTTTTATCTCATGAATGATCATTTATAACCCCTTCAGTGATCAGGAATCCACTCATTTTTTATGGGGATCCAAGGCTGCTATATTCCCCCCCAGAGGTGGGAATATTATATTTACTACTTTCTTGATCCGTGTGAAATGGGATTCATTGAAGAGTAAATGATGGATTATTTATTAGTATAGGTATTAATTTTTTTCTTTATTTTACAACAATTTGTACTATTGATGATAGATCAGGAAATATCATGGGTTTTCCACTTCCTAAGAATAATTAGTTAATACCTTAAAACCCATCACATGCGGCTCTATTTTTGATGGTGGGACCAACATAATTTTAAAAAGTTATGAAAGATAAATCACGGGTTAGATACATGAATGAATAATTGGATCAAATTAATAAGAACAAATATTTTGAGATTTTTAAGAATCCTGAACATTATAATGTGATAAGAATAATATAGATCTTTAAGAATAAAATTGATGACCATGCCAATGTGACATGAAATAGGACGTGTATGTTGTGTAATGGATATTCACAAATTGAAGGTGTTGATATTGAAAAAACTTTTCCACTAGTGGATCACCTTGAGTCAATCAAGATCTTCGTAGTGACAGTGATTGAAATACGATGTAAGATTATCAAATTGATGTAAAAATGGAATTATTGAATAATCGAATCAAAGGGGAGGTTTATATTTAACATATAGTGGGTTTCTTAATTGGAAATGATAAAATAGAAGTGTTCATGTCAATGAAGGCTTTGTATGATATAAAACATGAACCATATGAATGTTATGATCATTTAGACTCATACTTAAAGAGTATGAAATTAAAAAGTGGGTTTGTTGATCAAAAACATTATGTGGAGATATACAAGGATAAAAAACTCATGATACTGGATTTTATAAATAATATCATATTTTTTGGAAACATGATGAATGTTTTTGGAGGGATTATCTAACCTCATAAGGTCATAATTTTAAATGTCCATGATTAGTGAACTCTTATATTTTCTAGTGCTGCAAGTGGTTTGAAGAGATAAATACTCATTCATCTCCAAAACTAATTATGTGAGATAAATATTGAATAATTTTGATATGCCTGATTTAAAACCAATATAGACATTTATTATAGTTGTAACCAATTTCTAGAAGCATGAATATGAGAAATATATTGATTTGATATTATATAAAAAAATTATGGGAATCTTATTATATTTGACAGTAACTCAAACCAATATTATTTTTCAACCTAATTGGAAGCCTATTTCTAGAGATTCCAAAAAGAGGATAATATCGCACTAGGAAAATATATCTTGAGGTATATCCATGGTACTATTTATTTTTTCTTATTAACTTATTCTTTAAAGGATAATCAATTACAACAATTTTCTAATGTGGACTAAGCTGGTGATGTGGACTAAAATTCTACAAGTGGTAGTGAATTTTACATTTGTAGTTAATGTGTAACCTAGTTGAGTAAAAAATAGAATATAACATCTATTATCATGAAAAAATATTAATTTATTCTAGTAACCAAACTACGTACTCTACTTTTAAGGAAGAAGAAAAAAGTATAGGATGTTTATGAAAAAGAGAAATAAAATATAATAATATTTTGTTAAAATAAGTGTGAAATTGAAATGAAAAAAATCTGGTACAAAAATATTATATAATTTTTTTTGATATTAGATAAATAGTGTATAAGAATTGATAAAAATGGACCATGCTTGAACAAATCATTAAGTGACGAGGAAACATTCATGGGTGTCTATATTCATTAATTTTATGTGATATCTAGGAAAAGGGTGGAGTTTAGTGAATTATCTAAGTATATTCTTATCTTTAGTGAAAAATTAGTTTCTAGAGTAAAGGAAGGATATTCAAATAGAAAGAATTTGTATTTAAAATTTTAATGTTTTTATATAGAGAAATATATTTTTGTGATGCTTTCAAAGGATTTTCCATGTAGTTAGAATCATTTGTGAATGGAGTGTAGAAGTAGTTTTTTGACGAAAAATAAGGTTTCTATGAAAATTGGTTTCACATGAAGGTAAAGAAGTGATTTTATGATATGATTGGTTTCTAATACCCTTTAACTATAAATTGGTCCAAAATAATCACTTTTTTTTACCAAAAATAAATTAAAAAATATCATTCCGAATTAAAATTTTATTTTTTTTGGAAATTATTGTTATAATTTTTTTAAAAAAAGTAACTAAGAATAAGGAAATAATTAAGGGGATATTTCATGAAGGGATGAACCATAATGAAATTTCAGGAAAAACAGAATAAGAATAAATTTCAATCAAGGCAACACTATGAAGGATTTTTGCAGTGGGAAAACCACCAGGGTATTTCATGAGAGATGGTTTTGAGTGAATAACATACATGGAGATAACTTTATGATATAAATATTTTTCAAAATTTTGAATTTGTGTTAGAATAAGGGGTGAGTGAATGTGAAAGGGGTCTCTCAATACTTGTGAATCATAAGGTAAGTAATATGGTTGGGAAAAATCATATCCCAACATTAACCTATTGGAAATAAAAAAACATGACATAAAGAGGGTTCTTGAATAAAGAGGATAAAGAGAGGACCACTTACCTTGAGAAGATTCTTATAAAATCTTGGGATGATCTTCTTAAGAGTTTGAGGTAACCTTTGGAGGGATCTAGAGATAGAAAGGAATATTAATTTCATACTATATGGTTTTTGGGTGAAGAGGAGTGGGAGGTTGGGTGGGTTTATATGAATAAATGAGGAAAGTTATTTTTTTAATTTCCAAATATATGTTTTGGATTCTATATGAAAAATTAATAAAAACCACAAACCTTACTATGGGTTTTTCCAATTTTATATAAAAAATAAGAGTGGTTTTCATTATTTTACAAGTTTATTAACTAAAATCATTAAAATAATACCTTTGGTGATGTGGAGGTGTGTAATGTTTATAAAAAATTGTTTTTAAAACCTTAAAATATTATATAGGTTTTTGAGGATTCATTAAGGCTTTAAAAAATTAATAAAATAATTTAAAAAACACATTATTTAAAAAGGAAAACATAATTTTGGCAATTTATACTCTATATACTATTTATTATATCACTTTTTGGATTTTATGATGTCATAATACATAGCATATAATTATACCACATTTAATTTTTACCCAAAAATTCATCTCTCTCATAAAATTATGAAAATTTCACTTTTAGATAATTTCAAAGTGCTGATTTAAAAAATAATATTTATTTTATCAAAATAATTCTATAAATATTATAATTTTAAATTTAAAAAAAATCCTTAATTATTTAAAGGTACTAGTTATTTTGGAAATAATAGTTTTCTGATCATTATATAAATAAAATTTTTACTTCATAAAATTATATTTTCATTTATATTTAATAAATATTATTTAATAATAATATTTTCATAAAAAATAATTTCATTCAAAATAATATCAACTTCATCTATAAGAGTGTTTATTGAAACTATATGTTTACCAAAAATAAAATTTGTTTTACATCGTAATAAAATCTAAATTGTATCAACCTTATTTTTTAATCATTATATATAATAAAGATAAATATAATCATTTTTTTTATTAAAAATAAAAAATAAAAAATTCATACTTTTAGGGTATGTATACATATATCTTTATTAAACTAGTTAATTCTATAAGGGTAAGGTGTACGATGGTGAGATTTTCATGAGGTGGTTCGACAAACATGGTTTGGGTCATGATATTGATAAGCTTGAACTTCTCCCATTAACAGTTTCTATCATGAAGTAATTTTTAAATATCATCTTGGGATTTGTCAAGGGTAAATCCCAGTGATGATATCTCCCTTGGAAGCTCTGAAAAATAGGCTTTATAGGGTACGGTCCTACTACTCGAGACTATCGTTCCTTATGCCTGTATCAATTGGACCTTATCATAAACCTATATATATACCTATAATAATGGTCACTGCACAAAATATATATTATCAATGGTTATTATTCTTAATGGTATTTTAAATATGATAAATTATATAATGTTCGCAAAATAACTAAATTAGTTAATGTCTTTTCAATATCTATATTACATAATAATGAATTTAATCATTTAAAAAAATGAATTTCATTTATAAAATTTCAGGTCATTACATTATTCCACCATTCAAAAATTTCACCCTTGAAATTTTAATTTAACATAATAAAATAGATAAGGGTACTTATATTTCATTACATCTTTCGGTTCCTAAGTCTCTTCCTTAAACTTTTGGTTCCTCCGCAACACTTTGACCAGGCGAGTTTTTTTATTTCATATAACATTTTCTCTATGATCTAAGATCTTCATCATCCTCTCGCCATATGAGAGATCATTCTCTAATGTCACCAATTTTAGATTTTTTACAGGTGAGGGATATGGTATATAATTCCTTAAGAGGGATACATAAAACAAATCATGTAATTGAGATTGGTTAGCTGAGAGTGTTGATTGATAAACCACCACTCTGATACGATCAAGGATCTAAAAGGGGATGGAATATCTTGGACTAATCTCTCCCTTATTACCAAATATCAAGAATTTATTCCATGTAAATTTATGAAGGAAAAATTTATCTCCTTCCTAAAAATCTAAATCCCATTGATGATTGTCTGCATACCTTCTTTATCATTTTTTTTTGGATTTCATATGATAGTGGATGGTTTAAACCTTCTCTATAATCTCTTGGACAAGGTCAAGTCCTATTAGAATCCTATCTCCAACTTCATTCCAACATGTTAGAGTCTTATACCTTTTCACATATAGATCCTCATAAGGCGAAATTTAATTCTAGAGTAAAAACTATTGTTACATGATAACTCCACTATGGGAAGGTGTTTATCCCAACATCCTTAGAAATACATCGAACATAATCTCAAAATATTCTCTAAATTTTGAATGGTTCTTTCACCCGCTTTCTTAGGTTTATAATCATTATTGAAGCTATGTTATATATAAAATTCTTAATAAAGGCTTCTATGAATTCTCTCGGTAAACCTTATATATCGATCAGATATAATAGATATTGGAACTACATGAATTCCTAACACTTCTATTATATATATCATTGGGGTTGTTCAAGAGATAATATTCATTTATAGCTATGAAGTGAAACAACTTTTTGATGAAATCAACTACCACCCAGATGGTGTTATTACTTTTAGGTGTCCTGGGGAGTCCAAATATTAAATAAATGGTCATGTTTTTCCATTTATATACCAGTATGGGAAATTTTTTCATCACACCCTTAGACTTCTATCATTATTCAATGATTTTTTTCATACCAAGAATCAAGATAAAAACTTTTAAATATACCTATTCATATTATCCCAATAAAATTTATAACCCAAATATATATACATGTTAGCGATTCTTAGATGAATGGATAAGGATGAGCTATCCACATCACCCAAAAGTTACATCATAAGTTATAGTTTTTATAGGACACATATTAGGGTTGTAAACCTTTTAACTCCATCTTTATAAATTTTGAACTCTAGAATATTCACTAAATTTTTATATAACAAATCATATTCATTCTGATCATCCTTAACCCTCTAAAGAATGGATGGTTGAGTAGTTATTAGAGAATGGTAGTATGAATATCTTTTTATTATTCCCATATCCATTCTTTTCAGGACCATGAATATTGGAACCATTCTTATCCTCATGACAGATAGAGTTGTTGGGTCCTTTTTACTTATAGAATATTCCACATTGATTTATTTCCTAGGATTGTAATAGAATTAAAAATAATAATCCTTGATCAACTCTAACCACCCCCATTTACACATATTTAGCTCCTTTTATGTGAATATATAATTGAGGCTTTTATAGTCCGTATATATGTCCCACTTCTCTCCATATAGATAATTTCACCAATTTTTTAGTGTGAAGATCATTGTATCCAAATCAAGATAACATATGTGGTAGTTATGCTCAGGGATATTTAATTGGTAGGAGGCATAGATTATTGCTTTTTCATTTTTCAGGAGAACACAACCAAAGCCCTTTTTAGGAACATTATTATAAATCTCAAATCCCTCCCCATTGTTGGGTAATGTGAGCATAAGTGTAGTGATTATCCTCTTCTTAAACTCTTAAAATAATTCTTAACATTAATTTTTCTAGAAAAACATGACACCCTTCCAAGTTTTCTTGGTTAGTGGTATTGAAAAAAGTGAGAATTTTCTCACCAATTGATGATAGTACCAAGATAAATTTTAAGGGCCTAAAATTTTATAAATAAAATCCCCCTTTTAAATAAGTAAATGCCTTATTAAGAAATGAATTTATAGAAAGAACATTCAATACTTTTGATATTTTGAACATTTATATGGTCAGTAAAATTTAAAATAATGTTAATCATCACAATTTTTGATAATAAAACCATTAAAAAGTGGTCTAATGACTATTATATATAAAGGGTTATGATAAACTTCAATTGAAACATAAAAAATAAGCAATGAACTTGAAAAGTAGAATCATACCATATGAATACCATTTATCATAGATTATAAGGGAGATATAATCCATGGTATTTCCCTTGAATAATCCCATGATAAGATTCAACAACTAAAACATAAATGGAATATTTTATTGGATAATTTCTTTCTCATCAAGATCACATCCTAAACTATTTACACTCAGCCACCCCAAGAAAATATCACTATAGTACACCTTACCCTTATAGAATTTAATGATATAATAAAGGTATTTTTATCTAGACCTTGATAATAGGATTTTTTATATTTTTATTTTTAATAAAAAAGTTATTTTATTTATCACTTTTTAATATTACTTTTTTTAAATGGATAAATAACGAGTTTGATAAAAATAAGATTTTGATACGATGAAATAAAAATAATATTTATGGAAAATATATTGTCTCAATAAATACACTCTCTTTAATGAATTAAATATAAAAAAAACTATATTTTAATAAAATAAATTTATTAACTAATATTTATTAAATAGAAATGATAATATAATTTTATAATGTCAAAAATAATTTTTATAACAGTCTGAAAGCTATTATTGTAAAAAACCCAATATTTTTCAATAAATATGGATTATTATTTAAAAGTGAAAATTATATTATATATAAAATTTTTATGGATGAAATAAATATTATTTTTTAAATCATCACTTTGAAATTATCTAATGGTAATTTTTTCATAATTTTCAGAGAAAGTCAAATTTTTGGGTAAAAATTCAATATGGTATAACTATATATTGTGTATTATGATGTCATAATGATCAAAAAATGATGTAATATATGATATAATAAATTTACATGAACAAATATATATTTCACCCTTAAAATATATTTTTTAGTTTATTTTTTTAATTATATAAACCCTTAATGAATCCTCCAAAACATATATTATATATTATGATTTTAAAATCAATTATTTGTAAACATGACTCACTTCTACATTAAAAATGTTATTATTTTAATAAGATCAGTTATTAAAAATGTAAATAATTAAATAAAATTCAATTTTGTAAAAACCATTTAAAAAAAATGGGATGGTTTGTGGTTTTGATTACTTTATCATATAGAGACCAAATCCTCAGTTAGGAAATTAATAAAGAACTATCCCCTCTTTAGATATATAAAACAGCCCAAAATACAATTTATATTAACTTAAAACCCTTTGATTATGACATTACTCTAACATTACCTCTATAAATTCATCCCAAGGTTCCCCCGATCTCTCAATAATCCCCTCTTAAAGCTTTTAGAAACACCCTCTCAAGGTAAGGGATCCTCTCCTTATCTTCTTTATTCTAGAACATCCTTGATGTTATGTCTTTTATTTTTCATTTTTCATGCTGAGATATGTTCTAAGACATCTCTATTACCACCATTATGATTTTCAATCAATGATATACCTCTTTATCTCTCATTAATCCCCCATAAGACCCATTATGTACCTCTGTTTTTCTACTGAAAAATTCCTATGATTTTCCATGCTAATATTTTTTATTGTGAATATCCATCACAATTTACACTCAATGGTATGAACATTGATTTACCTATCAATAATTTATTGAAAAAATACATGTATTTAACCCAAAATAATTAATTATGGGATTATATGTTATGAAATATATTCTTATATTGAATGATCTATGTGGCACACATGAGCATGTACATATTATGATGGGTGCACCCATATATCACTCCAATGCATTGGGTAATGTTTTAGTCTCATTAGACGTCGCATATAGGATCATAGAGTAAAACTAATCCATTATGGGACTCTTTCTGCCATTTTATTTTGTCATGGTAGTTATCCATGACTTATGTGATGAAATGATTTATTTTTTATTCACATTCCCATGTTGATTTTATTTTATCATGTTATATTATGCCTAATTATTAAATATTATGATTCTAACCCCTCTTATGTTACCCTGATATGAATCTTGGATCACATTAACTTATTTAACGTATTTTATGCTTTGTTTATTCCCTTACTTGTCTTTATAGATGAACCCTTTCTTGTGTATATCCTCAGGTTGTCTTGTGCATTTTTATAAGAACGATGGATTTTTAGGAGCATGTTAAGTAAGTTTTAAATAATATTGTAGTATCTAGGTTTAAAGTTGATGTGATATGTACTAATTTCATAAATAAACTAGGATAAATGATCTTTTGGGATTGTTTTATGTGTACCTCTATGTACTAAATCATGAAATAAGATTTTGTGAAAGCTTTATAGATAAGACTAAACATAATAAAACATTCCTAAAATTTGGTAAATTATAGAGTAAGTGGTTTCCAAGAAAATACACCACTTTCTGGATACTACAAGTATATGTGGCTCTATAAAAATGGTACATAGGGTTAATAACCTCAAAAGGAAGCATTGATATGGACTTGATCATCATCTATTTCATGAAAATAGGACTTATAGCATAATGTTTTTGACACTCCCTATGGATATTCATTGATAAATCCACAATATCCTCATGAACCATTATAAGAGAAGAAAAATTCCAAAAATATTTTTTGTTAGTAAACATATCATGGATAACTTATATTGAAACCTATAAATTCATAGGTTAAAAAATATATGACATTTATGAGTTATCCCTTTAATGTGCATGGTTTCCAATTTATGTGTTTAATAGTTTAAAAATTATCATTATTAAGTCTATTTTGGATGAAGTAAATTACTATAAACATAATAAAACAGTGCAAGGTTGGATTATATTCTATGGATCTTTGAATTATTTCATATCATGAAAGTTTAGTAGAAAAATTTAGACACCAAATCAAAACAATGAAGTCGATTTATCAAAGAAGATAGAAAATGAGATACTTATTACATCTCATATATATAAGTACTCCCTTCTTAAACTTTGTGGGTTGAAATTCCTATAAAATCCATTTAGTGTAATTTTATGCAATTATAGTTATGGATTATCATTACTTATATTGAGACAAAATAAATTTCTAAGAGAAGGAAATAAACCTCTATATCATGAATCATCCTCTGATATTATACATATGAAAGGAGGAGGATGAATCTCATTTAGTATCATCATGTAAATCATGGATTTTATTTCCCTATTATCAAGAATATCTAGCTCAAATAATAGATACTAAAGAAAAAACCATCATTCATAAAATTCCCATTGTAATGTAATTCACTAATTTATTACCCAATTAATTATCTGGTCTTCCTCATTGTGGTGAGGTTAAGTTTTCAGTTGAGATTAGACCCGATGATTTACTAATATCCAAGAATCTCTATAGAATGGAATTTTTTTTGAACTTGAGGAGCTGAAGAATAAACATCAAAAGAATCAAGATAAAGAGTTTTTCCAACCAAGTTCTTCAACATGGGGTGTACTAGTCCTCTTTGAATAAAATATGGATGGGTCAACATGCCACTACATTGATTATTGTGAGCTCAAAAATATCATGGTAATGAACACGTATCCTCTACTATGAATTGATGACTTGTTCAATTAGTTACATGGAGCCCATAATTTATCTAAGGTGGATATTTGGTCATGATAATAGTAAGAAAAGGTTAAGAAGGTGGATATCCCCAAGACTTATTTTCATACATGTTACATGTGGTTCAAGTTCGTAGTTATTCTATTTAGAGTCACTATATATCTAGAAATATTCATAGACTCAATGAATAGATTATTTAGATATTACCTAAATGAATTAGTGGTAGTATTTATAGATGATATTATCATCTACTCCAAAATAAAAGAGAAACAAGAAGAGTATTTGAATACTATACTAAATAACTATCATAAATTGAATTTTTATGTGATGTATAGTAAATGAGAATTCTGGTTGGAACAAGTAACATTCCTGGGGTATGTTATCACCAAAAAATGGATATCTATTGACCCTTCAAAAATAGAGGCATTTAAAGGATGGAATAAATGAACCTATGTAATGGATATACATAGTTTTTATTGGATTAAAAAGGTACTATCATTTATTTTTGAAAATTTTAATTATTTTCAATCCCATTAATCGAGATAAATCAGAATAGGAAACGGTTTTTTTGGAATAAATAATGTAAGGAATGTTTTAATGAGTTGAAGAAAAGGCTTATCACTACACCTATTCCAACATTATCTACTAGTGGGGATGGAATTTTTATATAAAATAATGAATCCAAAAATGGATTGGTTTTTGTACTCATGCAAGATGGAAAAATGATAGCCTATTTTTCCCACCAATTGAATATTCACAAGTAGAACAACCCAACTAATTATCTATAATTTTTTATGGAGATATTCATATTAAATATTTTTCAGAATTATCTATCTGGTGAGAACTATGATAAATATAAGGATCATAAAATACTTAAGTATATATTCATTAAAAATGAGATTAATATTTTCTAATTAAGGTGATTATAGTATTCAATTATTGGAATTTTTTAATACATTAACATATTAGGAAAGAGAACAAAGTTGTAGATTATTTGAGTAGGAAGAAACCGACAACCCTATCCATGATGGCGGTTTCCTAGGATCCAATATTCTTAGACATTAAAAGGATATATATTGGAATAATAAAAGGAAACTCATCCTACCTTACTCAAATAACTTCTCAAACAGAAATTCATGATAGGATCAACGAATTATATAAAGATGATGAGTTTCTACAGAATAATATAGAGAATATTTCAGAGCTCAACTATGATGAATATGGATTTATAAGGTTTGGAACTTGGATTTATGTTCCATAAAAACCATAACTGAAGTGGAAACTTTATGATTATTCACATAAAATATCCTTCTCTATTCATCTATAAATCACTAATATGTATAAATAGTTGAAGAAATATTTTTTGTGGGATAACATGAAGAGATATATTGCATAATTCATATCTCTATTCTTCATATGCTATAATTTCAAGGCTAAATGAAATAAGTCTAAGGGTATAATGTAACCATTTTCCATAATAGTTTATAAATGGGAAAACATAACCATGGATTTACTTGTAGGACTCCCATGGACATATAAATAAAATAATTCCATTTATGTGTTATCCAATCACGTTACAAAGTTATAAGTTTTCATTGTAATTAATGATGATTTATTTCTTAAAAAACTCACCAAGATATAAATATGAAAATTGGTAAGACTATATGGAGTTCAAATATCTACTGTATTTGATCAAGATATAAGAATCACCTTGAGATTTTAGAGAATACATCAACAATAATTGGATACAGAACTGAGCTTCAACACCTCTTATCACCCTCAGATGGATGGACAATATGAAATGACTATTAGAAGATATACTGAGATCATTTTTAATGGATTTACAAGGATGTTAGAATTAATACCTTCCCCTAGTGAAGTTCTCATATAACAACAATTTCCATTCTAGTATTCAAATTACACCTTATAAGGATCTTAATGGTAATAGGTTTCAAACTCTAAAATATTGGGACGAATTTAGAGAGAAAAAGCTGATGAGACCTAATATTATCCAAGAGATGAAAAATAAGGTTCAAAACATTCAGCATCATATTAATTCAACACAAAGTAGAAAAAAACATTATGCATATAATCATTAATGAGACGTAGAGTTTAATGCAGGATATAAAGTATTCCTTCATATATTTCTATGTAAGAATGTTATGAGGTTTGGGAAGAAGGGAAAGCTTAGTCTAGGTTACATAATCCCCTTTGAGATCCTTGATTACATTGGAGTGGTGGACTATTAAATAGGATCCCCACACAACCAATCTCAAGTACATGATATGTTCCACATATCCCTCTTGAGGAAGTACATAACAAAACCCATCACATGTACTGAATCAGGAGGTGGTAAAATTTGATAAAGATATTTCATATGAGTATTATCCAGTGAAGATATTAGATAATAGACATAAATTTCTACGAAATAAGAGAACACACCTTGTTAAAGTGTTGTGGTAGAGCCAAAATTTTAAGGACGCAACATGGGAATTGGAAGATGTGATGAAACCTAAGTACCCTCATTTGTTTTACAATGTGAAATAAAAATATTGAGGGTGAAATTTATAAAATAAGGAATAATTTATTGACATGAACTTTTATAAATGATATTATATTTTTAAATGAGTAAATTAATTATTAATAAATTATGTCATGGATAAAACATGCACTAATTTTATATTTTTAATAGGTATATGGTATATCAAATTTAAAAAAATGCTAAGAATTATAATTATTGATAATATATCCAATTAATAGTGATCAAATTATTAGTATTTATAAAGGGTTATGATAAATACCAATTTACATAGCTAGAATAAGCGATGTCCTTGACCAGTAGGATCATACCCTATGAATACCATTTATAAAAGATTTTTCAGTAGAGAACAACACTGGGCTTTTCCTTTGACCGATACCAAGATGAAATTCAAAAAATAAATCATGAATGAAACCATTAATGGGATAAGTTCAAGATTATCCATATCATGACCAAAACCATGTATGCTAAACTACACAAAGAAAATATCACCACCACACACATTACCCTTAAGGAATTTATTGGTGTAACAAAGGGATATGTATCTCAACCCAAATAGTTTAATTTTTTATATTTTTTAATAATAAAATTATTATATTTATCCATTTTTAATAATAATTTTTACTTGATTAAATAATGATTTTGAAAAAAATTATATTTTGATATGATGAAGCACAAATTATATTTTTGGGAAATGTATAGTCTAAATAAAGACACTATTTTTAATGAATTCAATAATTTTTTGAAGAAAATATACTTTCATAAAATAATATTATTAAATTATATTTATAAAATATAAATTATAATATAATTTTAGGTCAAAAATAATTTTTTAAGGGTCAAAAAATGTTAATTTAAAAAACTAGAATTTTACAATAAATGTGGTTTTTTTGATTTAGGAGAGTAAATTACCATACATAGATAATTATAAGAATAAAATAAATCTTATTTTTGAAATAATAATGTCAAAATTATCCAATTATATTTTTTTTAATAATTTTCAAAGATAGACAATGTAATACCTCAACCCCAGTTACCCATAGTCGGTGCTTTATTTCATAGCATTGACATGATACAAGGAATCATGTCCCAAAAGACCGAACCATTTAGTATTATTGGAAATAATATACATACATAAGTTTAACATTACAACTTGAGAAGAAATACAATACTAATTTATTACATTAGAAACATCCAAGCCGCCTAGATTATGCCTGGAAGTCACTCATAACTAACTTCTTCATATCCTTGGAAAATGAAACATAAGAAAGGGATGAGCTCAAATGCTCAGTAATAGTAAAAAGTATAGCGGAAGATAACATAAACATTAGGCATGTTGAATAATTGAAAACACATGCCTTTAGAAATAATAAACATGAAAACTTTATGGTTGAAATATGAGTTGAGTAAATAATTCCACAATAAAACATAGTCATGGGTATTCTACTAGTCTAATAACCACATGAACCATCATTATTATTTTCATAATGAGGGAATGTATAATTCCAGACTTTCTAAAACATCTTGTCAAGGTCTTAACCAAGACTTCTAACGATGATTTAGGCCTCATCCAAAACCATATATCAAATTGGGAATAACCTCATCCAATTCCATGTCTAATTGTCTCATGAGACCTACCGATGCACCAAGAAGCTATAGCGGGCTCCACCCATCACATACTAAGTCCAATACATTCCTCATATGAAAAGGTTGAAACATAACATAAAGATTCGTATTAAAACTAGCATACAAAATGTCAATACTTTAACTGTAAACCAAGAATGGTATAAAAATAACACATCCACAGTAAAAAATATCACAAAACCTTAAATAAAATATGGAATATTTTTATCATAATAAATCAACTTCAAACAAGTTTAAATTTTATCAAAGGATGTTTACATAGATAAAATCAAAACTTTTGGAGAGAAATATATCTTTATATTTTTAAATCATTTAAGAGTCACATAATTATAAAAGAAAACATTTATTTTTAAAATATTATTATAATATTTAAAGTTAATCTTAGAAGATGTTATAATGGAAGAAAATATCGTCACCCACCATATAAGTTTAAAAACACATTCTTACCTTAATTTTTTCGAAAAGGTCATAAAGTACCTGGTTTAGAAAACGATGGAAAGATTCCACTAAAAACATATAAGGTAAAATAAGGGAATAAATGACTTTAACCCATAGTCTAGTAAATAGTTAACATTTTTTGAAATACATTTTTAAGAAAACATGGATTTGGATGATAAATAGGTCCCAATAGATACTTATGTAAAAACAACCTTGGATAATAAAGAGATTGTAAAATTAACCCTTACCTTGAACTTTTCCTTGGTCAAGGGTACGTTAACCTATTATATAATAGTTAAATAATTGTTATTAAATTATACAAGAACCATATACATAAATATGATATCATATATGATCTTCTAATATTGCATTGTTAATAATATTTTAATATTATTGTTGTTTCAGGTGTTAACTATTTTGTCTTCCTTTATATGTTTTGTTACATAAGCCGTGTTTTTTATAGATAAGATATATTTGATACATATCCCAATTTACATTAAGTTCTTAAAAATTATTTTAAATCATCAAATGAAAATTATTCTTGAATGGTTACGATGGGGAAATGAATCTCATTGCGTTCGTGGAGACGGTAATCCGTACGTATGCACGAGCGAAAATATCATTATATTGATGGTGAAATCGTATGAAATTGGATGTTATATCATATATAAAGAATAATTAACATGTTATATTTATTATTTAAATTAGTTATACTCATTATTATACCCATCCAAATAATGAAGTGTTTGAATAACAAACTATACCACGACATGGAGACGGTAAGTCGTAAGTACGCACGTATGATGACTTTGTCATTCATAGGATGGATAGAATAATGAATATAGTTGTTACATATTTATAATAACATAAAATAATGTATAATATAATGGAGTTATTATTTTGGTATGGAAACAACAAAGAAATTGGAAATGGAAGAAGAAAAGAACTTTGAAAGAGGTGGTGAAATTATTACATCTTCTTCAGGGTGTTTCCTTTTGAGTTGATCAAAAGGGATCCTTAGGATGGATTTATGATCAAAGTATGGACACTTGGTTGATTTTAGAGAATTTTTTAGGATATTTGGGCAGGTTTTGTCCAAGCCAAATGGCTTTGGAGGTGTGAAATTAAGAGAAGGAGAAGTACCCTTTTATAAGAGAGGTGAGGGTCACTTTAGGAAAAGCTTGAAATATAATTTTATAATAAAACCATTTTAGGTTTATAATGGCTCTAAAATGATTTATTTCAAGGATAAGGTGGGGATGAGTCGAAAAAATCTCAACCAGTAGGTTTTAGACAGGTTTATGCCACCATATTAACCATATCTTTTAGATTTAACTCTTAGTAAAATAGTTTGACATTTTCCATGTCTCTTTGTATTTTTATATTATATGGTAAATAAACTTAATATAATAAGACAAGAGAACTGATAGTGGTTCATTATTAATATATATAACCTTATCTAAGTCCTTTGGCCGAAACTTAGATTTTTAGGACTATTATATCAATTAATAATATTGTATTTGTTTAAAAAACTCAATTATTTCAATTTTGACACTATTTAGTATTTGATTTTCTTGAAAGCCATAAAACTTTATCACTTCAAATAAAATTTATTTAATCAACCCTAAAATGTTATATTATCCTATAATTTTTTTAATTCATCATAAGTATCAATTTACATTTATTTGGATATTTATAATATCAATTATTTTAATATTTCATTATTAAGGTACTTACTGCATCATCATTGTGTCATAAATAAATTAAATTATTTAATGTGTAAAAATTATAAATAAAATACCATTATGTAGGAAATATTTTTATCTTTATAATGAATATTTATAGTCAAATTTATATTGTTTGTAACCTTATATTAAAAATGGTTTAGTTATTAAACTTTGAATTTAACTCTTTTAACTCTTCTTTAAATAAAATAATAATAAATGTTCTAATCTAATAAAAGTGGACCAAATAGGATCATATTTTATTAAATTTTTTTTTGGTCGAATTACACTTAGCCAACAAAATTAGGATATGTGTTAGGGTAATTATAATATCATTTTTACCCTTAATTACCCTATTTACTTTTAACCGTGGTAAATAAAAGTCAAAAGTTACTATTCACCAAAAAATATTTTCATCTTATTTAATCAAATTTTAATTACTGATTTCAACCATGTCTCTAATATTTTTGAAATTCAACTCATAGAAGTGGTAAAATTTAGTTTTATGAAAATTCGCAAATGCTTCTAGAAGGTGGGTAAAAGTCGGTAAAAAGTTCAATAAAATTTTATGTATCTAAACTTATTATAAAATGACTCCAATGAATTAAATTGAAAATATATAGGTATTATGTATCTATTATGACCTAAAATAAATTAAAATAAAATAACTAATTATTGAAATAAAAAGTCTATTTTAAACAAAATGCAATGTTTTTCACTATTCATCAAAAATTTATAGTTTTTAGAAAAATAAAAAAAATTCACCCTAAGCTAATTTCGATATTCTGAATTCAAAAATGAAGTCCATTTTGAAAAATGAAATTTATAAAAATTCAAAAAGTGGGTATTACTTTTCATAATGTATAGTTTGATTGATCGTGGTGTGTTAATACTCCAAGTTGCGTACAATGCCAGCTACCGAATTATTCAAAGGGAAATGTACCGTAGAAGCTTGGGGTGTTACATTCTCCCCTACTTAAAATAATTTAATCCTAGAAATTTATGGAATATCACTGCATAAAAATATTCGGGTGGTTCTTCATCGTAAGTTCCTTGGGTTTCCATTTTGCCTCTTCCATCTTATCGTTTCTCCATAGAACTTTTACCAGACGAGTCGTCTGGTTTCTCACCACTTGTTCTCTGGTATCAAGAATCTTGATAGGCTTTTCACAATAATACAGGTCAGGTTTCAGTTCAATTTATTCATAGGTGAGTAGATGCATTGGGTCAGGCATATATTTTCTCAACAGTGATACATGGAACACATCATTAACATTGGAGAGACTTGGAGGCATTCCTAAACGATAAGACACAACTCCAATTCATTCTAGAATTTTGAAAGGTCTGATGAACCTGAGAATAAATTTACCCTTCTTACCGAATCATATAACACCCTTCCATGGAGATACCTTCAAGAAAACATGATCTCCTACTTGAAATTACAAACCCTTCCTTTGATTATCAGCATAACTATTTTGCCTACTTTGATCTTCTTTGATGCGGGTTTGGATAATCTTCACATTTTTCATTGTTTCCTCAACAAGTTCTAGTCTTATGAGTTTTATTTCACCAACATCATCCCAAAAAGATGGTGTGCGACATATATTTCCATATAACGCTTCATATGGTGTCATATGAATACTTGAATGAAAGATATCTCTATAGGAAAATTCTACCAGAGGTAAATATTGATCCCACATACCTTGAAAATTAAGTGAGAAAGATATCAACATGTCTTATAAGGTTTGAATATTCCATTCTAATTGTCCATCAGTTTGAGGGTGGTAGTAAGTGCTTAAATGAAGTTTAGTATCCAAGGAATTCTAAAGACTTTTCCAAAATCTTGATGTAAAATGGGGATCATGATAAACAAAATCGATTGGGGTATGCCATGGAGTTCTACAAATTCATTAATATATAGTCTTGCGGGACGTTCAAGTGGTAAATATTATCTTATATCAAGAAAATGTGATGAATTGGTAAGACGATCAACAATGACCCATATTGTATCATTTCTCCTAGGAGTCTTTGGTAGCCCAATGAAAAATTCCATCATAATATTATCCCATTTCCACTCAGTTTTGGGAAGAGGTTGCATGAATCCTCCAGGTTGTTTCCATTTGGCTTTCACTTACTGAGAAACCATACATTTTGACACAAAATTAGAAATATCCCTCTTCATACTGTCCCACAAAAATTGTTCCTTCAAATCTCTATACATCTTGGTTCTCCCAGGGTGTATAGAGAAATTAGAGCTATGAGCATCATCCAACAACCCCTTTTTAGATCAGGTATATCAGGGACACAAAGTCTCTTCCCAAATTTCAAAATTCTATCTCTATATACGAAGTCACACAATCTCCCATCATTTACAGCTTTAATCTTCTTTTGAAACACCTCATCATTAGTCTGAATTTTTTTTTATCATTTCCAGTAAATATGGTTTGGAAACCATTTGAAAAAGTATTGATGTTTCACCTTCCATGGTTATTCCCATATCCATCTTTACTAGATTTATAAAAATAGGATCCCTTTAAACTCTCATCTTGTCCAAAACATAATGATTCTTTTTTTCTCAAAGCATGTGCCACCTTATTTGCGTTCCCTAGGTGGTAGTGTATTATGCAATCATAATCCTTGAGTAGTTCAAGACATCTCTTTTGCCTCATGTTGAGTTCTTTTTGCGAGAAAATATACTTCAAACTCTTGTGATCAGTAAAAATCTCAAATTCTTCACCATAGAGGTAGTGTATCCTTATCTTCAGAGCAAAGATTACAACTACTAACTTAAGATCATGAGTGAGATAGTTTTTCTCAGGAATTTTTCATTATCGTGATGCATAAGAAATAATTGTATCATTCTGCATAAGGACACAACCAAGTCCTTTCTTTGAAGCATCACTATAAATAAAAAAAACTATCATTCCCAGATGGTAGAGTCAAGATAGGTGCGTTGACTAATATTCTCTTCAGTTCTTCAAAACATTCTTCACACTCTTTTTTCCAAAAAAATTTAACCCCTTTACGTGTGAGCTTGGTTAATGGGTTAGCCAACCGGTCAAAATTCTGGATGAAACATCGATAATAACCTGCTAAACCAATAAAACTGCAGACCTAAATTATACTCATCATTACTGGTCATTCATGGATTTCCTTATTCTTCGAAGGATCAATAGATATTCCATCCTTAGAGGCAATAAGGCGAAGAAAAGAAATCTCTTGAATCCATAATTCACGCTTGATAAATTTCCCATATAATTCATTTCTTCTGAGGGTTTTTAGAATAGTGAACAAGTGATTTTCATGATCTTTGTATCTTTTTGAGTAAACCAAGATATCATCAATAAATACCACTAAAAAGTCATCAAGATATTCCTTGAAAACTCTATTCATTAAATCCATAAATACAGATGGTGAATTAGTCAATTCAAAAGGCATTACTGTAAACTCATAATTCTTGTACCTAGTTCAAAATACTATTTTCTGAATGTCAAACTTCTTCACACACAACTGATGATATTCAGATCAAAGCTCAATCTTTGAAAAATATTGAGCTCCATGAATTTGGTCAAATAAATCATCAATGTGATGTAGGGGATACTTGTTCTTTATTATTATAGAATTGATATCCCTATAGTCAATGGACAACCTCATAGATACATCTTTCTTCTTAACAAAAAGGACAAGGGCTCCCCATAGAGAAACACTAGGGGGAATAAATCCCTTATTACTCAATTCCTCTAATTGTTTATTTAGTTCCACTAATTCCATAGTATCCATTATATAAGGGGTCTTTGATATAGGCCTTGAACCAGGAATTAAATCAATAGAAAATTCAATTTCTCATTATGGAGGATGTCTAGGTAAATATTCTGGAAACACATCAATATATTCTTGCACAATAGGTATGCCCTCTATTCGAACATTTTTTTCCTCACCTATAATTATTTATTTATCTTCCTCCCCTATAATTAAATTTAGTAGAGCTATTGGGGGTAGATTGAGATAAGAATCAGGTGGTGACGTTTCTGCTCTAAAGATAAGGTAATATTTATCATCATCAAAAATTGTAACCTCCTTCTTCTTACAATAAATTTTCTCATCACGGTCCGAAAGACAATCCATTTCGAGGATTATATTAAATTCAATAATTTTTATGATGATGATATCAGCAGATAAAGAACATTTATATGCCTTAATGGGAACTGATTCACAAAACTTTGTTGTGATGATACTTCCCTTAGGAGCTTTTACTGACAAATCCTTTGTTATGTCAGATTAAAAATATCTAATTTTCTTAGAAAACTAGGAAGATATGAAAGAATGCGATGATCTAGAATAAAAAAAAGCATTGGATATACTTGAGGAAACCATTAAATTTTTTTCCACCACATCTTTAAGAGCTTCAACCTCAGCAATAGTGATCACATAAGCTTGGACTTGATCCCTTGACCTTTTCTGAGGTAAGTTTCCCCGATTCTTAGGACATTTATTTTCATAATGTCCCATCTCACTGAAATTGTAGAATTGAACATTGGTAGCTTCTTTCTTCCCCTTAAAATCACCAGAAATATGGAATTTCTATCCACATTTATAGCATTACTCCTTTTCCTTTTAGACATGCACCAGGGTGCTTCCTTCCACAATTATCACAGGGTGGAAATTTAACTCTTCCCTTCTTCCTCATTTCCTTATTTCCTTTCCTAGAGTGTTTTTTAAATCTCTTCTTCTCTTTCTTTGATGTAAAGTCACAAGACATAGATAATTACTTTTCTGTATTGATAACACATGAGAAAATATCTTCATACGATGAGAAGGATTGTGAGACTATTTCTCGATGGATAAATGGTTTTAACCCATCATGAAATGATCAATCTTACTTCTTGGGTTACGTATATAATTTTAAGCATGCCTTTCTAACATTGTAAAGTTAGCTTCATACTTTGTGACATTCTCATCCTCCTTTTGTCTTAGACTCAGAAATTTGATTTCCATATCCGCTCGATGGTCACAAGGAAAGTATTTTTCTAAGAAAAACTCTTTAAACTCCCCCATTACATATTTGATACTTATTTATCCTATTTTGTGTATTGAATTAATGACCCCCATTTATTTCCATATTCGGTGTGGAAATGAACTTCCATGACAACTTTTTCCCTTTCGCTACTTCCCATTGAATGAAATATTTTCTCTAAGCAACTTATCCATTGGTCAGCTACTAAGGGAATTGTACTCCCATTGAATATTGGTGGTTTTTTCCTCATGAAGCGGTTTGACATTGATCCTCTTCATTGTGAATCAGGGTGATCCATATGGGTAAGGTTTTTATTCATAACCTGAGTGAGTTGTCCCAGTATGGTGATAAGTTGATTAGCACCAGTTGCATCCCCAACTCCACTATAATTATCTTGAGTATGAGGGAAATCCCTACATGGATTACGTGCATTAATATGGTTTCCATTCCTTCAAATAAGTTCCATTTCTAAACAATAGAATACACTAGATTAGTTTATGAATCACAATACATAATTCCAAACTTGTAAAACACTTAAAATAAATTGAGCAATTTAGGGATATAATCAATAATCATAAAAAATGTTTTATTTGAGGAGGTATATACTCATAAATTCTTCCTAATGTTTTTTAAAGAAAATGTGAATTATCCTAAGCATATCCCCTGGGAGTGTCGTAACCTAGAGTGCAGTAAGGCCCATTGTCATGTACCAAGATACCCCGGGTCAAGCCTGAAACTCCTTGTCAGAGTTTTCACTCCTAGGTACATCTGTGCCAGAGCCACCTCTACCTGATCATATCTAGACAGGGATATATTTCTTGGGAAATATAAAAAATCTCTACATTACTAAAATTCTAGGAAGTTATTCTATACAATCCTCAAAGTCTATCTTATGGTAATGTGCACTAATCAGAGTTTATCTAAATCTAGTTTCCAAGGTTTGTACTAAAATATCTCTGATACCAAATGTAACGCCCTGACCCCAATTACCCATATTCAGTGCTTTATTACATATAATTGGCATGATACATGGAATCATGTCCCGAAATACTGAACAGTTTAGTATTATTGGAAACAGGATACATACATAAGTTTAAGATTACAACTTGAGAAGAAATACAACACTAATTTATTCCCTTAAAAAAATCCAAGCCTACTAGATTATGCCTGCAAGTCACTCATAACTAACTTCTTCATATCCTAGGAAAATGAAACATAAGAACTGGGTGATCTCAAATGATCAGTAAGAGTAAGAAGTACAATGGAAGATAACATAAACATTAGGCATGTTGAATAATGAAAGCACATGCCTTTAGAAAAAATAAACATGAACACTTTATGGATGGAATATGAGCTGAGTAAATAATTCCATAATAAAACACAGTCATGGGTATTCTACTACTTGAATAAACACATGAACCATCATTATTATTTTCATAATGAGGTAATGTATAATATCAGACTTTCTGAAACATCTTGTCAAGGCCTCGACCAAGACGTCTAAAGATGATTTAGGCCTCAACCAAAACCATATATAAAATTGGGAAAGGCCTCAACCAATTCCATGTCTAATGTCTCATGAGACTTACTGATGCACCGAGGAGCTATAGCAGTCTCCACCCATCACATACTATGTCCAATACATTCCTCATATAAAAAAGGCAGAAACATAACATAAACATTCATATTAAAACTAGCATACGAAATGTCAATAATTTTACCAGAAACCATGATTGGTATAAAAATAACACATCCTCAGTAGAACATATCACAAAACCTTAAATAAAATATTGAATATTTGTATCATAATTAATCAACTTCAAACAAGTGTAAATTTTATCAAAGGATGTTGACATAAATGAAATCAAAATTTTTTAAGAGAAATATCTCTTTCTATTTTGAAATAATTTAAGAGTCATATAATTATAAAAGAAAAAATTTATTTTTAAAATATTCTTATAATATTGTAAGGGAAGTTTTAACAATGTTAAAATGGGATAAAATAGTTGCACCCACCATATAAGTTAAAAAACATTCTTACCTTAATTTTGTCGAAAAGGTCATAAAGTACCTTGTTTGAAAAACGATGGAAAGATTCATTTCAAATAATATAAGGTCAAATAAAGGTATAAATTAATTTAACCCATAGTATAGTAAATATTAATTTTTTTTTGAAATACATTTTTAAGAAAACACAGATGTGGATGATAAAGAGGTCACATTAGATACTTACGTAAAAACAACCTCGGATAATAAAGAGATTGTGAAATTAACCCCTACCTTGTAATTTTACTTGGTCGAGGGTATGTTAACCTCCTGTATAATAGTTTAATAATTGTTATTAAATTATAGAATAACCATATAACTAAATATGATATCATATATGATCTTATAATATTTTTTTGTTAATAATATTTTAGTATTATTGTCGTTTCGCGTGTTAACTGTTTCGTTTTCCTTTATATGTTTTGTTACATAAGCTGTGTTTGTTATGGATAGGATATTTTTGATTCATATCTAGAATGATATTACGTTCTTAAACATTATTTTAAATCATTAAATGAAAATTATTCTTGAATGGTTATGATGGGGAAATGAATCTCCTCGCGTTCGTGGAGACGGTAATCCGTACGCACGCATGAGCGACAATATCATTATATTGATGGTGAAATCATATGTAATTGGATGGTATATCCTATATAAAGAATCATTAACATGTTATATTTATTATTTAAATTATTTATAATCATTATTATATCCATCCAAATAATTAAGTGTTTGAATAACAAACTACACCACGACGTGGAGACGGTAAGCCAAATGTACGCACATATGGTGAATTTTTCATTCATAGGATGGATTGAAAAATGAATATAGTTGTTCCATATTTATAATAACATCACAGTATTTAGAAGATAATGGATTTATTATTTTTGTATGGAAACAAAAAAGAAATAGGAAGTGGAAGAAGAAAAGAACTTTGAAAGAGGTGGTGAAATTATTACCTCTTCTTCGGGTGTTTCATTTTGAGTTGATCAAAAGGGCTCCTTAGGTTGAATTTATGATCAAATTATGGAATCTAGGTTGATTTTAGAGAAGCTGGGAGGATATTTGGGAAGGTTTTGTCTGAGAAAAATGGCTTTGTAGGTGTGAAATTAATAGAAGGGGAAGTACCCTTTTTTAAGAGAGGTGAGGGTCACTTTAGCAAAAGCTTGAAATATTATTTTATAATAAAATAATTTTCAGTTCCTAATGGCTCAAAAATGATTTAATTCGAGGATAAGGTAGGTATGGGTCTAAAAAAACTAAAAAAATAGGTTTTATAAAGGTTTATTTTACATTATTAACCTTATCTTTTAGATTTAACTCTTAGTTAAATAGTTTTATATTTACCATGTCTCTTTGTATTTTTATATTATATGGTTAATAAACTTACTATAAAAATCGAAGAGAACCCCTATTGGTTCATTATTAATATATATAACCTTATCTAAGTTTTTTTTTTCTGAACTTTATATTTTTAGGAATATTATATCAATTAATAATGTAGTATTTGTTTTAAAAACTCAATTATGTCAATTTTGATAGTATTTAGTATTTGATTTTTTTAAAACCATAAAAACTTTATCACTTAGAATAAAAATTATTTAATAGACCCTAAAATGTCATATTAACCTATAAAATTATTTTAATTCATCAAAAGTCTCAATTTACATTTATTTTTATATTTATAATATCAATTATTTTAATATTTCATTATTACGATAATTACTGCGTCATCATTGTGTCATAAATAAATTAAATTATTTAAGGTATAAGAATTATAAATAAAATTCCATTATGTATGAAATATTTTTAGATTTCCGATGAATATTTATTGTCGAATTTATATTGTTTTTAACCCTATATTAAAAATAGTCTAGTTATTAAACTTTGAATTTAACCCTTTTAACTCTTCTTTAAATAAAATAATTATAAATATCCTAATATTATCCAAGTGGAACATAATTATCGATCGTGAGATTAAATTTGATGAAATATGTTATTATGTTTAATGATCTATGTGGCACACATGATCATGCACATATTATGAATGGTGCACCCAGATAGTGCTCCAATGCATTGGGTGATGTTTTAGTCTAATGATACATCATGTATGAGATTAGGGATTAAACCTATTCCATTATGGGACTTTTTCTACCATGTTATTCTATCTTGGTAGTTATCCTTGACTTATGTAATGAAATTATTTATATTGTTTCCACATTCCCATGTAGCCTTTATACTCTCATGATATATCATTCCTCATTGTTCAAGATTATGATTCTCAGCCCTCTTATGTTACCTTGATATACCTATTGGATCACATTTACTACTTTAACTCATGTTATAATTTATTATTCCCTTAATTTTATTTATAGATCACCCCTTTCTTATGTATGACCCAAGGTTATACCATGAACTTTCAAAATAATGATAGATTTTTAGGTGCATGTTAAGGATGTTTTCAAATATATTATTGTATCAAGGTTTCAAGTTGATGTTATATGTTTCTAATATTACAAAGACACTAATCTATATGATATTATAGGATTGATTTATGTGTACCTTTATATAATAAATCATAAAATAAATTATATTAAATATATGTGTAATTATATAATCCAAGGAAACTATGGATTTCCATTATATATCCCTTTAATGATGATAACATAACTTTGGAATGTTACTTTCTCCACCCTCAACTCATATTTACTATACATTTCATACATATTTTCTTTTAGAAATATCTTTAGTACAACATTTAATTTCTCATAATACTCCCCATTTATTTTGTATTAGACAATAATATCATATATTAAGAATACTAAAAATTTTTCTTGGTAATCCCTAAATTCTATATTCATTATGTCCACAAAAATTGTTGTAGATTTGGTGAGTCCAAATTCCATCACTATAAACTCATAGCTCCCATACCTTATACAAAAATTAGTCTTGGGGATATTCACCTTATTCACCTTTACATGAAAATAACATAATTGAAGATCCACCTTAGAGAAGTATTGGGTTCCACATGGATGAATGAATAAATCCTCAATACATGGAAGAGTATACTTGTTCTTTATCATAACTTTTTTAGTTCATGATAATGAATGTAAAGGAAAATTGAACCATCATTATTATTATTAAAGAGGACCGGTATAAGGCCCCGACCTTAAACCTTACTTAATATTGAATTAAATGAATAATTCACATTGAGGATCTTTTCAGGTTTAGAGTTTTAGAGAATTATGACATAACTATTACATCTCAAAAGATTACAAAGTAGACACTTCTACTATGTTTCCATAAAATAAAAAAAACTCTTAAAAAGAGACATGTCTAGTTCCATGTTTTATATAGCATGATTCTTCCTTGATCCCGTCCTTGACCCTATTCCACATTAAGTCCTGTGAAAAACATTTCAAAAAAAAAAACTTGGGGTGAGCATAAAAAGCTCAGTAAGGGATACATAAAGAATGAAAACTGTTAGTTTTTCAAACATCATGTAAACCATGTATACTTTATCAAAGTAATACCTTCACCTTCATGAAGTAGTAAAAACTCTTCACTGAATAAAATATCATTACTTACCCTTTTTTAACCAAAGTATTACCATAAAACCCATATAAAGAACACATAACATATAAAGGTAACTTGGGACATAAACATACTTAAGTGGAATAAACATACGGTTGACTTCCACACATATCACATAATAGAATAGCCATACGGCCAACTTCCATAAATACTTAATGGAATAGCCATACAGCCGACTTCCATACCCAATGCATTGGAGGTTATAAAGTAACCACCCGTCCTGGTATTCATGGAACCACCCGTCATATGGTTTATCACGTAACCACCCATCAAATGTCCAAGTACCAATATAAAATCATAAAACATAAAAACAATATAAAGGAATGATAACATTTCCACATTTCAATCACAGTATATCATTTAAATATATTTACATAATAGAATCCTTTATCAAAACCATTTTCAATACCAAAATACATAAAAGAGTATATGGTATTTATTTTATTTTAAAAACATTATGGCTTGTTGAGGAAGCCAAAGACAAAATAATACTCTCGGCGGCGGAAAAGGTCGTTGTCACCGCGTACGTTAAAAAAACATTCCTTTTAGTCATTTAGTAAAATGAATCATATAAAAAGATTCCTTTTGTATGAAAGTAAAAGTCAAAAGGGGTTTATACATTGTATAAAAGAAGTTGTGTATAAAATGAAATATTCCTCAATTAAAGGAGATTGAGACAAAGTCCCTTACCTCGGGTCCGACTTGACTCGATCGTTCTTTAACGTCCTGAATAATAAAAATGAGTTAATTTCTATTTGCTTAAGAACCTTTTTCAAGTTCATTATTCCTTTTTATATCACTTATTTCCATGTTATAAACATTATGTAACCATTTAAGTTAATAATGTTTGTTTTTATGATATTTGGTTCTTAAGTTGAAAGTGGACTTCTTACAATTACATGATGTTTGTGTGGTCAAAGGTTCTTTATATCCAGAATGAAATTACTGATTTGGATATCATATATATCATATATATCCAGCATATACATGTATTTATAATATTACATAATCATTTAGAGGTAAGAAATGAAATGCACCATTCATGGAGACGGTAAGCCGTATGTACGCATGAACGATACTTTCATTTCTTTGTCATATTAATGGAATTAAAACTAAATGAGAGGTATGTATATTTTAATTCCAGAATTATATTAATCATTTAGATGTATCATTCGTCATATATATCCATTATATACATGTACTTATAATAGTACATTACATTTGGGGATAAGAAATGAAATGCACCGTTCATGAAGACGGTAAGCCGTACGTACACATGAACGCTACTTTCATTTCTATATCATAATTTAATAGAAATAAATAATAATGATATAGAGGTATATTATAATTACAGTATAACATCATATATAATAACTTTAAATACATCCATTATACGTCCCACATATGGCATTAACGAATCACATCACTTTTAGGGGGCGGTAGTCCGCACTTCCTAAAATGAAATTATCGTGTTTACCCACAATGGAAACCATAAAGGTATAACACAAATGAGAAATACAGAAGCTTAAGGAAAAAATAAACATATTATATGTCATATATAAATATAGTGATATCTTAATGGCCACCTTTGAAGGTGTTAGAAGAATATCGAACAATCATCGTTTCGGGAGGCAGAAATTCGCCATCCACGGAAACCGTATGTTCTTTAACCATTAGATGTAGGTGTGTGTAATTTTAGCTCGAATACTTATTATAAAAACATCCTAGTATATTGAGGATACTGTAGTTGTTACAAAATAAAAGAATAAAAAGAGTTTAGGGGGTTGGAGAAGCAAAATAAAACAAAAGGACTCAAAAGAAGACATTACCTTAAAATCGGGTAACTCTCTTAGATTTGAGATCAAAGGCTTCCTTGGGAAGAATTATGCCCAAAGTGAGGATTTAAGGAGTAATAAATAGATGTGGAGAGCCCAAATGGGTAGGGGTTGGCCGAGCCAAAGGCTTTGGGAGTGTGGGTAAGGAGGTAGAGGTGGGGGCCTTTTATAAGAGAAGAGGAGGGGCACTCTTGGAAGGTAAAGAAAAGTCACTTTATTTTAAAATGGTATTCGGATTTCCCCAAATTGATGTGTTTCGAGGATAAGGTGATAAGGGTTCAAAATCCACCCATACAATAGGTTTTGTCCATGTTTTGGTCTTAGATTTTACATTATCTTTCCATTTTATTTAAATCGTTAAATAATGAGGTCATCGCTGCATCATCATGATGTCATAAATAATTTAATTTATTTATTGTCTAAAAATTATAAAAAAACTATAATGATGTATGAAATCTTTTTATCTTTCTAATGAATATTTATAATCAAAATTCTGACTTGTATAACCCCATGTAAAAATTGTTTTAGTAAAACATTTCATGTTTGTGTCATTTTTACTTTAACATTAAATAAAAAGTATTTATGTCATTTTCCAACCAAAGTGGCTCCATGGGGTCCCCAAGTTGACTCATGGATTGTCTTGGTCGGACATGACACATCCAATGAGGGTAGGACATGTTTCAAGCTCATCTTATATTATTAAAACATTATTTTTACCTCAAACTACACTAATTACCTCTAATCACGATTAAAAACATAATAAGTTACTATTCACCAAAAAATTATTTTAATCCCATTGAACCACATTTTAATTCTTAATGACAACCATGTATGTCGGATTTTTGAAATTCAAAACATAGAGGTGGTAAAATTTCATTTAAACGAAAAATCAGTTTTTTAAGTACCACTTAGTGGTTTCACTATTCATCAAAAAATGAAGTTTTTCAAAAAAATACCAAAACATAACCCTAAGCTATATTTGATATTCTGAATTCAAAAATAAAGTCCATTTTACAAAATTCAAAACATATAAGTTGCATTAATTAATTTAATAATTAATTCCCGCTGTCAGAGCAAATAGCCTGTTTTTATGAAACAATAAGTATCAAAAGATTAACACTAGTTTAAGTCCAATTTCAAAGTGAAATTGATTCCAATGACCACCATTGGATTAAATGGTAAAAATATATTCCAATTTCTCTTTAAAACCAATTCAAAAGATAATATAATCATTTAAATAAATTAGATTAAAAAGAGGTTTTGAATTAAAATACAACATTTTACACTATTCATTAAAAAAATGAACTTTATCGGAAAATTTTTTACACAAAGTAAATTTTGATGTCCCGATTCTAAAGAAGAGTTATATTTGGTCCAATATAATGTATAAGAGTGATCAAAACTATATTTAATGATGGTTCACCATCAATAGGTGATAAGTGAACCTTTAGTGAAAATTAGGGTATAAATGCCTAAAATTGAATTCTTTACATATTTTAAGCCTTTATCTTTTATTGGATAAATGTAAAAACATTTAAAAAACATATATAATCATATTTTAGTTATTTCTATCCATTCCCGCCAATATAACGGCTACATGTTAACTACCATTTAAAATAATATTATTATATTACTAGTGTACAACGTAAGTTTTCAAAGAAACTCATCATTGCGTATCGAGTACGCTATCGAATGTAGAAACCACTTTTAATTAAAATTAATATTTAATTCATAAATATTAAAAAATATGAAAATGTTTTATTCATTATTTACCTGGGATGTTACATCCTTCCCCCCTTTTGGGAATTGCGTCCTTGCAATTTTATTCACTTATCAAAATAAGTTGGGGTATTTATCCCTCATAGCATTTTCAGATTCCCACGTTGTCTCTTTAACCATATGGTTTTTCCACAAAACCTTTACCTGGTGAATTAACTTATTTCGCAACACTTTCTCTCTTTGGTCAAGAATCTGGACTGGTTGTTCTTCATAAGAGAGGTTCTCTTCCAGCTCAACTACCTCTGGGCTCAAAATATGAGATGAATCTGGCATATACTTCCTCAACATCAAAACATGAAAAACATTGTGTACCTGAGATAAACTCGGAGGTAAAGCCACTCGGTAAGCAACTGATCCAACTCTCTCTAGAATTTCATATGGTCCAATGAACCTTGGACTCAACTATCCTTTCTTACCAAATCTCAAAACACAATCATTATCAATGTTGAATTCATGCAACTTACCCTTCTGTACCAACTCTACCTTTTTCTGCAACTCACTGTCTTGCTTCTGTGCTTTCTTGATTCTGTCTGATAGAGAAGATTTCACTGATACCTGAAACAAAACAGAAGAAATTCCTGCACCAACAACTTCTATGCCAAATTTCATCAAATCAAAAACCAAAGGATCTCGTTCCAAACATATCATGGTTAATGAAGCATTACTTTTTCGACTCAAAGCATCAGCCACTTTATTGGCTTTTCCCATATGGTAATGAATTGTAAAATCATAATCCTTGATTAATTCCATCCATCTCCTCTTTCTCATGTTCAATTCTTTCTTAGTGAATATATACTTTAAACTTTTGTGATCAATATATATTTCACACTTTACTCCATACAAATGATGCCTCCAAATTTTTAAAGCAAAAACAACAGCATCTAATTCCAAATCATGTGTAGGGTAATTTACCTCATGAGTTTTCAACTGACGTAAAGCATAAGCAATTACCTGATCATTCTGCATAAGGACACAACCAAGTCCCTTCAATGAAGCATCACTGTATATAACAAACTCACCATTCCTGGAAGGAAGTGCCAAAACTGGAGCATTCACCAATCTTCTCTTCAACTCCTGAAAACAATCATCACATTCTTTTGTCCAGATGAACTTAACACCCTTACGAGATAGATCAGTCATTGGACTAGATAACCGTGAAATTTTTCAACAAAACTTCAGTAGTAACCTGCCAAACCAAGAAAACTACGGATCTTGGCTACATTTGTAGGTCTTGGTCATTCTTCAACAACTTTTGTTTTAGCAGGATCAATAGTTATGCCATCTTTTGAAACAATGTGACCCAGGAAAGAAATTTGTTGTAACCAAAACTCACACTTGCTGAATTTTCCATATAGTTTCTTTTCTTTTAAGGTTTGCAAGATAACCCTTTAATGACTTTCATGCTCCTCTTTACTTTTAGAAAACTCCAAAATATCATCAATGAAAACAACCAAAAACTTATCCAAGAAATCATGAAAAATTATATTCATAAGGTCCATGAATACAGCAGGTGCATTGGTTAACCGAAAAGGCATAACTACAGATTCATAATGGCCATATCTAGTATGGAACGCAGTCTTTGGAACGTCTGCTTCTTTTACTTTCAACTGATGGTACCCCGACCTCAAGTCAATATTAGAAAAATACTCAGCTCTTTGGAGCTGATCAAACAAATCATCGATATGAGGCAAAGGATACTTGTTCTTAACAGTATTATTATTCAAGGCTCTATAATCAATGCAAAGTCTCATTGATCCATCCTTCTTTTTAACAAACAAGACAGGAGCACCCCATGGTGATGTGCTAGGTCGAATGAAACCTTTATCTAATAACTCCTGCAATTTCTTCTTTAACTCTAAAAGTTCAACTTGAGCCATTCGATAAGGGGGTTTTGAAATTGGCTTAGAACCAGGAACTAAGTCAACAGTAAATTCAACTTCCCGATCATGAATAATACTAGGAAACTCACCAGGAAAAATATTAAGATACTCATTTACCACTGGAACATCATTAATCTGAACAGTTCCTTTATTTTCAAAAATATGTGCAAGGTAACATTCATTTCCATCTTTTACTAGTTTCTCAACTTCATGATATGTTATCAAAATCAAGGGTTCATTCTTGTACACAAACTAAAAATATTTCTGAAAAGAAACCATTTTAGCTCTGCAGTCAATCTTAGCATGATAAACAGAAAGCCAGTCCATGCCCAAAATAACATCAAACTCTACTAGAGGAAAAACAATAAGGTTTGCTGGTAGATTCTTTCCACACACAAGGATATGAAGGTTCTTATAATTCCTTTTTGTCTCAACGTTCCCTCCAGGTGTTTTTACCATAAGTTCAGGATTCATATCTTGAGATGTAATTTTCAATTTACTAGAAAACTTCTAAAAAATGAAAGAATGTGTAGACCCTGAATCAAACAACACATTGGCATAATCTGAAGAAACAAACAGTGTACCTGATACTACTTCATTTGATGGCCCAACATCTGTTGAAGTTGTTGCAAAGGATTTCACCACACCTTTCTGCTTGTAGTCTGGCTGCTTTCCCACAGTTGAGTTCTTCATTGGACACTCGTTTGCATAATGACCCATTTCATTACACTTAAAACATCTTACCACTAGCTTTTCATTGCCTGCTTGATCATCTTCCTTACAGTTACGAGCAATATGACCAGACTTACCACACTGAAATCACTTACCAGACATGGATAAACATTCTCCAGGATTCATTTTACCACACTTTTCATAGGATGGATATTTGGTTTTCTTACCTCCTTGCTTCTTTGATGAATTCTTCCCCTTTTCCTACCAACTAGACCTTTTATTCTGTTATTTTTCATAGAACACCTGATCATCGGCAAACTTCATTTCCACCTTCTCCGCACATCGAACAAGTTTTTCATAACTTTTGAACTCACGAGATGCTAAAGACCTTCGATACTTTGGATTTAACCCTGAGTAAAAATGGTTTATTTTACTACCAAGATCTCATATTAAGTTTGGAGCATACCTTGCCAATCGAGTGAACTTTGATTCATAAGAATCCACTGAATCATCCTCTTGTCTCAATTCTAGGAACTGTTTTTCCATCCTAAGATGGACCAACTTAGTAAAATATTTCTCATGAAACATACCTTTGAATTCGGTCCAGTGAAGATCCTCAATCTCATCACTATCCCTGATATTTTTCACCATCGACCACCACTGATTAGCTTCACCTTCAAAACGGTAAACAACAAGACTAACCTTTTGATGTTCGGAACACCCCATGACATCAAAAATATTCTCCAGTGCTTTAATCCACCCTCTAGCTTGCAATGGGTTAGATGATCCTCTAAATGATGGGGGATGTTGCCTCATGAAATGTTCCACCACTGACATATTCCTCTGCGGTTGATCTGGATGATCTCATGCATGGATACCACCACCATTTATAGCCTGAGTCAACTGTTCCATCACTGCAACGAACTGTTCAGTTCCAATTCCAACCATCTCAGGTTGCTGATTTGGAAGGTTGTCTTCCTCCTGATGTCGTCCCAACATAGATGCTTTGTTTCCTCTACGGAAAACCATTCTGAACAAAGAAATATCTTAGGCGAAGCAACATGGTAATCTTTAAATTCTATATCATTTCAATCAAACCATTAATTAACTTATAATTTTACACTTTTCTAACACCTAAAGTAGTCTAAACCGACCTCTGATACCAACTATAAGGCCCCGACCTTAAACCTTACTTAATATTGAATTAAATGAATAATTCACATTGAGGATCTTTTCAGGTTTAGAGTTTTAGAGAATTATGACATAACTATTACATCTCAAAAGATTACAAAGTATACACTTCTACTATGTTTCCATAAAATAAGAAAAACTCTTAAAAAGTGACATGTCTAGTTCCATGTTTTATATAGCATGATTCTCCCTTGATCCTATCCTTGAACCTATTCCACATTAAGTCCTATGAAAAACATTTCAAAAAAAAAACTTGGGGTGAGCATAAAAAGCTCAGTAAGGGATACACAAAGAATGAAAACTGTTAGTTTTTCAAACATCATGTAAACCATGTATACTTTATCAAAGTAATACCTTCACCTTCATGATGTAGTAAAAACTCTTCACTGAATAAAATATCATTACTTACCCTTTTTTATCCAAAGGATTACCATAAACCCATATAAAGAACACATAACATATAAAGGTAACTTGGGACATAAACATACTTAAGTGGAATAACCATACGGTTGACTTCCACACATATCACATAATGGAATAGCCATACGACCAACTTCCATACATACTTAATGGAATAGCCATAAGACCGACTTCCATACCCAATGCATTGGAGGTTATAACGTAACCACCCATCCTGGTATTCACGACACCACCCGTCATATGGTTTATCACGTAACCACCCGTCAAATGTCTAAGTACAAATATAAAATCATAAAACATAAAACCAATATAAAGGAATGATAACATTTCCACATTTCAATCACAGTATATCATTTAAATATATTGACATAATAGAATCCATTTTCAATACCAAAATACATAAAAGAGTATATGGTATTTATTTTATTTTAAAAACATTAAAGCTTTTTGAGGAAGCCAAAGACCAAATAATACTCACGGTGGCGGAAAAGGTCGTTGTCACCGCGTACTTTAAAAAAAACATTCCTTTTTGTCGTTTAGTAAAACGCTTTGTATAAAAAGATTCCTTTTGTATGAAAGTAAATGTCAAAAGGGGTTTATACATCATGTAAAAGAAAGTTGTGTATAAAATGAAATATGCCTCAATGAAAGGAGATTGATACGAAGTCCCTTACCTCGTGTCCGACTTGACTCGATCGTTCTTTAACGTCCTGAATAATAAACATGAGTTAATTTCTATTTGCTTAAGAAACTTTTTCAAGTTCATTATTCCTTTTTGTATCACTTATTTCCATGTTATAAACATTATGTAACCATTTAAGTTAATAATGTTTGTTTTTTCGATATTTGGTTCTTAAGTCGAAAGTGGACTTCTTACAATTACATGTTGTTCGTGTGGTAAAAGGTTCTTTATATCCAGAATGACATTCCTGATTTGGATATCATATATATCATATATATCCAGCATATACATGTATTTATAATATTACATAATCATTTATAGGTAAGAAATGAAATGCACCGTTCATGGAGACGGTAAGCCGTATGTACGCATGAACACTACTTTCATTTCTTTGTCATATTAATGGAATTAAAACTAAATGAGAGGTATGTATATTTTAATTCCAGAATTATATTCGGCATTTAGATGTATCATTCTTCATATATATCCATTATATACATGTACTTATAATAGCACATTACATTTGGGGATAAGAAATGAAATGCACCGTTCATGGAGACAATAAGCCGTACGTATGCATGAACGCTACTTTAATTTCTATCTCATACTTTAATGGAAAGAAATAATAATGATATATAGGTATATTATAATTCCAGTATAACATCATATATAATAACTTTAAATACATCCTTTATACGTCCCACATATGGCATTAACGAATCACATCACTTTGAGGGGGTGGTAGTCCGCACTTCCTAAAATGAAATTATCGTGTTTACCCACAATGGAAACCATAAAGGTATACCACAAATGAAAAATACAGAAGAATAAGGAAAATAAAAACATATTATATGTCATATATAAATATAGTGACATCTTAATGTCCACCTTTGAAGTTGTTAGAAGAATATCGAACAATCATCGTTTTGGGAGGCAGAAATTCACCATCCACGGGAACAATATGTTATTTAACCATTAGATGTAGGTGTGTGTAAGTATAGCTCTAATAATTCTTATAAAAACATCCTAGTATATTGAGGATACCAGAGTTGTTACAAAAGAAAAGAATAAAAAGAGTTTAGGGGGTTGGAGAAGCAAAATAAAACAAAAGGACTCAAAAGAAGACATTACCTTAAAATCAGGTAACTCTCTTAGATTTGAGCTCTAAGGATTCCTTGGGAAGACTTCTGCCCAACGTGAGGATTTAAAGAGTAAAATAGGGATTTGGAGAGACAAAATGGACAGGGTTTGGCCGAGCCAAAGGCTTTGGGAGTGTGGGTAAGAAGGTAGAGGTGGGGGCCTTTTATAAGAGAAGAGGAGGGGCACTCTTGGAAGGTAAAGAAAAGTCACTTTATTTTAAAATGGTATTCGGATTTAAGAGGTCCCAAATTGATGTGTTTCGAGGATAAGGTGATAAGGGTTCTAAATCCACCCATCCAATAGGTTTTGGCCATGTGTAGGTCTTATATTTTATATTATCTTTCCATTTTATTTAAATCGTTAAATAATGAGGTCATCGCTACATCATCATGATGTCATAAATAATTTAATTTATTTAATGTTTAAAAATTATAAAAAAAATATCATGATGTATGAAATCTTTTTATCTTTATAATGAATATTTATAGTCAAAATTATGACTTGTATAACCCCATGTAAACATTGTTTTAGAAAAACATCTCATGTTTGTGTCATTTTTACTTTAACATTAAATAAAAAGTATTTATGTCATTTTCCAACCAAAGTGGCTCCATGGGGTCCCCAAGTTGACTCATGGATTGTCTTGGTCGGCCATGACACATCCAATGAGGGTAGGACATGTGTCAAGCTCATCTTATATTATTAAAACATTATTTTTACCTCAAACTACACTAATTACCTCTAATCGCGATTAAAAACATAATAAGTTACTATTCACCAAAAAATTATTTTAATCCCATTGAACCACATTTTACTTCTTAATTACAACCATTTATGTCATATTTTTTAAATTCAAAACATAGAGGTGGTAAAATTTCATTTAAACAAAAAATCAGTTTTTTAAGTACCACTTAGTGGTTTCACTATTCATCAAAAATTGAAGTTTTTCAGAAAAATACCAAAACTTCACCCTAAGATATATTTGATATTATGAATTCAAAAATTAAGTCCATTTTACAAAATTCAAAACATATAAGTTTCATTAATTAATTTAATAATTAATTCCCGCTGTCAGAGCAAATAGCCTGTTTTTATGAAACAATAAGTATCAAAAGATTAACACTAGTTTAAGTCCAATTTCAAAGTGAAATTGATTCCAATGACCACCATTGGATTAAATGGTAAAAATATATTCTAATTTCACTTTAAAACCAATTAAAAAGATAATATAATCATTTAAATAAATTAGATTAAAAGGGGTTTTGAATTAAAATACAACATTTTACATTATTCATTCAAAAAATGAACTTTATCAGAAATTTTTTTACACAAAGTAAATTTTGATGTCCCGATTCTAAAGAAGAGTTATATTTGGTCCAATAGAATTTATAAGAGTGATCAAAACTATATTTAATGACGGTTCTCCATCAAAAGGTGATAAGTGAACCTTTAGTGAAAATTAGGGTATAAGTGCCTAAAATTGAATTCTTTCCATATTTTAAGCCTTTATCTTTTATTTGATAAATGTAAAAACATTTAAAAAACATATATAATCATATTTTAGTTATTTCTATCCATTCCCTCCAATACAACGGATACATGTTAACTACCATTTAAAATAATATTATTATATTACTAGTGTACAACGTATGTTTTCAAAGAAACTCATCGTTGCGTATCGAGTACGCTATCGAATGTAGAAACCACTTTTAATTAAAAGTAATATTTAATTCATAAATATTAATAAATATGAAAATGTTTTATTCATTATTTACCTGGGATGTTACAACCGGTGCACCACACGATGAAGTACACGAAATTATAAACCCTTTATCCAAAATATCTTGTAATTATTTCTTTATATCCTCAAGTTTAACAATGGATATTCTATATAGAGTCTTTGATATTGATAAGGATACAGGTATAAGATCTATTGAGAACTCAAACTCATGGATATGTGGAATACTATGCAATTATTCAGGAAACAACTCAGTGAATTCTTTTATAATGGGCATGTCATCAAGGATGATCTATTATTGAGCCTAAATCATTTTAGAAAGATAGAATTTATCAGAAGGAAATAATATCCGTTCTTGTGATTTTAGTACCAAAGAAGATTCATCTTACCCCATTCACTTGTATGGAATTGAGGGGAAATTTTTGACATATTGGGTGATTTACTTCAATCAGAAATTTATTTTGTATCAGTATAATGACAGAAAATACATGCCTAGAATAACACCAAATTATTCTAAAGAGAGTTTCACAATGTTTTTTGGGACATTTATTTAGAAAATATGGATATGAGATAAGTTATATTCTTGGGAGAAAACAATTAACCCATTCAACATCTTCACCGATAACACAAATTTCATGTTTTTAAGTGGTGTTTGAATAAATCTATTAAACTTTAATGATATGAAAGAATGCATAGAACCATAGTTCTATAAGACATTTGAATTTCATGAATTTGTGACATGAATACTATTGAATATTTAATTCTTGTTTTAGTCATTTACTTCATAAAAAAATATGTGTAGGGATGAGAATTCCCAAACAATTAAACACATAAAAAGGAAACTATGAACATTAAATGGATAAATCATAATTTACATATATTCATTAACCTATTAATTTCTATGTTTCAATATAAATTATCCATGATCTATTTTCTAATATAAAATATTTTGGGAATTTTTTTACACTTAATAGTGGTTTGTAATGATCTTTCCAATTTATCAAAGAATTTCCCTTGGTAGTGTCAATCCAGGTGTGCAGAAAGGCCCATTTTCATGCACATGGTGAAGATTAATTCCATCTCAATGCGCTCTTTTTAGGGTTATTACCAATAAGTACATCTATTCGAGATCCATATCTACTTTTATTATCTAAGTAAGAACATATTTTCTTGGAAACAACTTACTATATACTTTTCAAAAATTTAGGGATGTTTTCCTTTGTTTTAGTATTATCCTTAAGGATTTAACTAGAGTTTTCTAATCCTAATTCTCTAAAATAACAAGACTTTCCTCTGGTACTAACTATGACATACCATAACTTTTATACAAATTGTTTCATGATTTATTATAAAAATGTACACATAATACAAAATGAGAAGATCATGAGGCCTAGTGAATTTGGAAAATTAGGTACATGACATAATAACAGGAAAATTAAATAAAACATCATTAATTAAAAACTTAAAAATATTCCCTTATTTTCCTTGGATCTTCTAAAACTTAATTAGATAACCTAGGGATGTACATAAGAAAGGGGAGACCTATAAATCCTAGTAAAAGAATAAAAAAGGAATAAAATAAGTTACATAAGTGGATGTGAGACAAGATTATTACCAAGGTAATATTATATGGGTGAAAATAATAATATTGAATAATGAGGCATGATATAACATGATAACATAAAAGAAACTTAGGAATGTATAAAAAACATAAAACAAGACATCAAAAACGCAATTCAAGGATAACCCACAAGAAAACAAAACATAACATTATTAAGATAACCTCTCATGTACCATACATGGAATATTATTAGATAAAAACATTACCCAATGCATTGGAGGGATATATAACAATAGTCCAACCTATTACTTCATGTCATGTACATACATAAGTGTGCCACATTGATCATATTAATTAAGGAATTATTTCATTAATTTTTGACCCATGTTTATGGAGTGTAGGTTACATCATTTAAATAAAAAAATCAATAGAGGATAGGTTAATTTAGGTGAATACCCTTGAGTGGAAATGGAGATGGGTATTTACAATAAAAATGATTGGCATAGAAAATTTCAAGATAATTTCAATATCATAAAAACTATAAATAAAGGTTTATATTAGGGGTAAGTGATAGAAAAGGGGTATCCAATTACCTAGTAATCATAAGGATGGTAAGAGGGATATGTAAAAACATATCCAAATTTGAACCATTGGAAATCAAAATACATGGTATAAGAAAGGTTCTTGAATAAAGAGTATACTGAGAGGATCCCTATCATGACCAAAATGATACTAAAATATTGGGATGGTATTTTGAATAGCCTAGGGGGAATCTTGGGAGGGATATAGAGAAGTAAATGTTGATTAATTTCATGATAAAATGTTTTTGAGTTAAAAGTAATGGTATGTTGAGTGAGTTTATATATCAAAATAGATAAGAGTTATTCATTAATTTCCAAACATAGGTTTTGGACTCTATATGATAAATTAATCAATACCACAATCCTCCCCAAGGTTTTACCTATGGTTTCTACCAAAAAGGAGTGGGTTTAATTATTTTATATATCTAAGAACCTAACTCATTAAAAATAATTCCCTTGGGGATGTGAAGGTTTGTCATGTGTATAAATAATTTATTTTAAATCCTTAAAATATTATATAGGTTTTTTAAGATTCAGTAAAGATTTATAAAATAAAACAAATAACTTAAAAAAATTATTTTAATGTAAAAACACATTTGTTTGTTTATAATCATTATAGTATTTATTACATAACTTTTGGGCTATTATGATGTCATAATACATATCGTATAATTATACCATATTTAATTTTTAACCAAAATTTGACACTCATAAAATTATGAAAAATTATTTATTAGATAATTTTTGTGTTGGGAAAAAATCCCTCAAGGTGTCATTGAATCATTTTGAGGTGATTGTGTTTGTTGACAAAGTGGACATCTGTGTTGTGATTGTTGACAAAGAAAACCATGACATAAAAATTTGTTGAAAAAGTGGATTTATTTGTGGCATGTCGAGTTCAAGGGATATGGTTAATGATCCATGTTTGATTCAAGAACGTCGACAAAGAAATGGATAATCTGGAGGCGGTTTAAAAAGAGTAGTAACAAGGTGGTGCCATTTTCCAGTGCTTGCCAAATTGTTGGGCATTAAAATCAACAAATGATGAAAAATGGTTTTTGGCAAAGGGACTTGCATGCCTTTTAATTGAAGGAGAGGAAACAAATGCGTCTAATTTTTTTCAATATCATAACATCAAAATATAGAAAATGGATAAGGGGCACCCAAGTTTTAGTGTTGGTCACGCAAGTGACTTGCGCGCCGAAACTTTCCCACCGAGAGAATACTTGCGCGCCATCGCGTAGGGTGTCCAAATGCCTATAAATAGAGGTTAACCCTTCCTCATTCAAAATGAGTTCAACAATTATAGAATTTCAGAGCTCCTGTCGCATAAGTATGGTGGTCATGCAAGTGGTGGTGTGGTCACACAAATAGAAGTTGTGCACCAGGTGATAGTTGCACGCCCAAGGTGGTTTGGGTGAGAAACGAAGTGAGTTGCCCAAGTTTAGAGTGGAAGAAGGAGGCGTCATGCAAGTTTTTGAGGTGGAATTGTGCGCCATATTTTGAAGAAGTGTGACAGTTGATGGTTGCATGCCAAAATTGGTTTGGGCGTAAAAGGGTGTGAGTCGCACCAGTTTGGAGTTGCAGAAGCTTGTGTCGTGCAAGTGGTTGAGGTGGACTTGAACGCCAGTTATAACTTGTACGCTGATACTTGCGCGCCAGCTTGGAGAAGGTCTCCAAGTAAGGTTGAAGTACGACAGTGATTCAGGGCTGCCTGGAAGATGGAAGATTGCCCGTTACCTTCGGTGCAAAGTGAGATTCATCTACGGGTGAAATTTGGACTTCAATAGAGCATCCACATACAACAGAGGATGTATTCATTAGTGATAATGAAGAGACCTACTGGTCTATAAACGGTGAGTGGATCCTTTCTAGAGTAGTGAGCGAAGAAAGAGGAAGAAGGTGATCCTCTCCCCCAACAGTGAGCCAAAGAGAGAGAGACATGGAGTGACCCTTTGGAAATCAGTGAGCTGACCCTAAACATTATAAAGGCCGTGAGCCTGGGAATAGAAGTGATCTATCCTAGACCTTGTAAACAACAGTGCTCTTTTAGTTGATTTAGTACATCGGTACATCGTCGGTGTATGCTCCTTGGATGTATCCCAATGAGGGTGAACCAAGTAAAAATTGTTGTGTCCTATGCATGCTTTAGTTTCTGTTTATACTTTGCTGCAGGAAAGAGAGAGAAGAGATTCTTGCTTAACAGTGAGACAAGATCAATAGGGGAGGTTGTTTTAATCTATCATACCCTGATTCACCCCCCTCTTAGGGTATCTAACCTAGTGGACCTAACAAGTGGTATCGGAGGGAAAGGTTTATATCAGTGGTTCTCACTCAAATGGAGGTCACTAATCATAAAGGGATTCTGATCTTCGACGGGAACAATTTTCAGCTATAGAATAATCGAATGCAACACTACCTCTAATCTTTGGGAATGGACATATTCATGGCAGCAATGCATGGCATAACATCAGATATTAATAGTGGTGCATTATCAGAAGCTGAACGTAGAGAGTTGGATGCAGATGCCAAAACAATTAATTCTTTAGGGGGAGCCCTATCCAATCCTATATATACAAAGGTGATGTCATGAAAAACGTCACATGTCATGTGGGAAAAGCTATTGAATATATATGAAGGGGATACAAAGGTTAGGGAGGCAAAGCAGCAAGTGTTGTGGAACAAGTATGCAGATCTGAGAGTGAACCCGAATGAGTCTGTTGATGCATTCTTTGACAGGGTAAATATTGTAGTAGAATACATGCGAGGTCCTAGTGAAGTTATTAAAGACATAAAAATTGTGAAGCACATCTTGAGAAAACTTCCACCTCAGTTCAATCTAAAAGTTTCTATTTTGGAAGATAAAAATCCGAAAGAGTTGACATTGGATAACCTGCACAACACCCTTGTTGCATATGAAATGAGAAATGATGATAACATTGCTGTGGAAAAGGGGAAATCCAAAGAGGTGGTATTTAAGGCCATAAAGAAGCTAACCATTGAATATTATCAAGAGGAAGAAGAGATAGATGAGGTAATGTCATTCCTCTCCTGAAATCTTCAAATAGGAAAAGGAAAGTTCAAAGGGAAACTTCCACTCGCTTGCTATAGATGTGGAAAAGTTGGTCATCTTTCCACAAGGTGACCAAAAAAGTTTCAAGAAGAAAATGATGAAGATGAATTTGAAATTCCTAAGAAGAAATCTTCAACCTATATGAAAGGGAATGAGCAGTTCAAGAGAAATTTCTTCAAGAAGAAGAATCTTTTTTCACAAGAAATAGACAGTTCATATGAGTCCGAGGTTGAAGATGTTGAGTAGATTGAAAATTGTAAAGATCATGGAGAAAATGCAATGGTGGCTATTGTCGGTAGTGCTCAAGAAAAGTAATAAACTAATTCTAAAGAAGAAGAAGAAGAAGTTGAAGGAAGAATAAATATGCAAGATGAGTTAGAGGCTGCTCTTGAGGAGATAGATGTTTAGAGAGCGAAAACAAAGAAATCTAACAAAGTTGTTCATGATGCCAAACTCTATATGCAGCAGTAGGAAGAAGAGAAGTCTGAGTTGATGGAATAAATTGATAATCTCAAGTTATCAACATCAGAGAACTCAGAAAAAGTTAGTGAGTATAAGATCAAGATTGAAGAATAGAAAAGTGAGATCAATGGATTGAATAGAAAAGTGAAATATCAAGTCAAGTGTATCGAAGAACATGAAGAAGAAGTGGTCAGTCTACGATGAAAAATGAAGGATCAATAAAAACTCTTGACCCCCAATGTGATATTAGAAAAGTAGTCCATTCATAAGACAGAAAGGATGAAAGAGGATGCTAGTAGTTCAGTAGGAAAGAAGTAGTAATTGAGCTCAGATGATAAGACCGATTCAGGGCCTGATCAGAAACAAAAGTCTATGAAAATTGAAGTCAGACCGCAAGAACCTATCCTGAGATTGAAGGATGATTTGGGCATAGAGAAAAATCAGAATATTCAGAGATCACAATGGGAAACTTGTAGTGCATAAGTAACACGAAGGAATGCACCTTATATCAGGTGTTATTGTTGTGGAAAGATGGGATATTCACAGTATGTGTGTTCCATATCCAAGAGATATAAAAGGGAACAAGAACAGAGGTGGAAGACAAACATAGAACGGTTTTCCAGAACATATTTCAAAGGAAACTGTTTTTGGTGCGGAGGATTTGGGCACATGGCTAGGTACTGCACTTCGACCATACAGAGGATTATGCCAAAGAGGAATCAAAATTCTAACAAGTAGCAGATCAATAAACCACCAGGTGAGTTAAAAATGCAGAATAGATTTTTGGCTTTGCAAGATGAAGCTGATCAATCATACTCTGAGAAATAATAGAAGTCTCAATCCAGGACGAGTGTGAAGGAAAAAATATGGACCAAGAAGAAGAAGAATGAGATGGATGTGGTGAAAAAAATTTCTCTTAAGGCATCAGATTGCTCTGGTGTGTGGATCCTTGATAGTGGTTGCACATACCATATGATAGGTAACAAGGATCTCATTACAGGAATTAAATACGACAAAGAAGGTGTTGTCATGTTTGGGAACGATGAAGGTTAGAAGATTATTGGTTCTGAAAAGGCTAATTTTGGGGGAAAATAAATGAGACGTGCTGATATCTTGGTAGTAGAGGGCCTCAGTCATAACTTGCTCATTGTCAGTAAACTATGGGAATCTGGGAACTCTATCCAATTTACCAAGAATATGTGTGTTGTGAAAGGAAAATATGGAGCATTTGTTCTACTGGGAAAATGAACAAAGGGAAATCTTTACCTTGTAAGTGGGGAAGAATATATGTGTCTTTTATCCAGAGAGGAAGAAAACAAGCTGTGGCATAAGAAACTTGGTCATCTATTCCCACCATCTATGGAAGATCTTGTAAAGTTTGATGCTGCTAAAGACCTTACCAAATTATCATGTGATCGCACTCATACGTGAGATGCTTGACAACAAGGTAAGATCATCAGAAATACATACAAGCCAAAGGAACAAAAATCAACCAGAGTGCTTGAATTGTTCCATGTTGATGTTTGTGGACCTATCTTACCACAAGCCATAAATGGAAAAAGGTACTATATACTTTTCATTGATGATTATAGAAGAATGGATTGAGTATTTATCATTACCCATAATACAAAAGTGTTCAGTTGTATCAAGCAGTATAGGAGGGAATCAGAAAGGATTCTTGGACAGAAAATTCTGAAGTTTTGTACTGATAATGGTACAGAATTCAAAAATAGTCAAGTGGAAGACTATCTTGAGAAACATGGGATAAGGAATCAAGTTTCATCAGTGAGAACTCCCCAACATAATGGAGTAGTTTAAAGGAGAAATCAAATCATCAACAATATGGACAGAACAATGCTTATTGAAAAGTACCCACTAGAGAAATTTTAGAAGGAAGTAGTTTTGACATCGGTCTATATTTCGAACAGGGATCTGTTGTGTCTGAAAGAAGGGAATACTCCATATGAAATGTGGTATGGAAAGATGCCAATAGTGAAATACTTTCGAATATTTAGAAGTAAGTGCTTCATTCTCAAAAAAGAAAAGCATAGGATGTTTGGATCACATGGAGATGATGGAATATTTATGGGATACTCAGGAAAAATCAAAGCATACAAATGATTTAATAAGAGGATAGAAAAAGTAATTGAGATCAATGAAGTCACTATTGTGGAAAATGAATAGAATATTCAACAGTATAGTGGGCAGTTTCTTGATGAAAGTGATAAAGAGGAAAATAACACAGGAGGAGCAGAAGTGGAAGATGCTGATTCAAAAGAAGACACTGATGATGAATAAGAAAGTTTCAAGTCTGTGTCTACACAGAATCCAAAGAGTCGAGTTGAAATTGTTAGGCAGAATATCATTGGTGATCAGTCAGCTCCAGTTCAGACAAGAAGAATGAAATCACTACAATAGACATCATTACTATCACAGGTTGAGCTGAAATGCTTCCCTGATGCAGCTGAAGATAGAAACTAGATTTATGATATGAATGAATAGCTTGATCAGATTGAGAAGAACCAGATGTGGGAGATTGTTTCAAGGCCAGCAGATAAGAACGTCATCGGGATTAAATGGGTTTTTCACAATAAGATGAACGAAGATGGCGCAGTGATTCGAAACAAAGCACGAATTTTATGTAAAGGATACTCCAAAATTGAGGGAATTGACGTTGATGAGACATTTGCAACAGTTGCAAGGTTGGAGACAATCATATTATTTTTAGCCATATCAGTGAAAAGAAAGTACAAAGTGTTCCAGATGGACCTCAAATCTGCATTTCTGAATGGGTTTCTTAAATAAGAGGTGTACATTGAGCAACCATATTGTTTTCTCATTCATGAAGATGAAAATAATGTTTATCGGTTGAAGAAAGCACTATATTGGTTGAAACAAGCAGCAAGATCATGGTACTCAAGGCTTGATCAGTATTTGAAAAAGCATGGATTTCAACGTGGTGGAGTTTATTACAATCTATATTTCAGCAACGACAGTAATGAAAGGATTATGGTGTGGGTCTATGTTGATGATATAATATTTGGCAGATCAGATGAAGCTCAGTGAAGATAGTTTTCTGAATTCATGAAAAGTGAGTTTGAAATGTCAATGATTAGAGAGCTAACATTTTTCTTGGTCTACAAGTGACAAAAGGAAGAATTGGAACATTCATTTATCAATTTAATATTACAAGGAGGTTTTGAAAAGATTTGGAATGGAAAATTCCAAGGAGATGAAGACTCCAGTTGTTACCTGGATGAAACTGTCTAAAGATGAGGATGACAAGGCCGTTAATATCACAGAATACAGGCAAATTATTATAAGTTTGTTGTACTTGACTGCAACAAGGCCGAACATTGTTTCCACCACATGCCAATAGGTGAGATATAAGAGTAATCCCAAGGAAAGCCACATGGTTGCAGAGAAAAGAATACTTCAGTATATCAAGGTCACAGTGGACCTCAGATTGATGTATAATGGAAAATATTAGACAGAGTTATTGGGATATACTGATGCAGATTGGGCTGGTTCAGCAGATGACAGGAAATCAATCTCAGGAAGTGCATTCTATCTTGGTGGCTTATGTGTTTCTTGGATAAGAAAGAAGCAAGATTTCATTTCATTAAGCACCGCGGAAGATGAATATATTTCCACCACTCAAGCTTTAACAAAAATATTGTGGATGAAGAAACAACTTGATGATATGGACATTGAAGTGAAGTCTCCAATCAGAATCCAGTGTGATAACTCAAGTGCTATTAATCTCAGAAAAAATCTCGTCCATCACTCAAGGACAAAGAACATTGAGATAAAGTATCATTTTATCAAGGAGAATGTTGAGTAAGGAATTTTGAAGTTGGAGTATGTGCCTACAGAACTACAGGTTGAAAACATTCTGACAAAGGCCTTACCCAATAAAGATTTTGAGAGGCATAAACTGGATTTAGGAGTTCATTCGACTACCTGTACTTTAAAAAGTGTGGATGTGGGCACCCCGTATCCCTAAGGTATGATGTATTTTCCCTAATATGATGATATGTGTTCTCTACTCTATTACAGACTGCAAAGAAGTGACCTTTGGGTTCGTTGACAAAGGGGGAGAAAATAGCGATTGTTCATGGGGGAGACAGTGTGGCAATTTTATAAATCATGATTGATATGGGGAGAATCTGACAGGTGGAGCATCGAGATAGGGGGAGCAATGAGAAAGGGGGAGTGTATGAAATCTAACAATGCTAGAAGTGATCGATCAAAGAATAGATATCACGATAGCTGAGGATCGTGATAAAAGTATAAGAGTGGTGTTGGAATGTGGTAAGAATATTTACAAACATTGGTATTAGTTTGGTGTCAATAGTGGGTGTTAGAGTTGAAGTGATTCATTGATGAACTTTTCATTTACTCTTGTTTCTCATGCCGGGCATTTCTCATGTGGGCTTAGAGTATGTTTTGAGTAAATCCTTGACTGCTATCAGAATCGAAATAGGCGAATGGTGGCTGAATAATTAACAATGTATCTTTTTATGGAAGAGTTTTCAACAATCCCAAAGGGGGATATTGTTGGGAAAAAATCCCTCAAGGTATTATTGAATCATTTTTGAGGTCAATGTGTTTGTTGACAAAGTGGACATTTGTGTTGTGATTGTTGACAAAGCAAACCATGAAATTCAAATTTATTGAAAAAAGGGATTTCTTTAAGGAATGTTGAGTTCAAGGGATGTGGTTAATGATCTCTGTTTGATTCAAGAATTTCGACGAAGAAATGGATGATCTGGAGGCGGTTCAAAAAGAGCAGATACAAGGTGGTGCCATTTTCTAGTGTTTGCCAATTTTTTAGGCCAGAAAATCGACAAATGATGAAAAGTAGTTTTTGGAAAAGGGACTTGCGTACTGTGTACTTAAAGGAGAGGAAACTAGTGCACCTAATGTTTTTCAAGATCAGAACATCAAAATATGTCAAAGGGATAAGGGGCACCCAAGTTTTAGGGTTGGTCGCTCAAGTGACTTGCACGCCGAAACTTGCGCGCCGAGAGGAGACTTGCGTGCCGTCGCACAGGGTGTCCAAATGCCTATAAATAGAGGTTGACCTCTCCTCATTAAAATGAGTTCAATAATTAGAGAATTTCAGAGCTCCTGTCGCATAGGTATGGTGGTCGTGCAAGTGGTGGTGTGGTCGTGCAAGTAGAAGTCGCGCGCCAGGTGATAGTTACTTGCCCAAGGTGGTTTGGAGTTGCAGAAGCATGTGTCGTGTAAGTGGTTGAGGTGGAATTGTGCGCCAGTTATAACTTGCACGCTGATACTTGCACCCCGGTTTGGAGAAGGGTGCCAGGTAAGGTTGAAGTATGGTAGTGATTCAGGGCTGCGTGGAAGCTGGAAGATTGCCTGATACCTTCGGTGCAAAGTAAGATTCATCTAGGGGTGAAAGTTGGACTTCAAAAGAGCATCCACATACAACCGAGGATGTATTAATAAGTGATAATGAAGAGACCTAAAGGTCGATAAACTGTGATTGGATCCTTTCCAGAGTAGTGAGAAAAGGAAGAGAAAGAAGGTGATCCTCTCCACCGGTATTGAGCCAGAGAGATAGAGAGACAGGGAGTGACCCTTAGGAAAGTAGTGAGCTAACCATAAACATTGTAAAGGCAGTGAGCCTGGGAATAGAAGTGATCTATCCCAAGCCTTGTAAACAACAGTGCACTTTTAGTGGATTTGGTAAATCGGCACATCGTCGGTGTATGCTCCTTGGACGTAGCCCAGTGAGGGTGAACCAAGTAAAAATTGATGTGTCCTGTGCATGCTTCAGTTTCTATTTATACTTTGCTGCAGGAAAGATAGAGAAGAGAGTCTTTTTTAATTACGAGACAAAATCAATAGGGATAGTTGTTTTAATCTATCATACCCTTATTCACCCCCCTCTTAGGTATCTAACCTAGTGGACCTAAAATTTGGCATGTTGATTTCAAAAATAATATTTATTTTATCAAAATAATTCAATAAATATTATAATTTAAACATTTAAATAAAAAATCCCCATATAGTAAAAAATAATGGTTTTTGACCATAACATCTTTCTGACCATTATAAAAATTACATTTGAAATCATAAAATTATATTATCATTTATATTTAATAAATATTATTTAATAATAAATTTTATTAAAATAAAATTTATTTCAAAAAATTATTAAATTCATCAAAAATTTTCTTGATCGATACTATATATTTCCAAAAAATACAATTTTTGTTTCAATATATCAAATTATAATTTTTATCAAACTTATAATTTAATAATTTTAAAGTATTAAATATAAATATAATAATAAATCTATTAAAAATAAAAAATATACAAATTCATACTATTATGGTCTAGAAACATAAAAATTTATTATACCAATGAATTCCCTTAGGGTAAAGTACATGATGATGAAATTTTCACGGGTTGGTTCAGTGAGCATGATTTTGGAAATTATATAGATGATATTGAACTTCTCCCATAAATGGGTTTTCTCACGATTTAGTTATTAAATATCAATTTGGGGTTGGTTAAGGGAAAATACCAGTGATGATTTCTTCCTTGGATGTTATAATAAATTGGCCTCATAGGATATGATATGACTGGTTGAGGCTATCGATCCTTATGTCAGTGACAATTAGACTTTACCCTAACCTTATATATAATAATAATAATAATAATAATATTGGTCACTATATAATGGATATATTATCAACAGTTATGATTCTTAATAGTCTTTTAAATATAACAGATTATATAATTTTCCAAAAATAAACAAAGTACTACATGTGTTTCTTATAACTACATTACTCAATAATGCATTTACTCATTTAAAAATAGAATTTAATTTTATAAAATTTTGGGTCATTAAAAATACAGATAGGTTCCCAGTTTGGTTTAATAGTATTAGAAGTTTCTAATAGACTATAGAAGCTTCCAATAATCTATATTTAATCAAGATCAAATTCCCCTTAATTTTTCTTTTGAATTGTGAAATTAGGGCATTCATAGATAAATCACACTTCCATATACTTTGAAATAAATTTCATTATTATCTTTCAAACCACTGTACCTCTTACTCAGCAAAAAAATTATACAAATTAATCAATTGAATAGTGGATATCAACCATATTAATATTAATTTATAATAGGATCATCTTTTAAATGAGTTAAAATTCTCTCCACTTGAGTTATAGAAAACAACTAGTTGGATTTTGTAGATTCATCAAATCCAATCCACTAAACCCATTTATCATAAAAATAACTCAAAATATAAGATAGAATCCTATTCTAAAAATAAACTAAAACATCAAAAAATCATTCTCAATTGGGAAAACATTTCACAACAAGATCATTAAATTAAATAAGTGAAAATTTTGTGATTCTAAATTCACACATGAAAATAACCAAACATCTATTATGATTTCAAACTAATTCTAAGAAATTAGTGCATTATAATAAACCAAGACTTCCATTGACATCAAACATTATTAAACTATAAATATAAACTAATGAAAAAAAATTAAAATCTAAATATTTAACATCTTTAAAATCATGTTATTAGGTTTTTCAAAGGGTATTCTTCTTCAATCAATTATGTGGGATGCCAATGAACTCAATCTCTCATGGCCTCAGGTATTAAATATGCTTGAGATGCCTTTGTACTACCTTAATTAGTGTTGTACATCCTTTATCATATTCCAATCCTATTATAGTATAATCTATCCTTTAAAAACCCATATTCTTCCTCCATGAATCAAACTCCATAATATTTACTACTTTGACTATGTACTGTATCTATTTTGGTTTTTATTTACATTAGATCATTCCACTTATAGGGATTGAATCCCACGCCTAACATCATTTTCCTCATTCTATTTTAGTCACCATCTTTAGTGACTAACCGATTTCATTTCATCCATTAAATTATTTATCATATACCGATATTGGGGCATTTCAATGTTTCTTCATCCTTGCAACTCTTTTAGATATTCAATTGGACATTCTTGGCATTAAAATTTCAATTTAGATGGAATCTACTTCCCCAGTCTCAATTTTCCATCACATTGGCTAGTTTAAATAAGGGTGATCATAGTCAATCCATGGAATAATGGTACATCGACTAATCTCCCTTTACAGTAGCTTCATATTATAGGCATAATCAGTTCATTGAATCTTGGTTGGTTGTGAATTCATGTTATAGTAGGTTATTATTCTTCTATGTAGAAAATTAGTATTCAAGGTATATTAGGTATCTCCATGGAAACCTCAATTATTTTTTACTTGTAGTAGGTTAAAATTAAAAAATGACTCCTTGTGATAAGTTAATATCCTTTCTTCAATTTGGGAACACAAGTACATAATCACTTTTTAAAATCATACACAATCACATTTTATTATTTATTTAGAAACTTCAATAGCCTTTCTCACACTCACTGGGGACCAGTCACTTGTAGACTCCTCCTGTGTTCATTATTCCAGCTGTAACACCTTCATATGTTGAGTACTTCCTTCATACCGCAGGTTGCTACAATCAATATGTTGATAATGAATATTATTTTCTAAAGTATTTATAAATTAGGAAATTTTATCCATTAAAAAAATTAAATAAAAAATGAAAACATATATAAACAATGAGGTACTAAATTTTTTTATAAAATAGAAATAATTCCAACAAAATAAATTCTAATTACAAACCTAAGAATGAAAAAAATTTAATTTCAATCAATTAGAACATATAAAAAATTATCTCAAATTAAATTCCTCAATGAAAAAAACATTAATGGAATTCCAATAAAATTTCATTTAAATCTTGGAAAATATCCAATAATAGGACATTTAATCAATTATATAATTATAAATAGTTTTTCAATGAATTTAAATTTCAACCATAAAAAACATAAATTCAATAATTTTCCTTTAACAGATTATTTTAACATTAATAAATCAATTAAATCCCTAAAATTGATGGGGCATAAATTCAAAATATTAATGTAACATAAAGAATATTCAACTAGATAATACTTTTATCATATTGTCTATATAATGCTTCTATTTTTCCTTCCTCTTCTTTTTTCACTCTTCTAAGTAATTATTTTAATTAATCACACCTATACAATAAACATGAGAATATATTATTCTATATTTTTTTGCACAAAAATAATCACATTAACATTTTTTTATGTATGAATGGTTATATGTATTTATCTCATGTAGTATCAGTATAATAATATTTTGAATTTAAAATTCAAATTAAAATTCAAATTAATTATATTATTTAACTTCTTTAAACTAGTTATTTTTATCTTTGATTATTTATTATTCTTTTGTATCAATTTTTGGATACTTAAAGGTAGTTATAACATAACTTTGTGCATTGTGATGTGAGAAAATATTTATCCTCAACAAAAACATACTTATTCATTATTCATAGTGAAAAAACTTCTTCTAGGTATGAACCCTCTTGATAACATAGAAGTGTATAAAGAATAGTTACTACCCCTATTCATTGTAGAATAATAATAATATCATATTATTCAAATCTTAATGGTTGTGTAAGAACATTTCTATATTGGTGAAAATCATCGTTTTCTCCTTCTATAATCACAATCTTCCTTTGTGATATTTAATTCATGAACAAATAGATGTATCATCATTTGGTATTATTTTAAGAACATTCATTTATCAAAATTGTGAGATCAGTATTATTACACAAAAAATGAATATGATTTGTTTTCCAAAATGTGTTTTCTTATTCCACACAACAAAACCGGTCTTTACAAACACCTTGTGTTTTACTGAACATCTTACACATCTTTAGAACACCTTATGTGACGTCTTGACCTGAGAGCCACTGAACGGTGCCCCGATCCGGTTGGCCACATGCCCTCAAGTGAACCTCCCCATATGCCAAAGGGTGCCGACTAGCAACGAGGGTTTGGTAAGTCATTCATGTGGAGTCTATACCCTCTATTATCAGAATAAAACACCAGCAGATGCAAATAACAATTGAAAAAATGTGGAAGCATATATAAATAAATAGAAAAGATCCATGAAATATGATAGTCAAAACCAGAAAATAAAATATTCAAATTAAAGGTAAAACATGCTATGATAATGAAAGTCCCAAGTGTCCACAATGCAACTGGAAGTAAAGACTCAAAAACACAAAATACTGGTCCCAAACCATGTCCAATTCCATCTACCATGCTTCAAACCCTAACAAAATCTATCCTAGGGCATTTCCCTTATCCTGTATTTCAATAAAAATGTTTTCTTGGGTGCTGATTAGGAGGCCCAAATAGAGTGTGAGTACAACTCAGTTGGCCACCACCAATGGTGTCTCAAACAAGTCCAGTCAAAAGATAATGCATGAAATTTAATAAATTAATAAACACAATGCATAATTTAAATAGTTATCACATTTTCATTTAATCTTTAATCACCACATCAGGACAATTTTAATTTATTTTTCCCATTTGAATCATCATTCATTATCATTTATCATTTGGTATAGGTCTTCATGCCTATCACCCCAAATATCATTTGAATCATCATTAATTATTATCATCAATCATTTGGTGTAGGAAGTCATTCCTTGCACTAAAACTTTTGTGAGTATATGCCGTCATGAATAACACTCTAATTCTCATTCGGTGTAGGTCGTTATGCCTAGCACCCCAAATCTCAATATTGGATAACTATTGGGGAGGGACACTATATCTGATCCCAACTTCTAATCGGTCTAAGATGCCATTCCTAGCACCAAAAAATCTCAGTCATTTAATCATTATTTAAATCATAAGAATTTGACACATTATTCAATTAATAATCCAATGATTAGTTAAATATATCAAATTCCATTAGTTAATTAAAAAATTAGATATGCATATAAACCATTAATTAATTCATCAATTAATTAATCAATCAACACAATTATCTTTCCATAACTGATTCTTCACAATTAATTATCCAAATAAAAACCCTAAAAGTCATAATTAATTCTCACAATTAATTATCTTTGATCACATCATGGTACATAATTAATTCTACCAATTAATTATCTTTGGTCAACTACTTGTAACATAATTAATTCTCACAATTAATTATCTTACATAGCCAAAAATAATCACAATATAAAATCTCAATTACTATATCTCAATTACACAATCAAATATCCAAAATATCAAATTGGGAAACACCCAATTATTTTTTTCATGATTCAATTATCAATTAAATCACCAAGGAAATTCACAAGTCAAATCCATATTTCTAATTACTTCAATTTAGGAATTAAATTATCAAGGGAAAACTAGAAAACTCATAAAATCATATAAATATCATAAATCATGACTATGAGAGTTCGATTTAAACCACATACCTCAGTTTATTGATGGATGTTAGCCCAATAAAAATCCCCAAAATCCGAGTGGCACAACGTCGTCCATCAAACTTTAGATCTAAGTCCCTAAAATAAAAAATTAAGATCAAATGCATAAAGATATTAAAAAACTAGATCTATATCTGCAATCCTAGATCTAGATCTTAACTAATAGGTTTAAATATAAGAAAAATGTGAAATTACTACATGAAAAGATCATGTAAAGGTAGAGGAAAGAATAAGAGAAGCAAAGGGATGAAATCCACTTACCAAGAGGAGAGAGGATCTTCAATCCAAGCTTTCGTTCTCGAAGAACGATGTTCAAATCACCTTGGAATCTCTCTGAGAGGCTTTGTAAACACCTAGAATTTGTCAAACCCAAGCCAAAGTTGAAAAATGGGAGTCCTGGGGGTTCAAGTGGTTTTAAAAGAGATTTTATGATATTAAAAACCACACACAAAATTCTTGGGTAGAGGAACACATTTAGGGAAAACTGTGTTCCAACCATGGAAATTCCAGTGCCATGTTTTGCCTAGTTGGCACGGTTTGGTCACACAGTTTTTCAATCTATGTGAAAATCATGCAGACTTCTCTGTCAAGTTTCACATTCTTGGCATGATTTCTCAAACCGTGTGCAAACTGTGCATAGACCACTCTCCTTTAGGTTTTCTTAAAAGTTCACCAAAACACACCCAAGACATGAATCTAAGTTAAAGGTACTTAAAAACATCAAAAATTACCTGAAAATGCACCTGAGATGACACCAGAAAAGGTGAGATCTTACAATCTCCCCACCTTATAATAGCTCATCCTTGAGCTGCAGTCTTGAACTTATCTAAGATTCCAAGCCAAAAAGATTGAGCCATTGAGCCATCATGTATTCTTCTCATTACCAAGTTTCCTCTTGAACATAACCATGTTTCCATATCACAGGAACTAACATAACATTATTTCCTCGTAACACTTTCTCACTATGACCCATCACGCGTATCAGATGCTCCTCAAATGATGAATATATCTTGTGATCAACCTATTCAATATCAATCCCATGGTAAGGGTCAGTTTGATACTGTTGTGGTTGTGAAACATGAAAAACATCAAGCATAGTGCTGAATTTCCATGGAAGTGCTAATCAGTACGCCACCAGCCCGATTCTCTCCAGCACCTCAAATAGTACTACAAACCTAGGTGATAAATTTCCCTGCTTCCGTATCCTGTGGTGACCCAATCTAGGAAACACCTGAAGGAAAACACGGTCACCCTCTGTAAACTATAGGGTCCATCTCTATCTATCAGCATACAACTTATATCTACTCTAATCTATATCCATATGTTTCCGAATCAACTGCACCTACTCTAATATCTCCAAAATAAGACTCAATGCCAACAGCTCTAACTCACCCGCCTCTAACCAACATAGCGGTGATCTACAAGGTTTACCATAAAGTGCCTCATACAGTTCCAACTATGTAGTTTCCTGATAACTATTATTATAGGCAAACTCCACTAAATCCAAGTGCTTTTCCAAAGAACAACTGTTGACACTCCATTCCGTCAAAGAATCTAAAAAGCATAACAAATGGAATCCATTAGAAAGAAAAGGGGGAATACATGAAGAAAAGTCAAATATTTTCAAAGGAATAAGTTTTTGGCCACCTTAGTCTAGCCAAAACTCTATCGGCGCATAGCCTACTTACCTGCCCTTATATGTCACGCATCCCACTTATGAACCACTATGCTGGAGACAAATGAAAGTATAATTTTGGATAATTCCTAAAGGTGTCACCCTAGTCTAGACAAAACATCTTCAGTGCACAAGGTACTTTTACGTCCCAATTTGGAATGAAATTCACTTGTGCACCCCACTAATTTCACCCAAGTTCACTTATTTTCCTATAAATAGACCCTTGGGGCCCCCATTTTTATGGATGAATTTCCTTAAATCCCAATTACTGCTCTGGTCGCCCTAGTACTTTTCTCCAGTCTTACAAAACATTCAAGTTAGTTCTTCAACACCTTGAGAAGAGGATTTAAGGGAGGATCATTGGACTTAAGTCCTTTTAGAGTTTGAAAACCATAACACTTGTGCGCCTAAAGTGCCTAAACCTCCCCAAGTCAGAAATACTTGCGCGCCGCCCATTACTCTCATAAGAACTTGAGCGTCCACTTCTTGGATCACCTATGAATACTCTTGAAGGCCTAAGCAATGTCTCGCTCAAGTATTACCATATAGGTTGTTCATCTCCTATGTGAACATCAGGTCACCCATGCCTACTTGTGCACCCATAATTGAACGCCCTTACCTACTTGCGCACCCATACTTAAGCGCCCTTCTCTACTTGGGTGCCCTTCTCTACTTGGGCGCCCTGCTCTACTTGGGTTCCCATCCTTGATTCACTTAATTTATTCACTCTCTTCAGTCTACAAGCCATCAAACCTTCATCAAAGCCATTCATGAAAATGCTTATTCTTCCTTAGATCCCTTGTCCAAAAGGGATTCTATTGAGACCTTTACCAAAACATCATGACTTATAAAAACTTTGGGAAAGTCACATCAGCATGTCTCCTATTTAGGTTTGTATTTCCACCGTCAGATACTTCCCACATTTGTTTCAAAATGAGGTTAGTATTCATGGAGTGTTTTTGGGTTTTTATATCCACAATCACATGGACCTTTCTCTCAGAAACAGTGGTGGGAAGTTCCTGGTTTGGAGGAGGGTTGGGTCCTAGCCTCTCCCTTCTCAAAGAGATGACCCGAAACCTCAGGTATCTGATAGGGGAAGATATGGTACATACCTAATTTTCCTTTTAAAAATAAAGGATAAGTTTCCCTCCCCTACAAGGATCAATTTTAGGGAAACCATATTAGAATAATCCCCTAGATTTTCTTACAATAGGTGGCATAATTGCTCTTCCTATATTCTTCTGCACCAAAGACCAAAGGGGAGATGTGCACATGGACTCTTGTTACCCTTTCCCTCTCCCACTGCGCTTTGTCACCATGGGAAGCCATCCTGGGGTAAGCCCCTACCCTTAATCCCTTCCTCCTTACATTGGAACCTTATCTAATGTAAATAGAATAGAGGGAAGGCTCATCACCTCACTCTCTTCCATAGTCGCCTCGACCTCGTTCACCTTAGACACCATACGTGCGCCCTCTTCCACCAGCGGAGTAGGAAAATTTTAAAGTGTGAATTCCTTTGTTGAATCTTTGACATCCTCTTGTTTCTTTCACTGAGCATAAATCACGTGGGATTAGAGATTTGTCATGGAAATGAAATTTTCACAATCAAATGAACTGTGAGGAATTTGATTCCTGTTCAAACCAGGATACGTAGGAATCCTTTTCAGGGCCTGAGCTCACTAGACATCCTCTTCATGAATCAAACCCTAATTACTTTAATTTGGGAATCCTCCTTAGGAATAATCCCTAAATTAAACCCTAAATAATTAAGGAATATTTTTCAAGAAGTAATCCCAAACTCATCTCTCTCAAAGGACCATACTCTCCTATGAGACTTATCGAATTACATGGGCTTTGATTCCCATCCATATGGGATATGTAGGAAGCCTCCTTGAGGTTCAAAACCAACACTCCAAATCAACCCTGTTCTCCTTGGACCTTATTCCCAAAAGGGTCTAATCTTACTTGGAAACCCATATCCTTTCCATGTTCCTTGGGCTTCTTTAACATAACTCCCACACCAAATATTGACTAAGAATATCCCGCTTAGATGTCCATAACACATGAAATTAAACTATATGGTTAGGTCCTTATAACATGACCTTAAAAGGTATGATTTGTCTCATTCAGTGGCACTAAACTATGAGGATTCTAATTTTTTTTACAAGGATACATAGGTAGCCCATTTTATGGGAACAATCCCAAGATCAAATCAATCCTTCATCTCCCTAGATGACAAAAAATTCCATAGTGCCCCACTGAGTGACTTAAAAACCAATATCATCACAATGATGATTAAAATAATCTCTAAGAAGTATATTAGAGGATACCATTGATGGAAAAACTCAAATACATATAGATATTTCCAATAATGAAGAACCTTAAATGAATACTGATGAATCTAAATTTTACACATGTTAATAAGTGATTGTAAATTCCAAGTAAAACTTATGTTATGATTGGTGAATTAATAAGGATTCATGAAAATATCTTAAATCTACAAAGAGAGTCCCAAAGTAGACAATAATTCCCCACTAAAAGGGTGTGATGAGTCCGACCTCCCATCCTCTTGACCAATGCACATTCTTAAGTATCAAAAAGTTCAAATTTAATGAACACCTACCTTTGGAAAGTAGGTCCCCTTTGGATAAAGAACTGTTGGAAGTTTTCAGTTCCATAAATAAATCCAATGGAAACCACCTGTAAATAGTGATTCTTAAAAATAGAACACATGTTTCAAGGAACTACAAAACAACCACCAAAGTCAAGAAAAAATGCTCATCGTATATCCTCTAACACCTATATGGTACGCTCCAACTAACCATCTGTCTTCGGGTGGAAGGCCGTACTTAATAGAACCTATATACCAAGCACCTTCTATAAGCCCTTCCCGAAGCGTGAAAAGTGCGAATCATGATCTAAGACTATAGTCTACAATACCCCATGAAAACAAACTATCACTCTCATGTACAGTTCTCCCAACTACTCTACTATAGAGGCTTCCTTAATAGGAAAGATGTGTTCTAACTCTATTGGTCGATCCACAACGATCCAAATAGAATCATTATTCCTAAGATTCCTTGGAGGTACTACCACAAAATACATAGTTACGTCATCCCACTTCCATTATAGAATAGGTAATGGATGCAGTATCCCTCCAGGTCATTGATGCTCTGATTTCACCAACTGACAGGTGAAACATCTTATTACGAACCCTGTTATCCCCTTTTTTATTCTTGGCGACCAAAACTAATGATGAAGGTCACAATACATATTTTTCACTCCAGCATGTACCACCCACCTTGAAGCATGAAATTCTCACATGAGTTCCTCACACATACTCATAGGCACAAAAACCTTATTTTTCACATAGATGATCTCATCCTCATATATTTTCTAGTCTAAAGGTGTCTCACCAACTTTAAGGATTTCCCTCAAGGATAGACACTCTGATCCTCATACTTCTTGTATTTGATCCATCTCAAGAGTGTAAATTCCGATGCTACAAAAACCACAGTCATCCTCTCCTGACTCTCCTGAACTACCACATGCATTTTCACCAGCAAATTCATCATCTTCCACTCTGCACTTGACTCATGTACCAACCGAGTCTGAGTTTTTCTGCTCAAAGAATAACCACACTATTCCCATTTCCAGGTGTATATGCCAATTCATAATCAAAGGACTGCATATACTCCACCCATATTCGTTGCCAAAGATTCAAGTCCTGCCGTGAAAAGATATATTTCAGGTTTTTTTTGATCTATAAAAACTAAAAAAATTTCACCTAACAGATAGTGTCTCCAACACTTAAGAGCACAAACCACTGCAGCCAACTCAAGGTCATGCATAGGGTAATTCCATTCATGTGGCCTCAACTGCCGAGCCCCATAAGCAAAGACTCTACCCCTTGAATTGACACAACTCAGAGTCCAACCCCATAAGCGTCACAATACACATTGTACTCCTCAACTGACTCAAGTAAGATCAAAATTGGTGTCAAAGTCAAGCACTTTTTCAAATCCTAGAGATAATTCTCCCATGATTATGCCAAAAATAACTTTAACACATTGTTTGTCAAACTAGTAAGCAGTGCAACCAACCGAGAAAAGACCTGGATGAATCTCCTGTAATAACTAGACAATCCTAGAAAGTATAAAATATCGAAAATATTCTTAGGCTACTCCCAAGAAATCACTGCATGTACTTTTTCTGGGTCCACTACCACACCTTCTTCTGAGATGATGTTCCCCAAAAGGTGTACCTTGTCAATCAAAAACTGACATTTAGATAGCTTGGCATAAATACAATGCTCTCTCAGTGTACTCAGAACGATTTCAATTTGTTGGGCATGATCGTCATGTGTCTTGGAGTACACTAATATGTTGTCCACAAACACCACTAAAAACTCATCTAAGTTCGAATGGAAGATCATGATCATCAAGGCCATAAACACTACTAGATAATTATTCAACCCAAATGGCATTACGAAAAACTCATAAAGGCCATACTTTCTCCTAAAATTAGTTCTTGGTATATCAAAAGTTTGAACTCTCACATGATGATACCCTGATCTCAGATCGATCTTTAAGAATGCACTATCCCCCTTCAGCTAGTCAAATAAATCATCGATACCTGGAAGAGGATATTGGTTCTTCACAGTCATTTTATTCAACTATCAGTAATCAACAGACAAGAATAGACTCTCATTGTCCTTCTTTGTAATTAAAATTGGTGATCCCCAAGACAATGTACTTGGAAAGATAAACCCTTTATCCTATAACTCCTCCAACTATGTTTTGATCTCTTGAAACTTAGTTAGTTGCATTCTGTAAGGTGGAATAGGTACCAGATCAACCCCCAACATGATCTTAAGAGTGAACTCAACATCTCTCTCAGGGGGGAACCATGAAAAGTCTTCAGTAAAGACATCCTAAAATAGTTCTACTACTGGTGGAAGGACATATTGCCTACCACTCCTATCATCCAACAAAATACTAGCAACTTGGGATGTGAGCTCTCCCAGTTGCTATGTAATAGGCCCAGCTCTACCTAAATGTATATATTATTCTCCATTAAGGACATATTGGTCACTCTAAGGAGATAAAAAGTTCACTCTCCTACGATAAAAATCTATGTGGGCTCGTTATGTGACTAGCTACTCCATACCCATAATCAGGTCGAAGCCTGTTATATTAAGGATATAGATATCCCAAAGTAAATGATACTGTACGATCTCTAGAGAAGATCCCTTACATAAACAGATATCCCTTGTCTGTGTTCCCAACAGTGTATCAATATTCATCATCCCACTTACATAATCCACCTCCAGGTTCAACCCATTAACTAGTTTTTTAGTTATAAAGGAATGACTGTACTGGTATCAAACATGGTAGTAGATAAAGCAGAAGAAACTATAATAGTACCTCTCACTATCGATGGACTAGCCTCGCTCTCCACAAGTGTAGGTTGTACTGCATGTAACCATCTTGCCCCTCTTCCCTATGCTGTCGTCTGACTCCCCTGAGTAGCACTAATCTGCTGGTATGGGAGATCAAACCATGAAGCACCACTCCCACTTCCACTACCACCTCTACCAGTAGAACTCTAGCTTCTAGAACTATATGGTGTAGAAGACCCCCTTCCAACACTCTAACTCTATGAAGCTTCTCCCTCAACACCAACCATCCACTGCTTCCTACAAAACGTTTGTAGGTATCCCATATTGCCACAAAACAGGAATTCCACTAGTGGTTGAGGAAAATGTGTATGATAATGTCCCTGCCTACCTCACTGGTGGAAAAGAACATGTGAAAGATATGATGCAACTGTTCCTCCTGACTGTCCACCTTGCTTTCTATTGTCCTGACTAAGATTCTCGTGATGGTTCTTCCTTCTTTCAGAAGGAACACTCCCTGATCATCAAACTACCTATCTAGTACTAGAAGCCTCTTTCAGGTTCCCCTCTGAAATGAGTGCCAGATTAACCACTTTTGAAAATTTCTTCAGCCTAAATATATTCACTTGGGATTAATTTCACACTAAAGTTCATCCTGAAATCATTTTTCCGAAGATGCCTCATCTGCCTTCAATGATGGAGAAAAACACAGCAAATTTTTGAAACATTCAACGTACTCCATTATGGACATGCTTTGTTGTTTCAGATGCATAAACTCTGAAGACTTATATTTCCTCATCATGTATAGATAGAAGTGTTCCAAGAACTTCTCCAAAAAGTCCTTCTATAACATATCATATGTCTTTCCAGATCATACCTAAATATCCCACCAGTGTTTTGCTGAACCCCAGAGCATATAAGCATCCAAATTGACCCTCCTCTTAGCTGGAGTCTCCAAGTGGTCAAGTATCATCTCTATGGATTCAATCCAGAATTCAGCTCCCTCAGGTCCACCATCACCAGTAAACGTAGGAGGGTGCTATAATTGAAACTCACTTGTCAACTCAAAAATGATTTTCTAAACCCGCCTTGGGTCACTCTCAATGAATTTCATGAAATGAGTAAAGTTATATCAAAACTTCTCTCCTTCTTACTCATCTTTCACCAATGGTGCCTCAGTCTCCCTTTCTGGAAGTCCATTCCAGGCCATACCCCTTGGTCTCTCCCTCAACAAGCGTCTTGTAGGCATATTTATACAAAGACAAACCCATGTCTTAGGTCACATAACACAACCTTATAAAATTTACATAAGAGGAGAAACTAACACAACAAGTTTCAACATAACATTTCCCCCTTTTTTCTTGCCACACGGTCAATACCGAGGTCTTCTCATTACCCTTAACCATCACACTCCTAGGTCTTGGTTCAGAAGGTAATATTCATTATCCTTAATTAATTAATCCATTAATCAATAAAATTGTTTTAAATTAACTAATTTAACAGTTAATTAATTTATTATTCCCATTTCATCAATCAAGGTTCTCATTAGACACTCATTTATTCTCATTTTTCATTATTGTTTCAATAGCACATCAAGGAAAATAGTTCAAATTTAACAACTTACCCATAACCCATTTTCCCACGAGTTCCTAGAAGGATGCATGTGACAAAAAACCTAAGTGCCTAGAATGATGCATCCAGACTCAACTATCATGCCTCTTTAGGCCACGAATCAAAATTCAAAAATTTTCAAAATAAAAATCACATCACACCACAAGTGTGTCACCCAAGGTGAAATAATATACCACTTTAACAACAAATAGAAATAACAAAAATCCCTCCTTGAATACTCATATTTCCCACTGTAAATGGGTTTGAAACTCCCATTCATGAGCTCATTACCAAGCCTTGACTCTTCTTAGTATCATGTATACCTTTTACCAAAAATAGTAAGACACAATAATAATAAAGAAAATAAAACCCCTTTGATACCACTTTGTGACATCCCAACCTGGGAGCCACTAAACAGTGCTCCAATCCAGTAAGCCACATGCCCTCAAGTATGCCTCCCCATATGCCAAAGGGTGCCGACTAGTAGAAAGGGTTTGGTAAGTCAGTATTGGGGAGACTATACCATCTGTTATTAGAATAAAACACCAGTGGAAGAAAATAACAATTAACCAAGAGCCAAAGTGTATATAAATAACCAGAACAGATCCATGACATAGGATAGTCAAAACCAGAAAATACAATATTCAAATGAAAGGTAAATAATTCTATGATAATGAAAGTGATAAGAGTCTACAATGAAACTAAAATTAAAGACACAACAACTCCAAATATAGGTCCCAAACCACATCTGGTTCCCTCTAACATTCTCCAAACCCAAACAACAATATATCCTAGGCCCTTTCACTTATCCTATCCTGCAATAACAATGTCTACCCGGGTTCCGATCAGGTAGACCAAATAGGGTGTGATTACAACTCAGTAGGCCACCACCAATGGTGTATAAAACGAGTCTAGTCAAAAGACAGTGCATGAAATTTAATAAATCAATAAATAAAATGCATAATTTAAACAGTTATCACATTAGAATTTAATATTTAATCATCACATTAGGCCAATTTTAATTCATGTTTCCCATTTGAATCATCATTCATTATCATTTATCATTTGGTTTAAGTCGTCATGCCTATCACGCCAAATCTCATTTGAATAACACCCCAAATCTTGTGCGTGTAGGTCTTTATGACTAGTACTTCAATTCTCATTCATTGTATGTCGTCATGCCTGGCACCCCAAATATCAAGCTTGAATAACTATAGGGGAGGAACGGTATGTCCAAGTCCCAAATTCTAATCCGTCTAGGACGCAATTCCTAGAATCACAAAATCTAAACCATTTAATAATTATTTAAATCATAATGATTTTCTACATTATTCATTTACAAATCCAATGATTAGTTAAACATATCAAAGGCCATTAGTTAATTCAACAATTAACTAATCATATAACTTTTAATTAATTCATCAATTAATTAATAAATCAACACGATTATCTTTAAATAACTAATTCTTTACAATTTATTATCCAAATCATAACCCAACAAGTCATAATTAATTCTCACAATTAATTACCTTCGATCACATCATGGCACATAATTATTATCCCAATTAATTATCTTGGGTCAAATTATTGGCACATAATTAATTCTCAAAATTAATTATCTTACCTAGAAAAACATAATTAAAATATCAAATCTCAATTACTATATCTAAATTACAATATTAAATCTCCAAAAGATAAATTTGGGAAACCCCCAATCGTTGGTTCCGTGATTCAATTATCAATTAAATCACCAAGTCAATTCACAAGTCAAATCCATATTACTAATTACTCTAATTTAGAAACTCAATTATCAAGGGAAAACTAGTAAACTAATAAACTCATATACATATCATAAATTATGAATATGGGAGTTTTATTTAGACCACATACCTCAGTTTATTGATGGAAGTTAACTGAACATAAATCCCCAAAATCCATGTGGCACAACGTCATAGATCAAACTCTGGTTCAAAGTCACTAAAACCAAAAATTAAGATCAAAGGCATAAAGATCTTAAAAAATTAGATCTAGATCTAAAATACTAGATCTAGATCTTAACTCATATGTGTAGATTTAATAAAAAGGTAAATATAATCCATGACAAGATCATGGAAATGTAGAGGAAAGAATGAGAGAAGTAAAGGGATGAAATCTAATTACTTGGAGGAGAGAAGATCTTCAATCAGGGATTTTGATATCGAAGAACGGTGTTCAGATCTCTTTGGAATCTCTCAGAGAGGCTTTGAAAACCCCTATAATTCCTCAAGCCCGATCCAAAGTAGAAAAATAGGAGTCTTGGGGGGTTCAGGTGGTTCTAAAAGAGATTTTTGGATATTAAAAACTGTGAACATAGTTTCCTAGGCAGAGGCGCATGGTTAGGGAAAACCATGTGCCAACCATACAGACTTCACTTCCCAGTTTTTCACAGTTGGAATGGTTTGGTTGCACGGTTTTTCAAACCAAGCACAAACTGTGTGGACTCCTCTGTCCAGTTTCACACCCTTGGAACGATTTGGTCGCACAGTTTATCAAACTGTGTGCAAACCGTGCACATCCCACTATCATTTAGTTTTCCTTAAAAGTTCACCCAAACACATCCCAAGGCACTACATTAAGTTAAAGGTACTTAAATACATCAAAGAGTACCTAAAAACATGCCCGATATGACACCATAAAAAGCAGGGATCTTACACCTTAAGTAATTTATAAACATCTTACATAATTTTCATATTATTGTGTACATTTATTAATTTTTACTATCATCTCAAAACATCATATATTTTTACAAAAACATCTTACATTTAACCAGATACATATTACATATCCTAAAACTACTAACAAACTCACTACACAATATCTTATATAAATTATATTAAATTATGAACTTATCTAAATTTACACTTCCTTTGGAGAAAAATATTACATTTATTAGAACTAATTATGCATAATTTACTTGTAAATTTTAATTCTTCATGTAAGAATAATCATATTATGTATGATCTAAAAAATAGATATATTTTAGGCCAAAATATATTTAACTCCAAAAATATCTATAATAATTCCAAAAAAATCCATATCTCTTCCAAAAACATTTAAACTTCTCAACAACCTTCAATTCAATTTAAAAAAACATATTTAAAGTGATTTTGAATATGATTTATGTATTGATAAAAAAATCCCAAATATTAAACATATCCACCACATATTCCTTATTTATTCTTCTCAAGAAATAACCCCAAATACTATAGAAAACAACTTAAACACCAAATTGCAAAAGCACTAACTTGGGTCAAAAAATATCCCAAAAACTCAACATTTCCAAAAAAATATCCTAGTCTAAAACAATATAGCACACGTTTTTTAATAATAGATGAATGAATCATATAAATGTGGAAAATAAAGCCAATAATCTTGATCCATGAAACATAACATAGGAATGTTTAACAAACATAAGAATATAAATCATAACATATGTTAAGGTTAACCGTAAACACCATCATAACAAAGTGGATCAGGGTTCACATCCTATATCCCAAAAAATATTGGATTAGGAACCACTACTTGTGTCCTATAACAAGTCAATCGATCTTCAATACTTATTTCATGTAGTAATATCTTTAGATATTTAGGTTCACATAATGCACTGGATAAATATAATAGACCCACCCATCACATAAGTATAAACCATTAATATGTGTCCCACAAGAACATGATCAAGTTAATAAATATATATTTTTGAGAAAAAAGTTAATGTTTTCAATATATAATATCCCAAATAAAGCATAGTAAACATTAAAGGATATTGAGATCGATAAAAAACACTTTAAAATAACATTATAAAATAGTTTAGATAATAAGATAAATATCCATTAGTTATATGATATTCTTTATTTAAGATAAAAAAAATTTAGAAATCAAATGTTTTAGAACATTAATTACTTATAAATTAAAAATTATTTTGAAAAAACATGAAAACATGGAAATGAAGCATCACTATGAAACCAAAAAAAACAATAGGAGAAAAAACCCTATGAAAAATGTTAAATAAAAGAGTTAAATTATTACTTTGGAATAATTATAAAAGAATGTCAAAATATATATAAATTACCCCTATTTAATCAAATATGTAGTAATAATGGAATCCAAAAAACAATATTAAAATCATGGAGATAGAATAATATTATTCTTGATTAAAAATAAGAGATAAGTTTGGTTCAACTTACATGAATTATTTCAGCTGAATTACATACCATTGGGAATGTAAATTTTAATAATAGTTATAAAACCAAAAAATAACCAAATGGGAAGAAAATATATGGGGTTTTAGAGTGAGATAACATACAATGATCTCTAATGTAAATTTATATATAGAAAATCTCAATTTTAAAGTGATATTAAAAAAAATACATTATCATTACACTTGACATATTTAAATATTATCTAGAAACATGTATAATAAACATTTACATTTTAATAACTTAATTAATAACCTTATTCACAATTATCATTTTATAAAATTCAATTATAATTATTTATCACACTTATATTTTTTAGTTATTGTTTATTTTTATCAAAAAATGTTAGTAATTTTGATTATTTTGTATATGTTTCTTATTAGAGATATTGATCCTTCTATGTTAATAAGAAATTCATAAATACATAGTTAATAAAGGTTTTTGAATAATTATGATGAAATTATTTAGGTATATTCAGGTTCATTTGATTGAAGGTATGGGTGTAGTTCATGATAATTAAATTCATAATGAGCATGTTTCGAGAAATTTACTAATAACAATAAGTTACTTTGTAATGCACATTCATTTTTGTGTCAGCATTAAAGAATAATATTCATAACATAAATTATTATATAATAATATATATTACTATTATTTATTTTAATTAATCATTCATGTTGAATATGTAATATCATCATTCATCAAACTGGAAAAAAGACTAGAAGAAGAAATTTTTGTAATAAATAAATCAGAATGAATGTGAGTTTATATGGTTAAATATGATTCTTATTGAATAAAAATGATTTAAATATCAAATAATTAGATTTTTAAAATATATTTTTTTAAATTAAGAGATGATAATATTAGTGAATGAGATGAAGGAATCATTACAAACTTTGATAAAATCACTCATTCACTTGATGTTTTCCTTCAGACACAACTACAAAAAACGGGCAAGGGAAGCACCACCTTTTTTCAACGCTAAGATAAAAGTGCTGATAAAGGTAAATATTTATCAGTACTAATTAAAAGCATTGATAAAGTGTCACTTTATCAGCAATTTTATAGAACTAATAAAGATTTACCTTTATCAGTGCTTTTTGAGTGCAGATAAAGTGACCCTTTATGAGCGCTAAAATTTTAGCACTGATAAAGGTTCAGTTTATCAGTGATTTTGTAGCGCTGATAAAGGATATATTTATCAGTGCTATAAAAGAGCTGATAAAGGATCCCTTTATCAGCGCTAAAATTTTAGCACTGATAAAGGCACCATTTATCAGCACTAAAATTTTAGCGCTCATAAAGGGATCATTTATCATCACTTTTATAACACTAATAAAACCATAGTCCCATTTTATAAAATAGGGTTCACAATGCCCTTTGTTTATCGAGACTGTACCCCTACGAAAACTCCCCTCCCTCCCCTCGATCTTCTCTTTGTCTGCAGCTACTCCGCCACTACTGCCACTCCACTACCGCTGCCACTCTGCCACCATTTCCACTCCACCACCACTGCCCTACTCCACCACTGCTACCCTTCTCTGTCACTGCTGCCCTACTCTACTGCCGCTAGCCCTACTTCTTATCCTCCCCCTCGAACCCCTTTCGTCAATCCTCCTCCCCACGAACCCTACTTCTCCTCCTCCCCAATGGACCCTACTCTCCACAAACCCTACTTCAAGTGTTTGAGATTCCTCTTGATGAGGTTAGATTCTCAGCTTCCCATCTTTGATCTTTGGTGATTTTCCTCTCATCCTCATCCATTTCCTTTTGTTCTTATGATAATATTCATTATAGTGTATTTTTATTTAGTCGGATGGTCATGTTTTAGTTGATAAAATTTTTGGATGTGGTGAGTTTGGTTTGAGAGTATAGGCATGATTAAGTCTTGAGTTATTGACCAAACCCTTTATTAACTAATACCATCTTTCAATTGATACTAAAAGATTCATTTGAATTATTTTCAATGGAATTGTTTGTCTCTCTTTACCTTCAAATTTCTGTGAAAATATGAATTTTATTGAGTTGGTTAGTGTGTTTGTCCAAATTTAATGATTCTTAAGAAAAAAAGGAATCATATTTCTATTTTACCTAAATGGATGGGAATTTTTCTAATCTAAAGGTCATGATTTTGGGAAATAATTTGTTTATGTTAGGTATTAATATTATGAAAGGTATTAACAATTAGTGAGATGAGGTTTGAGTTTTGGATAGGGATGGTCGATGTGGTCCTTCTCCCTCATGTGTGAGTATTTTAACACTAAGGGATTATTGTTTATCCCTTTTGAATGGGAATGTGATTTTTTATATAATGGATGTAATACGTGTCTGTGGATATTAGTTACAAGTTTGGGGAAGGTGAGGGAGAGTTATTTCATATCCTTTAGATGTTCATGATAGAATTTATATTCACTAACCTCAATTGTGAATTTCTTATGTTAATTTGGGTAACAAAACTTATGATATTCCATAGTAATTTTGGATAATCCTAGGTTATTTGTCTCCCCCGAAAACCCCTTTGTGTTTGGAAATATATTTACTATATAAGTTTTCTCATCAAAATTGTATCCTTATTTTCATTTTATTTGAGTTTGGTCACTAGTTTTGGGCTATTTAATGTGATTATTTTATTATGAATGAGGTGGCTGGTAGGGGTGGTTAAATGGATGTTTAATGTTTTCCTGCAAGGGTGGTGGGTGCTATAACTATTGGTAAGGGGGCTAGAAAGTGTGCTGATTTTGATGGGGGTCTATCCTGGTTCGGTTGATTTCAAAATCTTTATTAGAATTGGTTAGGCTATATTAATATCTATTTTTATAAGTGGTTCTCTTATACTGTATTTTGAAGTTTTGTTTTGTGTATTTGAATCATAAATAATAATATTTCAGATTCAAATAGGATGGATATGAATAAATATTGTATGGATACTAATCATTTGATAGTAGAGTATAAGAATGGAGTGAAAGAGTTCATCAAGTTTGAAAAGGGTCACACAAAGGATCCTTCTCAAATTGTTTGTCCATTTTTACGTTGTTGTTATTATAGAATAATTACTCCAAAGGATTTGGAAGAACATTTGATATGTCAAGAAATAGATCAGAGTTATAAATATTGGAATAAACATGGAGAAAAAGAAAATGTAGGTACTGGATGGGATAAAACTGTATTTTATGGATCATCAATGATTACAAATATGGATAATGAAGAAGACTGTATGGAGGATGTGATTACAGATTTCAATGATGATGGAGATCGTATTGAGGAAATGACAAGGACAATTGAAGATGAACTCCGGGATTGCCCAAAATTGTTTGGGAAGTTAAAGAGTTTTGAAAAGATTCCATTGTATGCAGGTTGCACTAAATATACAACATTTTTAGTTGTACTAAAGTTATATAAATTGAAAGAAGGATATGGATGGAGTGATGTATGTTTTATGGAACTAATTTCTCTTACGAATTAAATTCTCCCAGAATATAATGAGCTCCCAAGATGGACATATGAAGCTAAATGAATGCTACACTCTATGGGTATGATTTCTGAAAGAGTACATGCTTGCCTGAAAGACTTTATATTGTTTCACAAGGAGAAAAAATCAATTACATAATGCCCAAAGTGTGGTGATTCCCGATACAAGAAAGACGAATCCATTCCTATGAAAGTTGTACAGTAATTCAGGTTTAGTTGTCTATATAGAAGTGAAGAAACTGCAAGACAATTGTTCAGACATGCAGAGAAAAGAAATAAATATGAGAAATTACATCACCTGGATGACTCTCCTCAGTGGAAGAGAATTGATCATGAGTATCCTGAATTTGGAAATGAGCTGACAAACTTTTGTCTTGTATTATCTATAGATGGAGTGAATCCTTTTGGTTTTCAAACTATCACTCATAGTACATGGCCTGTTATGTTGGTAAATTATAACTTTCCACCCTAGTTATGCCTGAAACAAAAATTCATCATGTTATCTATGCTTATATATGGACCAAAACAACCAGGTAATGATATTGATGTTTATTTGGCTCATTTGATTGAGGATTTGAAGTTATTGTGGAATTCAGGTGTTATGTTATATGATGCTTATAAAAGTGAATACTTCACATTAAGAGGGATGTTGTATGGGAAGATAAATTATTTCCCTGCTTATGGAAATTTATTAGGCTATAGAATTAAAGGAACTCAAGGGTGTCCCGTGTGTAAAGAATATAAAAAATTAATTATGTTGAAACATTTATAAAAATATATTTTTTAAGACATCGTAGATTTCTACCTCATCGGCATAAGTACTGATCTTGGATGACGTCATTCAATCAAAGTTCAGAACAATGCACAACACCATCTCCACTAACAGATGATCAGCTATTTGAGAAATTAAAAGATGTGAACACTATTTTTGGTAAACTATTTTCGAAAAACCTTACGAAAATTGGTTAGAAAAAGAGATTAGTTTTTTTGAATTAAAGTACTAGAATTGTTTGTACGTCAGAAATTTTCTTGATGTGATGTATGTGGGAAAAAATGCATGTGACAGTGTTATCAGAACATTGCTAAATTCCCATGAAAAAGAAGGATGGAATTAAGGCAAGGTTGGACATGGTTGACGTGGGAATACGAGAAGAGTCGTCTCCCGTGAATGGTGAAAATTGAATGTTTTTTCCTCCATATTCTTACACTCTTTATAGAGATGAGAGATATAAGTTTTGAAAATTCTTCAATGATGTTAAGGTTCCATATGGGAATTCATCAAATATCAAGAACATTGTGTAAATGAATTATCTGAAGTTAAAAGGTTTGAAATCACATGACTCCCATGTTTTGATGCAAGATTTAATTCCTATAACTTTATGTTTCATTTTTCCTAAGATTGTTCGTCATACGTTAACCAAACTTTGTTTCTTTTTCAAATCTATATGCAACAAAGTTCTAGACTCAGTGAAATTTCTAACTATGGAAAGAGAAATTATAATCATATTATGTGAATTAGAAATATTCTTCCCACCATTATTCTTTGATATGATGTTTCATTTTATGGTTTACTTGGTGAGAGAGATTCGAATTGGTGGTCATGTGCACTATAGATGGATGTACCCCATTGAACAGTATTTGAAGATTTTGAAAGGGTATGTCAAAAATCAAAGTCGACCAGAGGTTTGTATTATGGAGTGATATATTGTTGAGGAAGACATTGAATTCTGTACCAAATACTTATCTGATGTGGAAATCATTGGTTTCCTGAAATCTCATCACACTGGACGCATTGAGGGTGAGGGAATTTCTTAAAGAGATGTTGTGACAATCAATATTATAGATCAGGAGTAGGACCACCTTTATGTTTTTCATAACAGTTGGGAGGTTGCACCATATATTGAAACCCACAAAGAAATTCTTAGGTAGTTGAATCCATCAAGGGCAGAAAAATGGATTTCAAATACACATAATCACTAGTTTATAAGATGGTTTCGGGACCAAATTTTTAAGGAGTTAACTGAAAATCTGAATTCAATTTTAGAACGACTTCGATGGCTAGCCGCCAAACCAAGTGTGTATGTATTATCTTACAACGATTATGTAATTAATTCTTATACATTCTATATAGATTAACATGATGAAGATAGTACAATGAAAAATAGTGGAAATACACTTGTGGCTGAAGCGATGCATGTTTCTGGTAGTATGGACAAAAATTCAATTTATGTGAATATGTCATACTTTGGCATTATCAAAAAAATATGGGAGTTGGATTATGCGACATTCCAATTGCCCATTTTTCAATGAAAATGGGTTGATAACAATAGTGGTGTTAAAATAGATGAATTGGGATTTGTAAAAGTTGATTTTAGTAAAGAAGGGTACAAAGATGAACATTTTATAATAGGATCACAAGCAGTACAAGTATTTTATGTTCCAGATCCCGTAAACAGAAAGTGGTCAATTGTTCTATTATCATCCAAAACTAAGGAAGAGTCTGATGAAAATTTAGTTGAGGATGATCCTTTCAGTGGTACGCCACAATCATTTCACAGTGGTCCCAATGTAGATGATGTTTTGTGTGTTATAAGAGGCTAAAATGAAGGGATTTGGATAATCGATAGAGGTGTCAAATCCCTTCAGCCTTTGAAAAAAAGAAAGAGAGTTCAGTAAACATGTTATATTTTGTTTTAATATAGATTTTGTTATCTCATGTTATTATCTTATCATTACTGAATTTATGTAATCTAAATTAACTGTTCAACCACTTTTGTAGATAATGAATTCTACACATTCTGGTGATCCTAATCTCGAGGCTGAACAAGTCTCTCAATCTATTGCTGCCACTGCCGCTACTAATGCTGCTCACAGTGCAGAGCAACAACAAGTTTCTAAACCTGTTGCTACTCCTAGTGTTGAGGTCCAAAATCCATCAGCACATTCCTCATATACACAAGACGATATAGATTTGTTAAGAAATGAGTGGGCTGCATACCTGATGGAAGATTGTACATAAATAGTATGGAGATCTGACTTGGGGACGTGTACAATTGGCGACCATTTTGGAGAGGGGTTAAGGAGATCAAAAGATGAAACATTGTTCTATGTAAATGTTCATAGGAAAATTGTAATTGTTATTAAATAAAAAATCCTTTCTCCAATTAGTCCTTTTCCATTTTAACAGATGAAATGCACTAGAAACATACAAGATTTATGAACCACTTTTCTTTGGGCTTTGGATAAGAAACCCCAGTAAAATATCCAAAATACCTTCATATCCAACCAAACTCATTCTGATTATGTTGATACTTTAGGATAACAATCCATGGGTCATGTGTGATGTGTACGAGTCAACCCCTCCTCAATCTGAGGCACAGTGTGGCCAGTATCTGCCACGAACTAGCCCGGGTCAACCATGAACCAGTGACCCGAGCCGGTCTGCGTAAAGTCCCGAGGGGAATTCCCGATCCCCTCGGGATGGAAACTAGTGCCAGGAATCATGTTTTAATTGTTGGGAATGATTTATCCCCAACAAACCAGGATCCATAAAAGAAAACAACTAAAATAAACAGACAACACTAACAACATAAACAAAAAAATACACAACAAACATACCTCCATGTGACCTCACAGGTCACCATCCAACGAAAAACCAACATCGCTTTAACACTGAGTGACTCAAACCAGATTACCTGAACAAAGGGAAACTTGCAACTAGAATGGTAAATGATAGGCGTGAGTACAAAAATACTCTGTAGGAAAGCCAAGAGTAACCAATGCCCTATTCCCTTAACTTAAAAAAAACCAGTCGTGCTAGTTTTAAATTAAGGCTCATTTAAAATAATGTTTTCAGATTTTTCAAATTCAAATAACAAGATTTTAATTTTAAGGAAAACATTTAATTTCCCATTCATTTTTAAGGTAGAATTCCAACTTACTTTGAAATTTCAAATTGAAAGGAAAACAATTTACTTCAAGGTATGATTTTCATACAATAGGGAAACATGCATTAAACCTTTAAAAATAAAATCACTATAAAAATACCAAAAATATTAGCAAGAACCATGGTCAAAACCCCTAATCTTCATCTAGCTCATGTGGGGACCTAGAACTTCATGTCTCAGTGTAATAGTAACCATAACAAATATACGTTCTCATGCACGAGCCACTAGTAGGAGATCATCTATAACCTAGTGGTCCTCATCATCATCATATGTTTAATTAGTGTTGTTGCGTCAATCTAGCTAATTGAAACTAGGTCAAAGACACTCTCGCATCACTAGCACACTAGTCTAGTCCGCCCACCTAGATACCCTGGGTTTTCCATGTGCCCTTTTTCAAATGGTGGTGAGGTTTTATCAAAAGAACAAAAATGAACATAATAATTTATTTATCCAAAAATCACTCAATCTCTCACCACCGTTCTCCCTCCTTAAGCACATTCCCCTTTTTTTACACCACGTAACAAATCTCACGAATAACACACTAACATACACATCATATTTCTTAAATTAAAGGGGATGTCCCAAGTGGGTTTTCCATTTTAGAAAACCAATTTCAAAGTGCCAAATGGGCCTCATCACTTTACAAGGAATTTTAACATTAAAAAAACACTGTTGCTCAACACCTTCAAGTTTCAAAAATCAATTTGAAGCATACTTGTACAACCAAGGTAGTGCATGTTTAAATAATTCTTAAATCCGCACTTAAAATGAAGAAATATTTTTAAGAAGATCAAACCATCCTCAGAAACCTTTTTTGGAAAACACAAAAAAAATATGTCGTTACAATTTTATAACAAACCGGTCGAAAGACCACATGCCTTTGGAAATACTCATTTCACATTCAAAAAGTCTAAGAAACCAATTTTCAAGAATCACAATAATTTATTCACAACATATATATACATATATATATATACATATGTATACATTGAATATGGATTAAATATAAAGGTATAAGACACTTTACAAAAATACCAAGTAGTAATGAAAATTCTAATTAAAGGTCACGACATAGGGAACCTACATCGATTCGCAAACTGAACCTGATGACGTAACACACCTCGCGCAGGCGCGTATGCACGCACAATCCGAAGACCTCTGTGTTGTGGAATTATTCCACCAACGTGCTGCAACAACACCAAAAAACAACAGAGACAACCAAAACATTGATATAAAGAAAAACTCAAATAGAAACACGCCACATAAACTAACTCAGTGAAGACGCGATCGACCGCTGGGGTCGCACGCCAGTTGAAGGGGCGACGTGCATTGGCAGGGAGACCACCGGAGGTCGCGCGCCGATTACGGGGTGCACTGCTACCCGACGCAAGATGGCGGCGGCTGACAAGACCGAAGAAAGCCGGTACGCGGCCGATCGAAGGTGTGGCAGAGCTGGCTGGAGCGCCTGAAAAGGTCGGGGGACGCCGGAAGGGCGGGGGACACCGACAGGCGGTGCCAGAGCAAAGTAGGGGTGCCGACAGGGCTGGGGAATGCCGATGGGGTCGCCAGAGGGTAGGGCAGCGCAGAGAGGTTTCCGGAGGGTAGGGTGGCGTGGTGGGGTTGCTGGAGGGCAGGGCGGCATGGGAGATGGGCGCTGGGGTGGAGGCCGGACGACAGGCAGGCGGGGAGCGGTGACGACGGGAGACCGGGGAGCCAGGCGTGGTGGTCGGGACCGCTAGAGGCGGGAGCGGGATGCCGGATGGAGGCCAGGCGCGGGCTGTGGGCGTGCCTAGGGCGGAGTGAGGCCGGAGGGGAGGGGAATCAGGGGGCACTCAAGGTGGGGGAAGGGGGGGTAGAATTTGGGTTTTAATATATATATATATATATATATATATATATAGATAAAAAAATATGATAATAATAATAATACTAATACTAATAATAATAACTATACTAATAATAATAATAATAACGTAAAAATAACAATAATAAATTAAAATAAAAAGAAAGGGAAATTGCCCAATACCTGGGCCGACCATGTGGTGTCCGCTAACTGCGCGGTGACCGCACACGGTTCCAAAACCCAGTAAAGGTACTAAACAAATTTTTTTTAACCCGGGGCTCCGCCCAGACCTCAGAACTAAGAGAAAATAAAATAAAAATGAAAACAAATTAAATAAAAAAAGACGGGTGTGACAATTCTCCCAACCACAAGCACTTTCTACCCCTTTAAAGTCACCCAAAAGAACGATAGACAAAACTTGAATCAATTCCCGGTTGAAAAATGAAAGAGACCACAATCCAAGAGAACTAGATAACATGAGAGGGTTATCCCCACCACAAGAACTCAACTAGTGTGGAAAATTAACACTCAACCATACCACCCCGGAAGGGGGGGGGGGTGGCGGCGCGGGAACTCCCAACCGAACCAAGCTAACCTCCATAACACGAGCGAAATAGCCCCACTAAAACTTAGAACTTTGGACCTATACCATAAACCCCGAACACTAGGGAAGAAAAAAAAACCTCATAGAAGAGCTCAATCCACGAAGTAAACCCAAGCATTCCCACAACGTCATCTCTCCCAAAGACACTGATATATCCAAATGAACACAGTCAAATTGAGATCAACTCACGCAAGATCCAGACACACCTTTAAGAAAAATTCACGATCTAAAACACCATAATCAGACAAACGAGACTGTTTGGATTACAAAAAAACACACTCATTCCAACTTCACGACGACATAATGAACCTGCGACAACTCCAAAACTTTAATAGTGGAAGAACGATAATGAAGGGACTTTTAATGCATTGTTGTCAACACTGAACACAAAACCCGAACTGAGGCTTCACACTCCCGTAAACTCCTGATCGTGCGCGAGCTTCACCCTGAGACCTGTGGCTGGGGATCTGATGACTGAAGAATCTCCTACCTCACAGTCAGACACTGACTTTCTATGATCACATCGTCCTCTTCAAGTGACGCTTCCTGCAAAACTTCTCAAGATGATCTAGACAACTGCAATGATGAAACGTCATTGAAGTGGTGTGACATGACGACTTTATATACCCTAAACGTCAATACTGATGGTACACCGTTAGACGGTCCAAAAAACTGAAAGTCGGAGCCACTATAGAGGACTCTTTGGAAAAAAATCCATCTGACACACTCTGTTCGTCAGATGGGGGACCTTCATGAGCAACTGGATACGGTGGATTGCAAACTATCTATGCTCCAGAGACCAACTCAGCTAAAACACCTCATGCACCAACTTCTCAAAAGTGATGCTCCGAAAAAGGGAAGACTCACTCCTTGATCTCTGGATGAAGACAAATTTAAAGACATCCCACATCACCCCAACTTACCATGATGGCAGGGCGAACCACTCATACTCGTCCATAGCTGGACCTTCGAACAAACCCAAAATGGAATACACTCTAACAACTATGGGAGTTCCCAAAACTCAGAAGACGCGCTCTATCTCTTGAAATCACTCTACTGTCTCTAATAGACCCTGATCACCGTAAAGGACAGTCAATGTCCAGTAAGGACCAAAAAATGGGCATGACTCATCAAAACTCTGGGAACCTTTCATGGTGGCATTTCTGAACAATGTATAAAACACCAAGCCGAAACCGATATCAATCGAAACAACATCAATAAAACACCCCCATCCAACAATAACCAGATCAAATCCAAAAAAAAACAATAACAACCCAAAATAAAATCCCTTTTTTAGAATCTCCTTTTCATTTTTGTTTTCAAAACCACATTATTTCAAGACCACCTTTAAAATACCAATCCACTTTCAAACCAAAATCACTTTCCAAAACCATTTCCCCTTTAAAAAAACCAATTCAGAAAATAAAGTCAAACCTCTTATTTAAAATAAACACCCAGGTAATCCCATGAACTGTTGCCCATGTCTTCATCAGCTTTCCATTCATATGAACACCAACACGCACTTTCCATGCATTCTCACACATGTGAAAACGTTTATAAAGAGGTCTTGAGGTTTCAACCCAAACTATTTTTGACCAAAACCAAGCAAACAATGGATTTCCAAATCAAGATCTTTCAGTTTTTAAAACCATTTCATACATTTAAAGTCCTTTAAAGTAAATCAATACCATTTTAAAAAACCCTTTTTTTCCATTTCCAAAAATGCACTTACACCCACCAGAACAAAAACAACACTTAAATTAAATCAAACACCGGAGTGAGGGACTAGTAGTCACGTTTAACCTAGAGACATGGTAGTGGTCCATGTCCTAAGTAGGCATCGACCACTAGGAAGAATTCAAACAGTGTACCCAGACTCCACATGGGTCACTACTCCATGTGAAATCACGATGTAACATCGGCTTGCCTCCGTTGTCATCCCTCAATTCAAAACAAATCAGGATGAGACAAATACTCAATTCCCAGACTACCCCTAGTGACTCAAGGTGCGGAATGGGAGAGGGTTCATGGAATCCTCTCTGTACCTACCTATCGAGTCCCGAAAGTCATAATATCTACCTACTGGACAACCCAAATAACAAGATACTACTCTGATACCATTTTGTCATGAACTAGCCCGCGTCAACCCTGAACGGGTCACCCAAGCCGGTCTGTGACAAGTCCCGAGGGGCATTCCTGATCCGCCTAGGATGATAACTAGTGTCGGGAATCATGTTTTAATTGTTGGGAATGATTTAGCCCAAATAAACTAGGATCCGTAAAATAAAACAACTAAACAAAACAGACAACACTAACAACATAAACAAAAAATACACAACAAACGTACCTCCATGTGACCTCACTGGTCACCATCCAATGAAAAACCAACGTCACTCCAACACTGAGTGACTGAAACCAGAAAACCTGAACAAAGGGAAACCTACAACTGGAATGGTAAATGATAGGCGTGAGTATGAAAATACTCAATAGGAAATCCAAGAGTAACAAACACCCTATGCCCTTAACTTTAAAAATAAAACCATTCATGCTAGTTTGAAAAAAGGCTTATTTAAAATAATGTTTTCAGCTTTTTCAAATTCAAAAAATAGGCTTTTACTTTTAAGGAAAACATTTCATTTCCCATACATTTTCAAGGTATAATTCCAACTTACTTTGACATTTCAAATTGAAAGGAAAACAATTTACTTCAAGGTATGGTTTTCACAAAAGAGGGAAACATGCATTAAACCTCTGAAAAGAAAATCAGTCCCCAAATACTAAGAATATTAGCAAGCATTATGGTCAAAACCCCTAAGGTTCATCTAGCTCATGTGGGGACCTAGAACCTCACGTATCGGTGTAAGAGTAACCATAACAAATATCTGTTATCGTGCACGAGCCACTAGTAGGAGATCATTCATAACCTAGTGGTCCCCATCATCATCACATGTTTAGTTAGTGTTGTTGAGTTAATCTAGCTAAGTGAAACTAGGTCGAAGCCACTCCCGTATCACTAGCACACTAGTCTAGTCCACCCACATAGATACCCCGGGTTTTCCGTGTGCCCTTTATCAAATGGTGGTGAGGTTTTATCAGAAGAACAAAAATGAACATAATACTTTCTTTATCCAAAACTCACTCAATCTATCACCACCGTTCTCCCTCCTTAAGCACATTCCCATTTTTTACACCACATAACACATCTCATGAATAACACACTAATACACACATCATATTTCTTAAATTAAAGGGGATGTCTCAAGTGGGGTTTTCCATTTTAGTAAACCAATTTCAAAGTGCCAAAACGACCTCATCACTTTACAAGGAATTTTAACATTAAAAAAACACTGTTTCTCAACACCTTCAAGTTTCAAAAATCAATTTGAAGAATACTTGTACAACCAATGTAGTGCATGTTTAAATAATGCTTAAATATGTACTTAAAATGAAGAAATATTTTTATGAAAATCAAACCATCCTCAAAACCCTTTTTTGTAAAACACAAAAAAAAACATGTCATTAGAATTTTATAACAAAATAGTCGAAAGACCACACACTTTTGGAAATACTCATTTCATATTCAAAAAGTCTAAGAAACCAATTTTCAAGAATTACAACAATTTATTAACAACATATATATATATATATACATATTTATACATTTAATATGGATTAAATATAAAGGAATAAAACAATTTTTAAAAAATACCAAGTAGTAATGGAAATTCTAATTAAAGGTTAGGGCGTAGGGAACCTACCTTGATTCAAAAACTGAACCTGATGATGCAACCCACCTCACCCAGGAACGTACGCGCGCACAAGCCGAAGAACTCTGAGTTGCAGAATTATTCCGCCAACGTGCTGCAACAACACCAAAACACAACAGAGACAACCAAAACATTGATATAAAGAAAAACTCAAATAGAAACACACCACATAAACTATCTCAGCACAAATGCGCTTGACCGCCAGGGTCGTGCCCCAGTCAAAGGGGTGGCACGCACTGGGAGGGAGACCGCTGGAGGTTGCGCACTGATTACCGGGTGCGCTGCTACGTGAACAGCAGAAAGCCGGTACGTGGTTGGCCGAAGGTGTGGAGGAGCTGGCTGAAGTGTCAAAAAAGGCCGGGGGACACCGGTAGGTCGGGGGACGACAGCAGGTGGTGCCAAAGTGGAGTAGAGGTGCCGAAAAAGCTGGGGAATGCCGACGGGGTTACCAGAGGGCAGGTCGGCGCGACGGGGTTGCTGGAGTATAGGGCGACACAGGAGTCGGGTGCCGGGGCGGAGGCTGGACGATGGGCTGGCGGGGAGTGGCAATGATAGGAGACCAGGATGAGGCCGGGGAGCTAGGTGCAGCGGTTGGGATCACCGGAGGCGGGAGCGGGGCGCTGGACGGAGGCCGGGCGTAGGCGGCGGGTGCGCTTGGGGAAGAGTGAGGCCGGAGGGGAGGGGAAACGAGGGGGGGGGGGGGGGGCGCTTAAGGTGGGGGAAGGGGGGAAGTAGAATTACGGTTTTAATATATATATATATATATAGATAAAAAATATGATAATAATAATAATAATAATAACCATACTAATAATAATAATAACATAAAAATAACAATAAAAAAAATAAAGGGCAATTGCCCAACACCTGGGATGACCACGCGGTGTTTTCCAACTGCGTGGTGACCACACACGGGTCCGAAACCCAGTAAAGGTAATACACAACAAAAATTTTAACCCGGGGCTCAGCCCGGACCTCAGAACTAAGAAAAAATATAATAAAAATGAAAGAAAATTAAATAAAAAAGGCGGGTGTGACAGTATCACTCAAAGTGTCTCTCTTTTGTTTAAAATGGATAGAATTTTAAGTGAAAACAAAAACTGACGTATGGAAAACCAAAAACACGCAATTAGATTGTATTGATACTTTTGAATAATGATCCATGGGTCATGTGTGACACGTATGAGTCAACCCTGCCTCAATATGAGGCATGGTGTGGCCGATATCACTCTAAGTGTATCTTTTTTTAAATGGACATAATTTTAAGTGAAAACAAAAACTGACATATGAACATCTAACCAAACACATTCAGATTGTGTTTATACTTTCGAAGAACGATACATGGGTCATGTGTGATGTGTACGAGTCAACCCCGCCTCAATATGAGGCACGATGTGGCCTGTATCACTCAAAGTGTCTCTCTTTTGTTTAAAATGGATCGCATTTTAAGGGAAAACAACAACTGACGTAAGGAAAACTGACCAAATGCATTTAGATTATGCTGATAATTTTGGATAACAATCCATGGGTCATTTGTGATGTGTAAGAGTCAAACTCGCCTCAATTCAAGGCACGATGTGTCCGATATCACTCAAAGTGTCCCTCTTTTGTTTAAAATGGACAGAACTTTAAGTGAAAACAACAACTGACATATGGAAATCTGACCAAACGCTTTTGGATTGTGTTGATACTTTAGGAGAACACTCCATGGGTCATGTGTGATGTGTAAAATTCAACTCCGCCTCAAGTTGATGAATGATGTGGCCGGTATCAGTCAAAGTGTACCTCTTTTGTTTAAAATGGACAAAATTTTAAGTGAAAACAACAATTGACATATAGAAAACTGACCAAATTCATTCTGATTGTGTGTATACATTAGGATAATGATCCATGGGTCATGTGTGATGTGTACAAGTTAACCACGCCTCAATTCAAGGCATAGTGTGGCTGGTATCACTCAATGTGTTTCTCTTTTTTTTAAATGGACATAATTTTTCGCGAACACAACAACTGACGTATGAAAAACCCCCTTCATACCATACACACCAAAATAATTCATTTTTTCCTAAAGAAACACATACTACTGAAATAAACAATATTCCAAAACCATTTTAAAAATATTGATGATCTTAAAATCCATGAAATTCATTCCATTAAAACCATTAAAGACCCCACCCCCTGGACACCACCCCACCCTCCCTGGACACCACCCCACCACACTGGACACCCCCACCACCCTGGATAGCCCCACCCCCTAGATGGCCCCGACACCATAGATGACCCCCATCCCCTGGACTCTTCACCCCTCCTAGACACCACCCCACCACCTGGACACCCCCACCCCCTTGACACACTACCCCATGGACAACCACCCCACCACCCTGGACACCACCCCACCCCCTGGACACCCCCACCCCCAACCCCTAGACAGCCCCACCCCTGGATATCCCCCCCAACCCCCTGGACACCACCCCACCCCCTGGACACCACCATAGACAACCCCCCACCCTAGACAACCCCCACCCCCTGGACACCCCCATCCCCCCGAACACCCCTACCCCTGGACACCCCCTACCCCCTTGGACAGCCACCCCAAACCCTTGAACAACCCCCAACCCCTGAATTCTGAATTGAATTCTTTATGTATTTAATTAACTTATGAATTATGTGTTAATGGTGTATGGGTATACTTATTGTATGGGTATACATGTTATATGGGTATACTTGTTGTATGGGTATACATGTTGTATGTGTATACTTTCTATAATTACCTTATAAATTATGTGTTAATTTTGTATGGGTATACTTGTTGATATACTGATTTTTTCAGGTCTTGTTTGGGTGTGCTGCTATAGAATTTTATGTTACAGCTAGCAGGGCATTTATCAACACTTTTTTAGCATTGATAAAGGATCCCTTTATCAGTACTTTTTAGAACTAATAAAGGATACCTTTATAAACTATTTTTTATAACTGATAAAAGGCTACCTTAATTAGTTATTTTTAGCGCTGATAAAGGGGACCCCCCTTATCACCATTGAGATTTACAACACTTTTTTTTCACTGTTAAAGCCTGTTTTGAGCACTGATAAAGCCCGTTTTTGTATTAGTTATAATGAAGGATTTAGACCTCATTATTGGGACTAAAAGCTAACTAACATGGGTGAGTAGTTAAATAGAGGAAATAATATAATGGATTAATTATAAATACATAAGATAAAATTGTATAGGAGTGGTTTTATGAGATCTCTTTTTATAGGTATAAATGACATATATTTCTATAGTAACTAGAGTTTTGTGAAGGGTAAATATACAATCACATGATATTTAAGTGAGTTAGGAAAGTAAATGTTGGTTAGAATAGTATTATTGTATTCTAATCATATAAAAGTTCATCTATAATGTTTTTATATCAAAATAATTAATAAAAATCTAACCCATGTCATTTTACCCCCTTTTAATTCTTTTTACCTTTGATTATATACTACTGTAAATATTATTTTAACATAAAATATAATATAACCTATATTTCATAATATTAACATTATAATTAAATTTTTTAATTCTTTTTATTATAATTCAATTTATAAATATGAAAAATTTATCTTTTAAATAAAACCATAAAATATATTGAAAAACTATTTTTTCATAGAAAAATGACTTTTTAATCATAAGTGTTCTTATTCTTATATCATATTAATTAAAATACACCACATGAGTGATAAAATATCTTTTTTTAATATTATAAATGTAAAATTTAATAAATTAATCCATATACAATGGTATAGTTATTTAAAAAAAATAGAAATGCATATTTCAAAAAATGCAATTTATAGAAATGCATATTTTTAAATGTTAAATGATTTTATCTTATTTAAAACCAATTAATAATAAATATATGAATAATTATTTAATTGTTTATATATATGAACAATATATTTTATTAAATTTAATAATCAAAATATGTGAAATTTACCTATAAATATATAAAAAATAATGCTTTTAAATATTTTTTTACCAGGCATTGTTAAATTTTTATTTCATATATCACTATAATTATTATAGGGTATTATCAACTAATTTTACCCATAAATCATTAATTTTTTTAAATATTTATTATTAAAAATATTCTTGAAAAGAAAAAAATTTAATTTAGAAAATATTATATAACAAAAAAGGATTTCTATAAAATAATAGATATTTTACAAAATGAATTAGTGTTTTTTATTCTAATGTAATTTATTTTATATTAATTTCATGTAAAATATTTTATATGTAACACATTATTAACTTCTAACTATAAAATACTCAATAAAAGTATTCGATACATGTATACCTAATGACCACATATCCATCAACTATATGTCTGGAAAAGTTATACCCGACATCTATATACCCAAAATCTACATACTAAACGACCATATATATAACACTTACATTACATTATTATATTTAAACATACATTTTTCAATAAAATTTATCCATATTATTCATTTATTTCTCTCTAAAAATATTTGTTATATTTGTAATCTTTTACATTCTTTCCAAAGTAATAATTCATGGAATGATCTTTAAGAGAAACCACAAGGATGATGATTACATATTAATGGATATATATTTATTTATTTTCCTCTTAATCTTTTAATTATCATAATTTTGTTTCTTATAAAATTCTCACTATTTAATAATGTTTAACTTGTATTGAAATAATTTATCTCAAAAAAATATACCGTGTCATGTTTTATATTAGTGTAGAGTGTGAAAGAAGCTATTTATCGTTTGAAATGAATTCAAATATGGGTGTTACATTCTAACCTCATTAAAAATAAAATTAATCCTTGAATGTTAATTTTAAAAATAAAAATAATTAAGTGTACTTTTGACTCATTACATATTATAGTTCCCACATTGCTTCCTAAAGATTATGATTTCTCTAGAGGAATTTCACACGCTGAGTTGTCTTGTTTCATAGTACTTTATCTCTATGATCCAAGATCTATTTTAGTTGTTCCCAATAAGAGAGATCATGTTATAATTGTACAATCTTTTAGATTAATAAATTTTATGTACAAAGTTTATATTTCCCCAAAAGTGATATATGGAAAACGTTATGAACATGCAAGATGATTGGAGGATGTATAGGGTGATAAGATACCACCTTCACATGATTGGGTATTTCTATGGGGCCAATATATCTAGGGATGAACATTACCTTCTTTTAAATTTATATAACCCTTTTCCATGGTGATATTCAATGGATTAACTTATATCTATCTACAATTCCAAATATCTTTTACGATTATGAGTGAATAACTTTTTTCAACTTTGTACTCCATTGATATGTTACCAAATTGTTTAAATTTTATCTTAAAATTCTTGAGAAAGATTAGTTTTTAATATATTCCTCTCTCCAACATCATCCCAAAATGTTATAGTTCTACATATTTTACATTACAAATCCTCATATAGTGTTATTTGGATGATGGGGTGGAAACTATTAGTATTTGAGAACTCTACCATTGGAATATATTGATCCCAACCTTATATTTTATGAATCTAGTAGGATCTCAACATAACTTTGAGAGTTCTAATGGTAATTTCATATTAACCATTAGTTTGAGGGTGATATGTTTTGATAATTATCATTATTATATCTAATTATTTGGAACTCTTATTTAAACATTGAGATAAACATTAGATCTAAATCAGATATAATTAAAAGTGGTATTCCATGAAAATATACCAATTAATTTATGTATATCTTTAAAATTTTATCAATAAAAACATTCTCAAATAATAATGAAATTCACTAAATTCCAAAGGTAATTATCTACAACCCAAATTTAATTATGAGATTTAAAGGTCTTAAGAAAACCTTTAATGAAATTAGTGTTGATGTTCTTCGATTTCCATATGGGTATACATAATAATTGAATCATAAAAATAGACTTATATAATTGTTTATTAATTTTTGATAAAAAGAGTAAATTTATACACTCAGTAGTATCTTGCTTCACGTTATCCCATCACAAGTACTCCTTGATATATATATATATATTTATTATGGTAAAGATAAATAATGATGAGTTATATGCATCATCCAATAGGTCTATTAAATACTTTATTGAAGGGATACATAATCATTTATTGAAATTCTATAATTAAATCATTTAAAAATTTGAACATTAAAGTATTCTATACCTTCATTTGTAAGTCCATATCTCCCCTTTTCACCTCTATGATCTTCACATAGATGGAGGGTTGAGAATCCACTTGGGTGAGATTATATTTCCCCCCTTACCTTGTGATTTCTAGTAACAGAATTTCTATATAAGAGTATTAGATCCCTTTAAATACTTATCATGTATAAGTTATCATGATCCTTCATACTTAGATCATCAACCACCTTATTTTCCATCCCATGTTTGTAATGAACTGAGTATTCATAGTCATTGATCAACTCCTACCAAATCCTTTAGTGATTTTGAAACATTTATATGTAAATATATACTATACACTCTTATGATAATTATATATATATATATATATATATATATATATCAATTTTTACCATAGATATAATGCATCCATATCTGGAATAAAATATTACCACTGCTAGTTCTAAATCATGTGTAGAGTTTTTTTCTCATGATCCTTTAATTGATATAAGGAATCATCTATCACCTTGTAATCTTGAATAAATACGCATCCCAAGATATCATGTAATAAATTAATATATATACCAGTCATTTAAATACACTAGAATAGTGTGAGTATATGTTTGGTGATTAACCTCTTTTTAATATCCTTAAAGCTATTTTCATATTCATTAATCTCATGGAACTTTACACCCTTATATATTAACTTGGTAAGAAGATTTGAAAATTTTGAAACATCTCTCATAAAGCATCAGTAATATCCAACCAATTAAAGAAAACTATGGATCTATGTTTTATATATTGGCATATGAAATTCATCAATCACCTCGAACTTTGAATGGTCCATATATATAACCACACTTGTGATTATTTGACCCAATAAAGCTACTTCCATAATATAAATTCACATGTCCAAATTTAGCATAATATTTATCTATATTGTGGTATTTAGAACAATACTCAAAAATAACTACATGCTCTTAATTTTTATCAAAATATTTGAGAATTAAATCTATAATGTCTGCCTCAAAATGATTGCGGTGACATATAAATAATATATTAATCAAAACCATATACATTGAAGGGGAACTTATTTGTATGAATAGAATCATTATGACCTCATAGTGTCAATATCTTTTATAAATGACTGTCTTTGATATATATTCCTAATTAACCCTTATCTGATGATATCTATATAGTAGATCCAGTTTTGAGAATTATTGAGCCCATATAAGTTTATGAACAAGTCAAAAATACGAGGTAGAGGTTATTTTTGTTTATTGTGATCTTGTTAAGTTCATGATAATCAATATAGAGATTAATTTATCCATCTATATTCAAAAATAAGTGAACTATTGAACCCCATGGTGAATTAAATCAATATAGAAAACCCATGTAGAAATTATAATGAATTTTTTTATTTAATTATAGAATCTAAATGGAGAAAAATATATAAGAAAACCTCTATATTTTCATTGCTCTAGTTATGAGTACAATCGAAATATCGACTACATTTTCTGGGGGAAATATTGATGACACTTCTAGAAATACATCATTATATTCTTAAATAATTAAAATATCTTCATTACTAAGTCCATCCATAATAAATTCACCCAAATTCCTTAATTTTTTTGGTATAAAGACCCAAATTAAGGAATTTATTCCCGAATAAAGTTTATAATCATCCTTGGATCAGTATTTGTTCGTGCAATGATTTTTTATATAGAATGAAATATCTAAATCATAGTTATGGATATAAACTCTATGAATAGAGATAAAATACTTCCTAATATCACATTTAATTCTACCATGGGAATAATAAAATGATTTTTAAAAGGTTTTCCACGAAAACCTAAACTGATGAAGAGTATGGTTCTGATGCAATCATCACACCATCAAGTGTTTAAACTAATAATTTTACATATAATTTTTTAGTAGGATGATCAATATTTTTACTAAATTTATAGTATATTAAGAAATTAAAATAACCATAATCATATAATAAATTCATTTTTCATTAGTTTATATTGATTTTAGCTTTATACACTTCATTATCAGGATCTACTTTGGTAGTTATGATTGTATATGCCCTTCATTTGTCCATTTTTTTTATGGTTATTGGTGTTAATTCTTCTAATTATCCCATGGATTGGCATACTAATTTTCATAATGATTAAATTTCATACATTTGAAGCATTGATGTGTGGGTGGTTCATTAATTGGGGCATTCTTCTCCTGCATTGTCTTAATTGAACACATTATATTTTACCTACAACTATGTGCTTGATGGCCTAAGCTTTCACATGTGAAACATATTCCAATTATTTTTTTAAAATTCCTTGGGTTCTACCTCCCACATTTGTCATGTAGGTGGTTAAACTCTATTTTCTCTATGTGATTTTAAATTTGAGTTTCCATGAAAAAATATTTCCCTTTTCTTATATCCAAATACATGAGAATAATGAGAATCTATAATTTCCATTTACACCTTATGTTAATCATAAATAATTTCACTATAACAACTAATGTCCATTATAGATAATGATTTTAAGAGAATTTCATTTACTCAACCAAAAAAGCAATCAATTTTTATTTTCATATTGATAATAAAAACTGAGGCATACCTTGAAAGTATCATGATTTTTTTTCATAAGATCATGTCGAATATTCCCCCTTTTATCTAAGATCAGAAAATTTTTATTCTATCTTGATATAAATATTTTCATAAAAATATTTAATGACCAATATTTTATGAAACTCTAGCTATTACATGGTGTCAATTTCTTTCCTTTCCTTTGTGTTTTTATCAATGAATAATATTGTTCATCTTCACCCTCCAAATAATAAATTTTTAAGAATAACATTTCATGATTTTAAAATTAAAGAATGTAAAATATAATTTCTATTATATTGATCCAATATTTATTGATTTGAGTATCAATGATCCACTAATGGATAATAATCACTGTTAATTTAAGGTCTTGATAACATATTTTTATTTATTTAGGAAATTCTGGAGCCTGATCTAGTTTAGGTTATTACTAATATCCCGATATAGATTAGTTATCAATGTTCTCACACTATCTACCATCCCATTCAATTGTTCATTTGGAGAATCACTCTATTAACTATTGTAACCATTATCTATTTGGTTTCGCCTAGTACTAGGTATTTAATAAACCAAAATGGGAAAAATGTGAAATAAAAAACACTATCTTATTAAGATCAAGATAAAATAAAATGATGATATGAATTTTAAATATTAAATCTAATTTGTCTTACAATATGAAACTTTTTTTCAACTCATGAAAATTTTGTTAGATATCAATACGAGTTATATTGATATTAAGATCAAAATAATATGTTCTTGATGGATATATTATAATATGGGGGGGTAAATTGTAGTTTTAAAAACATTATTTTAAGAGAGTTAATTTTTTTCATAAACCTTTTTAAGTAATATTAGTGGATTCAAAATCAACCCTCAATCTGATTAAAAAATTATTATAATAAAGATTTATTATGATATATCAATGTTATAGAATTGTAATTAAAGTCAATACAATTTAAACTATAAAAGATAATATTCACTAAAAATCCAATTAAAAAGAGTAAAATAATCATAATAATACTAATTATGATTAAAAAGATAGTAATGAAATATGAATATGATGTTTCAATTTCTTTTATATAAATGAAAAAATAATAACTTGTAAAGAAAAAATATATCATCGTGTATATGAATAGTGGAAACCTACTACGATACCAATTGTTGGATATCAATACATGTTATATTGATATCAGTATCGAAATAATATGTTCTTTATGGCTCTATTACAATGGGGGGGGGTGGGTGAATTGTAGTTTTAAAAACATTAGTTTAAAAGAGTGTAAAATAAAAAATTTCACAAACATATTTAAGTAATATTATTGGATTTAGACTCAGACCTCATTATGATTAATAAAGTACCATAACTAAGATTTATTTTAATATATCAAATTTATAGTATCATAATTAGATTGAATATGATTTAAATAGTAAAAGATTATAGTCACTATAGATCTAATTAAATAGAGAGAAAGGATCATAATCAGAGTAATTATGATAAAAAATATAAAAGAAATATGAATATGTTGTTTTAATTTTTTTTATATAAAAGTAATTGAATATTTACTTGAAAATAAATAAGAAATATAATTGAAATTTAATGTAACAATAACATAAAACTATTATTAAAAGAATACACATCTTTTATTCGTAAGAGCCAAGTTTCCACTAACCTTGGATAAAGGAAACCCTTGTTTTATACTTATAAGAAAGTCTATCATTCCTCAGCAAGAGAATCCATCAATAAAAATATCATCTCTATATTACCATCCATCAAAACCCTCGATATAATGGATCGAATTCTTTGTCTCACTATCCCTATGATCCCTCGATCAAGATGATCATATTATCTATCTTTCTATCCCTAGAATCCCTTGATCACAATTAAAATAATTAGATGCAAAAAGTAATTATAACTTAGAACAAGACGTTCACACTTTTTAATCATTAGATCTCTCTCAAAAGTGAGAAATTTCCAATTAATCAACATGCTTTCAATAGATCCAAACTATTATAATGATCAGGGATTTATATTCAAATCCCCAATGATCATATTTCCTTTGTAATAGTCTTATTTTCTTTGAGTTTGTTGCAACGAATTAGACACCTGACACTTGAAATATCACATATCCTTGGAATAATATAATGGATAATATCATATTGAATTTACACCATTATAGTGTCAATATATTCCTTAGATTAGAATTAAGTCTTATAAATAAACTTATAAACTTTAAATCAGTCTAATGGACTTCCTTACAATTTTTATTATGATAATAATCATGATGGATAATCCAATGTTCATTGGTACTGATGTCAATCCATTTTTTAAGATTTTTTTATTAAGATAGTTATTAAAAAAGCATAACATTTGATCTCATAAGGGAAAGTCCAATGTTTATCAGTCCCATACTTATTAGGATTATCATAATGAATAAATATAAATTTATTTTTATAATTCATTCAAACTTATTCTAAGTATGGTAAAAGAATATGTTTTATACAAAAACTTTCTAATATAATTTGAACATGAGTTTTTAGTGAACACATTTTGTGAAATAATTTTTTATTTCCAAAATAAAAGGAATGGAAAAGTGAGAAATAGAATTTCTAACTCAAAAAGTTTTTCTTCAACTGAGGTTGTTTCATATTTGGTTCTCGTTACTTGTTAACATAATCTAAAAAATAATTAAACCACACTCTAATACTAACTAAGATGAAACAACCAAAATATATAAACATAATACACAATTTTACATAAATATACATTACATTTTAGAAAAAATAATACAAAAAAATAGATTTTCTGTCTTTCAATAATATACATAAACATATTTTTTTACAATACTCTGAACATTTCTCCATAATTTATCACAATTGACCCCTTCTAAATATATCATAAGTTATAATATTATTTATACACGAGTGAATGAAAATATAATAATGAGTGATATTAGGCACTTATTAAGTGGTAAAACATGTAGGATATCAATAGAGAACCACACAAGATCTTAATATGATCATGTGGGTAAGATAAAATGATTATGTTATATGAATATAACATAAGGAAATCAAACCCAATGAAACATGAATCATAATCAAGAATATAGAATAATAATATTTTTCAATAACTTGTTAATATAAAATAGAAAGTTGGAATTATGAGATAATTATAATGATCCATAAAACATAATATAAGAATTTGGCATAAATATAAGGATATATATATATCATAGCATATAACAAGGTTAACCACCAAGAACATCATAACATAGTGGATCTGACATCACTACCAACTTTACATAACAAATTGGATTATGAATCCCAAACTGTGTCCCATAAAATTGTGTACTGAGCATCAATATTCACATACCATTGAAATATTATGATATATAAAACATTACTAAGTGCATTAAAGGGTTATAATAGAGACACTAGTGACATAATAATAAAATTTACATATGTATGCCATAATAATATGATAACATTCCTAAATCAACCATAACATCAATAAACCATGAGAAATACATTGGTATCATGAAAATATCCAATTATTTACCATGTTTATTATATCAATTAATTTATTAAAAAAATTCAATCCATGTTATTTTATCTCTTTTTACCTCTTACTATGTTCTTTAATTATTTTCCAAAGTAACTAATTTTTAACTAAAAATATAAGACAACCAATTATTCTTAATTTCTATATTCTTATTCTAATTTTAAATCCATTTAATTAAATTCAATATCAATATATGATAAATTTAAAATTTTATAGAAAACATAGAATATGTAGTCAAATTGTTTTTTTATTAAAAATGGATTCTAAAAATATAGGCTTTCTTATTCTTATTTCATATTAACTCGTAATTTTAAAATGAGTAATAACCTATTTAATTATAATTATAAACATTTATTTTTTTTAAAATTAATCAAAAACCATGATATATCTAGATTTTTTCAAATAAAAATTGATAATGTGCATTTTTGAGAAATGTATATTATTAAATGTTAAATTATTTCAATATATTTATAACCAATAAATAATAATTATATGAATTATTATTCATTTTTTAATATATATATATATAAATAATATTTCATTAATTTTCATTATAAAAATATGATAAATTAAACTTTAAATATATAAAAACAATTCTTTTAAATAAATATTATTTTGTTAATCAGGAATCATAAAATTCTTTTTACATATAACTCCATAATTATTTATTTGATATTATTTACCTATTTTCTCACCATTACATATTTTTTTTATATATTATTTTAAAATTACTCTTTAAAATAAAAAATATCACGGACCCCACCCTCTAAAGGTACCCCTCCTAGGATGACAATGAAGGAAGGTAGATAATGAACCCTGAGTCCCACCAATAGTCACCCTCGAGTTAGCAACTAAGACTGAGGGTAAAAAAATCTCACATATGGGAGGTGTTACCCTTAATAAGAAAATAGGATAGGGAATATAGGATATCAATCCCCCAAAAAGCTTATTAAAATAACGAAAGTGGAAAAAAATACAAAAAATATCCCAAAATTCATGTAATGTTGTACAAATAAAAAGGGAATACACCACGTAAAATACCAAAATACAATCCTATGGAAGTATCTCAACAACCCCAAGCTCCAATATAGAAATATCTAGATCAATATACAACTCTATCATGATAACCTAAAATATGTTTATATATATTTGGTGCGAGTATAACATGTATACTCAGTAGGATCATGCCCAAGTAATCTTGTAAAAATGTGAGAAGAGTATACTAATGTTATAGTGAAAAAATAATAGAAGAAAAAAGAACCTATTGGTCACCTAGTCCCTGATCTCACCAAGTCTCAAACACAAAATAATGGATCCATTTATAATAATATAAGAATAATCATATCAATAAAAGGGTACCTCACACTGCTTCCCCCTGATTTTCCAATTTCACACCCCAATATTGTACATCTTGACACTCTCATATCTTCCATAAATATCAACCTCATTCCATTACAAGATAAAACTCATCGAGAAAGAATAAACTCTCAACCCATTTCAAATCTTCATCATAGCTTCCTCACAGTCATTCCACTTGTGATAAAAACCACATCCATAATATCTGATAACAACTACTATAAAAAGGATATTAGGGAATCATGAGCATAAAGGGCATTATCCTTGTTACCTCCTCTTACAATGAACAACCCACACTATAAAAAATATCCTCCTCTCATCAACCACCAGGGTAAACTATATCAGTAATCCAAAAATCCCTAAACATAATAACATTACCTAGGAGTGATTGCAATTAAGAAAGAGTAACCATCCATCTATCCATTTAAACCTAAATATTTGGGGAAAATACCTAGAATTCAAAATCTATAAGAATTTGAGTAAAACATGAATCATGTGGGGGTGTATATAGATATAACAAAGAAAAAAGAATATATAATAGTTACACACAAACCCAACCTACTTTTCCACACAATCAAGACCACTCATCTTTCAAAATCTCCACATCACTACCACCGTACATCAACATCGCTGCCAAAACACCATCAACCCATCCAATCCCAAATACCAAGAACACAATCAAACATTAATTTCATAGTTCTATATTAAACACATAAATTACCAACCATATAAAATTTAATTTATCATTATTTAATATTCAAATTAATCATTTTTAACCATTCATTTATTCATCCATTTTCATCCCCAAAACACTTAATCCAAACAAAGTTCATTTAAATAGAACTTACAATGTTCAATAATTCTAACCAAACATGGTTTCCCAACCAAAAACATTTTTATTCAATCTTTATTAACATCAACACCCATAAAATCCTCAAAATTTCCACACACATCACACTAAAACAATACACCATGATCATAAACCTACAAAATAATAACTATCTTTCACAACACCACATTCTAGATTTAATATAAGGTATTTCAATCCTTTGTTCAATATTTAACATGGGAATTATAACACAATTCCAGATTCTATGGGAAACCATTTTTATCCATATATAAGTTCTTATAATTTCTTTAAATGGGTGAGATCAAAAAATCAAAAAAAATATTTTTTTAGAGTCATGTAATTTTTAATGAAAATAATTCATCAAATAGTCACGATTTTCTTTACGGAAAAAAACATGGATGGCCCATTAATCCATATCATAAAACAAGTAAATACACTACGAGAATCCCCGTACCCCTTTAATTTATGATAAATAAAATTAATTATATTTCTATTTCAACCCATACCATCATCCCAAAATAAATAAAAGGAATAAAATTCCCATATATACACATAAAAGAAGGACCTACTTAGGATCCCATACCTCAAAAAATATTTCCATAGAGAACCATCGATCATAAAGGAAGAATCAAGAGATAATGTCCCACTAATATCTAAGGTGAAATCATTAAAACTTATCCATAATAATCCATCATTAAAACATGATTAAAATAAAAAAGTAGATCCTCCCACTATTATGAACATCTTAGAAAAAGTGGAAACTAAGAATAATATGAAAGAGGGAAGAGGGGAGATCGTACCCTGATTCACAAGACCTGATCCAATGATCAAAGGGGAAAGGATTCAAAAAATAATGAATGAAGAGCCATAGGGATGTCTAAAATTCACTTTAATCTTTAAGGTAGAATAGAGGAATCAAACTAAGGGTGACCCAACCCCCCATTTATAAGTGAATCCAATTGAGCTCCACTATGACATGGTAAATAACCAAAACATCCGTAGTGGATTCGGATAAAGAAAGATATGGATATTCCAAAATCATTTCCATAATTTTTTGTGTTTTAAAAAATGTATTCAAATGAAAACATGTCCTATAACTTGATTTGGTTGAGGACATGATGGTTCCTGTGACACCTACCAGGTCTAGCTACCACAACATAGCTTCTAAGTATTGGTTGTTTTCCCCTAACTATTACGAAGGCCACAACATGGTAATGTCCAATTCTCTATTTTGGATAAGAGGTCCCCCAAGAAACCATGAAAACTTTCACTTCCTTCATTGGGTATTTAAATACTACTCATTTTACATAAGGTTAGCTCTCGACCAACAAAGCCTCCACTGCACCTACCACCAGGGCATGGTGACTCCCTGAATTTCATAATGTCATGTCATGGCCTCCAAAACAACTCAAAAACCTTCCTCAAAAACACCAATCCTAAAAAAACCACCATGGAATAACTAATATAGTCTAAAAGATTTTATAAAATACCTATCAAATAATTATTTTCCTCAATAATCAATACCATAACAAATCATAGAAAGGGAAGGAGGTTCAAACAACTATCCCACTAGATAGCTATTAGGGATCCATTTAAAACTTAAACACTACCCCCGTATCACAATAGACTCAAACTACATCTCTTATGCACATACATCTACACCACATTTTCATTCTATAAATAACCTAATCCCATGACCACCAAAACCACTACACAATACTACCTTATGCACACAAATTTAGGAAATCATCCCTCCACAACATTGAGTCACCCAAAAAGTTTTAGAATGTGTAATAAACATAAAACGTCTTGATTGTGAAGGAGTTTTACCCTCCTTATATATTGGAAGCTATAACACACCCCACTAAAAATTAAAAATGTTACATCTTATAAATAAAAAATATTCAAGAATTATATTACCAAAGTAAGAAAAAAAACTAAAACAAAAAACAAATTTGGATATAGAGAACACATCTGTGACTCATGCTTTATATACTCTCCTAAAATCCATCATGTCTCCATAGAACACAAACCAAAGGAATGGTTCATCCTTAAAACATATTCTCTTGAGGATCTTGGGTCTCTACTTACCACCCCAAGAATATTTCATCATTGTTGATATCCTTCTCTCCACATTCAATGAAATGTGAGTCATCTTAAAGATATCGATGAAGATGAGATATGTGGAGGAAGTTTTAATCGGTAATCCACCTCACCAATTCCGTTGAGTACCTAGAAAGATATAACAAACTGGGTTGGAAATATGCTTCCATGACCAATCCTTCAATACCCACAGTGATGGGAAACATTTTGGAACACATGATCCCCAATATCAAACTCCAAAAGACTCATATTTAGGTGTTTATAAGATTTATTATGCTCATAAACCACCTTTATTCTCTCAATAACCTTCTGAACCTTCTCAGTTGTACTATACACCGCCTAGGGACAAAAAATATATGACTCTTCAAATTTAGTCCAGCACAGTAGTGATCAATATATACTCTTATACAATTCCTCAAATAGAGCCATGCCAATGGATGAGTGGTAGATGCTTTTGCCAGTGAACTCATATGAAGGAATGTTCTACACCTATGACCATCCAAAATCAAATTCAGATGCCCACAACATATCCTCTAGTGTCTATATGGTCTACTCTATTAGATCATCCATCTATGGGTGAAAAGTCATGAAAATGAATAACTGAGTGCCAAAGTCATTGTACAATCCCCTCTAGAACCATGAGGTAAAATAATAATCTTAGTATGATATAATGGACCTTATAAATCCATGTATCCACACAACCTTATCCACATACCTCCTTTCCAAACCATCCATGATTCTCAAATATCGTATCACTAGGAAGTGAGATTATTTCATCAATAAATCTATAATTACCTAGATATAATCATATCCTACCTAATATTAATGTAATATAGTTATTAAATCCATTGAGATTTAATCCCATTTCAAGTTAGGGACATATATGGTGTGAAACAGACTGCTTGAAACATGATTATCTTCCTTCACCTACATGAAAACCAGACACCACGCCACAAACTCTTCCATTAGTGTTTTATTCAAGGACACTAGAAATGCATACTAAAACCATTATTCATTTTTTATATTCATGGGTGCACCAAAAAAGGTGATAAATGAAACTCATGAAGGTATCCATCAAGAAGAAGCATCAGAATGAACATCCTCCTTTGGAACACAAACTGATGATGTTCCTTCTCCAACAACCCCTTAGGGGCGTCACCCTGAATAATATGATCCAAAATTACAACCACATCTAGGTATACCAACTGATACTCCTCAACCTAATTAACTAGAGTATAATGCACAATTATATGAAATATGAAACCTCCATTTTCAAAACTACTTACATAAAGTTGATTAGATTATAACTCCAATATTTCCCTCTAGGAATAATTTGAATACAAAACAATATCCCTTCACGAATTCCCACTCAAAGTTTCAACTACAAAATTAACCTCCCCTAAGGTGTAAGAGATCTCAAATTAGTAGTATGGAAGAAAATTATTCCACATTATTTCTTATAGATTTAGGTCATGCTAAGAGAAAATGTCCCTTAAGATCCTATGATTAATGAAGACCAAAAATCATTATTTAATGAGGTAATGTCACCAAAAATTTAGTTAAAACAATAATAAAAACAATTATAGATCATCAGTGGTGTAGTTAGATAGACCAAGTCATAAATTTATAGACCTATAGGATATAAACATCCAAAATAAACCAAGTCAAAATGGAAAGCATCCAAAAACACCTTGAAAAACACCCCCTCCTCAAGAAAATAGAGAACATGGTGATGACTAACTATAGTTTTTGGTAGTAAAATGTTACTTGATATTGATCACTCTACACAAAATCCAGGTCAAAGTTTTCAATGGGGTATCAATTTTAAAAAAATCATACATGAATATCTGATAATAACCTACAATTCCAGGTATGTTACAAACCTCTACCACATTATTTGGCACCATCCAAGATACAACTGCTCAATCCTTTAAGGTACCAACTTCTACTACCTTATAATACACCACATATCAAAGGAAATATATCTCTTAAATCAAGAACATAGACATGAAAAATTTCTTATAGAATTCGTGGTGCAATAGAATCTATAATATGATCCTCATATTCCTGGCTTGATCCTCCTCTAACCTTGATTATATAAAAACTTCATCAATGATAATGATTACTAAATTGTCAAGGAAATCATGAAATATATAGTTCATTAGTCCCATGAACACCTTTTCTATGTTTGGGACACCAAGGGAATAACCACAAACTCAAAGTGTCTATAAATTCATTGGATGGTAGTCTTTGAGATATCCTCCTACATGATCTTTAACTAATGATACAAATTCCTTAGATCGATCTTAGAGAACCACCCAATTTCTCATAAATGGTCATATAAATTTTAATTCCTATTTTTTTTTAAATTCTTCATTATCACTTGGTTCCACCATCTATAACTGTATCCCAAAATTGATTTCTCATTGAGGGGGTAGTGTCTCAACCTACTTAGGAAAAAATATGGGTATTATTTGAAAAATCTATGAGCCTCCACCTTCTCATCTCCCATTGAATTCACTAAAAACCATTCCATGAAGTAATGAAGGGGCTCATCAGGCCTACTAACCATCTAGTAACCTCGCTCATAGATGAAAAATATAGTCTGGCCATTCACATCATATATCACGAATCTCTTCCAAAAGAATTCAATAACCACAAAAATATAATAAAACCAATCTAATCATATGAATGTATATATAACAATAAATAATCCCCACATGATTTATGTTTCCACATCATCAGTCTAAAACCCTCACACACATCAAACAAGAAGTTCTATCCTCTAACTGCGGTAGTCAATATGAAGGGTATGAGAATATTATCCACATCCGTTCACAAAGTACATACTAAGTCTAGTTCAAGAAAGGAGTGTGATTTTCCTGAATCAAAAAATTCATACATGAGAGTAGATGATAAAATAATCATACCACTAACAATACCTAGCCACTTTGGTGTTAACATCTCAAAAACATACAAGTGTCCTGACACAAATACCTAGCCCTATTGTTGTTAAAAACCACCATGAAAGTGATTAGGTCAGGTCCCTGAATATGGGGAACATCTTAAGGTCATCCTCTATATGCCACAACTCCTATAGATGGATCATGATCACGTTTCCTCTATTTTAGATATGGAATTTCTAGCATCTGTCAGTGGGGATGATGTTGATCCTAACAACCACCACTATGTTGGAACCCAATAAATACTAGGCATTGATATTGGTCATGATGATGATACCCATAATCAAATCACAGTGGTCCAAAAATACTTTTAAAATAATTGGAAGTACTGGCCCTAAAAAATTGGGAATGGAGTTTCTAAGGTCAATTCTTCAGTAGTCAAAATGTTAAAGGACTAGGTATATGAGATCAGGTACTGAAAACCCTGATCCTCAAGGAATTTTAATCGATATCCACTCTTTAAAACACTCCATGCATGTTTATTCAATCAATTCCATCATCCTTCTTCTATACCTCTAAATACATTGCAAATGTAATTAGAGTAACCCCATACTTGATAGATAGATGGATTACTTACTCAATATACCACACATGGGACTCCTTATACAGAAAAATATCAATAGAGAAATGAAAAAGGTGTATAAATTTGATACCAAGCTCTCGCATAGACATGACCCCATGTTGAAGAGAAAGAAACACCTACCTATTTTCTAGATTCATCATCAATGATAAGAATTACAACCCAAACTTCTTCTAAATACATTCCTATGAAGAGTCTTACTTCTTCCAATACTCGAGAGAAAACATCCACCACTGATGTGTTTCACCTCTTATTTTACATACTTCCAATGGAACCCTGTACCCCACCCAGTACCAAATAAATTCAAAGTTTACCTCGAGCTCCTCCAATAAAAACTCTATCTCTATATTTGCGACACTACCCTCATATTTTAATAGATCTTACTATTAAAAGGAACACATTATATTCTATCCCGGATCAACATCCTCAAATGGGTCAGCGTATTGAACCTTTCCAGCTTAAACCATATAGGATGATGTCTAAGATTCATAACTAAACGTAAACCAAGGAATTAATAATCCTAGTAGTATAGAATATCAATTTAATTAAATTAAATTAATTTTAGAAGACCAAATTCACCCCATTCAATAAAAAAGAATGATGTGTGTACCTTGCATAGGTATATACCCTATAAGTTACAACACTTAACTTTTACATTCCATGATATCATATTCCTTTCATTAGATCATGGGACACCCTAAAATATCACTTCCAATCCAATATCCCTAGTCTATATCATGCACCAATTTCCACTGATGTGATTTCCCTTCAATACCATGTTGTAATCACAAGTTTCTAACCCAAAAATTTATCCAATATCTAAACCAAACATTTTATAAAACTCTATCATGACCTCATACCTCAAATGGTAACCCTCCGGGTTTGGTAATGATGGAAGATAGATACTAAACCCTAAATCCATCCTCAAGTGGGATTTGGGATGGAGACTAGCATTGATGGAACAACAATGTCATATATTAGAGGCATTAATCTCAATAATAATAGAGTATTATTATTAGAGAGGATATCAACCAATAAAAAAAATCCTTAAAATAAATAAAGAGGGAAAAAACCTCCCAAATATCCAAAAATTGCATGTAATTTTAAATAAATAGAAAGAAAAACCACCAAGTAATACACAGAAATACAATCCTATAGAAATAGATCAATAACCCCAACCTCTAAGCTATAAGTGTTGCGCTCAGACCCCCAATACCTCCTAATGATATGAAAAATAGTTTATATATATGTGGGGTGTGAATAAAATGTATACTTAGTAGGAATCTACCCACAAAATCTCTATAAAATGTCATAAGATAATACAAATGATCTTATGAAAGAACATCAGAATCAATAAGCTCCAATTGGTCAACTAGTTCCCAGGCTGAGTAAGTCTCACTCACCAAATGATGCATCCAAGTATAATAGTATGTGAAGAATCATATCAATAAAAATGGAACCCAACACTACTTCACCAATAATTTTCCACTCCCACACCCCAATATCATACATCCTGAGGATCTCATCCCTTTGATAATAACCATACTCATGATATCACAAGCTACATCACATCAAGAAATCCCTAGTTCTCAACCAAATCCAAACACTACATCACAACCTCTTCATAATAATTCCACATGCTACAACCATAACATCATAATTATACCATAATTACTTCCATAAAATAGGATATTGGGGCATTATGAAGATAAAGGACATCAAAATCATGCCCTCCTCTAAATATGCATGACCACCACTATAAATTATATTGTGTTCTCATCAACCATAACCCCTAGTACACTATAAAATGATTCCATAATAACATGTGTGTAATAACATCACCTAGAAGAGAAATAAGATAAGAGGTGGTAGTTAGCCACCTATCCTTGCTGACCTAGATGTTTACATAAAACCCTTGAAACTGAAAACCTTTGGGAATCAATGTAAAAAAATTACTTGGGTAGCATGCGTACAGAGATAACAAGGAACATAAAATGTATAATAGATACCCACAATACTAATCTTAGGTTCAAAACAATAGAAAATTCCCATTTACCACAATATATGCATCACCAACAATATAAATCAACATCACTACCAAAGTTCTATGAACCCATCCAGTCTCACTTACTAAGAACATAACCACACATCAATTTCATAGCTCCAAATTGACCAAATTAATTACCAACCATATGAATTTTAATTTATCATCATTTTATATCCAAATTAAGTATTATTATCCCATTTACCATTCATTTATTTGTTTATTCCCAACCCTAAAACACTTAATCCAACTGAAGTTCATTTAATGAGAACTTTCTATTATCAATCATTCCATAACTACTTGAAAACTATTGAGATAACACACAAAACTATTAGCTTTTCCCACTCTAAATTCATACTCCTACATAACACATCATTACCATCACCTCAAAAACCATAAAATCACACCGCACATCAGCCCATATTGCACCTAATTCTAACCAACCATTACTTTAATTTCTAACACATTCTTGCCTAAAATTGATTACACTACCACCCATAAAATCCACACAAGGTCCACACACACCACACCAAAATAAAACAAGCAAGAAAATTATCATACAACATAATAATTAACATTCCCAACACCACATTCTAGATTTAACAGAAGATATTTAATTAATTTGTTCAATATTTATCTCTAGAATCTTAACATGATTCCATATTTACAAGGGAAACAAGTATATTAGTAATATATAATTTCTCAGTCAATTATTAATGGGTGATATCAAATAATATACATTATAATTGTATCATTATCATGTAAATTTAATTTAAAATAAGGATCATGATAGCCATGACTATCAATAAGGAAACAAACATGGATGGTCCTTTAAAAATATTAGAAAACTATTAAAAACACAATGATAACCCCCACCCTATTCAATTATAGATTAATTCAATTTGTTATATTATTATGTCGACCCATACCATGAACCCAAAGTGAAGAAAATTAATAAAATTACTATAGATAAAAATAAAATTGGGAGGGAAAAAGGATCCAATACCTTATCAAATATTTCCAAAGAGAACCACTTTTCAAAATGGAAGATAAAAGAAAAAAATCACTACCATGCTCAAAGGATAACTCATTAAAACCTATTCACAATAATCCATCATCAAAACTTACTCAAACTGAACCCACAATGGAGCCTCTCAGTACTATGGTCCTCCCCAAAAAATAATAATATAAGAATAACTGGAAGATATTATATGGAAGATTGTACCTTGATCCACCAAACATGATCTAATTATTCAAGGAGGTTAGATTAACCAAGGAATGTTTGAAAAGGGATGGTGATTTATAATTTTATCCTAGAGATTGAAGGGAGAAAAAACGAATCAAACCATGGGTGAGGTGACCCCTTTTATATGTGAATCCAACTAGACTCTACGATGATGTGGTGAACATCCAAAATACCCATGGTGGATCTAGTCAAAGTGGGATTCAAATCAACATTAATTGTTTTCCCCCATTTACATGAATTTTAAAAACTAAATTTTACTACCACCACTTCCTTGACCACAAAATAGTCCATAACATTGTGGTTCATACAACATCTTCCATGGAACCCACCATAGCCTAGCTCCAAAATATTGTATGTTTTCTCCTCACCATGACTATAGCCATGGAATGGTGAGGTCTAGTTCCCCATTTTGGATAGGAGTACCCCAAGATTCCATTCTCAACACCATGCCCTTCACTAGGTGTTTCCATGTTTCCTGTTTTACATAGGGTGAGATCCTAGCCAACCTAGCCTCCACTAAGCCCAAGACTAGAGCATGATGATTCCTAGAGTTTCCCAAGTCCATATCTTAATCTCCAGAACACCACCAAACTCCTCCTTGATACCACCAAGACTCAAGAAGCCACCATAAGAAGAATGACAATGTCCAGACCATAAAAATAAATAAAATTTAATATATATCATTAACTAAAAATGTTTCTTTAAAATAATATGTTTTTTAATAATAAATTAGTTTCTTTCTATTTTATTCCAAAATTATATATATTATTCTAATCATATGTCAAATATTTTATGTATAAAAAATTATTTATGTCTAACTATAAAATATTCAATAATTATATTGGATATGTGTACATATAATAACACATATCTAATAAACATTTGTCTAATAGACATATATCTAATGGTCATATATCCAAAAAATAAATATATAATGATAATATTACATTCTTATATATGAATATACATTATTAACTAAATTTCAGTCATCATTTTCTTTTGTTTATCTCTAATTTTGTTATTATATTTAAAATGTTTATCATCATTCCATAATTATAATTAGTGTATGATCTTAATGTAAGACCATGAGGATGAATAATTAATGTTTAGGACCTTTTTTATTTTCCTCTGGTTTTATTCATATTGTAACTTTCATAATGATGTTTCAAATTACATTCCCATAATTTCTTAATGTCAATATTATATTATATTATATTATTTCAATAAAATATTCCTTGGTTTATTTAATTTTAATTTTTCTTGTGAAAGAAGTTATTAAATATGTTAATGGAATTAATATATAGGGTTTTGTAGTATGGTGGGACCACAACTCATCAATTTTGAGGTAATATAGACCCCATACCTAAAGGGAGCAACCAAACCTCTTTGAGTTGAAATTTCATTGGCTGAGGTGGTTAACTATTCCAAAATTATACAGTGGGCCCACACTAAGGATATAGTATTTCACTAGGATTTACCAACCCCATGTTTTCTAAAACTATCTTAACCTCAACTATTATCCAACTTCATTAAACTAAGGAACATTAATTACAAAAAATGACTATTAGATTTCCTCTAATGACTAATAAGATCATATAATCATGATATATGTGATTTTTTTATAGAAAATACTACTCACAATTTTGATTCTGAATCTCAGGTGAGATAATAAAAAAGATATAGATGGTTTTCTAGTATATAGAATGTATTATAATATACATGAATTATAGTCCTAGGGTGATAGCTATAAATTTACCTTCTCAAACCAGTTCATGGGAAGTCAAATATCCTAGAATTTCAAATTAGGGTACTATCTTCACAGGTTGTGTATTCCAGACACATATATTTATATCATCTTAACACACATTATGTGTTATCTAATGATATAGATTTCTCATAATGATTTAGGGGTTCAGTTGGTATGTGTAGAAAAAACCATTATCGAGTTCTTAAGGTCATACTGTTCTTCGTAATTTTATTTTTAATTAATTTATATCTTATGTTAAGGTTCTAAATGATAATAATAATTAAAAATTTTATTATCATATAACATCAAAGAAAATCACTATTTTTTTTAATAAAAAAGATATAAATAATCATCATTTTTTTGTTAAGTGACAAAAATGAAAAATCCTTTGACATGATAGATTCTAAAACATATTTATAATAATTATTTCTAAATACCCAATAAATCAATGAGTTAAATTATTATTGATTTAATAATAATTTACATTATCATAAAAAATTATTGCTACAAAAGAATATTTTTTTACACAACACATTCATTTACACATGCATATCAAATAATAAGAAAGTCATACATTAGATAAAAAAACAAGGCCTAAAAAATTAATAATAATAATAATAATAATATTATTATTTTTATATGGCATGACATGTGGATGAGTGGTACCTGGACATGGTACCACACCTAGGGAAGGGTTTTGAATCCCACCCCTACCATATTTCACCCCCCCATTTTTTTGGGGAGAAGGTTTTAATTCTTTATATAAAATGCACTTAGGTAGGGGGAAGTGATCCTGGTGGAAAATACATGGGCGACATTCCATGAAGAACTTAGTGTGGGTGAGCTGGACATGTGTGGGAAGGCTGAGCACAAGTAGTCAGGGATGATGCTGGAATATGGTCTGAATTTAGATAGGTTGGGTTAGATGATGGGTGAGATAAATGCATGTGAGAGGGATGGACATAGGTGGGTCAAGTGTAGGCAGGCATGGCTTGACATAGGGTGGGATGGACCAGGGGCCTTTAGGTCATTTTTGGGCCAAGAAGCCTTTTGTATTTATATCTTGTTTCTTCCTTTAGGACATGGGTCATTTGGACCATGTGTGTATGGCATTTAGGATTATGTTCCTTAAATTACCACACTTGAACCAGCCCTGGGCCACCAGGTCTATGGGCCACCACCTTGTATGTCCTTGAGCACTAGACCTACGGTGTATGTATTATAATAAAATAGGTTCACTGGTTGTTTTCCATTCCAATTGGACAGGGATGTGGCTTTATCCTGACGAGTGTCTTGGTGTGTGTGTTTTGGTTTCTTGTAATCAATTCTAATTTTAATAAATAAATTATTATTGTTATTAAAATCATTATAATTGTTGATATATATATTATCATCATAAATATAATTTATATTTATTAAGTAATCATTGAAAATGATTTTTTTTAAAATAAAATGTTAATATATAATTTTTTTTATTATAGTGTTTATATATATCATTTTAGATGAATAAATGTCACTTAATATAAAAGTTTACTCAGATGTTGAAAAAAGGTTAACAGATTAAATAATTATTTCAAAAAACTATTATTTAAAACCTAAATTTACTTAAATGCATATAATTATTTTATTTTATTTTTATTTCCATGAACTAAATGTTTTAAACTCAATTAAACATTTAATTTTTTTTAAAATTTTTAATAAATAAATATATGGTTAATGATTTGATCAACCTATAAAATTAATAAAATTTAAAGGATGTTTCATTTAGACCCAATCTACAAATTTAAATTCTATGACAAAATGAAAATCTTATTGGGTTAAAAAATAATCTATTCCCTATATAATTTCTTTTTAAATATTAACTAAAAATATTGGAAAACAAATTTTTTTATTTAATGAAATTATATATCATTGGATTCATCTCTTTAAGAAGATCATTTTAATCTATATTTGTCAACGAAAAATCATTCTAAAATTAAAAATTAATTTTTATCTGTATTCATCTTTCACAAGAATTTGATGTAATAGGGAATTTTTAAGAAACAAAAATAAATCACTATTTCATAATTAATTTCAAAAAAATAAAATAATCTGTTAGTGTAAATGATCCACAAAACTATTTAATGTTGAAATATTGTAAATAATTTCAATATCAAGAACATTGGTTTGTGAATTTTCGAAGAACAACATTAATTTTCCATTATATAATGAGAAATAAACCATGTTTATATTATAATCAACTAGTTTAAATATATTTAGAATATAAATATTTCAAATTTGTATCATATTATCGTCGTGAGATGATTGGTAATTTGATAATGGGAGAAATAATTATCACACATAAAATGAAAAAAATGAATAACTAGAGTCCTACTTAGATAAAAATAATTTTAAATCATAAAAAATGAATCCACCTTCAATTCTTGGTTTATCATCATTGGATCATGAATTTATATCGATAAATTTGATTCTTTGTCAGTTTATTAGCGAATGGGTTCCCCTCTCCCCCAACCTCTCTAACTCTCTATTTATAGTGGGTGTTGGAAATCCCTCGGTAAAGGGTTGACCAATAATTTATAATATAAATTTAATATAATAAATATATTGAAATATATTCAAGAGAAGGCTTGACCCAGTTCCCAAATCTAAAAAAAAATCTAATATCCCACCTATATACTGTTGGGTCAAGATCCACTGATTCGATAGTATCCCATAGAACCTCAATCATGGAAGAAGTTCTAGAACTCCATGATTTAGAAAAAACCAATAATAAATTTGTATTCTGACTAAAAATAAAAAAACCATCTCATCTATGCACTAAATCACTCCAATTACAACCAAAAGAAACATTAAAAATTATGAGCAAAAAGTGAAATAAATAAATTAAAGGAATAATAATAAGAGATTAAATGGTTTTGACTTAGTCATACTCCATAATAGAACAATGTTACACTGTTTTAGTAAATATATGACGATGAGTTAACTATTTTCACATCAGATTAATTTAATCAAGGTAAAAATGACCACATCCTAACTATTTTCTTTATAAACCATCAGGTAAATCCAACACACCAATTTTTGATCTTTATAGGGATCCCACCACTGACCATGTCTATATTATTTTTCTTATAGGCTATGCCTCTTTGACCACTATATTCTAGTAAATAGTTTAATCTATCATTACATAGACTTGTAATGATTTTGATATAGGCTTTGGAAACCTCTATTTACTCTAAATCATTAGTAGATTCCACCCTATGAAGAGTCTACTTACCCCTGCCATAATTAGGAATGAACACATACCAACTAGTTATAGAAAATTAAAATCTAGACCAATCCTTCCTCTTACCACTTTATGTTTCTGCAATCTTACCTCTAGAATAAAATCACATTTTTTGAATTCTTTAATTCTATAATCAATGAAATGTAATTAAGAAATAATTATTCATAATATTCTAATAACCTCCCTCTTGAATAATTATTTTAAGGACTCAATTAAACCACCTAAAAATAGGGAAATTTATAACAATTCATCCACAATAATAAGAGTCTATATTTCTACATTTCTTATTTTGGTCACCCAATTCCATTGAGTTATAATGTTTTTGTAGAATTTCTAAGAGTAAAAAATTTATGAAAATTTTAGTTGAATTATAAACTACATTTCTATTTCATAGTTTAAGAACTCTATCTTATAACATCTTCTTAATGAAATGATAATTTAGCTTTATAACCTCTATCCATGATAAAAACAACAAATTCATATCCAGATGAATCATGATAGGACTATCAGAAAACAAAAACCCATTTTACTAACTATTTATGAGTCCACCTAATAAAAATTTATTATAAACCAAATTTTCTTTTATTTTTTAGGGATATATACTTTTATTTGATAGTTGAAAGTGAAACTACCAATTGTATTCTCCATATCAAACATTTTTTATCCCTATAAAAGTGAGAAGAAAACCCATGATACTATTTCATACGTCCATATCTCTTCTATAGTCAATATAAATATACACCAATAATGGATCATACATTCCAAATATAAGATAAAATTCTTTCATTCCATTGAGAAATCAAAGAATCAACTTCAATGATTTTGATTTATCACTTCCTATATTAACCATATACATACTGATGACTCCCATTACAAGAGAAATACCTAGCCTCATACATGTTTTATGTGCACTAATAGGGGATATAATATTGTATGATAACCCTAAATATCATATTCAGGTATATACATATGATTTTTATCATTCTTGAGGATTTATTTTCGCATAATATAGCCTTAATATGAGAATTAAGAATACATTTCCACCAGTTTAATGAAAAATACATGAGATACATGTTTTGACACTACATTTTATCAAAATATGATAAGCCTTATAATATAGGTTTCATGGGATGCAAGTGAATTTTACAGTGAAAAATACTCTCATAAGGTTAACATTAATTATGGATCATAATACAATTCATGTATGGGTTAGTAAATTAATTGAATTTTTCAATAAAGGAGGTTCCAAAGGATAGCAACCTAGGGGTTCCATGAGATGGCATCTGATACAACCAATGTTTCATTCTTTATCTCATAATTTAATTAAGAGTGTAAAGAGTTCATATAATATTTTCTTAATCTGTATGTTGGTATATTATAGGATATTATAATCCATATAGAAAACTCCCATAATCCTTGATCATCATTTTTCTCTACATAGAAGTTACTGGAACCCCTTTAGTGACCACGAGTCCTCTTAATATTATTGAGGACCCACTAAATAATATACCACCTTTAGGGGAAGGGGTAATTTGGTTGATAATTTTTTGACCCCCATTAATAACATGTCTAAGTATAAAATACGAAATATATTTCGACTTTCTAGGTATAAAATGTTATTAATTTACAAAAACTTTATTTGGTTAAAAATATATTAGGAATTTCAAGGGATCCTTATGCTATAAAAGTTCATATAATGAAGATAAAAAATACATTAATGGTATCAAGGAAAAGTTCTTCAATAGATCAACATTTTAATATTCCTATTATTTCAATGAAAATCTTTATCTTAAGGCATTTGTCTGTATATAAAAAAATATAAAAAGGTGAAATTCATCTGTTTTGGTTAATCATAGCACATGAAAAACCCATATCATAATGCAAAATTATGCGTGAAACCCACTAATTTGTAATATATTGTATGATATGATATCTGATATCATAACTTAATATTCAATCTTGGTTTTCATAGAAACAAAGAACCATATAATATTTATCATATTGAAGATATCAAACAATATGATTATATGCTTATAATATCATCATCCATAGGAAGTGATATCAATTATAGAGTATGATTAGTTTTCTAGACCACAAATGATTTTTGATACACATAGTTATTCATAAATATAAATTTTATTTAATTATTGATAATTCTTATTTTCTTTTCATAAAATATAATATGGAGAAAAATGTTTATAAAAATCAAATTTTTATCAAATTTTTTGATTATAAAATATATATAATTTATAAGTGTTAGTCCATGTAAAAGGGGATTTTTTCATTCGTATATTAAATATGAAAAGTCTATATTTGTAACATAGGTTCTCAATAATAAATAATTTTTTTTTATTTTTTGTTTATTATTTTAGTATATTCACATTAATAAATTTCTTATGAATTGTGAATACTATGTATGATAAATTTAGTTGAAAAATTAATTTCAGTATATTTTATATGATGTATTACAAACTAGGTATAAAAATATATCTTTTATTTTTCATCCACCATGACCTTGGTTTGTAAATAAATTTATTAAGTTTAATTTTATTGTTAGATATAGTATGTGAAAATTTAGTTTTACAGTAATTATGAAGTGAATTCACAATTGAGTATAGTATCCTTGTGGAGAGGGAATTTGGGTAATAATGTACAATATCTTGGAGACGTATTCCATGTTTAAGAATGGTGATGGTTGGTTATATATCACTCCAAGATTACTCATGTGGAGATTCTCAATCTCATATAATTATAAGCCTTTACATGAAGGGTTTATGTACATTACACAAAGTATGCAGTTTGATATATATGAATATGTTTGACTTATAATTTTCAATGAGTAACAAAAACTATGGGTTGTGTAAATACTTACACATTAATATGATTTGAACATATTTATTTGGGCGATGGAATAGTGATTTGAAAACTAAATTATTAGAATCATACATATAAAAAGGAATAAAACATGAGTTAAAAAATATTATATACATTGTAATATTTATTAATTTAATATGAATTTTATGTATATTATGATGTTGATACTTTTAAAATAAACCACCATAAATACTGAGTGTGATATTCCATACAAATATGCACTTTTCAAGATCTTGATCATACATTATTGTTGATCTAAACTGTTAGGTTATTAATAATTATTTTTTGTTTTGAAAGAATGTTACAAGGAAGACGTAAAAATTAGGTTCCTTTATCATGGATTTTTTATTAGGTTACACATAACATTGAAACCCTAATTGCTATGATACCCAAGGAATAAAGTTGAGTGAATTCGTATGACTAATTTTGATAAATATTTATCAACTCAGCTATCCAATAATAAAATATGATATTAATGGAAATAATTTTCTACCATATATACTCATTGATTATTAATTATATACCCTATGAATTCCATGATAAAATATAAACTTTTCTCATTAAATGGATATGATGTATAATATAATCATTTTGAGTGGGCTTAATTTCATTATAATTACTTTATGAAAATATATAAATCATGACATTCACCCAAATATAAGTCATTATTATATATTTTAGAATTTATAATGTTAAATATTTCGAGACCTATTATAGGTATGAAGTATAAAATAGTTCAATTTTTTTTATGGTTGATAAATGTTCTCAAAGAGGAGTATTATAGAAATATAAATGATAATGTTATAGAAATAAATTTCCTTATCTATGAATCAAGGTTAATATATATTGGGTATAAATCAAACATTTTCACTAATAAATAAAGGCTTAGTTATTTGGGGAATTGATAAAGGGAGAAATATATCTTTTTGTCAGCAATGGAGTAAAAGTTTCTATATTAAAAGTTATAAATTTTTATCTAATTCGACCTAGTCCATTACTTATAGATTTGGAGATATGTTATTATGTTCCTATTAGAAAGAGAAATTTTATTTCTATATCTTGTTTGGATAGGATTGGAATTTCATTCATTATTAATAATTATAGTTTTTTATATAAAATAATGAAACGCTTCATGAAATCAAGACCAATGTAAATAGTTTATACTTTTATGGATAGTTTTATCTATAGAATTTAGAACAAAATGTTTAGAGTTTATTATAATACAACCTACCATAGGCATTATCTACTTGGACACATAAATGAGAAATGTATCTAAAGAATTTGTAGGTATATATCATTAGACTCATTTAATTATGAATCAATGGATATATTTGATTCTTGTTTATTAATAAATATAGAAAAATCAACTTTTAATGGAAATTATGAATGGGCTAGTCGATTATTAGTTCTCATACATAATGATGTTTTTGAAAAAATGAGAACACAATAAAGTGGTGGTTTTAGGTAATATATAACTTTTAATGATTAATTATGTCAGCATGTTTATGTTTTTTATATGAAACACAATTTTGAAAGCATTAAATTTTTTAAAGAGTTTAAAAATTAATTATAGACTTAAATACATAAAAGAATTATTTTTTTATAATATCAAGGTAGTGAATACATGATCTAGTAATATATTGATCATATATAAGATTATATAATATTTTCACAACTCACACCATATACCATTATAATTGAATGGTATTTTTGAGAGGTGGAATAATACACTATTGGACCTTGTTCAAATGATGAGAGTTAGTGTGACATTCCTATTTCATTATAGTGTTATTATCTAGAGACTAAAACATTCCTACTTAACCAAATTCCATATAAATCAATTATAAATACTCCATATGATATATGGCATAAGAAACAACCCAACATGTTTTTTTTGATGATTTGGTATTGTGAAACATATGTATAACTCATGGATTCTGATAAACTCAACACAAATTCATAAATATTATTATTTAATTTTTATAAAAAAGAAACTACGAGATGTTACTTTTATAATCCTACTAAAAATAAAGAATTTGTGGTTCTAAATGGTGTTTCCCTTGAGAAAAAACACATCAATCAAGGTGTTGGTGGGAAGAAAATTGATCCTAAATAAGTTCAAGTCCAAAAAATACGTCATTTTACTATTATGGTGGTTGATCACATTTTATAATGAATTTTGGATTCATCATGATCTCTTTATATAGATTTATTATGGAAAATTACAATAAATTAATGTTCAAAGTAGATGAAACTACTACCTATCGAGTGACTATAAAGTGTTTGTAATCCAATGAATAGTTAAATTCCATGGAATCTGAGATATAATCCATATACACCAACCAAGTTTGGATCATAGTGGATGAATTGGAAGGGAGTATAACTATGTAGTGCAACTGGGATTTCTATTTGAAAATGGATTTGGATTGTAATATTTCTACCCATAAATAATTCATGGTGGAAAAGGGTTATAAATAGATTCATGGTAATTATTATGAAGAAACTTTTTTACCTATTGTAATGAAAAATTCTATTTAGATATTTCTTTCCATATTAGCTCGTTTTGATTATAAGATATGCTAAATGGATGTTAAACTATCTTTATTAATGGGAATTTATTCAATGGTATATATCTTATTTAAATTGAGTATTTTTATGTTCTAAATGATTCTAATAATATGCGAAAGATTTAATGGTCCATTTATATATTAAATAAATCCTATTAAAGTTCAAATATCTAGTTTTATGATGAAATCAAAGTGTTTTATTTCACCAAGAATGTGGATGATTCATGTATGTACAAAAGTATTAGTTGGAGTTTTTTTTGTATTTCTAATGTTGTATGTAGATGATATACTTCTTATTGAAAATGAAAACCCGACATTACAATCTATAAAGATGTGGTTGTAGAAATTAATTTCTATGAAATACATGGTTAAATAGGCCTACTTACAGGGTGTAATGATATAAAGTGAAAGATATTGAATTTTTTTTGGTATGATTTATGAAAAATACATGTATGATGTGTTAATGTTGATTATAAAGGAGGACACTAAAAGAGATCTTAAATTGTATTGCATGAAATGAATATTAATATTATTCAAGATATTCTTAATTAGTTAGAAATGATATATAGAATTACATATGCTTCCTCAAAAGGATCTATCATGTATACCATGTTGTGTACCCAACATGATGTCTCATTCTCTATTAACATAAAAATTATATGCCCATAAAATCTTGCTAAAAGTCACTATATTACTGTTATGAACATCTTGCGTAGGAACCTGGTTTTTCACTTAGGCATGGATCCTTTGAATTTCACTCCAATTTTTCTATTTTGGACCTAATATAGATGTATAGTGGGTTAGTGAAGGTTCTGAGGGTGTCTGGGTTTTTTTCTATGCCCAAAACCCATGTTTTTGAAAAAAATGGCCCTGTCACATAGTTAGAGTAAACCCTACAAGAAGGGTGCAGAGTTAGATATAATAGCGCATATGGTCTGTATTTTCGGGCAGATCTATCTCGCATAGTTTCCCTAATAGTGCTACCTAACTGTGTGGTATGACCTTTTCTCTAGGTACCCATGTAGGGTTTGCGCACAATTTTTCAAACCGTGTGAAAAAACCGTGCACATGCTAAATTTTGGGTAATTTTACCATTGTACCCTTAATGATATAATTTGACATCCTCCTTCCTCCTATACGATTTTCTAGCTGGATGAACTCCATTTTATCTCATTTTGGAGGTTTTTGGAGGCTTATTCTAGTGATCAAGAGATCTCCTTTGTCTGGGATATATTTGAGCTTTAGTTTGTCATGTTGGATGCACAATGGTAAGTACTCGAGTCTGTTTGAGTTGTTCTTTATCCCTCTTTCTCTCAACCTTATTATCAAGGTGTGAGTGTTTTTACCACTTTCTCTGATATAATTTGATCCTAGAAAAATCAGAGGCTGATATTGGAGGAGGGTATTCATATGAGCCTAAGGTGGGTGGTCTATAACTCATCCATCAAATTTGTTGATTTTGGAACTATTGTGTGGGGCCCACTGATTTCATTAGGTGTCATTTATTGAATTTATTTTCCATGATTATAATCATTATAAACAAATGGTTATGCTCTTTACAAATATTTGATTAGTTATTAGTGGTTATTCCCACAAATCCATCCATCCCATGTAAGATGTTATTCCATAATTGTAGTTTTAGTTCTTTGACATGTTTGAGAAACTGATCGAGAGTGAATTGGATTGACCTTCCAAAATTTAAACTTTTCTATATTAAATGGATTGATCTATATTGTGAATTTTATAATGGAAAGTTCCATGTATGTTCCCCACTTGACCCTCCTAAGGTAGGTTCTTCAATTGATAATTAAATGTGAAATGGAAATTGGAAATCATACTAAGTATATGACTTGGCATTATTTACATATAATTTAATAATAGGTAGAATATCTATTTAACCACCTACCTTGTTAATGGAAGGTAGTGGAGTAAACCTTGATTATTGAAAATTCCTAAAATGGATTAGGTGAATAGTTACATGCTACTTGGCCTTGACACAATAATGAAGGGAAAGGTTTGAAATAAATGGACTTATTAATTAATTATTACTTGAATAAATGGTTTCATACTCAATTATCCTTTTAACAGTAATGAAAGGTAATGGACTGAACCTTATGAATTATATAAGACTTATTTATCAAATTAGAAGTGGCCTAACTCAAGACCACCTTGGATTCCTGAGGGAATGAATTAATCACTTGAGGATCCCATTCTGAATTCAAGGATATGACTTTCTTAGGTTGAGACCCACCTAAAACACAATATTTCAATAACTTTGGATTCCTAGTATGACACCATAAGATCCCTTATGTAGTACTACAGGATACTTGGATGCACTCCTTGGATCCATCATTGATAAGTATGTGTCATGGTTAAATCCCATCGGGCCCAGTCATTTCTTATCCTCATTTTACCTTGGATGAACTCCTTAGACTCGCTGGGCATCTTATTGTGGAATTCCTTGGACTATGCTCTTTGTATTAAACCCCTAGGTGACAATCTTTACTGATTTGGTGACCCTTGAGGTCTACGTTTACTCAGTTATTAACTTGGATCTTTATTATTAAATATCATTACAGTTTTCCTTGTTATAGCTCATAATCTTCACTATGGATATCATGTGGCTTATTATAAACTAGTAAAAATCAAATAATGGACTAGTTACGTGTTTAGAAACCAACCAAGGGATGAAGTAGGTACTTTGGTATTTAACTACATTGTACTACTTTACTTTATATATATACATATTTTCCCACATTTACATTTCCATTACATGGGCCGAATGTTATAAACACCATTGGTGGTGGCCCACTGAGATTTATCTCACACCCTCTCCAGGCACCATTTAGTACCCATGGAAAATGATATGCATGAAGGTGTTGAAAATGGGAAGCATACAACTTCAAAAACAATATTGGTTTATTTTTTTAGGATGGGGATTGATAGAATATTGTTGAGCCACATCCCGAGATGCTTGGGATAATCATATGTTCTCTTTTATACTTTGTGGAACATGTCATGCCTTCTGTCATGTACCCATGTTTTCCTGTTTACTAGGGACATGACATATCATTATTAGCTATTAGAATAGATTCATTGATTTTTATCCGTATCTATCAATTAATTTTATCTACTTCTACTGTTTACTTATATTTATTCCTCTATTTACCTCTATTTATATTTATCCATTATGCTACACTATGGTAATGGGGGTATAGTCTCCACACATGCACACCCTTGGCCCTCTCTACTAGTCAAAATCCACTAGAGTTCTGGGAGATGTTCTTGAGGCCATGTTGTCCACTGGGCTTGGGGAACTAAGTAAGTGGAATTTGGGTATGGGATGTCACAAACTTGTATTAGAGGAGTTTTCTTTTTTGGTTTACTATTTGGAGACAATAGATTAAAGATTATAAATTCTTGGAACTTGGTCACAATCCATGCTTGGGCATTACGAACCCATGTTCAGGGTAAAGGTTGAGTTTCTTAAATTATAATTGTTGTTTTTATTTTTCCTATTATAGTTGATATCTTCTCATTGTTTGGTGAAACACATGTTATGTGGTGTTTTTTACTATTCCTATGATTGAGATTATATTTTATTCTTGGCCCAATGATATGAGGGAAAGGATAATTGTTACATTCATCATTATAAGAACCTTTAATTTTTATTTCATGCATATTTCCATGCCATATAAGTACATTTCTCTTCCTTGAATTTCTTGATATGCTTGTGATTGTTGAGTGATGTTGTGATAGTTAGATTATTGTTATATTATTCTCGATTGTGATTGAGTAACTACCTATCTCAATTCATGAGGTGTATGGGACCTCATGTGTTGGGATGTGTAATTTCCCAATTCAATCCATTATTCTATAAACAAATGGGTGTAGTTCTCAGTGATAAGGTTTATGGGAACTGATTTAATGGGAATGCCTATCAATTATAAAGTTAAAGTTGACATAAAAAATGAAATGGTTTCACATCCTTATACCATCTTGTCATGTTTATGAAAGGTAAAGAAGTGATCCTGGTAGTTAAATATAAAATTAAATGAAACATATACTTTATAAATTACTATTACCTAGCCATATATGTTAGTAATTGGGGTAATATAACTTGGGTAGTGAGACCTTCCTTATTTAGCTTCCGTTAGTGTGACTATCTATCTTCATTAAAGCTTGTTCTGAGGCATGTTCTTGGCATTTTTAGAACAATTCCACCTCAACGTCCTCATATAATATGCCAAGATGGTGGCGATGACCTTACTACAAAGGTGGCGGGCCTTAAGCTACCAATATTACCTCTAGGAGTGCCAACTGAGGAACCTCCAGTTGTACCTGATTGGGCACTAATTCCCAAGTTTATGAAAGTTTCATACATCTGATGTAGGCTATGCATGGTGCTCCACATCTTGAACATACAATGGATTATATGACTCACGAGTTCCAACATTAGCATCCTACTAATTTATTAGGGTATAGAGGTCTACAGGCTAATAATTCTTGGATAGAGGCCATCTTGTCTATCTTAGATCATCTGGAAATGCCCGTGGTTTCCCATGCTGATCACCATAAAGACATGATATGTACTAACTTCAAGAATGATTTCTATGATCAGTTCTTTCATTAGACACTGATAGATGAAAGTGATAGAGAGTTCATGCATCTCAAGAAGGGTTTTATGTCTGTTAGGGAATATTTAGTGTGTTTCATAGAGTTACAATGATTTACACTGCTTCTAGCTAGGGATGATATTTTTCATGCTAGAAATTTTTAGGATGGTCTTCAGTATGCCAACCATACCGAGGGAATGTATTTTTCCTACCTACTTTTTCTAAAATAGTCAATCAGGCTCTTATTAATGAGCCCAACCCAAGAGATTTAAGTAGAAAATGGAATAGAGGATTTGTGCTACTATAGGCCAGTAGTTCTTCTAGTGGTATGAAATGTTCCCTCCAAGTTTTTCATTATGTAAGTGACAACCAGACTACCTATTTTGATAACTCCACGGTGTGTCATCAGTGTGAACAGAGGGGGAAACTGAAGAATCATTATGACAAAGACCCAATGTAGTGTCAGGATTACGAACATATGGGGAATATTCAATGATTATGAAGGACCTTTACACCAGATTTCAATGGAAAATGATCCATGTGAGCTCTACCTTCAGGATAAGGTTCTTTTGCATTGCGTTAGGTGGGGAGTTGGAATATCACTTGAAGGTCTGGACGAGGAAGAGGTCATGGCCATGGTATCTAGACCTCTAATCAACAACAACAATAACATATCAATTATGATCTTGGTAGTCAATATGTTGCACATGGATGTGGATCTGGGAAGTTTCATGCACTACAAGGAATACCTGATGATGAGGCTATGAGACCATCTAAAGTATGAGGTACTATTCTAGTGGAATCTACCATAATATCTTCTTTATTTGATATAGATTATTTGAACTATTTTATATCTATATCTATCATGGAATGTCTTGGAATTGAGATACAATATTACTGGGGTGTAATGACCCTAGATACACTATTAGAGATATAGGAAGAGGGTATACGCTAGTGTGGGGACTATCCTCTTGAGGTAGGAATTTACCATTTCTTATTAAACCTCTTTTTTATCAGAATGAAGGGCTTTGATTTCATTATCAGGATGAACTGGTTGGTTTAGTATCATGATTCAATAGACTACTATCACTATAGGGTATTATTTACATCACGAGAGGGTAGTAGTTATCTACATAAGGATGAGTGGGATGTACAGACTGGTAGAGAAAGACCCAAGCATCATAGGCTAGATGGGGTGACTGCTGAGATTGAAAATATCTTCATAGATGATTAGGTTTTCATCAATTTGATTTCCCTTTAGTAGTGGATCATTTTAGGGATGTCTTTCCTGATGATTTTTCGGTCTTGCATCATCATACAGAGGTAGAGTTTATGATTTAACTTGTTCTAGGTCCATTCCTGTTCCCATTACCCCATATAAGATAAAACATACTAAGCTCCAGAGCTCAAGAAGTATTTATAGGATATAGAGGCCAAGGGATTTAAATGGCTTAGTACATCCATTAGGGGTTTTCCCATGATTTTTTCCAAGAAGGAAGATGGAACCTTATGTCTCTATGTGGATTACAAACTATTGAAATAACTTAAGGTTAAAAATATGTATCCACTTCCTCATATAGATGATCTTTTCTACCAGCTTTGTGGATCAAGAATCTTCTATAAGATTAACATGAGATCAGGTTATCATCAGGTGTGAGTTAGGCCATCAGACATAGCACATAAAATATTCCGTAGAAGGTATGGTTTGTATGGGTATCTAGTTATTCCGTTCGGTCTTAGAAATTCACCCAATGTTTCCATGACTCTGATGAATAGGGTATTCTACCATAATATGGTTTCTTTTTTTTTTTGTAGTATTTGTGAACAACATATTGGTGAATTCTCACACTCTTAGCGGCAATGACAAAGACATTGAGATCATTCAGAGTACACTGAGAGAGAATAAGATTTATGCCAAGCGTGTTAAGTTACACTTATGGATAAAAAAATCTCACTTCTTTGGTCATATCATATGAGAATTAGAAGTATTTGTTGACTATAAAAGGTTAGTCTTGTAGTTTCCCGGGGGCATCCCAAGAATGTGTTTGATATATGGAGTTTTTTGGGGCTGACTGGATATTACTGGCATTTTATACATGACTTATCATGCCTTTCTTCACCTCTCACAGGTCTAAAAAATAATTGTGTCATGTTCCCATGGCCCGAATCATGAAATATTTCCTTCTAGGAGCTAAAATGCATGCTTGTCTCGACATCTATTCTGATTATTTTAGCACCAGGTAGAGGTTATATCATCTTTTGTGTTGAATCAGACATCTTACTAAGGGAAGTGATAATGCAAGATAATAAAGGCATTGAATATAGATCTCAACAGTTGAGGCCTCATGAGATAAACTACCTGACACATGACCTTGGTCTAGTAGCAGTTGTCTATAGATTATATTTCTAAACTCATTATCTATTGGGTGAGCAATTTTTGGTGTACATGGACCACAAGAGAATAAAATATATCCTTTTATAGCATTAATTGAACCTCATGCAGTAAAGATGGATCAAATGTCTAAAATAATTTTATTTTGAGCTTACCTACACACATGGATAGGGAAATGTTGTTACAGATGCACTATGTTGGAAAAATCAAACACAAACCATACAAGAAGCCAATGATGAGTGAAAGTTAATTAAATTATTCTCTAAGATACATATGGTGATTCATGATATTCATGAGTAGTCTTACCTCTCATATTTGATAGTTACCTCTTCCCTTATTGAGAAGGTGAAGGGTAGACAATTTTTAGATCCCGAGGGATTGGTTCTCCATGATATAATATCAAGATATAACCCACCTTCTGATTATTCTATTGATAGAGACAACATCATGCATGTTCATGGATGTGTCTAGGTTCCTGTAGATATGAGAGAGGAGTTTATGCGTTAATCCCATGCTTCTCAAGGGACAATTCATCCAGGTTTTTGCAAGATGTATCGAGATATATGCCACTAGTATTTGCAAGAACCGGGGTTTTTATAATGGGTCAAAATACTGACCCTGTTTGAATTTTTGACTTGCTTCTGAGAAAATTGGGAATATCTAGAAGTTTTGGAAATTTCCCAATTACACATCATGTACCTTTAGTACACTCCATGTACTTTTGACTATGTGTGAATGCCATACATGGCATGTAGGCCTTTTTTCTAGGTAGAAATGTTTTAGAAAAAACACGCCGTGTACTCTAAAGTACATGCTTTGTATGGGTTAGGCATGTACCAGTCGCATGCTCACTGAGTACATGTTGTGTGATGACCGTGTAAGAATTTTTTACTACACGACCTGTAGGGCTGCTGTATATGACATGTATTTTTCTTTTCCATTTACCATCCTTGTTCTAGCCGTGTGCCAACCCATGTGGAATGTCCAAGCCATGTGGCTACCTCCACTTAAGTACAAGTGTGGACAGGGACACTACATGGCGTATAGTCTTTTATACACGTAGTGTATTATTATTCTCTTAAATTAAAGAGCATCACGTCTTATTTCAGAATAGATCTTATTCTTCCCCAACTTCATAATAGTCCTGTTTTGAAATCCTGATCTACATACCTCGCCCTAGATTCTTCATACAAAGATTGTTCTCCAATTCTTTAGTGGATATAGGATCACATCAGCAAGGTTAAACCTGCACACCCTATTTCGTTCCAGTTTCCTTTCCTCACCCACCACAGATTCCATCTGAGCAGAATTGCTGGGATTTGACAGAAACATATATCTATGAATATCATCTTCTAATTGGAGCTCAATATCTGAAGTTACAACGTTTACGAGTCTCAAGTAGGTGGATCATACCTTCTTTCATGTTTTTTATACTAATGGGCAGCACATCCATTGGCTCGTATTTGGGTATTTTGAGAAAGACCATTTCATACATTCTTTGATATGTTAAATTGATTATGAGACCCATTGGATGCCTTTGGGTAAGCACATTACCTATTTTTCTTGAGCAGGGCTGGGTGAAGGGTCATTGCTAATCAGGTTATTTGGGATGGGATCAGGGGTGTAAAAATTGTCATAATTTAACTTTATTGTTTTAATATTTTGAGTTTGGTTTATTAAACCTTGATATGACTTATTAGAGGATTTCAAAACCTCAGAGATGGTATGGGATAACACCTAGCTAGTGCAATTCAACTTTTTTATTTGTTTTCCTATTTTAAGTATTTATTTTGATTAAATATATAGATGATGTGTGATATTGCATATACTATAACCTTTGAGTTATGTTGGGCGGGGCCTAGATATTCTTGAGTGTTTATGATCACAAATTGGGATTGGATTGGGTTACATTGAGGGGTTCCTACCATGAGATTGGGTGTCATGGATGTCAGTTTGAGGCATTGTGACAGTCAGGTTAGTCATGCCATGAGTTACTTGGATGGTGAGACCATTAGGCTTGAGCGACATGGTAACATGGACATGAGGTGTTAGAGACACGGTGGCTTGGGTACTATTTTGGTGATTACCATTTACCCGGAACGTTGAGTAGTTTCTAAATAGGGAGACTCCATGATGAGGTGGTTTTGAACACTCATGTGGGTAGTGCCCCCCATTAGGTGTAGTTTAGGTACTGTTGGTTTGAGGATGATTGTCATAAGAAGCCACAAGGAAGGTGAGGAGCCTTAATAAGATATAGTTGAGGCTATCAGGTTGGGGACAGAGGCTCACCGTGGTTTGAAGGCAGACATTACTGTCCCTCTGGTTATTAATTTGAGGGCAGACATCACTGTCCCTCTTGTTACTTTATTGAGGGTGGGTATCACTGTCCCTCTGGTTAATTATTTGTGGACAAACATCACTTTTCCTGTGAGTTACTACTTATTGGGCATGCCTTTGGGACATTCGTAATTGAGACACACTGTGTCAGGGGGAACATGGTGACAAGTTACATGATAGAGATTTTGGCATTGGCTGAAGCAGGTGACACTCCAGAGTGGATGCTGAACACCCATGGAGTTTGTGTTTATTTGTGCATCGTACTATTTACTATTTTCCTCATAAATTCATGTCTTCTTAAACACTTATATTTGGTACGCATTTTTGGGTGGCATCCTACTGATATTTATCTCACACCATACACGGGCCCTTTGGGACGCATGTATAATTTATGGATTTATGTGCAAGAAAGAGACCAGCTTCAGGAGTTGGTCAGTTTTAGCTGTCACATGGAGATGGTAGGGAGCTTGAGGTCTTGCCTAACTGGAGTTTAATTTATTTTTCTTTATTTCTTACATCAAAAATCTTACTTTATTATTATAGATACGGTTGGTTATCCATTGGTACCCTTATATATATTGAATTGTTGTGGATGCATGAATTTTCTATTCTAGTAGTTGTTGTAATTTCTTGATAGAATGTTGTTCTGTTTATTTTCCAGTACTCTTGTTTATATTTATTTCTTCCTCTTTTTATTTCTATTGATTGTGCTTCTGCTATGTGGGCCTGATTTGAGTTTGCAGAGTCTTCTAATTTTATATTATGCTTGGAATAGTACCATTATTATCCTCCAAGGGGGTATAGCCTCCCCACTATACCTATAAGACCCTCATTTTTAGTCGAAAACCTTTGGTGTTTGTGGAGGTGTGCCTAAGGTAGTAACACCTGACCCATTATGCACAATTTGGGTGGCTGACCGGGCCCGGGACGTTACAAAGTAGTATCAGAGGAGTTCTTGATAGGGATTTAATAGTAGTGTTTTGCTAGCTACTAATGAGATTGAGACATCTATTTTTATTTCTACTGGTTTTACTATTTTGGATATGGTAGACTAGAAATAGGTTGTTATTGGAACTGGGTTTCTAGCTTGTTCTTGGGTTCCTACAGCCCCAGGTACGAGGGATTGACCATGTTTCCTTGGATGAGAATTGCTATTTTTCTTTTTTACCGGATTATAGTTTATACGATTCTAACCTCAGTTGGTCACTTGGTGTGTGATGTTATTTATTGTGATATGTAAACCTTGACCCGGTACATTAAGGGAGAATTAGACCATGAACCCGGTATGACAAGGTGTGATTGGTTGACTTTTGATTGGCACATTTTTAGGGTATTTCAATTTCATAACCGCACATATGCTTTATGAAGTGATAATTCCATGTGAATAATATCAAATAACATGATTTTAATTCTTCTGAAATGTGATAGGTGAAATTCCTGATAGAATTTATAGTTTATTGCAATGTACTATGCCATGCTTATTATATATTGTGAATTGCTTATGGTTGGAGATTTTGGGCCGAGATCGTATATAACCATTCATGTACTATGGTTGAGGTTATTTTGATCCCCAAGATCGGGCGTCCTGGACATCGGTTTGAGGCAGTTTGACTATCATGATTGGGCAACTCAATCATCGGTTTGAGGAAACGTTGGTTGTCAGGACGGGCATGGCCCGAGGTACTTTTAATACTTGGCTCTGTTGAGGGGCGGGTAGGGAGTCCATGAGGCCGGGATGCAGTGGGCATGGGTTGCGGTGGGGGAGAGTAAGGATAGTAGTTGTGCACTACATTTTACTAATTTTTATATCTGTGTGAATATATTGTATGTATATATATATGGGTTGTCTGGCCATTTATGGTATTAAGTGGGTTCTTTCTAGACGACTCAGATGGAGCGTCAGGTGAGAGATGGTACAATGCCACATGAGTAGGATCAGGTTCAGGATCTGGTGCAGGAAGTGCATGAGCGTAGTGTAATTCCTCGACCCCATTTACCCAGAGTCGGTGCATTATTACATAACATTGACATGATTCAAGGAATCAAAATCCCAAAAGCCCGATCAATTTAGCAGCTTTAAAAGTACTAGATACATTCAGAAGATTTATATTACATTATTAAATGAAAAACAACAACAACATTATCTCCATTGACCACATTCATCCCTTAGAATTTCCCTACAGGTCAGTCATAATATACTTCTTCACATCCTGGTAAAAATAAAACATAGAAAGGGGTGATCTCAGATGCTCAGTAAGGATAACAATACAGCAGAAACTTTCAAGAATAAGCATAAACATTTAAGGCAATATATAAGACTAAAACACAAGAATTTTAAACTTAAAATTTATCATAATATGGAAAAGATAAATCAAATATTTCCATTTAATTATTCAAATGGATATTCTACATGTCGAATAATCACAATTAATATCAATAGCTAATTTTATAATGTTGGAATGCATAATTCCAGACTTTATAACCACACATTCAAGGCCTTGTTCCCAGACTACAAATAAGATTTTGTCAAGGCCTTATTCCAAGACACTAGTTTGTCTCATGAGACCTACCGATGCATCAATGAGCTATAGTGGGATCCACCCTTCACTTACTAAGTCCAATTCATTTCTCATATGAAAAGGTTTAAACATAACATAAATATTCGTATTAAAACTATCATACAAAATTTCCAAACTTTATCCATAAAACATGAATAGTGTAAAAATAACACATCCATAATCAATCATATCACAAAACCTTCAATACAATATGGAATATTTTTATTATAATAAATCAACTTCAAACAAGCTTAAAATCCATCAAAGGATGTGACATAGATGAAATCAAAACTTTTTGTAGAGAAATATCCCTTTATATTTTGAAATCATTTAAAAGTTATATAATTATAACAGAAAAAATTTATATTTAAAATATTCTTATAAACTTTTATGGGAATCTTAGATGATGTTATAATGGCGGAAAATAGTTGCACCCACCGTATATGTTAAAAAATACATTCTAACCTTAATTTTGTCGAGAAGGTCATAAAGTACCTTGTTTGGAAAATGGCAGAAAGATTCCTTTCAAAACATATGTGGTAAAATTAAGGTATAAATGACTTTAAACCATAGTAAGTAAATAATAAAAATGTTTTGAATTAATTTTTTTAAGAAAACACAGATGTGGTTGAGAAATAGGTCCCAGTATATACTTACGTATTAACAACCTCAGATAAGTAAAGAGATTGTAGAATTAACCCTTACCTTGTACTTTTCCTTAATCTATGGTATGTTAACCTTATGTATAATAGTTAAAACACTTTTATTAAATTATAAAATAACTATATACATTAATATGATATCATATATGATCCTATAATATTTATTTGTTTATAATATTTCTTGGTTAAAAATATTTCAGTAGTATCATCGTTTCAGGTGTTAACTGATTCGTTTTCCTCTATATGCTTGGTTAAATAAGCCATATTTGTTATGGATATGATGTATTTGATTTATATATAGAATGATATTATTTTCATAAACATTATTTTTAATCCTAAAATGAAAACTATTCTTGAATGATTACGATGGGGAATGAATCTAATCACGTTCGTGGAGACGGTTATCCATACATACGCAAGAGCAACGATATCATTATATTGATAGTGAAATAGTATTTAATTAGATGGAATATCAAATATACAGAATCATTAACATGTTATATTTATTATTTACATTAGTTATACTCATTATTATACCCATCCAAATAATTAAGTGTTTGAATAACAAAGTACACCACAACGTGGAGGCGGTAAGTCGTACATACAGACGTATGGTGACTTTGTCATTTATAGGATGGATAGAATAACGAATATGGTGGTAAAATATTTATAATAACATAACAGTATGTAGAAAGTACTGGATTTATTATTTTGGCATGGAAACAACAAAGAAATAGGAAGTGGAAGAAGAAAAGAACTTGAAAAAAGGTGGTGAAATTATTACCTCTTCTTTGGGTGTTACCTTTTGAGTTGTTCAAAAGGGCTACTTAGGTTGGATTTATGATAGAATTAAGGCCTCTAAGATGAAAGGTAGATATTTGAAAGGATATTTGGGTAGGGTTTGGCTGAGCCAAATGTTTTTGGAGGTGTGAAATTAAGATAAGGGAAAGTACCCTTTTATAAGAGAGGTGATGGTCACTTTAGAAAAAACATGAAATATTATTTTATAATAAAATAATTTTCGTTTTCTAATGGATCTAAAATGATTTATTTTAAATATAAGGTGTGTATGGGTCAAAAAATACTCAACCAATAGGTTTTAGACAGGTTTAGGTCACCATATTAACCTTATATTTTAGATTTAACTCTTAGTTAAATAGTTTGACATTTACCATGTCTCTTTGTATTTTTATATTATATGGTTAATAAATTTCCTATAACAAGTCAAGAGAACCCCACTTGGTTTAGTAATAATATATATAACCTTATCTAAGTTCTTTGGATGAACCTTATATTTTTTTGAATATTATATCAATTAATAATATAGTATTCGTTTTAAAAACACAATTATGTTAATTTTGACAATATTTGGTATTTTATTTTTTTTGAAAGCCATAAAAACTTTATCACTTCAAATAAAATTTATTTAATCAAATATAACATTTAATATTAACCTATAAAATTAGTTTAATTAATCAGAAGACTCAATTTACATTTATTTTTATATTTATAAAAACAATTATTTTAATATTTTATTATTAAGGTAATTACTGCATCATCATTATGTCATAAATAAAATAAATTATTTAATATCTAAAAATTATAAATAAAATACCATTACGTATGATATATTTTTATATTTCTAATGAATTTTTATATTCAAATTTATATTTTGTGTAACCCTATATTAAAAATGGTTTAGTTATTAAACTTTGAATTTATCTCTTTTAACTCTTCTTTAAATTAAATAATAATAAATGACCTAATCTAATCCAAGTATACCAAGGAGGATCATATTTTATTCATAAGGCTGTTTTTGGTAGAATTACACTTATCCAATAGAATTAGGACATGTGTTAGGGTAATTAAAATATCATTTTTAACCTTAATTACCCTATTTACTTTTAATCATGGTAAATAAAAGTCAAGAGTTACAGTTTACCAAAAATTATTTTCATCATATTAAAACATATTTTACTTACTGATATAAACCATTTCTCTCGGATTTTTGAAATTCAACACACAGAAGCGGTAAAATTATGTTTTATGAAAATATACAAATGCTCTTAGAAGGTGGGTAAAAGACGGTAAAAAGTTCAATAAAATTATATATATCTAAACAAATTATAAAATGACTCTAATGAATTACATTGAACATATATAGGTATTATGTATTTATTTTGACATAAAATAGAATAAAATAAAATAACTAATTACTTAAAAAAGAAGTCAGTTTTAAAAAATAACACAATGTTTTTCACTTTTCATCAAAACTTGAAAGTTTTCCAAAAAATACCAAAAATTCATCCTAAGGTAATTTCAATATTCCAAATTCCAAAATGAAGTCCATTTTGAAAAATAAAAATTAAAAAATTTTAAAAAGTGGGTTTTACTATTCATAACGGCTAGTTTGATTGGTCGTGGTGTGTTAAAACTCCACGTTGCATACAACGCAAGCTACCACATTATTCAAAGAGATACATACTGTAGAAGCTTGGGGTGTCACATTCTCCCCTAATTAAAATAATTTTATGCTTGAAATTTCAAGAATATTACTGCATAAAAAGATTTAGGTGGTTCTTTATCATAAGTTTCTCATGTTCCCACGTTGCCTCTTCCATCTTATGGTTTCTCCATAGAACATTTACCAAATGAGTCATCTGGTTTCTCAGCACTTGTTCACTGGTATCAAGAATCTTGATAGGCTCTTCACAATAATATAGAATAGGTTCCAGTTTAATTTCCTCATAGGTGAGTACATGCATTGGGTCAGGCATATATTTTCTCAACAGTGATACGTGGAACACATCATGAACATTAGAGATACTTGGAGGCATTGCCAAACGATAAGCCACAACTCCAATTAGTTCTGGAACTTTGAAAGGTCTGATGAACCTAAGAATCAATTTACCCTTCTTACCGAATCATATAACACCCTTCCATGGATATACCTTCAAGAAAACATGATCTCCTACTTGAAATTCCAAATCCTTACTCCGATTATCTGCATAGCTCCTTTGCTTGCTTTGAGAAGCTTTGATGTGGGTTTGGATAATCTTAACCTTTTTTATTGTTTCCTCAATAATTTCTGGGCCTATGAGTTTTCTTTCACCAACATCACCACAACAAGTTGGTGTGTGATATCTCTTTCCATATAACACTTCCTATGGTGCCATCTGAATACTTGAATGGGAGCTATTATTATAGGAAAATTCTACTAGAGGTAAATATTGATCCCACATACCTTGAAAGTCAAGTTATCAAGATATCAACATGTCTTCTAAGGTTTGAATAGTCTGTTCCGATTGTCCATCAGTTTGAGTGTGGTAGGAAGTGCTCCAACGAAGTTCAGTATCCAAGGCCTTCTAAATACTTTTCCAAAATATTAATGTAAAATGGGGATCACGATCATAAAAAATCAATAGGGGTACACCATGGGGTCTTACAACTTCACTAATATATAGTCATGCTAGACATTCAGGTGGTAAATATTATCTTATAGAAAAAAATGTGCTGACTTGGTAAGACGATCAGAAATTTCCCATATTTCATCATTCCTTCTCGGAGTCTTTGGTATCCCCATGAAAAAGTCCATCATAATATTATCCCATTTCCACTTAGGTATGGGAAGAGGTTGCATGAATCCTCCAGGCTGTTGTCTTCCAACTTTCACTTGTTGACAAACCATACATCTTGATACAAAATCTGCAATCTCCCTCTTCATGTTGTCCCACAAAAAATGTTCCTTCAAATCTCTATTCATCTTGGTGATCCCAGGGTGTATAGAGAAATTGGAGCTATGATAATCATCAAAAAATTCCCTTTTTAGATCAGGTATACCAGGAACACAAAGTCTCTTCCCAAATTTTAATATTCAATCTTCATATATAAAGTCACTCAATCTCTCATCATTTATAGCTTTAATCTTCTTTTGAAACTCCTCATCATTATTCTGAGAAGTTTTTATCCTTTATAGTAAGGATGGTTTGGCAAACATTTGAAAAAGTATTGATGTTTCACCTTCCACGGTTATTCCCATATCCATCTTTATTATATTCATGAAAATAGGATCCATTTCAACTCACATATTGTTCAAAAATCCATGATACTTTCTAATCAAATCATCTGACAACTTATTTGCCTTCCCCGGGTGGTAGTGTATTGTGCAATCATAATCCATGATTAGTTCAAGACATCTCCTTTGCCTCATGTTGAGTTCTTTTTGTGAGAAAATATACTTCAAACTCTGGTGATCATTATCAATATCACATTTTTCACCACAGAGATAGTGTCTTCATATCTTCAGAGAAAATATTAAAGTTGATAACTTAAAATCATGAGTGGGATAGTTTTTCTCATGAATTTTTAGTTGTCGTGATGCATATGCAATAACTCTATCATTATTCATAAGGGTACAACCAAGTCCTTTCATTGAAGCATCACTATAAATAACAAACCCATCATTCCCTAATGGTAGAGTCAAGATTAGAGCATTGACTAATATTCTATTCAATTATTCAAAACATTATTCACACTCTTTTTTCCAAACAAATTTAACCCCTTTATGTGTGAGCTTGGTTAATGGGATAGCCAACTGAGAAAAATTCCGGACGAAACATCGATAACAACCTACTAAACCAATAAAACTGCGTACCTCAGTTATACTCATCAGTGCTGGCCATTCATGGATTTCCTTGTTCTTTAAAGGATCAATAGATATTACATCCTTAGAGACAATATGGACAAGAAATGAAATCTCTTGAAACTAGAATTTACACTTTCTAAACATCCAATATAATTCATTTCTTCTGAGGGTTTTCAGAATAGTGCGCACATGATTTTCATGATCTTTGTAGCTTTTTGAGTATAACAAGATATCATCAATAAATAACACTAGAAAGTCATAAATATATTCCTTGAAAACTCTCTTCATTAAATCCATGAAGACGGAGGATGTATTAGTCAATCCAAAAGGAATTATTGTAAACTCGTAATGCCCGTACCTGGTTCGAAATGCTGTTTTCAGAATGTCTTACTTCTTCACACACCTCCAATGGCCCGATGGCCTTAGATATTTTTTATTATAATAAAATACCCCCTTTTAAGGGAAGAAGGGGGAACCCTAATAGACTTCATGGACTTAAGAGATTACACGACTCAAAGGTCGAAGAAAACAAAAACCAGACTGAACACAAGGCATTGCCCTAACCCAGCATAAAATTGTGATGAAGATCTCCACCAATGCATTACTATAAACCAAGAAGTGTCCTATGTCAAAGCACATGGCTGATCTAATGAGTTTCTCCATTCCCTCTAAAACAACCAAATCCAAATATCAATACACAGATGAATCGCCTGCTCTGAAACCACCTTTAGGGCCTTGTCTTTGTGATTGATTCCAACTACAATTGAAAATCAATAGGTCCAAAGACCTTACCAGCAGCAATCAAGACCATGTCGCAAAGATTATGGAGAACATCCATCACAAAACATTCACACAACCTTTACTTGATGAATATTGACACCACATGCCACCAAAACCACCACAAACGAAGCATAACCAGAATCACGAGGACCACTATAGGCATGCACTAGAACCATAACCAACACACCTACAAGAAACCAAGAACCACCGGAAGCTCACACAAAAAAACCCTCCCCCTCTGAACCACATCGGGGCTGATGACAAGACACACTGGAGCAGATCCAGCTCATCTCCCTCAGACGCCAGACTAAGAAGCAGCGCAAAACTCATCTGCTTTCCAGATTCACAATGTTAGTCAGCCAAGGTCAGCTACAGAGGCGTGGAGAGGCAGATCCCCACCTAGGCCGAAGAACCAGAGGTGACCACATCAAATCTGAGGCGCACGCCAACCTATACCTTCCCTCTCTGAGATGCGACGAAGAAGACTACCTGATTCGATAAAGCCAAAAGCGACCAAAACAAGCCTTGTCATGCCGAGATGGAGGAAGCCACACTGAGACGAGGCCGATGATGAGATGGAGGAATCTGTCGCCGAGCCAGCCAAGAAGCCGGAGGAGGGAGGGGGAAATCATAGAAGTCGAAACCGTATCCCCACACAAAAGGGAGAGCACTGCCACTCGGAGGCCCCCAAATCTCATTATTTCCAATGATTTTCATTCCTCTTCCTTCTTTACACACAATTGATGATATCCAAATCAATGGTCAATCTTTGAAAAATATTGGGATCCATGAAGTTGGTTGAATAAATCATCAATGAGAGATAGGGGATACTTTTTCTTTATTGTTATAGCATTTCTTTCCCTGTAGTCAATGAAAAACCTCATATATTTGTATTTCTTCTTAACAAAAAGGACAGGGGCTCCCCATAGAGAAACACTAGGGTAAATAAATCCCTTATTACTAAATTCCTCTAGTTGTTTCTTTATTTACACTAATTTTTAGTGGCCATTCTATAAGGGGTCTTCAATATGGGCCTTGAACCAGGAATTAAATCAATAGAAAACTCAATTTCTCATTCTGGAGGATGTCAAGGTAAATCCTATAGAAACACATCAACATATTCTTGCACAATATGCACGTCCTCTATTCAAACATTCTTTTCCTCACCCATAAAATTTTCATTATCTTCCTCCCCAATAATTGAATTTAGTAGAGCTACTAGGGGTGGATCTAGATAAGAATCAAGTGGTGATGTTTCTGCTCTAAAGATAAGGTACTCCTTATCATCATAAAAAATTGTAACCTCTTTCTTAATATAAATTTTCATAGCATGGTATGAAATCCAATCCATTCCGAGGATTACATAAAATTCAATCATGGGTATGACAATGATATCAGCAAATAAAGAACATTTATATTACCTAATGGGAACTGATTCACAAAACATTGTTGCGATGATACTTCCCTTAGGAGTTTTGACTAACAACTCCCTTGATAATTCAAATTGAAATTATATATTTTTCTTAGAAAACTGGGAAGATATAAAACAACGTGATGATCTATAATGAAATAAAGCATTGTCTAAACTTGAGGAAACCATTAAATTACCTGTCACCATGTCTTTCAGATCTTTAACCTTAGCATTAGTGATCGTATAACATTGGCATTTCTCCCTTGTCCTTTTTTGAGGTAAGTTACCTTGTCTCTTAGGACATTCATTTATATAATATCCATTTTCTCTAGAATTTTAGCATTCAAAATTGACACCCTTTTTATTTCCCTTACAATCATGAGTTTGGTGGCCTTTTTCACCACACTTGTAACAGACTCCCATTCCCTTCAGGCAAGTACCAGGGTGTTTCTCACCACATTTACCGAAGGTTGGATATTCAACTTTTCCCTTCATCACCCCCTATTTCCATTTTTAGAGAGATCAAAAGATATCTTCTTCTCTTGATTTTCTTTGACATCATAAGACAAAGAGAATTCCTTTTCTATCTTGATAGGGCGTGAGACAATATCTTTGTACAATGAGGATTTTGAGACTAATGATCAATAGAGAAATGGGTTTAAACCATCAAATAATTGATCAATATTACTCCTTGGGTTACATATATAATCTACTTCATGCCTTTATAACCATGTAATGTTAGCCTCATACTTTTCCACATTCTCATCTTCCTTTTTCCTCAGACTCAGAATCTGTATTTCTATATCTGATCGATGATCATGTGGAAAGTATTTTTCTAAGAAAATATCTTTAAACTCCCTCCATTCCATGTTTGATACTTCTTCATCTTCCTTTGTGTTTTGGATTAATAACCACCATTGATTTACATCTCTCATGAGGTGATAAACTTCCATGATAACTTTTTCCCTTTTTCTATTCCCAAAGCATGAAATATTTTCTCTAAGGAACTTATCCATTTCTCAGCTAATAATGGATTTGTACACCCATTGAATGTTGGTGATTTTTTCCTCATGAAGTGGTCTAACGTTGATCCTCTGTGTTGTGGATTATGGTTCTCCATATGGGTAAGGTTATTATTCATAACCTGAGTGAGTTGTCCTAGTATAGTGATAAGCTGATCAGCACCAGTTGCATCACCAGCTCAACTATAATTATCTTGAGTAGGAGAGAAATACCTACATAGATTACATGCATTGATACAGTTTCCATTCCTTCCAATAGGTTCCATTTCTAAAAATTGGCATAAACTATATTAGTTTATGAATTTCAATACATAATTCCAAACTTGTAAAACACTTAACATAAATTGAACAATTTATGGATATAATCCACAATCATAAAAAATATTTTATTTGAGGAGGTATATACTCATAAATCCTTCATAATGGGTTTTAAATAAAATGTGAATTATCCTAATCATATCCCCCAAGAGTGTCGTAACGAAGAGTGAAGCAAGGCCCGTTATCGTGTACCAGGATACCCCGGGTTAATCCCAAAACTCCTTGTCAGAGTTTTCACTCTTAGGTATATCTATTCAAGATCCACCTATACCTACTCATATCCAGACAGGGATGTATTTCTTGTAAAATACACAAAACCTCTACATTACCAAAATTCTAGGAAGTTATTATATACCAATCCTCAAAGTCTATCTTAGGGTAATGTTATCTAATCAGAGTTTATCTAAATCTAGTTTCCAAGGTTTGTAATAAAATTCCTATGATACCAACTGTAATTCCTTAACCCCAGTTACCCAGAGTCGGTGCATTGTTACATAACATTTACATGATCACAAGGGATCAAAATCCCGAAAGACCGATTAGTTTAGTCGCCTTGGAAGTACTAGATAGATTAATATGTTTTACATTAAATTATAAAATGAAAAAGAACAACAACATTGTCTTCATTGACCACATTCATCACTTAGAGTATCCCTGTAGGTCAATCAAAATATAATTCTTTTCATCCTAGGAAAAATAAAATATAGAAAGGGGTGAGCTCAGATGCTCAGTAAGGATAACAATAGAGCGGAAACTTTCAAGAATAAGCATAAACATATAAGGCAATGTTTAAGACTAAAACACAAGCCTTTTAAACTTAAACTTCATCATAATAAGGAAAAGATAAATCAAATAATTCCATTTACTTATTCACATGGATATTCTAATAGTATAATAATCACATGTAATATCAATAGCTAATTTCATAATGTTGGAAAACATAATTCCAGACTTCATAACCACATAGTAAATGCCTTGTGACAAGACTACAAATAAGATTTTTTCAAGACCTTGTGACAAGACACTAGTTTTTCTCATAAGACCTACCGATGCATCGAGGAGCTATAGTGGGATCCAGCCGTCACTTACTAAGTCCAATGTATTCCTCATATGAAAAGTCTTAAACATAACATATTCATTCGTATTAAAACTAGCTTACAAAATGCCAATACTTTATCCATAGACCATGAATTGTGTAAAAATAACACTTCTACAATTAAACATATAATAAAACCTTCAATAAAATATGGAAGATTTGTATCTCGATAAATCAACTTCAAACATGCTTAAAATCCATTAAAGGATGTTGACATAGATGAAATCAAAACTTTTTGTAGAGAAATATCTATTTCTATTTAGAAATCATTTAAAAGTCATATTATTAAAAAATAAAAAATTTATTTTAAAAATATTCTTATAAGTTTATATGGTAGGTTTCTATGATGTTATAAAGGCAGAAAATAGTTGCACCCTCCATATAAGTTAAAAAAGAAATTCTTACCTTAATTTTGTCGAGAAGGTCATAATGTACCTTGTTTGGAAAATGATGAAAAGATTCCTTTCAAAACATATATAGTAAATTAAGGGTATGAATGAAATTAACCCATAGTCTAGTAAATAGTAAAAATGTTTTGAATTACATTTTAAAGAAAACACGGATGTGGATGATAAAGAGGTCCTAGTAGATACTTACGTATTAACTATCTTAGATAAGTAAAGAGATTGTAGAATTAACCCTTACCTTGTACTTTTCCTTAGTAGATGGTATGTTAAACTCCTGTATAATAGTTAAAAAATTGTTATTAAATTATACAAGAACTTTATACATAAATACAATATCATATATGTCCTTTAATATTTCTTTGATTATAATATTTCAGTAGTATCATCATTTCAGGTTTTAACTAATTTGTTTTCCTCTATATGATTGGTTATGTAAGCCAAGTTTGTTATGTATAGGATGTATTTGATTCATATATATAATTATATTATGTTCATAAACATTATTTTTAAACATAAAATAAAAATTATTCTTGAATGATTACGATGGGGAATGAATCTCATCGCGTTCGTGGAGACGGTAATCCATACGTACGCACGAGCGACAATATCATTATATTGATGGTAAAATAATATGTAATTGGATAGTATATAATATATAAAGAATAATTAACATGTTATATTTATTATTTATATTAGTTATACTCATTATTATACCCATCCAAATAATGAAGTGTTTGAATAACAAACTACACCACGACGTGGAGACAGTAAGCCGTATGTACGCACGTATGCTGACTTTGTCATTTATAAGATCGATAGAATAAGGAATATGTTTATACCATATTTATAATAAAATCAAATTATGTATAAGGTACTATAGTTATTTTTTTTATGGAAACAAAAAATAATTAGGATGTGGAAGAAGAATAGAACTTGAAAGAGGTTGGTAAAATTATTACCTTTTCCTCGGGTGTTTCCTTTTGATTTGATCAAAAAGGCTCCTTAGGTTTGTTTTATGATCAAATTAAAGACTCTAAGTTGAAGTGGGTATAGTTTAAAGGATATTTGGGCAGGTTTTGGCTGATCCAAATGGCTTTGGAGGTGTGAAATTATGAGAATGGGAAGAACCCTTTTATAAGAGAGGGGAGGGTCACTTTAGGAAAAGCTTGAAATATTTTTTTTAATAAAATCATTTTCGGTTTCTAATGGCTCAAAAATGATTTATTTCGAGGATAAGGTGGGTATGGGTCTAAAAACTCTCAACCAATAGGTTTTAGATTGGTTTAGGTCCCCATATTAACCTTATCTTTTAGATTTAACTCTTAGTTAAATAGTTTGACATTTACCATGCCTCTTTGTATTTTTATTTTATATGGTTAATAAACTTACTATTACAAGTCATTCAAACCCAAAGTGGTTCAGTATTAATATATATAACCTTATCTATGTCCTTTTTCTGAACCTTATTTTTTATAAATGTTATATCAATTAATAAATTTTTTTTTTTTTAAAAACTCAATTATGTCAGTTTTTACATTATTTGGTATTTGATTTTTTTTTAAAAGCCATAAAAACTTTATCACTTCATATAAAATTTATTTAATCAACCCAAAAATTTCATATTAACCTATAAAATTAGTTTAATTCATCAGAAGTCTCAATTTACATTTATTTGGATATTTATAATATCAATTATTTTAATATTTCATTATTAAGGTAATTACTGTATCATCATTGTTTCATAAATAAATTAAATTATTTAATGTCTAAAAATTATAAATAAAATACCATTATGTATGAAATCTTTTTATATTTCTATTTAATATTTATTGTCGAATTTATATTTTGTTTAACCCTATATTAAAAATGGGTTAGTTATTAAACTTTGAATTTAACTCTTTTAACTCTTCTTTAAATAAAATAATAATAAATGTCCTAATCTAATCCAAGTGGACCAAAGAGGATCATATTTTATTACTAAGGTTGTTTTTGGTATAATTACACTTATGAAATAGAATTAGGACATGTGTTAGGGTAATTATAATATCATTTTTACCCTTAATTACCTTATTTACTTTTAACCATGGTAAATAAAAGTCAAAAGTTACTATTTACCAAAAATTGTTATCATATTATTGAACCAAATTTTACTTACTGATTTCAACCATGTATCTCAGATTTTTAAAATTCAACTCATAGAAGCGGTAAAATTAAGTTTTATGCAAATTTGTAAATGCTCCTAGAAGGTGGGTAAAAGAGGGTAAAAAGTTCAATAAAATTATATATATATATAAACTTATTATTAAATAACTCCAATAAATTACATTGAACATATATAGGTATTATGTATCTATTTTTACCTAAAATAAATTAAAATAAAATAACTAATTACTTAAATAAAAAGTCAGTTTTAAACAATAACGTAGTGTTTTTCATTATTAATCAAAAATTGAAAGTTTTCAGAAAAATACCAAAAATTCACCCTAAGATAATTTTGATATTCCTAATTATGAAATGAAGTAAATTTTGAAAAATAAAATTTATAAAATTTCAATAAGTGGGTATTACTATTTATAATGGCTAGTTTGTTTGGTTGTTGTGTGTTAAAACTCCAAGTTGCGTACGATGCAAGCTTCCACATTATTCAAAGAGAAACATACCATGGAATCTTGGGGTGTCACATGCAGATACAGGCTTAGGGACAGGATCAGGTTCAACATCGAGTGTAGGTAGGGAAACATCCAGGTTTGGCAACGTTCGGGTCATGGCTCAACAATTAACTCCGGTCTAGTCTAGTAGGTGTCTTGTAGTGGATCGACAAAGGCATGCGGGGTATAGATCCCTCTATGTAATATCTGATGTGAGAGTTCTAGTCATAGAAACTACCACTTTCTTAGGGTGAGGGTGGTCCACTGGTGGCTGAGAACTGGATAGAGAGAATGCAGATGATATTTGAGCAGCTCGAGACGCCTCCAGGGAGGAGGGTTAAGGTGGAGACGTACATGCTGTGAGGATCAATAAAGCACTGGTGGGATGTGCAGGTTGAGTCTCGCAGGCATGAAGGACTGGCATGGAAGGACTTTGAGGATAGATTCTTCAAGCAATTTTACTTGTAGACACTGAGGGTCGAGAGAGTTTGGGAGTTCTTAAGCCTTCAGCAGGGAGACATGTCCATCACAGACAATGAAACTACTTTCACTGAGCTATCTCTCTTTTCACCTAGTATGGTAAGAGATGACTCGGAAAGGGTGAGGTGCTTTAAGGATGGATTACAACACGCTATACGGATTCTGGTGAATATCTTCAAACTATGTTCATTCTTAGAGGTAGTAGATCAGGCGCTCATGGTAGAGGGAAACCAGAGGGATATGCCCCAAGTTGGCCAACTGATGGCTTTAGGTGATGGTCCAGATTACTGGAAGTGAGGACAGGATGAGTTCCCTTAGGGAAGTTAAGAAAAGGTCCCATAAATACCACCTTGTGGTAATTCAGCAATGGTTTTCTTTCTATGTGGACAACCAGGGCATGTTCAGACTCAGTGTGATAGACCTCCAAAGGAGTGCCAAACATGTGGACAGGTCAGGCAACTTGAAAGGTTCTGCAGGATGCCTTCTGAGACAGATGGAAGATAGGGACCAGGATAGATGATGGAATCTAGAGTTGTTTCAGGTTTGGTACTAGGAGAGGGTAGCTGAGTTTCAAATTCACGAGGAGGACATGATAGAGATAGTGAGACCCAACTAAGGGGTCAGGGAAGAGTGACTAGAGAAACACCATAGGGAGGTCAGGTATCAGACAGTTATACTTTAGACTAGGTGAATTCCATGGAGTTACCAGAGGCTGAGTAGGTTGGTGAGCCAATGATGGTTATAGGTACACTGTGAGTGTGGATATGATCTGTTTTGTTTTTAATTGTTTTGGCATGGCCTGTTGGGGCATGTCCGTTTTGATTACACGAGTTGCACAAGATTTATGTGGACTGACTAGAAGTTGTTTCGTTGGATTGACACCATATCAGGTGTGTGATATATTTATATATGTATGAAATGTGTGGCATCAGGGGAATCGAGGATACATGTTACTTGAGGTTCCTTGGGCATCGGGGCATTGAGGATGTAGGTTACTTGAGGTAACATGGGCATTGTGGCATCGAGGATGCAGGTTACTTTAGGTGCTAGACACCAGGTTCATTTTGAGCATCAATGGGATGTAGGACCTTGTGAAGGAAGACACCAATGTGGTGTGAGATACGTTTGGGTTGTCAAAAGTGACACGAGAGCACCAATGAAGCGCACGGGTGATGATGCGTCATGAGAGGACCATGAGTCCAGAAATAGGTTAGTGAACCTTTTCTTGATTTGAGTTTTTTAGGTTGATACCACATTACAAAAATCCTAAGGTGGGGGTCCCCTTGAGGAATTTAGCTAGAACCTGTTTAGACTGAGCATGTCCGAGTTACTTTTTCAAGATGGTATTTTCAGTTCCATCTCTTGGTTTTTTTGATAGCTTAGAGATGAGCTATGTTATGGTGGGGAGATTGTAAGAACCTAAGTTTTAAAATGGGTCAAAATCCCAACCCTATTTGAAATTTTCACTTGTTTTTGAAAAAACTAGGAAAATATGGAAGTTATGGATATTTACAGATTACACACCATGTACCTTCAGTACACACCATGTAGTTTTGACCATGTGCGAAGGCTAGACATGGCATGTAGGCCTTTTGGCCGGGTAGAAAGTTTTTAGAAAAAACACACCATGTACTCTAAAGTACATGCTGTGTATGGGTTAGGCATGTACCAACCACTTGCTCACTGAGTACATGTCGTGTGATGACCAAGTATGAATTTTCTACTACACGGCATGCAGGGTTGCAGGGCACGACATGTATTTTTCTTTTCCTCATACCAGCTAAGTTCTAGCCATGTGCCGACCCATGTGGCCCATCCAAGATGTGTGGCTACCTCCTCTTAAGTCAGAGTACAGACAAGGCCACTACATGTATTTTAGTCCTTTATATGCACTATGTAAGTTTATTTTTATTTTCTTAAAATAAATAGAGTCACATCTTATTTTAAAAAAGATCTTCTTATTCCCCAACTTCGAAACAGTTCCATTACGAAATCCTGAACTACATACCTAGACCTAGATTCTTCATACAAAGTGCATTCTTCAATCCGTTGGGGGATGTGAGATTGCATCAATGACGCTAAACCTGAACACCCAATTTCATTCCAATTTCCTTGCTACACCCACTGTAGATTCCATCCGAGCATAATTTTCCGAGATTTGATGGAAACATAGATCTATGAAGATTGGATTCGAATTGGAGCTCAATATCAGATGTGCCTACATCTACGAGTCTTAGGTAGGTGGTACATACCTTATTTCATTTTTTCGCGGACTTTTGGGTGGTATAACCATTGGATCATATTTGGGTATTTTGAGAAAGACCATTTCATACATGCTTTAATATTTTAAATTGATTATGAGACCTATGGGATGCCTTTGGTTAAGCCCTTTACATATTTTTCTTGAGCGGGGATGGGTGAGGGGTCATTGCTCATCAGGGAATTTTGGCTGAGGGGGTGTCAAAATGGTTATAACTGAACAGTATTGTTCTAAACAGTTGAGTTTGGTTTATTAAACCTTGATATGGCTTATAAGAGGATTTCAAGACCTTAGTGTTGGTATGGGACAACACTTGGCTAGTGGAATTAAACTATTTAGTTTGTTTTCCTGTTTTAATTATTTCTTTGGATTAAATATATAGATTATGTGTGATATTTCATATGCTATAACCATTGGGTTGTGTTGGTTGTGGACGAATATTCTTGAGTGATACTGATCAAAGGTTGGGCTTGGACCGAGTTACATTGGGTGGTTCTGACCATGGGATTGGGAGTCATGGACGTCAGCTTGAGGTAGTGTGATTTTCAGGTAGGGCAAGGCCCAGGTTACTTGGATGGAGAGGACATCCGAATTGAGCGACGTGGCTGCAGGGACACGAGGAGTCAAAGACTTTGTGTCCTGGGTACTATTTTGGTGATTACCGCTCACCCGAAACATTGAGTAGTGTGAACACAGGGAGACTCCTAGATGAGGCGGTTTTGAAAACTCGTGTGGGTAGAGTCCCCCATTAGTTGTGGTTTACGTACTATTGGTTTGGGAGTTCTTGTCGTAAGAAGAAACATGGAAGGTGAGGAGTCTTCAGGGGATAACGTTGAGTCTATCGGGTTGGGGGTAGAGGCTCTCCATGGTTTCAGGAAAGACATTGCTATAGCTCTGGTTATTGATTTGAGTGAAGACATCGCTATCCCTTTAGTTTCTTTATTGATGGTTGACGTCTCTATCCCTCCAGTTACTTATTTGAGGAAATACATCCCTATTCCTCCGAGTTACTACTTCTTGGGCGTGCCTTCGTGATGTCGGTACCTGTGACACATGGTGTAAGGGGGCACATGGTGCTGGGTTACATGATAGAGGTTCCGAAATTGGCCAAAGTAGGTGATAGTCTATGGTGGCTGCTGAGCACCAATGGAGTTTGTGTTTATTTAGGCATCATACTGTTTACTATTTACCTCATAAATTCATTTTTTCTTAAACACATTTATTAGGTACACACCGTTGGGTACGGTCCTACTGAGATTCATATCACACCCTACACGGGCCCTTCGGGATTCGTGTAGAATTTAGGGATTTCTATGAAGGAAAGAGACCAGCTTTAGGAGCTAGAATTTTTTAGCTATTGTATAGAGATTATAGGGACCCTGAGGTCCTATCTAGATAGAGTTTACATTGTTTTTCTTTCTTTCCTGTATCAGCATGCTTACTTTATTATTGTATCTACTTTTGGTTATCCATTGGCACCCTTATTTATATATATTTCCTGGTTATGGATGCATGACTAATATGTTATAGTAGTTGTTGAAATTGATTTCTAGAATGTTGTTCTGTTTATTTTCCACCACTATTGTTTATATTTATTTCTTTCACTATATATTACTATTGATTGTGCTTCCTCTATGCAGGTTTGGTTCGAGTATGCAGAGTCTTATAATTTTATATTATGATCAGACGAGTACCATTATTATCCTATGAGGGGTATAGCCTCCCCACTATACCTATAAGAACCTCATTTCTAGTCATAAGCCTTTGGAATTTGGGGAGGTGCACCTAATATAGTAACACCTGACCCTTTTAGCACTGTTCGGATGGCAGACTAGGTCCGAGACATTACAATATTTATGGCAAGGGATAAAACATCATATTTTGGGATTTATCGCTAGGTGTTCCACTTTCTAACAGGTGAAGGTTAAGCACTAGAGACCTATAGGCTTGTTATATCCACTTCTAGTCCCAGAGTGGAAATGGGAAGATATTTCTATAGATTTCATAGTGAGCTTACCTAGGTTGCTGAGAGGTAGTGATGCCTTATGGGTAGCTATTGACTCAGTGAAAAAAGTACCCAATTTCATTCCTTTTTGGGAGACTTTCTCAATTGATTATTTGGGATGACTTTATGTTTGTAGAATCATATGGATACACGAGGTCCCTAATACTATCATTTCGGATAGGTATTCTTGTTTCACATCACAATTCTGGTAGGGTTTGAAGAAATATATAAGTACACAGGTGATTCTAAGAATATATTTTCACCCTTAGACCAATGTAAAGTCAGAATGGATGATATTGGTCTAATAGGATATGATCCAAGCATGTGTTATTGATTTCAACAGTTCTTGGAAGAATCATATACCTCTCATTGATTTTTCCTATAATAATAGACTTCCGAAGACAATTCTTATAGCTCCTTTTGAGTACTTATATGGTAGGCTATGGAATTCACCCTTGTACTGGAAAGAGATAGGTGAGGGAACACTAATAGTACCTCGTCTCATTCAGGGTACTTTAGAGAAAGTTCAACTGATTAGAAAGAGTATGACTACTAGTGCATCAAGACATAAATTTTATGTCAATCTCCATCGCTGACATCTGATGTTTGAGGTTAGGGATCGTGTTTTTCTTTCAAGAATCACCCAGGATAGGGAATAGATGGTTAATGAAGTAAGTTAAGCTATCACCTCGTTATGTAGAGTAGTTTTAGATTCTAGTGAGTGTTGGTCTGGTAGCCTATCAGTTGCTACTACCTCAAGGGTACCATTCCATAAACGACATCTTCCATGCTTCCCAGCTTCACCAATATCATGAAAAACCATCTCATACCTTTTATCATGATGAATTTGAGTTAGATGTTAACTTAGCCTTTGAGGAGTATGAAGTACGCATCGTTGATAAGAGCATGAATATTCTCCTAGTATGGCATGTCTATCTAGTATGGGTTATATGGAAGCATGGATGCATATAGGAAGAGAATTGGGAGTAGGAGGCCGGTGTACAATTGCAGTGGCCAAAGTTGTTCTTAAATAAATTTTCTCACACTTAGATGGTGAACTCGGGGATGAGTTATTTTAAGGGGGAAGACTGTAAGATCCTAGTTTTTTTACTCAGGTACATATCCTTTAAATTTCTATCGAATTATTTATTTTAGAAATAATGTAGATTCTTAGTGGGTTAGTGATGGTCTCGAGGGTGTCTGTGGCTTGTTTCAATCTCAAAACCCATCTTTTTGAAAAAATGGCATTTTCATACAGTTAGAGTAAATCATGTGGGAAGGGAACATGGTTAGATCTAACCATAAGGATGGTCTATATTTTTAGGCAGAGCCATCTCACATGGTTGGTGCACAGTTTTCCTAAACATGCAACCAAACCATGTGGTACACACCTTTATCTAGGTACCCATGCATGGTTTGTTCATGGTTTGGAAAACCATGTAGACAAACTGTGAATAGGCTAAATTTTTGGTAATTTTACCATTTCACCCTTAATGATCTAATTTAACCTCCTCCTTCCTCCTATACAATTTTCTTGCAGAATGAACTCTATTTTATCTCATTTTGGGTATTTTTGTAGGCCTAACACAGGGAACATATATCTCCTTCATATAGTATCCATTATATCTTCCATTCGCCATGTTGGATGCGCAACTATAAGTACTTGAGTCTATTTGAGACATTATTCATCTTTATTTCTGTTGACCTAGTTATCGAGGTGTGAATTTTTTTAACCTTTTTCTTAGATATACTCTGATCCAATCCAAATCAAATGAAAATACTAGAGGAGGACAATTGTACGGGCCTATGGTGGGTGTTCTATAACTCACCCCTTAAGTTTGTTGATTTTGGAATTATCGTGTAGGGCCTAAAGATTTAATCAGGTTCCATTTATTGAATTTATATGAAATGATTATAATCATTAGAATCATATGTTTCTTCTATTTCCAAATACATGATTAGGTTTTAGTGTTTACACCCAAAACTCCCTCCATCCAATGTAGGATTTTATTCCATAATTATAGTTTTAGTGTTTTGAAATGTTTGAGCCACTAATCAAGTGCTCCTTTTCTTGAACTTCTTACAGGTAGGATTTTATATATTAAATGGTTTGATCTATATTGTGAATTGAATAATGGAAAGTACCATGTATGATCACCACTTTACCTGCCTAAGGTAAGTGATTCAATTAATAATTAAATGTGAAATGGAAATTGGAAAGCATACTATGTATATGAATTGGACTTAATAAATATAATTGAATAAGATGTTACATGTCCATATCACCCCTTACCATGTTAATGGAAGGTATTTGAGTGAACCTTGATTATTGAAAATGCCTTAAATAAATCAAATGAATGGTTACATACTACATGTCCCTATAACACTAATGAAAGGTATGGTTTGAACCAAATAGACTTATTGAATAATTATGACTTGAATAAATGGTTTCATGATCAATTATACTTGTCTCTCTAATGAAAGGTATTGTCTTGAACCTTTTGAGTTATACAATACTTCTTTATCAAAATAAAAATGTCCTGACTTGTGACTGCCTTCGATTCCTAAGGGAATGCCTTAAGAACTCGATGAAACCATTCTGAATTCAAGGATACAACTTTCCTTGGTTGAGACCCACCTAGAAACAGATATTTGTCTAAATTCGGATGCCTGATATGAAATCATCGGATCCATCATGTAGTACTACAGGATTCATTGGAAACACTCCTTGGATACTACATTGTAAAGTAGGTTCCATAGTTAAAGCCGACTAGGCCCAGTCATTGTGTATACCCATTTTTCCATGGATGACCTCCTTAGACTTAGTTGGAGTCTTATTGTGGAAGTCCTTGGACTATGATCCTTAGAATACACTATTACCCTAAGATAAGCTACATTTATTTCTGAGTTGGTAACCCTTGAGGACTAAGTTTCCTTGGTTATTACCTTAAAACTTTGTTATTAAATATAATTATAGGTTGCCTTGTTATATCTGAGAACCTTCATTATGGATATCATGAGACTTATTATAAACTGGTAACAATAAAATAATGATCTGGTTATATCTTTAGATAACAGCTAAGGGATGAAGCATGTATTAGTGTTTTTAGTTGCATTTTACTACTTTACTTTTTATATATACATGCTTGAACACATTTACATTTCCATTACATGGACAAGATGTTATAGACACCGTTTATAGTGGACCACTAAGATTTATCTCACACCCTCTTAGGGTGATTTTTGGTAACTAAGAAAGATTATATGTGTGCAGTTGTTGACAAAGGGAAGCATACGTCTTCAAAAACATGATTACTTTCTTTTTAGGATGGGTCTTAGTAGAAGATGACCGATCCAAAGCTCGAGATGCTTGGGATAGTCTTTTGGTTTCCATTATACTTTGTGGAACATGTTATTCCTACTATCTTATACCCATTTTTTCTATTTTATAGTGACATGACATATTATAATCAGTTATATCAGTTGATTAAATGATGGTTATCCTTGTCTATAAATTAATTTTATATGCTTCTTCTATTTACTTATATGCTTCATCTATATACCTATGTTTATATTTATTCTTTGTGATACACTCTGGTAATGGGGGAATAGTCTCCCCATGGACACACAATAGGCCCTCTCTACTAGTCGGAATCCTCTAGCATTTGGGGAGATATGCTCAAGGCCATGTAGCCCACTAGGCTTGGGGCACCAATAAAGTGGAATCCAGGTCCTTAGTGTCACATCTTGATATAATTGGAAAGAACTAAGGATATGATATTGGTCATTGTAGGATCTTATGAGCTCTATGTAATGGGTTACATAAATGCAAGCTTCTACTCCAATAAAGAGTATATGAGTTCTCAATCTAGTTTTATATTTTTTCTAAATAGTTGAGCTAATAGTTAGAAGAGTTCCAAATAGTCCACTATGGTGAAATAAATAATATATGTAAAGTACACAACTATATTAAATACTAAAAGGATTTTTTTTGAATCATAAAGTAAATTTAGGAATATTGGGTGATTCCAAACATATTGGGAGTAATTAATAATTATAGTGAAATTAATAGATCCATTGTTTAGGATAAGGAACCCTGATCAAACCAAAGGTCAAAAACCATCCTTTACTAATACTATTTAATATGAAAGATTGTTGATTGGGTAGATGTTAGGTTTCTATTAGATGTATTTATAAGATAATGTGGTAGGTCCATTGAAGAATCGATTACCATGGAAAGAATATAAGGTTCATATATAATTTCATAATTTATGATACTTAAGAGATTTATGTAATGGTTGTGAAAATATCGTGATTTTATAATAAAAGAAACAACTATTTATTATTCATTCATTTGTGGAGAAATCTATATTAAATGAATAGTCAAATTATAATACCTCCTTAATGTATTTATTTTATTTTTCCTTAATAGAGAAATATCACGTTGTATTATGGAATGTGATAATATGATATGGTTATCTTGGTTAGAATATTACACTCAATATAAAATTTTTATTCAGGATTTGAATAATAGGCTCATGCGGTTATTTTTTGTGACCTAAGACATGGAATGGTCTTAAAAAACATTCCTCATGAAATGTCATAAGGTAATTGATATATTTGGAGGTTATACTTATTATGAATCTACATGACCTAAGGTTAGTGAGAAACTAAGTGTGAGAACCTTCATAATATGATACCTTTATTATGAAATTCTTACGGATTAGCTAATCAAGGGTCAGTTGGGTATGTTACTAATCATGTAATTAGTTGGAGCTTAACCATGATGAGATTATTCCCACTCTTATGATGATAAAATACAAATATACCCTTCATTGAATTAATTCAAGGAAAATCATGGCCATGTTTAGTATATTTACATATGATGCGTTTAGATATTTGGGTGACGTACATGTAATGCACTCATATATATAAGATGAGTAACATGTGATGTATTCACTAACCCCTTTAGTAAATTTCAAAAAATCAATAATGGATGAGAATGATTATACTAGATTGTCATGTTCCATGTCTACTAGTCACTCGATGTCATAGATAAAGGGATTATATAGGTATATATATGAATATATGATAGATCTTGTAGTTTACATGTTCATATGGATATATAAGTATACTTTATTAATATAAGAAAACCCCTTTGAAACTTGAGTAGTATTGTTTCTTTTCTAGAGGCCGCTCTTTTCTTATATTTTTGAAATTAGGATTTAATATTTTTTTCAATTATTATAAGTTCCACATGGTCACATAGTTATATCTATAGACAAGAGTTATGTTTTGGATAGAGTGTTTGTTTCAAAATGAAGATATTTTGATAAGTCATATTCCAAAGAGTTTCAGATGATTTCTTAAGGAGTTGAGAATTTTTTTATATGATCATTTTATATTTCTGTGTATGTGAGATAATTTTGGATGAAAACAAGAAGTGGACACCATATTGTACAATATACCCCTATATCAAAGCCAATGATACACATATGATGCATATGGGGCTTGATGGTTTTTTTGTAACTTAACATATCATTAAACTGAAGCTTGTGTATATGTTTATACAGACCTAATGTCAAATGAATGAGATAAATATATTGATATTATGTTGTCACAATGTAAAATAGGACACAATATGTGATTTTTATGGGATAAAAGTGAGTTTTACACTTCCACATTATTTTGAGTGGTTTTCAATAACTATTAATCATAATATGATTCATTTATTACATAATATAGTCATTAAAGTATTCAATGAATAAGGAACCAATGGGAAGAAATGTATGGGTTCGATGAGGTGGAACCCAACATTGCTAACACTCCACAATATATTTATTCATTCAATGAGGTGTTTCATCATCTCCTATAATATGGATTAGATCCCTCTATTAGTATATTGTGAATATTTTCATTTCAAATATGAAACTCTCTTTATCCATGACCAATGTGTATCTATTAAAAAAAGGTTATAAGTCCCCTATGTTAATTTTTAATCCTCTTGATATGATGAAGAGGGAACTGCATGGTGTTCCACCTTCATAAGTTGGAGGAATTTGGTAGCTTCTTTAGTTATCCTCATAAAACATATATTGAAGAGTAAAATATAGATTATATTGTTAATTTACATGTTTGATACATTATTAATTTATATTCTGTTGTTTTGGTTGAATATTGATTTGGTATTTCATCTATTTATTTATTTTCCAAAATTTATATGATGAAAACTAAAAAATAATCAATAAATACCATGATGTAGGTCAATATTTAGATAGATTATAAAAATGGATATTTATCCACATACTTGGTCTTATTTATATTGGTTTACTATCTTTTGATAACATGACATGTTTGGATAATTGGGTGATCACATATTTATATAGGGTCATTCCAAATCATTTAATGACCTTTAAGATGAACTCTTTATAATATAAAACCATTATTTTGATATTTTTATCCCTCTCTATCTATAATTCCAAAACCTGATTAGCACTACCATGATATTTTATCCCAATCATTATAGAAATTTTAACATTTAACTCCTTAATATGTACCATATTTATTCCATAATAGGGAATATAATCACTTTTTAAGAGTGGAATGACATCTAATCAATCAATTAATACCTTCGGTAATAGTAATAGTCATCATTTCTTCAGAAATCCCATTCTCACCTGTAAACTCATTAAACATATGATTCCATTTCCATGGATCATTATATAACCCATACGGTCTCCTTTTATGTTTGAAAACCATACCTTCATTCTATTTATCTAAAAAACCCTCCATCTATATCATAAATATCGCATACTATAATTCATCAGGAAGGAATTTTTTATATATACTACTTCTATAGATTTAACCCTTATGATTCCACCAGGAAAAGAGTCATGAAAATAGTTGTATTCTCAACAACAAGAGGAAATATTTCAAATAAATATATCCCTTAATTACTTTTAACCCCTATTATAACTAACCCAACTATTTTAATTTTTCCTACTAGATATATCTTCCTTTAACTGGTATAATAATTTTTATGTGTTTCTTTCATTCATTATTTACATTCTGTATGCTCCTAAAATCGTTGTTCATATAAAGAATCCATTTCATCATTCATAGATAACTACGACATTTAAGAATCACTAATACTCACTAAATATTCTAGGAACACCAATTATAATCCATATATTATCATAAATTATTCAAGATATTTTCTAAACCGTTGAATAGATCATTTAATCCATATATAACTCTCTAATTCCCCTCAAGGATTCACTCATTGAAGAAAGAATATTCTGGAACACTTTCCCATGATTACTTAGTCTCAAATATTTCTAGTACTTTTAGGTTTTTTTGTATCTTAAAGAATTTTGGTACTTACTTATCATTATATAATAACCATTATTCTTTTAAAATCAACTTGGATATGTTCACTAGATTATTTTCTCTCAACACCATCTCACACAAATTTTGGATCATTCCAAAATATCTTATCATTGAAGAGAACATTATAGCTTCTAATGATATTTTATTTATCATTATACCAAAGCAAAAAAAAAAAAATATTTTCTCACAATAACCTATAAAGAAAAATTGTTCGTATATTGCTAAAATTTTATCCATATTCATGGCATCATAATAGATGTATATGAGACATTTTAAAACCTTAAGGTGAGAAATATCCACTAGTTTTATAGATGAAAACTATTATAGTATATTCTACCACATAGGTGTATAAATAATTCTATTAACAAGATAAGTATAATATCATATAGATTCAACCAAGACATTCCTTTGGTAACCTTATGTGCAACTTCAATCTCCATGTTTTCTTATTTATTATCTGGTTCATCTACTTTGGAACACCATTATTCCCCAAATATCCATATATATGAGCTCTAATTTTTTAGATTTAGGTTACCTTATGTTTGTGATAAATGAAATATTTCTCTATGTTCATTAAATGCAAATTTGATATCTTCACCAAATAATATAATCTATGGTATGTACTCCTTTTTCTACCAGGACAAACAATTTGTTCTTACATTAGTACCCTATATGAAAAATCTATAAATAATATTTGAGTGTTCATGATATACCAATAATTACTCTATCTAATAATCTTGTCATATACATTGTTCCATATTTAAAACCTTTTACAACCACTATGGATCTATGAGTGATCTTCCACACTCCTTACAAAATGGCTATAAAATATCCTACTTCAGTCAACTTTTATAGAGAAATTTTTTTCTTATCTAATATATATGAGTTTCAAACTCTATATTAATCCCGAAATCTTTCATTTGATATTTGTAATATAAAATTATAATTCTCTATAATCACATGTGTCTCATCATTTGCAAGTTGAACCTTACTTAATTTTCCAAAAACATAGTAGTTCATACCCACTCTCCCAGATATATAATGAAATTATTCTTCAAAAAAATGATCCATGATTATAATAAAATAATGAAACATAGTATTAAATTGTATTCATACCTAACTATTGTGTTTGTAGAAAATATAGAAGCACCAATTCAAGAATTAACTTTATAATCACTATAATACTTCTTCAAGTTACCTTCATCCTACAGTGGATACATATGGGACCATGTCCAATCAATTTAATTTTAATTCATTCCCAATTTTTCTATGAATTTTTCTTAACATTCCATTAAATGAAAATTACTTTATGTTTATAACTGAACATGTTTCCAATATGTTCCTGAATAATATTCCTTCTAACCTCCTCATGCAAAATCATATAAAAAATATCATCAAAAAAAATATCTATCTTACCTTAATAATTTTTGAAATTAGTGACAATCACATCCAAGGATTATGAGAGTGATGACAATAACATCAAATCCCACCCTAGATATAAAAATTCACCTCACACTAATTACAACCATTATAGAATTTATGAATTATTTAGATGATAAGTATGAGAATCTAAAAGTAATAAAAAAATTTCCCATGATCCATAGTAAACATGGAATGAGAATATGGGAAGTAAGAGAAGTGGTTGATCTTCCTAATGATTTAAATGAGACTAATAGTGAGTTACATCCATATATTAGAAGGAACTAACACCCATTTAACTATTTAGGACATATTATAAATATATAGAATGTGGTTATGTTTCATGATATGGGATTAATGTGATGTAATATAATTTTTCTCTTAATAATCCATTTAGTAAAATAAAGAATAAGTGTTATACCATGAATTAAGACATTCTATGAACAATTAAATATATTATTTTAGTTACTTTAGTTATTTTATTTCTCATTAATTTTTTTTCTAGATATTATTCTATGTTTTTAGTAGGGTGATTCAGTGTATGGATAGGGCGATTTGGTCTTCTTAGTTTATATATACGTTTATGATGAGTTCAATCTAATTACAAGAGTAACCAACTGAGTTCCATGAATGAAATTTTAATGGATACTTCTAGATCAATGATTTTAGAAATAAGAAATAGTATCATAAATTTTGGTTTCATTTGTATTATAGGATATGAAATAAGAATCTTACTCAATTATCTTCTCTTTATGCCTTTTTTCTCAGTGAGACTTATCTGTTTCAGAGAGAATGGATAAATTAGTAGATAATGTGAAAATTTAAAAGTTGTAAAGGATTAATTTCAAATTATAGAGGATGTAGATAATGGATTATCTATTCTAAAAGGACCAAGAGATTTTACTAAATGGAGAAAAATTGGATGCATCAAATAAAGTAGAATAGTAAAGGTTTGATAGAATATATAATTATTTTATATATGTATCATTGGAAATAAATGATTCCTAAAAAATTTAGGATATTGAGACCGCGGGATAATTAATTAAATCTATTTCCAATATGTTTAAGGAGCCAGCTACACTGATTTTTTTTCATGATGATGAGGATATTTAGCTAGAAAATTTTGGAAGAAAATAAAGTAACTGATCATGTTAATGACTACAACATGAATGATGGTGGGATACCAATGCTGATCAAATGAATGTGATATAATAGAATCATAGTATTTATAATCCTATTAGAAATACTATGTTCTATTTTTCTCCCATATAGTAGAAATTTTTATCAACCATATAAGTTCCTATTATTATGAATTTATTTATTTTATTTCTCTTTATTTTTATATTTCTTAATTTTTTTATTGTGAGTTGAGTAATCCAGTGTGTTACTAGGGAGATTTTTTATTATTAGTTGAAATGAATCATAATAACAGGTTCATTCAGAATTATCCAGTTTAAAACCATGTTATGTGATTAATGTTATATAGATTAGTGGTTTTAGACCCAAGAGATAAAAAACCTTTTACAAAAGAAACTATGTTGTTAAATTTTCCATCTAAGATTTTATTTAGGATATATCAAAAATCATTCTAATGAGATAAATATTTATTTACTTATTAATTATTAAATATCCCATAAAATACAACTAGTTTGGAAATCCATAAAAATTCTGCTTAAGGGTAAATATAAGGCCCTTTAACCTATAGAATATTCAAAAAAATTTATGAGTTAATTTAATATTGAGAAATTAAAATTTTCACCTTTATTGGAACTCCAGACTCCAAAAGTCAAAATTGAGCTTTAGTATTAGTAATGAAAAATCTCGGTCACTACATCATCCCCAATATAAAAACATTTTGATACTACAATAAATAAACTTGAGCTTCTTAAATAAGAATCTATAAAAAAAATATTGTATAAAAAAACCCTTTAAAATAGGTAATTTATTCACATCCTAAGGTTTGATATCCAACAGAACAGGGGATACATCGACACATGGAAACATTTTTTTCCTTGTCATAAGAATCAATTTGCTCCAGTTTATTTATTAAATGCCTTAGTAAAATCACAATCACACTTTATGAGATTTTATAAATATTACATAAAAAATTCCCTTAAAACCTAAAAAATGTTTATTATAAAGGGAATCAACTGTTGGAGTGTTATGCTCCACAAAATTAAAGAGAAACACATGATACAATACCAAAAGAGAATAAATAAACATAAAAACATACCATAGGGTAATTAAATATAATATTTCACTTTGAATCTTCATAATTTCACTAATAGAAACTTTTAGATGTTTTCTTCATATTCTCGTTTTCACACAATAAGGTACACATATCAATGTTTCCAATAATATAATCAATATAACCATTAAAATAAAAGTATAATACTTTTAATTTGAATAGTTCAAACTATAAAATCATTCTTTAAATTCAAATGAGATCAGTTACACTGCTGAATATCACTCAGTAAATGTTTGGGCCCTCTTTATGAAAGAAATTGATGAGAACTTCAAGAAATGGCACCATACTTCCCAAACTTCCAAAAATAATAAATAAGATCATCAGTGATTTATTACATTACAATTAGAAGTAGTGGGTCATAAACACCTACATAACCTATTCTACCTACTTCCGACCCCATGAAGACACAAGAAAAAAATGACTGAATAAAACCACATCCCTCTAAGAAACATCCTTCATTATGTTTCTAATGACACCCCAAAATGAACGCCCATGATGAACTAGTCTTACAACACCATGGAAACATATTATACGGGGATAACTTAGTTCAAATTATCCCATTACAACACCTAAGATGGTTCGTACAAAATCAACACCATATGATCTGAAAGAAAGACAACACCCCCCCCCCCTTTTGAGAATCCATCAGTTGTGCTAACATTAAATAATTTATCTCTTATAATCTTATAATTAATTATTTAATATTGGACCTCCCACAATCATTGATATGTGAGGACCATCATCATAATTGAAAAAATAAAATGCAATCCTCTTCCACCAAAACTTACCATACTAATTCTAGATACTAAAATATAATATATATATTTTAATAAAACAATTTCAAAATTAAAGAATCATCTCTAAGAAGTTTATGTGATACTATGATAACATAATTATTCCTAACATCATAAATTATATAAAAAATCCACTACACTATTATATTGAATATAATGCTTAAAGGGATGGATTTTATCAAACCTAAAGAATGAACCTCTAAATTTATCGATGCTATTTGTATTCTCAAATTGGGTCCAAAATAACATCTGTATACCTAAAATACCTACCATCTATAATAGTTATACTGAGGGTGGAATCAATGAAAAAACCATGTGATACATTATCACATCATATAATTCATTAATTCTAAGAAGCATTTGTTTTTAATATTTTCCTAATGATTCCTTTACACTAACCCCATAGCATCATTCTGAAAAAATCAAATATGTTGTTAATTAGACCCTAGCCCTACCTCCATGATCTGTTATTCGAATAGGTCAAACTATGTCTGAAAAACCATCCTCCAGTAAGTCTAATAATAACTTAATATCTTCATAATGCTGTATAAAATATCTAATTAATTATTGTAAATTTAAATGAAACCCCTTATCCAAGATGATACAAATACTTAATATTCAATGGAAGTAACCCCAAGATATACTCTATGTTAATATTCATGAATTTAATAAGCACAATTATTGAAATATCCCACACTATTAACATAGAATTCCAATCCAAACTCACGAATTGATGGATAGCCAGATGAGATCTCTATAATCATGGATATACTAATAAAAAATTACCTCAAAAAGATTATATAATATTAAATACACATTAGGTATTGTAACACAAGGTATCATCTTAACATACACAAATACTATAATAAATTTCCTTACTAGAGGTAAAATTCAAATATTTAGTAGTTGGGGAAGATGATTGGTAGAAATGTGTCTTTAGAGTTCACAAAAATAAAATCTATAAATCCTAATTAAAACATTATAGTGGTATGTAGGGTCTAACCTAAGGGAAGCGATTTCATTAAAATAAACAAAAAATCAAAAAATAAATACAATAAAAAGAATGTGTTTAGTGATGAAAGTGTGTTAAAAAAGTAAATATTAATAGGATAATTAGTCAAGAAAAAAAACAAAACCAAATAGGGAGAGGAGAATAGATTCATTTAGATTGATAGTTGAATTCTTTTCATAAAATAAGTCTATTTAACTAGGAAAAAGATGTGGAGTAAAGAAATTAATGTCACCTTGGTGATGCTTTGCTATCCTAAATTACCCAATTAGTTTAATTATTATTATTTCAAAGAGAATATAAAATTTAAACATTTTATAAATTATTTAATTCATTTAACACAATACAATTTAAGTTTTTAGTGTTTATCTCATATCAGTTCATGAAACAGTGTATAATAAATAGTCACGAAGGAATGAAAAATTGATAAAGAAGTGATAAATATTCACACTAGTACCCCTAATGATTTTATAGATCAATCTATTTATTATTATCGATGAATGAATTGTTATATATTTGAAAAAATGTTTACTATCAAACATAACCCCTTGATTATTGATTAATGATAAATTAGATGAATAATTACAATAGGAGTTGGTATAGGGAAAAAGAATAAAATAACATATAACTTGAAGAAATAATATTAAAAAACTATTCCAATACATTTTAATATGTTACCCCAAGGGGTTTACTCAATCATGTTCATGAATACACATGAAACAATTATACAATATATAGAAATAATGAATAAGAATAATTAAATTATTAGAAATAATTTCTATCAATATAAATAATATATCCAATGGAATCTATGTTTTCCATTTCTCCACTTATTACACAAAGAAATATAATATTGCGTGACTTTAATCAACTAACCATAATTAAATTTGAATCCCTATTTCTAATGTGCCAATATCCCTATTTTATTTCCCTCTACATCAATAACTTAGTCTACTTCTTCAGTTTCATTTCACACGACACTAAGAGATTTTATTACACCAAAATGACCTCCAGTTTACTTATTAAAAACATTAATTATTATTTTTAAAAAATTTCATTCCTAGTATTGAAAAAGTCACATGTCATTTCCAGCATTGAATTGATAGACTAATTCTAGTTTTAATCCATTCTAAAATTATTTAAACTCAAATAAAGTAAAATTTCATTTCAAGGGATTTAGGTGTCTTAAATATCTTGATAACTACGGTCAAGAACCCCACTAATTGGAACCACAATGGGAAACATTGATTGAAGATCCAATACAAACCAAATATTGTCCCAAAACTTCATTAATGATAGTGATTATACACATAGTAGTCATCTTCCATCGTTCATGGTACCTCATGTTTTATACCAAAAAATATGTGACCTCACAAACTTTTTGAAATGAGTTGTGTTGAATGAAAATTTAATTTTTATTGAATTTTATCAAATGTACATAAGAACTGGTTCATAGGAGATGAAAGTGGTGGAGATCTTGGTAATATCCCTTATTTAAGAGAATACAGTCAATTGGAAGAGATTTAGTTTAATAATATACAATGATATGATCATTAGGACCCCCTTTACTAACGAATGCATCAACCTCAAAATTTCTTTCACTCCATGGGTGGACAATTTGAATCCCTTGATCTATGATCCTCTTGTAGCTCCTAAAAATGTAAATAAGATACCATGAAGGGAAGTACTTACCCCAAAGAAAATAAAATCTAAATTTAGAATCAAATTCTCCCTCCATAAAACCAATATTATGTAATCTTCACAACCTTAGACTATTCTCCATCATCCTTGCTTTTGCACCAATTGAATTGCATGGACTATAGTAGGAGTTGAAACCAAAGATGACAGATCTTCTACCATCATGTAAAATTCTACCTCCTCGTGTAACCCTAACCAATCTGAAGCTATCCATATTGATATTCAACCCTATACTTGGTGGGATATAGAAAATCCGAGTACATTTTTTAGCCCTACGTGACACTTCCATGTTTTTAAAAACACACGGGATGACACACCAAAACAAAAACGATGCCATCCCACCAAGTAGAATACCCCTTAAAACTACCAATAGAGTTTTCAGATTAAAATAGAAAATATTAAGAGAGTATATAATAACTTCCCTCAACTTATTGCGTGCCTCCCATATAGTCAAACACATAGCACTGAAAATAATAATGTGATATTTCACTTCAAACTTGTTCTGCCCAGTACCCTGATACCAAGAGTCCAAAAAAACCAAAATGGAATAACTAAGTTGTGTTGAATACCAGTAACAATCCTTGTATTGAAGTATCATATATGAGTTTCTATGATAACATATCGTGAATTCATCTATTGTATCATATCCACATAATTTTAGAGAAACTATCCACCACCAATCTTTCTTATTACAATTTTATATAATATATAATCAATAAAACAATACCTAAAAACCCAGATCTTGCTTAATCACTTACAATCTCCATTTTCTTTTATATTTAACTGTGTTTGAGGTCCTAAATTTTTAGCCTCTCAGATGTGAAGTAAGTTTATCATTTCAAAATGCTTTGGTCTTGACATATTATCTTCCAAAAACTATCTACCATAATTGGATGGACTCTATGAGATCCCAAACCCTTTATATATTTTTTTCTTATCTTAATGTTTTTAGTAGGATAAGAGAAACATGTCCCCTTTAATCTCATCATCGATCTCACATCCTTTATCCAAAAATGAGCGGCATATATTTGGTTGTATATATTCAATGCATTTATATGAGAAATATGGTTCCTCAATTTCTAATTTAATAATATAATTCATTATAACTATGTTAAATTTCATAAAATTCTATGGTTTATATAATTTAATTCCCATTATTTCTATTAATGGTCATCCTCATATGACTTAAAATGATTCTTATGGGAATAAGATGATTCTTAAAAAAGGAAAATTATTATTTCAAAGATGGAGTGGGTTTATTTTGATGATTGGGAAATAATCAATATGTAGATATAGCCCAATTCCTATAAAAATTTGGTAAAATTTTTACAAAAATAGAAAAAAATTCCAATAATAATTTGTAGTTGGCTAAATTTTACTATCCTGCCACAAATAATTATCATTATAAAAATTAACATTGATCCTTATAGAAACCACCTATAAGATTTAATTTGATAGTTGAATAAATTATCAATTCCATATATTAAACTAATATTTAGGAATAATTAACCAATGAAGTTATGTATAAAAAATAATAAATAAAAATTTATTCCAACAACTAATATTAAAGAAAAAAATATAGAAATTTTGAAAAAGTAACTTCAAAATCAAAAACACATTTGAAAACCAAATCAAGATATTATTTAAATAAATGTTTTTTAGAATAATTCAAAACTATAATTTTTAAAATTAATGGAATTTAAAAAGCCACATTTAGGAAATCAATCATTGAATATACTCACATTATTTCAAATATAGAAATAATTACAATCCATAATCAAAATGATAAAAATATTTTACTTATAAATTAATTAAAATTTTAGAAACAAATTAATCATAATTTCATTAAGAAGACATGAAATGTAAATAGACCGAATATAAAGATAAATTAAATAATACAACCTAAGGACCCAAAGGTTTCGTGTATTGGACATTAAAAACTTAAAAAACTTTTTTTTATAACACATGAATAATAAAATCCATTATCACACTCCACTAGACCCATTTAGACATCTCACATGATATAATCATTTTCATAACCCTAGGGATGTAAAAATAAGAAGGGTTTGATCTATGATGCAATTTAAGGGAAAAAAGATAACATAATTATCATGCCCGAAACATGAAAGAGAACATGAGGATGAGTATCAATATATTATTAAAAGACCATAAGACCGTAAATGATAATTAGAAGACATTTTATTAAGAAAAAGTATTATAAATATAACTTTAATAAGGCATATAAGTTATTATATGGATCAAGATACATCATGAAAAAAGTACAAAATACTGAGAAAATAATGTGTAATTACGAAAACATGGAATTTCATGGAAATGAAATGAATATTGAAAATATGTAATAACTTAATAGATAACTTTTAAATATGTTATAACCATAATAAAAGAAAAACCTTTGTGAGAAAAACTATTATACTCACACCTTTTTGAAAAAAAACATTATGTCCCCTTCTCAAAATGTGATAAAACCCATTATGCCCATGACAATGTGATAAAACTGATTATGTACATTCCTAACTATATCATGAGATAAAAAACCAATAAATTTGATAGAAATACAGCACCAAAAATCTCATCACACATACATTTTGGTTCCAATTAAAATCAAACACAATCATATATTAATGAACCCAAGGAAAAAAGAATGGATTCTAAGACATATCAAATAATATCACATAAAACTAATTTAATAAGTAATGGGATATAAAAAAATATCATTTTAAAAAATTAATTGTAAAATAATACAATATATAGGATGATAAAAAATCACTTCATGATAGATAAACCTTGGAGGAATAATACAAGTGAAAATATAAAAGTTACTATAACACATATTAAACAATATTATAAAATATGGAGTGAAAATAAATTCAAATGTTTTTTGGGAAGGAAGATAAATTTTATAAAAAATTTATTAAAATTATTTAAAAATATATGAACCTTTAAAATAAATAAAAATCAACAAAATAATCAAAAGTGAAAAATAATTTAAAAATTAATTTTTTATTTATTTTAGGTAGTTTTAATGAAAAGACCAAATTGAATAAATTTTGAAAGAATTTAATTTAATAAAATATGTAAATTAAATAACGAGGAATATAAATGTAAAAATTTATTTAAATTTTATTAAATAAAATAATTTTTATAGAAAAAACATAGTCACGGAATAATTGATTCATTAGTTTGAATTGGAGTTATACTTACCAACACTATACATTTAATTTCAATTTTTTTTATCAAATATGAAGTAATTAACCTAGAAAACATGATGAAATAATATATAAAATAATTAAAATTTTAGGATCAAATAAAACATGAATATTATATTTGAGTAAGAAATACTATTACCCAATGAATCCAAAATTGAGACCATGAAACCCTTATAGCTTTTGTAAGTTTTGAGTAAAAACCCTATAATATAAGGAACATATAATAAATCATATAATATCATAAAATATAATGTAATAATAGTAAAAGATTAAATTTATACTCCATTATAGTGAAAAAATGGTGTATAATAAGAAATATGTCTCAGGGGTTGAAAATATTTGATCAGAAACACCTACCTTTACTCTTGATTCCCAAGGAAGTGCTTCAATGCATTGTATCACAAAGGAAAAAATTTTAATTAAATATTTAATAAAATTATTCCTATATATTTACATTTATAATATTCATTAAAAAAAATTCTCCTCATGTATTAACATTTTATAATCTCTTTTCAACAGCAGGTGTTAATAATATTGACCGATTTGAACTAGGTTCGTAAAAGCAGCGTTGATATTCCTTCTTTATCAAAACATAATAATTTTAAAACCATTATAGGTAATAGAATATATATTTTATAAATAACATTAATATTATAATTCCTTAACATGGTATTTTAGTCATATTTTGTGAAGATGAAATCAGGTTTGAACTAGTTTGGGGTTATTTACCGATATTGATGGCTTATATTATATGAGTCATTAATTTTTTATGTTATCCATAAAGAAACATATTAATTAAATATAATACATATATATATATATATATCATATATAATCATAAAAAATTAACTAAATTCATTCTTTTTAAGTGTTGTTGAAAAATGATACATGTTTATTCATAGAGGTTGTAGTCCACACCCACACAATTTTGGTTTTTGTTTTTTAATGGAAAATGGAATGGTTGTTAATTATTGTAAAATCATAATAAAAATATTATAGCATAATAATGATACTCGTGTTATCATTATATGATGGTGTAATGGAATTTTATGAATAATAAGTGCCCATAAAGAAATCGAAATGAGGAAGGAGCAATTATAAATTTATGCCTTACTTCTTGGATTTTCTACTTTGTAAATGGGGTTAGACATTTTATGGATGGTATTAAGAGAAGGAAAAAAAATATTAAATGTTTAAAAGAATGTTTAGGTTATTTTTGGGATGATTTTGAGCTAAACATGTCACAAACCACCCCCCAGGTCATGTGTCGTGACTACCCCAAGCCCGCCTTCCATAGACTGGGGGCTGACGACTAGCACTGAGAAGGCATGTCACAAAAAGTGAAATAATTTCCTTTAAACCTATACAAATACACAGAATAAAAACTTCCTAAAGGTAAACACTAAGTAAATCACAACTATCACTAAGGAAACTTTTAAAAGTACTGTACAAACTTAAAAGTAAAAAGGGGCCAGAATACAAGCCCAAAACCACAAAAGAAAGCACAACTTCCGAGGTTCATCTACTCAAACCCAACTTGAAGGGTTAGTTGAGAGTAGATGTATGTAGCCATATAATTACATATTTTCCATACTGTCTCACTGGGAAACACTTGGTCCCGGACCACCAAGGTCTCCGTCGAAGCGTTGATCACCTGCATGAGACACAACATGTACGACGAAGCCCGTATAAGGGTGAGTAACAAAATAATCAGTAGGGACACCAAACCACAAAACAAGACCACACAACAAGATCATAAGTCAATACCACAAAAAAGACATCTCACACCAGGTATAAATCAAATTATAAAAAGTAATATTTTCAATCGTAAAGCTGAATCATATTGTACTATTGAGAGACTTCTCCCTAATTAGACATTGAGGTCTACTCCACTATTGGAACACTGAGGTCTGCTTGTCTTCTGGACAACTAATGTCCCCTTGGATGTTGGACCACTGAGGTCCGCTCATCTGCTGGACCACTGCTTTCAGCTTGTCTACTGGACCACTGAGGTATGCTCATCTTCAGGACCACCGAGGTCCCCTCGTCTGCTGGACCACTGAGGTCTGCTCATCTTTTGGACCACTGAGGTCTACTCATCTTCTGTACCACTGATTTCCACTCATCTTCTATACCACTGATTTCTTCTCATCATATCCTTACTGTCACATCCAGTCATAGGATTCCCACTCTACAGTGCACTTGATTTCAAGAGAATCTACTCCTCAAGTTATAAGTCGTATATCGAATGCGAAAAAAACTATTATAGGTTATACCCAAGGGATAATATCACCACAATGGTCCCAACGCCATAGATGTCGCATCAATAAAATGCTCAGTCTGAAAGTTATTGGCATTTTAGTAAACAGGGTTCGGTTGTGTCTGGGCCCGGTATGACTTGGTCAGAAAAACCTGACCAACCCGGCCCGGGGGTCCTCCATGACCCAACCTGTTTTGGCTAACCCGTTACTGATTTTATATGCATTCTTCCTTTATAAGGGATGAAAATGGGAATAATAATCACAAAGATTTAAACCCCTAACTGGGAAAATGGAGGTTGGTCAGGGATGATCATCTCTCGTCGTTCGTCGATCTTCGATCCTAAATCCACTCTTCAAAATGTCATCACCACTTTCTGATTCAATGAAATTATTCATTGGAGAGATTTAATTTTTTTCATCAACGTTGATCCTCCAAAAATTCAAAGTGATTTTAAATATCCCACTCTCTTACCCAATTCTAGTTATCCCATCAAATTGAGAAAAAATGTCGCAATGTTTCTATTATGTGATGTCACCACCGTTACAAAGTTTTATTTAGGAAACAATTTTTCTAATACATTGTGTTGAAAAATATTTGTGTGGTTTCATTTATGAAATGAAATAGTCATCTTATTTCTGTGTTGTAGTGATTTTTTTCATAAAATAAACTTTTTAATTTTATTATATTTTTCCTAAAAAAGTATGAAAATTAACTTTTTCTCTCAAACCATGCTGGTCAAGGTTAGGACCCTCTTAAAGAGACCATCTCATTAATAACACAATAATAGTCTTGGATTTTTAATCAGAGTTATCATTTTTGAGTTATTAGGATTCAAAAATAAAATAATTTTTGTAAAATAATTTTATTTACAGTTAAGTTTCAAAAATCAACTTTCATAGCCGGCCTACACTGACTGATGTTAGGCTTCGCCTAAGGGAAGTACACCCTCAAAAACTCAATGATACTATTATATTTCCAATCCGAGTTACCATTTATGAGTTATGAGGATTTGAAAATAAAATAATATTTATTCAATTAATTTATTTACATCTAAAAACTACTTTCCATTGCAGGCCCCCTCCGGCCAATGTTAGGCTCTACTAAAAAAAATATTACCCTCAAGAGGTCAACGATGGTATCATATTTTCATTCTAAGCCACCGTTCGGGAGTTATAAGGATTTAAAAAATAAAATAGTTTTATTTAAATATTTTATTTACGGTTATTCCATTTTCGGGTTTTCTCAATAGAGGCCCATGAAGACTAAACTTAAGTCACGCCTAGGGAAAACCCACCATCCTGAATGCAACGATTCCCTCATATTTCTAATATGAGCATCCATTTAATTGTTATTCCTCTTTTTTAGGAAAATTGATCAGACATGTTATTTAAAACATAACATTTTTCGACGGATCATTCCAGACACTCCATGCCTCAAAATCGCACGCTGTCTCAGTTCCTAGTTTTAAAATAATACCATATATTTATTTTTTTTAAAAATTACATGGAATTTTATGACATTAAATTACCCACACCTTTAGGTTTTTACATCCTTATAATCCAAAACAAAGTCTAATAAAACAAATGGAGGGTACTGAGTATGTATCTGAGCCTCCCACTCCCATATTCTCTCTTATAGATTCCTGTGTCACCACTGAATGCACACTAGAAGAATTGATCACCCACAGAGGGTCATCTCCTTTCGATCCTCGATCTCTACTAGAAACTCTGAAAAATTTGCCTTGTTGTAAAATCTTCAGCATGTAGAGGCATCTCGAGCCCTCTACTAAACTCTTCTCCTGGGTAGTTAGGAAGTGGGTCGACTCGATGAGTCGGTCAATGATCAACCATATGGTATCATTTCTCTTGAACATATATGGTAATACCATCATTAAGACCATTGATATCCTAACTCACACCCACTCCAGTACCTTGAGGGGTTGTGTCAAACATGCTGGAACCTGGTGCTCATCTTTCACTTGCTAACAAGTGAGACATCTTGATATAAACTCTTCCACTGCCTTCTTCATCCTCAACCACCAGTAATGACATCATAGGTCTTGGTACATATTCTATGTACCTGAATGTAACACTAAAGGGGATGTATAGAACTCACTCAACACCTCCTCTTGCAATGCCACCGATACTATGGGTCGTCTTCTGAAAAGAATGACATGCTCCTTACCTTTCGAATATCCATCAAGGCCATGCCTTGTGGACATCTGAGAAGGTGTAGTTCTGCAGCTAGCATGTCCGAGTTTGCTACTCCATGACTCCCTATAAGAGTGGAGGGGAAACTACAACCGACTTAAGAAACACTGTATCCTCTCTCTCCATGAATGAAATATGAAGCGAGGCCAACTATTCTAAGGCTCATTCAGTATCCCTGAAACTGATCTCCTAGTAAGAGCATCAAACACCATGTTCCCCTTTCTAGGAGTATTGGCTATCTTGAAGTCATAGCCCAAGAGAAACTCATTCCAACATCACTGTCTGATATTCAAATCATTCTAAGATAAGATATACTTGAGTCTCTTGTGGTCAGAGTCAATGATGAATTGTTCTCCCTAAGGTAGTGTCACCATATATTCAGTGAGACGACTACCACTGCCTACTCAAGGACATGATCCACATAGTTCTGCTCATGCAGTCTCAATTTTTGTAAGCCATAAGTAATCACTGCTTGCCCCTGCATCAGGACACAACTAATCCTGGTTCCTGATGCATCATAGAACACCGTGTATTTGGTTCCCTCCTCTATAAGCCTCAAAATATGAGTGATAATCAAGCTTTTTCTTAGTTTATGAAAGCACTACTAGCAACTTTTTGTCCACACAGTGGTATTTCCCATCTTCATCAATGCCTTCATGGGTGCTTCCACCCTATAAAAGTTGGGAACAAACCTCCAATAGTACACAACCAACCCCAGAAAACTCTTCACCTCAGTAACACTCTTGAGTGGTTCCCAAGAAAGCAACACCTTGATCACCATTTATGAAAAACTAAGGAAACCTTTCAAATGATGAATGCCAATGAATCAGAAAGTGACAGAAACACATTGGGGAGAAAATTTAGGATGGTAGATAGAAATATGATGACGAATGATAATCCTCAAGAAATCTCTTATCCTAGGTAGGTGTTTTATGCTTTTATGTGTGAATTGTTTTTACCCATTCTTTCTTTTAAACAAAAAACGTGGGTTAACTAACGAACAAGTTAACCCGCAGATCGATTGTTCATACGGGATTGTTAATGATGTGGGATAAAGGGTATATCAATATCAGTGATTATTCTGCCTTATTTTGATATTCAATGATACCTATAATAAGAATGAATCCCAGTCAACATGATCAAAGACCAAGATATTTATTTTGGTGTTCTTATGTGCGACTCCTTCCACTATCATCTTCTTGCGTTCTTCCCATTATTTTTGGAATGATGTTTTTGGTAGTGATGGTATTCACGGTCTAGATAAGACTGTAGAGGTGCATTGGACTGAGCTAGGAGGCCGTGGGAGATGGAATCATCAGGTGGGAAGGGACACTTCCTGGAGGGCCATGACATCATAAAGAGGAAGAGACAACAACAGGAGGCCACGACATAAAGCCATGGTGGCAGAACAAGGCCTTGGTTGTGGTACAAGTCTGCACTGGCAACACAAGGCCTTTGAGTCTACACAAGGCCACAACAATGTCTTTAGTCCACGACAGTAGCAGGAGACACCAGCAGGCAAGAGTAAACACACCCTGATGGTGCACCGAGGCAGTAGAAGCTGTAGTTAATAGGGGCCATGGAGATGTAAAAGGGCGGTGATGGTCAGGCACCACATTAAGGGAAGGGGCCTGCAGGGAGGGCCACAGTATGAGTTGGCACACCGTCTAGTGTGGACTGTATGCGGAGGGGAAGAATCCGGACTTAGCCAATCACGTAGCCACACGAACTGGATGCCTGCATAGCTTCCAGGAAGGATCCAAGATGGCCCTTCGATGTAAGACAAGTTAGTGAAATAAACCAATTTTCATGGTGTCCTGGGTTGGAGGAGAACTCGACTGCCGATGTGGGCTAGAAGGATGAAAAAATGGACCCATGGATGGCTCAGCTGGTGAAAAATCTGTTCGATTAAGTCAGATTGAACTAAATGAGAATCAGGTCGCTGGGCGACCCGGTGGGCTGGAAACACGAACAAACTGGGCTGGGTACAGAAAGGCCCAATCAGCCTGGCCATTAGAATATGCTAAACTGGGTCAGCCAAGACCCAACTGGGTCAGGTCGGGTTGGCTGAAATAGGTTGGGTTATGCATGGCCTTCATGCTAGGTTGGTCTGGTCAGTCTGACCAAGTCAGACCAGACCTAGACAAAACTGACCTCTACTTACTAAAACACCAATATCTTTTAGACCAGGCATCCAATTGACTTGACATATATGGCATTGGGAACCATGCGACGAGACTGTCCACTGAGTATACTCTATGTGAGTTTTTGTGGTAGTCAAGATAATATAGATATCTTGAGGAGTAAATTCTCCTAGAATCAAGCATACTAGAGAGTGGGAATTGTATAGTTGGGTCTGACATGATGGATATGATGGGAGAAACTCAGTTTCCAATAAATGAGTGGACCTTAGTAGTCCATTAGATGAGTGGAACTCAATGGTCTTGAAGATGAGTAGACCTTAGTGGTCTAGTAGATGAGTGAACCTCAATAGTATACCAGACGAGCAGACATTAGTGGTCTATAAGATGAGTAGACCTCAGTGGTCTAGTAGGGGAGTAGAACTCAGCGGTCGAGTAGAATAGGGGACCTTAGTTGTCCAACACACGAGTAGAACTCAATGGTCCAATAGCCTAGAGAACCTCAGTGATCTAGTAGAGGAGCAAACCTCAGTCGTCCAACATCTGAGAAGACCTCAGTGGATAATCGGGGATTAGTTCCTCATCAGTACAAGATGATTTATCTTTACGACTGAAAGTCTTACCTTATATACTTTGAGTTATACCTGGTGTGAGATTCATTTTCATTGTGGTATTACTATGTGGTCTAACTTTGTGGCCTTTCTTTTGTGGTTTGGGGTGACTACTAAGTATTGTGTTACTCACCCATGCACAGGCTTCGCCCGCACGTATCATGTCTTGTGAAGGTGATCAATGATTTATTGAAGACCTTGGTGGTCCGAGACCAGGTGGTTCCCAATGAGAAGGGAAAAACCAGATTTACTTCTATGAATACAGATAGCTACCCTCCACCTACCCTTTAGGGTGGGTTTGAGAAGACAAACCTTGGAAGATGTACTTTTCTTTGTGGTTTTGGGCATGTATTCTGGACCCTTTTTACTTTTTTTGTACTTTACTTTCAGTTGTTTTATCAGTGACTGTTGTGGTTTACTTATTTTTTACTTTTCTGCAATTTGTACTGTGTGAATTTGTATTGGTTTAAAGGCAGTGACTTCCATTTTGGGGGATGCCTTCTCGGTGCAAGTTGCCAGCCCCTGGCCTATAAAAGGAGGGATTGGGGTAGTCCCGACATTGGCCCTAGGGGAAAATTTGTTATAGAACAAAGTGGGATGTGGTTTTAGGATAATTTATGAGAGGATTTCCCCTTTTATAAGAGAAAAAATGATTACATTTTTATAAATTCCCTAAAATTGGAAATTTTAAGAAGTCAACATCATGGAAAGTGGATAAATAATTATGAAATAATTGAGATTATAAGTGAAATGGTTGATAATGTCTTCATAAATATATATTCCCACACATGTTCTAAATATGATTGAGATCATTTACCCTAATAATATTTTTACTTTTACTATTTTAGATTTTTCCGCAGTAGATAGTTTTTACAGAAGTATTTTAGGTTGTATGACTAAAAATAAAATATTCCTTTTTATATAATATAACCCTAGTGATTCAAAATTTTAAATCCATTTAATAAGATTAAATTTCAAAAAGTGATAAAAATTTATTTTAAAATAATAAATGTATAATGTATTAAAAATGTAATTTTTTAATAATATAAGAGAGGTTATAAAATTTCAAATATGAGTTTATAAGTTATTTTTTTAAATTAAAATTTCCATTATAAAATAAATATTTGGAATTAGAAATTTTTTTCATGAACAAAAAATTATTACATTTATACTAGTAATCTGAAAAAAATGTTATTTGTAAATATAGTATTTCACTGTATTTACCTAAAATTAAATCTTTTTAGAAAAATTATAATATTCCATATTAATCTAATATTTCCACAATGAATAAAAAATGTGGATAATGTTTCAAAATTCTAATCCTAAAATTTAAATTTTTTATATTTAAAATATAGTAAAAATAATTTTTATAGGTTTTTTGGCTTTTGGTATATGAACTAATCTTTTTTTATAAATTCGTAATTAATAGTGTTAATCATATATTCCTATAAAAATATATTATACTTCAAAAGAATTAAATTTTAGATTTTTTATATTATTTAATTTGATTCACTAGTTGAGCAGATATTTAGAGTGAAAATTATTTTTATATATATATATTTGTGTGTGTGTGTGTGATTCATAATTTTGTTACAACTATTTATACCTTCCAATTATTTGGATACCTTAAAATGATATGTTTTTTGGTTTTATTGTTCTATGTGGATAAAGGTATTGAATATATTATTTATTTAAGGCAGAATAATTTTCTCAAAATTAGGTCATTACATTGAACCTCCTAAAAATAATTTCATCAACAAAATTTTATTACATAGTAAAAAAAATTGAGGGTAATTTTCTATCATCACATCCTCAAGTTCCCATGTTGACTTCTCAGACTTATGATTTCTACAAGGAAAATTTACTAGATTGATGGACTTATTTATTAGAACCATGTATATTCGATCCAAGAGTTTAATAGGTTGTTTATCACATGAAACATCATGTTCTGTTTGTACAACTTTTGATCTTAATACATGTCATGGATCTAGTATTTATTTCCTTAAAAGTGATATGTGAACCACCTTTTTTCCTTGAGGGAGGTTTGGAGGGAGTGATAAGAGATAGGCTACATCCCCAAAATGATCAAAGATATTAATGGAGCTGATGTATCTAGGGATCAAATTCCATTTATTCCCGAATCACATAACCTTATTCCAAGGATATATTTAAAGGAACACCTTGTAACCTAATTCCAACTCTAGACCTTATCATTGATTTTCTGCATATCTCTTCTATCAAATTTGTACCTCTTTCATATAAAACTAAATGGTTTGAACCTTATATATAATTTATTGGTCAAGTTCATGACCTATGGGATTCCTATATATAAATTTATCCTTACATGTTTGTGTCCTACATATCTTCCCATAAAGAGACCCATATGGTTCCATTTGAAAGATATAATGGAAACTATTATAATATGATAATTCTACCAGTGAGAGGGGTTGATATCTTAATCCAAAAAAATCTATCTAACATGATCAAAACATATGATATATATTTTGAATTTTACACTAAGAATAACCATCTGGATGAGGATGATAATAAGTGATAAAACATAACCCTATCTCTAATTATTTTTGGAGTCTTATCCAAAAAATCATGGTAAACCTCACATCCTCACTAGATACAATGGATATTGGTACACCATTGAGAATCAACACTTCCCTTTTGTTTATCTTGGAGATTTGGTAAAGGGAGAGATATTATTTGATGAAAATAAAATGTGTTTACATCATAGAGTGATACACTAAAATCCAAATATAATTATGGGATTAAGATGATTTAGGGAGTCCTACCATGATATCCATGGTGATTTTTTCACATTTACATAATGGTATGGGTAATATTTTCATAAACTTGAAATTTATCATTCTTTATTATCCTGTTGGCATTCCAAGCATGAAGATACATATTATCCCATTTCTCTCTTCTTGTTAAACCACCAGAAGTTTTGTTTTAGATCTATATATATCTTTGTACTTTCTAGATGAATAAAAATGGATGATTTATGTACACCATCCAAAAGTTCCTTATTCAATTATAGTTTTTATGGGACACATATCTAGTTTCCAACCCATAAACTCCATCTTTATCAAAGTTGAACATTGGAATATTCACAACCTCTTTCCGCCGATCTATATCATCACTCTAGGATCTATTGACCATTACATGAATGAAATATTGTGTAGTTATTCAGTAATTATTTTATTTATCTCAATCCAATTTGAAATCAATAATCATCCTCTAATAATCCATGAGTATTGTGACATTTTCAAGCATCATAAAGGATAGAGTATCATAGTCTTTCTTGGTCAGATCATCTGCCACTATAATTGCCTTATCTTACTGGTAATGGATTGGGAGGTCCTAATATTTTATCAATTACAACCATATACTTTATTGAATATTCAGTTCATTATATGTCAATATATATTTCATTTTTTTTCATTAGTATATATATCATACATTTCTCCGTAGAGATAATTTCTCCAAACATTTAATACAGGGATCATTGTGTGTAGCTAAATCATGTGTTTGGTAATTTCTCTCATGAGTCTTTATTTGGCATGATGCATAATAAATTAATTTTTTATTATGAATGAGGAAACACACCTACCCATTTTTTATGCATCACTATATATTATAAATAATTCCACACTACATGGTAATGTATGTACAAGATCAATGACCATCCTATTTTTTAATTCTATGAAATTTTCTTTTCATTCTTCTATACAATCAAAATTCACTCATTTACATGTTAACTTTGTTATTATATTTGATTGAAATTATAAATTTATCAAAAGGAACTAAAATTATCTTGATAAACAAAGAAAACTATTCATTTTTAAGTAGTCACTCTCGACCATCTCTCGATAAATTCCATCTTTTACGAATCTACTAATATTCAATTGATTTTGTTTACGTGACCCAATAATGATACTTTTTACAGTCAAAATTCAGACTTTCCAAATTTAGCATATAGTTTCTCATTTATCAAGGTATTTAGCACAATCAAAAAATGATATTTGTGATAATCCATTCAATTTGAATATATAAGAATATCATCTATAGAGATAATAAAAAATTTCTCAAAGGTGTATCAATAATTCTATTCATTAGATCAATGAACATAGAAAGAACATTCCTAAACCCAAAGGGAGTCACTATAAATTTATAATGTCCATAACTCATATGCAATGTTGTCTTTGAAATTTACCTAATTTTATCCCTTAAATGATAATATTGAGATTGAAGGTTAATATTATAAAAGTATCAATATACTTTGAGTTGATTTAATAGATAATCTATATGGGGTATATGATACATGTTCTTGATAATAAATTTATTAAAATCCAAATAATCAATGTAAATACAGACTATCCCATATAACTTTTTTTATATAGAGGATTGGTTCACCCCATTTTGAAGCATTAAAGTGGAAGAAACCCTTTTATAAATTCTTTTAAAGCTACTTATTAACTTATTTAATTCAATAGAATACATTATAAATAGACTCTTTGATATAGGTATAGATCCATGTATGAGTTTTATTGAAATATAAACCTAACCTATGGGGGAAGACTAGGAAGTCATTTTGAAATACATTAGTAAATTCCTATACAGTAGCCATGAAATCAATGTTGAATTATCCCCTAATCTTTTGAGTCAAGTGTATCTAAATTTTGGATATTATAACCCATATTATATATTTTTTTCTATAGGGAGTTCATAATCATCCTTAGGAGTAAAATGATCTGGGATATAAAATGATATTTCCTTATCCTAACAATATATTTTCACATTATGTAGGTAAAGTAGATCCATACTAAAAGCTATGTTTAATTCAAAAAAATTATGAATAATTAGATTTTTAAGAAGTATCATCCCAAAACTCTCAGTCAGAGCATATTTATAAATATTAGACGTCACCATTATATCACCTACGGTTTTCAAGAAATATCAATGTTATATTCAAAAGGTGGGGAATAAAAATTATTATAAATCTTATGTGATATAAAATTATTTTTAGGGACCTATGTTAGTAAATGTACTAGGGGAAAATTATGAGTTTAGATTAAATAACTCATAAATGATGTGCATACCCTAACATATGAATATCAAAACATCATTATCAAATATACATTATAATTTTATCCTATGTTCTCTAACCTAAACATATTATAATCCATAAAAATGTTTTATAAAGAGAGTCTAAATTAACCAAATCATATCCTCTAGGTGTGTCAAACCTGGTGTAAAGTCAGGCTTTTTTTCATGCACTAGGTGATGATTTAATTAAGACTATATCTTCCATTTTCAAGGTTATTAATCTTAGATACATATATCCTAAATATTAAATCCACTTTTATTACATATATATGGATGTAATTTCTTGGAATCAAAACAAACTCTACCTTACTAAAATTTTAGGATGTTATCGAATAATTAGACTTATCTCTTAAACTTAACCCTATTGTTTTCACTAAATTTGTTTAAACTAATCTAAAAAATGAATAAACCAACCCTATGATACCAAATAAACCAAACCATTTTTATAAAAACTTATTTAAAATAATAATTTCATGATTAAGATAATATATATCACAAATAGACACACAACCTGAGGATTGAAAGGTTTAGTGTCTTGTAGATTCATGACATAAAGAACTTATTTAATAATATTTTTGAACTCCACTCCATAATAATGATTCTATTGACCCATTAATATATCTAAAATTATATAATCATCTTCTTAACCCATGGGATGAAGTCATAAGAAAGGGTTAACCTTAGATGTCTAGTAAGATAAAAACATATCATGATGTATCAGATCATAAACATGAATGAGAGCATATATAAGAAGATAAATACCATATTAAAATATCATAATAATGTTAATTATTGTCATAAAATTTCATATAGTAATAAAAAATCATAAAATTATCATTAAGGATGAATAAAAGTTATTACATGGCTTTGAATACATCATGATATAGATGTGTGGAATACATTAAAAAAAAATAATCATTAAAATATGGCATTTTATGAAATTAAATTCATCTTTATAGCATGGAATAAACTTATAGAAAACATGAAAATGTAGAGAAAACATAATCATAAAAAAAATCTTTGTGAGAAACCCCATTATATTAACGCCTATGTGATAAAAATCTTTATTCCCACTCTTAAAAATGTGTGAAAACCCATTATTCTCATGCTTGTGTGAAAAAATTAATTATGTCTATTATTGAGTATATTATGGGATATAAAAAAAAATCATTAAGGGGAGATATTAAACCCCACCAATCACCATCAATAAATATATATGCCACTTAAAATCAACCATAATCATATCTTAAATAACATATGGAAAAAGAATGGGTTTCTTAAATATTTTAAAAAACATCACATAATATGATCTTAAGGAGTAATAGGGTATAAAAAATTACCATCTTCCAAAATGAGTCAAATAATAATTAAATATAGAGAATTATCAAATACAATGTCCTAAAATCATCTTGTATGAGGTTCTAACTTTTAAAGTTGTGTTCCAAACACTGATTTAAAACCTAACACCTCCAATAAATGAAAATTAAAAATTCCTCCCAATTTTAAGAATTTTCCATATTCATAGGGTATTAAAATATACCATTGATATAAATTTAATTCTCTAATAAGTATATCCCAACATTTTATCATCAAACCCAACCTACTCGGGTCACCAATTCATGACCAATTCATTATGTCATGCTCCACAAACATGAAATGAGTTATAGTATCTGAATTCTAAACCATTGGGGCTAACATTACATTAATAATAGAATCCACTTATAATAAATTATAAAACATTAAGATAGTGTGTACCCATTCCCATCAACATTAAGAAAACATTATGTCATCACCTGATCCATCATTCTCCCAATGGTGCTTCCCACTAAATGGTCCAAATCATTTTGGAAAATTAAAATCAGTTTTTCTCTCCAACATATAATTTCCTACAAAAAAACATTTTTGTAGTCCAATGTCATGAACAACATGGAACATGACACATTGAAACTCAATTAATTCGAGTATGATGGTCAAATTTTGGTACAAACAATTAATTTCCCACTCCAATCCAAAAGTGATGTGTCTCCCCCACACCTGTATAACATGAGCATGATGTATTTTCCAAAAAATCATTTTCTAACACCTGATAAATACTTTTAATATAAAAAAAACACCAAATTAATTTTCCTACTCACCACAATAAATTATAGTTAAAACCACCAATCAAATCTCCTCGGGTATACCTATCTCAAAGACTTCAAGCATTATTAACTAGTGCACTTTAAAATTACAAGATCACAATACCTTTATTCTCAATGGAATCATGTGATCATCCAAACTTGATCACAAAATTCTAAACCTAAATTATGGTGTGGTATCCTTAATTGGATCCTTAACCAGATAATACATGTAGTCGTTCCATTCCTTGAGAACCAATGTTTCCCCAATCTAAATCATGCCTTGATCACTTTAAATTCATCCGAAGATCAAATCCAATGCTCCATATCGAACCAAAGCCACATCCAAATTCACTAAATAATCCAATTATATTTGTATCCATCTACTCACGGATATGGAAATTCCATAAAATCCTCCCAATGATCGGTTTCACACACCCACAATCCCTCTCACACAAGGGTCATAGCCCCATGATCAACATACCTCTATCCACCATAGGAGCATCATTATTGCTGCATCACTACGTGGAATTACTAAACACCAAAGCCCATACCCTGTCTATTTCTACACATAAAGATAGTATGTGTCCGACCCTTTCATACCTGAGAACCAATTAGAATCATCAAATGATGCATTTACATGGATCGTAAGATCATCAACTATGGTGTTCATTGAGATTCATCCAAAATGATAACTATTCCATCAAATGGTTGACAATGAACTATCCAACATATGGATTTCATTACAAAGCTCCTGAAGTGTTACCATAAAATCTTCCATCACCAAATCACACATTTATATCATTTTGATCCATTCCCAAGGCATCCCATAAGAACCCATGATCCCTCAGCTCATAAAAAACAATCACTAATTCCAATTTTCACCAAACCCACATGTAAAATCATATGTTACCTTAATCTAATAAAATATAAGGGTTTATTGATCAACTATGACCAATATACCCAACTCTTTTATGCTAAATTCCTTTGTAACTCCTCTTACATATTGTGAACTTTTCCCGTTTCATGATTTATGACATGACCACCCACTAATAGGTGTCATTCTGAAACCACGAGTGTCTAAAATGACTTATTCAAGGTATTAACGCACATATATAGACAATAAGGATTGTTAATTAAATGGTCCTTCCCTTTCATGCTAGTCTTAGAAATATAACCCTCTTAGTCCCTCACACCACAAGGCACTAGCACTCAAGATTCTTCTCACGTGAAAGGATACTAAGGAATCATTGTTCCCAATATATGTTCTTGATAACACCTTCTATGTTATGATATCAATATCAAGGAATATAACCAAGAAGTTATTCTTCTTAGGTAGTAAAAAAACATGGGCCAACCCCTCTCATGGTTCACCCTCACACAAAACTATAAAGAGGCACACTTTGAATTTTGAGTCGCATCTCATTGGTCACTAGGTTCCAAAACCATATCTCATTTGGTGAAAAATATCATGTAACATCCTATTACCATATTAAAACCCAAGGCTACATAATTTCTAATTCCCATTAAAGGTCTCATGTACATAATGATCATGTAATTATTCCATGTTATCAACCTACTAGGGCACTAAATCTCACCATAAATCCACCTATGAGAGTTAACCCCTCAAAGATCACTTTCTCATATGACTAAATTTATATATATTTAAGCGCATAATAATAGATGATTCATGTTGAATAGATTCCAGTCATACAATTTGATTAAGTATTATTCCATTCAAATCTATATTGGAAAAGAACATATAGGTTTCTACTCACATATTAAATAACAAAACATGAATAAAAACACCCACAAGGGGTTCAACATTAAAGAAATTTATGCATGTCTCGACCTAAATGGGATGGAATTAAGTCATCATGTGTATACACCAACTTACCAGGTTCACGCCATGTCACATACAATCAGGGAATATGTTTTCATAGCCAATTTCCATATCACCACAGATCCACATTACTGACAATAAGTTGGTATCATAATAACATAGGTCATGCTGGGTAGAATTCCAATAATAACATATACTAGGAAGCTCTGTATGAGTTGTTGCAGAAACATAACATCTAATCATCTTTATTAAGTTATAATTATCACACAAGTAGGCCTATAAATGTCTTGTGAATCCTACATGATAAATAAATATTCATTAGAATCCTTGTGTATCCATGGGATAAGAGATAATATCCATTATGAATAAAAAATATCAAACATCATGTTCTTTACATGAAGTGAAAATCCAATAACTGTAACATCGTATATCAAAAACAACAATCCTGATCCCCTAGAAACATATAATTATTATCAAAACAAGTGTTAATGACACACCATCTTATTATCCATCATAGGATCCAATACATTCCTATATCTCTTGGATACCCAATCACTAATAGAAATATAAAAGAAAAAGGAAATATTCGATATCACTTTATAACATCCCGGTATGGATGCTACTCAACCAGTGCCTCAAACAGGTTCACCAAAAGATGACATACATCCCTCCCCGTACATCGTAGGCTACAGATCAGCAATACAGGTCCAGAGTGCCAGTATAGGGAGGCTATACACCTATATCAGAGTGCAAAATAACGAATAAATAACTGAATAAAATCCACATCAACAGATCTAAGTATGTGCAAGAAATAATAATATCCAAGAAAATTAAATTAATTTATAAGTAATACAGACCCAAATAGTCATTCTAGCATATAAAATTGAATTCCCACTAGGAAGATCACATAAACATTGTAATTAAATAAAATAAGTAAAAAAAACGTACACTAGAGTCTCTATTATTATGGTTGAACATCACCTCTCAAATCATGGTCCTACTTATGTATCTCCGGATTGAATGTAGAATACTAAGTCTTATCCCAAATTATACTTGTGAATAAGTGATATATATTCTTGGGTACTAAAGTTTCATGGCCACCCATGTAATTTGGGAGTAAATAACTCTATAAGGAACCACTAATGCCATCCCATACATACTATAAATATAGTGATATGTGCATGTGTCATGGTTAGATTAAAATAATGGATAAATTATAGTAAATAAATAAATAAATAAACCACCATCTATCCTTATGTCTGAAATCTTGATTGAGAATACCTACTTTGATCATTTTTATAGTGTCTCTGAGTATAATACATCACCATAGGGGGTTAAAATTCCTTCCCCAATATCCTAAAAATATTAAACCATTAAATATGAATATTAAATCCTAGGATGTAATCTAATAATCCCTACATTTTAGGTTTAAATGGACACATCATGTCATCATCAAGGGTTCAACAATGAGATCTTAATAATTATAGGAATCTATCTAAACTCCAAAAAAATCAATGAATTGAATCTGACTCATATTCACCCAAGGAAATCACTGGTCAAAATAATCTCCATGTCTCCAAGATAACTAGCTAAATTCAAGGCATCCCAGGAATCTCAAATAAATAAGTTTAATATCATCAGGCTCAAATGGACAAATCCTAGGGGTATCTTAGAAATATTATAATGATAATGATAAAAAATAATATCTAAAACTGAATTGTGGGATCCTAGATATTTAAGGAATCCTAGGGACCCTTGGAGACCATGGAATCTGATACAAACTAGAGGTTGAATCCTAAAATCCAATACATTTATCACATGGTCCAACAACTAAATCTGGGGAATCACAATGAGGCATCCATATCAATGTGATCATATAAAATATAGCTCAAAATATATTTCCTAGAAATCACCTTATGGAATCTCTAATACCACTACCATTATATCATATTAGGATCATAAGACAGATTCCAATAAATATGTCCAAGAATCCATAATGAATAAAATAAATATGAAAATATGAATAAAATTCAAGGGTTTTTCATAGGCCTAAACCCATCACCACAATCCACCAACCATAATCCTTTAACATAGGGAACATTTTCTATGTTTACACCTATTACCCTCTCTATAACTCATCCCAAATTCACATTATTAGGGTTAGTATTTCATTGGGTAACCTAAGAGGGTCTCTTAGATCACAAAATAGGGAAGGTTCCCTACTTTGGGACCTCGGGGTCAACACATAACAAAGGAATCCTAATTGGGTTCCCCTTTATAACATGAACTCATTGGGGTCAAAAACTTCCACCCATGGAAAATAATCCCTTAATATTACACTAATCATTGCATGAACTCATGAGTGTTATGAGTAAAGAACTAATGATATCACTCAGAGTTGGAATAACACTCCTCTCACCTCTCTAGTTGTCTCAACCTAGGTCAAGCCAATAATGAATATCATAGTAGGTAATGGTATACATAGTCCAATAAGGTTCTATAAGTCTAACTAGGTCCAGGGATCTAATCAAACTCACACCTCTACTTGGAAGTGTCAAAGGATCCAATACTAGGGATTCCAAGATAAATGGGTTCAATTTATTTAATTCATACACCTAAAGGGCCCACATATATCAAAGAATAATTTACCATTAAGGCTTGGACCCTTAGTGAGCAAGAAACTAGACCAGTTCCCAAGATCCTTAGTGGCCTTGTCCATTTACATATTCTACATAATTTTAGTTTAAATTATGTATTTGGTTTTGTTTTAACTATTTAAATAAATAAATATGTCAATCACCCATATAGAGATACAATACAAATCACATCACACATAAATGTTCATAAACCAAAGGAGAGTGTTTGGAAGACAAAGTACCTCAATAGAAGACTCTCCTTTATTAATTATATATCTAAAAACCTTTTCCAAGGCTATAAAAACATCAACCAAGACATCTAATTGTCACATAATAACATGTGGTCCTAAAACAAAACAATAATCTCCAAAAAAGCCAAAAACATTTGTTATAGAATTTATTTTTAATTTAATAATTTAATTTAAACTATTAATTCACACTTAAAACTCACTGGATTACCTCACCACACCGACACCACATACAAGTACACAAGGAAGGTCCCCTATAGACTCCAACATCAAAATGATCCCAATAAATAACATGAAACACTATTTAAATCATTAATTTGATATATGTTTTTTAAAAATCATTGAAAAATTAATCAACTGATATACCTACTCCAAAATGATCCACTACCACTTGTAGATGAAATTAAAGAAAATTATCTTCACAAACGGTATAAAATAACATTCATTAGGCGATGTTTCCACCATGATTTATGATAATAATATCAAAACCATAAATTAAATAATATTTTAATTATTAGTATATATGAATAAAACATGGATGAATGGAATTACCTTGGGTTGTCATCGTAAGACACCAAATATCAATCCTCTTCATGGGAGAAAGAAGGAGACCAAGGGGAAGAGTAGCTAGCCAGTTCCCACCAAACCACAGAGTAAAAAATGAACACACATCCTAAAATCCTAAGGGTATGGTACTTCTTAGGACACCGATTAGTCCACAAATAGCTGTTGGCTGTAGGCTGCTATAAACTCATTGCCCAACCACTCGACCCTTCCTCTAGTTCTCACCAACTATTCTCAACAACTTTATAAACTCTAATTCATATCCAAACCACATAATTTAATGGGTACCAATATCTAAAGTTCCATTCTAAACACTGGTTTAAAATAAAACCCCTCCACTAAATGAATCATTAAAATTCTTCTGAATTTCAATATTTGTCTATATGAAAAAGTTATTATAAATAACGATTATCATTCATTATGTCCTAATAAATAAACCATGTTTAAATCATAAATATTTTTTTAAAAAAATATTCAGAATATAAATATTCAAAATTATTATATTGTTTTCACCATGGAATGACTAATAATTCAACAATGATATATGAAATCTTCATATGAAAAATGAGGTAAAATGAATAATCAAGAGTCCAATCTTGATGGAAATAATTTCAAAGCTTCAAAATTATGGTCAAATTTTATTTTCATTAATAATTATTATACCATGAATTATTCTCCATTTAATTGATACGAGGTTTTATTCTCATTGAATAGGTTATTTGAACCACAAATATCACTAACTCTCTTCAAGGTTTTTATATCATCTTCATCGACTTTCCCTAGGTAGATGGTTAAAAAAATTATTATAGGCATTTAGAACAACTATTATACTAAAAGAAATACTCCAAAAGTCTTTTTCCAATAACTAAAACACATAAATTTACCTATTACCCCACCTAGAAAAAAATCATTTTATACAGAACCAATGTGTCAAATGTTCCATCCAATTATTAATTTAGGAGCTATCGCTGTTTACACTCGATATATAACTATTTATATATTTAATAAATTTTAAATACCAATTAATGTCCAACTTGTATGGGCTTCCATAAAAATATAGATCAAATGTAAAAAAAAAATTACATAATATAATCATATAAAATAATTTAAAGTCATATTTTTAGTCAAATTACCATCTTACCCATTTTATGAACTTAGTACGTCAAAAATCCAAATTTAGATAACTCTCAATGATGAATAATCTATTTATCTAAATGATTATTATATAATAACATTATAGAATTTTAGGCATAAAATAATTTTATTATTAATACTATATGATTATAAAACTTATTTTTTCATAACTTACCATGTGGAAAATTTTATAACATTATCTATGTATGTGGTTAAATTGCCTATAACATGAACTTGTTATAATAATTTGAGGAATGAAATTATAAATTTATTTTATTAAAATGATATTGTTATAAACGTATAATAATTTTATGTAAATGTTTTAAAATTTGTAAACCAGATACAATAATAAAATATTTGTGAAGATAAATGAAAAATAAAATAAATGAATCATTACTTATAAAGAATAAATTTGACTTTCTTCTTGAAAATATTCTTTTTTGGAGGACTAGTAGATTATTCTTGAAATTATAGGATTATAAAAGGGAGAAAAAATTTAAGAGAAGACAATTTTGGTAGATTATGTCTATGTAAATAAAACATTGGTGTTCTATTCAATGGGTGGAGGGAGGCCAGTTTTATATATTATAATGAGTTTCATTTTTGTAAATATCCTTTTATTAATGTGTATGTAAAGTAATTTTGTAAGAAAAGTGAATAAAAAATGGACGATTAAAGATAATAGATTAAAAATTACCTCATCTATATATTTATATGATATTGATTCATAATAAATTATTTGATCTATTTATCTTATTTTACACTTTCTATCATAATTTACTGTTTATCCCTGTATCTTATTTTCCGGCCAAAAAATGAAATTAACCCACTTAACTATTTTTAATATCCAATTTATCAATATGTTATAAATTTATTAAATTTAAACTATAAATATAATAAATTTTACTTCAAAATAAAAATATAGAATTTATTTGAATGAAAATACAGCATTGAGTTTTTTATTTCTTAACATTTATTGATTATTCTATGGATATTAATAATTATTTTTGAAATATCTATAGTTATTAAACAAGTTTTTATTATTTTTATAATAAAAATATATATAAAATATTTTTAAAATGAAAATTTCATTACATTAATAGTTATTTATTAACAATGACCAAATTTATAATTACATAATCCCTTAAGAAAAAAAATGTGATCCCTAAGATTAAAATAATTCATGTTGGTATTTTCAGGTGACGACTCAACTAACATGAATCTTGTTGTGATATCCAATATCTTATACATATCTTGAAAATTATTCTATTCAAACCATAATTATTAAATTTTAAATTTGGTTTGGTTAAAAAATCTCTATTGATGTCACCTCTTTCCCATTCTCAGAAGAATTAGCCTCATATTAAATATGTATACCACTTAATTCAATAAACTATTCCTTTCCATATAAATTTCAAACTTGTTTCTCCTATTTGTAATCACTATATCAATGGAATTATTATAACATTCAAACCTCATTATTTCATTGACCGGCATCATAATGAGATACATTATACCATTATACATATTAATATCATGAATATCTATATACCAAATGATTGTATATTATTAAAAAATATATACTCATAATGGAAATATATTCTCAATGACCATATAATGGTCAAATTTACATCAAGGTATGTGACCTAAATAATCTTTTTATACCGAGATCACATATATTACTACCTTAGGATAATTTCCAAATACCAAGACCAAGTTGACTAATGTTAATAATACATGTTTATATTCAGGGAATGAATTACTCGATTTGGTTGACATGATAAATTATGAACAGATTCCCATGATGAAATGATATGAACCATATATTACTTGGTAATTTCAATGTAAAATAAATAAATAATTCATTTAAAATAGATAAAAAATAAAATGAAAATATATACATCTAAATATAAATTATTCTAGTACTCAATATCTGTATACATGATACAAACCACAATAGTTATATAGTATCTGAAAAAATTAATATAACTTGACAGAATATGGGATATTTTCAAACATATTTTTAAAAATATGGATACTGGATCCAAACCCATATGGATATTGAATACATAATCTTGTACTAGTTCCCTTCTAATAAATGAAACAAACAATATCCATATAGACAATTTTTATATATGAGATACAAAATTTTAAGATTCATGTTCACCAAATATTCCATTCATGGTATGATCATATATATAATCAGTAGGGAACCACTAATATTCTTAAAAAAAGTAACTATAAGCATGTGTATTCATGAAAATATTTATTCATATATATATACATATATTATTTATTAGTTTCATATATAGTGATCATGATATCATGAAATATCCAATTAATTATGTTTTTAAATTTGATTTATAGTATAATACATACCCTATGTTGTCTATAAATGAATTTTTTAGGGTTATATTGTGGATTCTAATTATATTGTATACGCAAAAAAATATTGGCTTTGTAAATTTTTTGAAAGAAATAAATAAAAAAATCCTATAGAAGTGTGTTTTAGGAGATATAGGATAAAGCGACAATTTTATGTTTAATACACAACAAATCTAGTTAGATTCTATTATATATTCATTTAGGTTATTATTAATTCATTGATTAATGTCGAAGAAAATCTTGGTTACCCTCTAGCCCCTTTAATCTATGCACTTAGACATGAGTTTGGTATAAACCTCTTTCAACCAAGATCCATATACTATTCATGATTTTGAGTCTATAAAATCATATAATAATTGAATATATATGGGATATAAATAGAATCCAATTATTTAAAATAAAAAATAATGTATTTTTTATGTATAATCGCAGTCTTGATCACTTAAGAGAACACAAACATTTTTTGATAAAAAATAAATAATAATCCATTCAACAAATATGTCATGAGGAAAACAGATGAAGATTTTAATACACAAAAACCTTTGAAAACTCTTATAGAATTAAATTTCCAAAACACCTTGTATGAGTGTGAAGATACATCTCAATGATCACCCACCAATTAGATTTCTATTAAGAGGAGGAGGAAACTTCAGTGGATCTTCTTTTAAATTTCATATATCCCTTTGAATATATGTATCTTTAGAATATTTAAAATGATTATAAGAAACTTAAATCTCTCCAAAATGGTATAAAATTAACCCACTTCCAAAGTCACTAATGAGAAACCAAAGGTGCCAATTTATAAGAAGTTGGAGGTAGTGATTTTTACATAAATATTTTACAATACTACTTGTAGATCTATTTTTGGAATTTAAAAGGCATAATATTAACATTGAAAAAACTATGGATTTATTACCAATCCACTTGAATGTATTTTTATAATATTTTTGTCTATTTAATTTCTATAAAAGGTATTATTTTCAACATACTACGTTATACTCTTCACATTAATCAGTTTATGTTTTTTAAATGGATTGACATATTTGGACCTCATGGTGGATGAACTTGGAAAACCATTCTTATAAAGAGTTCTATTATATATTTTTAAATATCCAAATAGAAATTTTTAGTTCAATTGGATAAACATACATTTTGGAAGGTGATAGTAAGTGGATTTGTATTCTTGATCTTTCATACAGTTTGAAAACTTTTTCATTAACTTCATCTAAGGATCTTCAAATCACCTATGCATATAATGAAAACATATTAAACAAGTGAATTTATTTCCATTATAACGTTATATTAAAAAAATTAATTAACAAAAATTAAAAGACAAATTTTTTATGTTTCTTTTAATTCATAATATAAAAGTAGTTTAAAAGATGGTTATGTGGGTGGAATAAAAAAAAAGAATCATGATTTTATAGCCCCTAATTAAACATTTTCAATTCATAGAAAAGTACCATTTTATAAAATGATTCTTAAAGTTATCCATAGTTAGTGATGATTAATATTTAATGGGAATTTAATTCAAAATATAATAGTGTGAAAATAATGAACTTCACTAAGTATTCAATATCAATAATCATGGAATGAGGTGTCTCATAAATTGTATTAGAAAAAATTTAAAGGGGAGGCATGATAATAATCTTATAAATTATATAAATGAGTTATCTATGATAATTAATTCCCACATGTGAGTGTAAAAACAATTTAATTATAATAATTATTCTTTTTATTCCATAAATATAGGCCATTTTAAAATTTATAAGGTAATAATGAATTTTCAACCATACCATTCATATAACCTTTGTAACAAAATTTTATAACCCACCCACTTAATAATTCCAATAAATACAACATTTTTTCATCTTATTTGTATTATTGTATATATATATGTTATGAAATTAATTTTTGGTAAGATGGTGGTGGAGAAAATAGTAGAAGGTGATGGAAATTGTTTATTGTCAAATCCATTATAGAATACATGTCCTACTACAAACTCAGATCTATCATTTATGGCCAGTTAAAAGGACTTATTTTAGCTTTTCACCTCAAATAAAAATATCTTGATTGAATGAGATGTGACATATAGTGTGTCTGTAATGAATAAATTTTCTAAGGTCATCAAACTTGATTTAACACTCTCATTTTCTGAATTCAACACATCTCCTCCTAGTAGGGTGATCAATATAGGATTTGTGGCCCATGTATCTATTAGTCAAGAAGTAATTTAAGAGAGGTTAGGGTTGGGTATGTTTTCTATCATTTGAATGGTAATTTATACTAAAAGTGATAAATTATTAAAATTAACATATATATCTAAAATATTTTCTTGGATATGAGGATTAAATGCATGAAAAATTATAATGATGGTTAGAAAGTATTATCTTATCATATTCCCGTCAGATTAATGAAAATAGATGGAATGGAACTTTGGATCAGTTTTCTAGAAAACCGAATTCCTTAGGATTCAAGAATGTGATCATAATATTAATATAGGAAATGTGAGGCCCACAAATTATAAATTTTGGATCTATATCCTTAATTTAAAATAGCTTTATTGGTACTTCAGTATTCTTTGGGGCATTACTATTTCCATCAAAATTCCCATCATATTAGACATGGAAATAGATAACACAAAATTTAGAAACATTTATATGGAAATAGTTGAAGTTATCCTATTGTAAATATTGGTTTAAAATGTATTCATCACAAACCTCTAGTAATGAATCACCCTTGAGAAAAAATATTTTCAATGGACATTATTTTTAAAGGTCCACAACTTCATTGGAAACCGTTTTTAACTTATAAGAGATCAATGGTCTACAAAAATTACATGCTTAGGAGAACAAATGATGTGACATGATGAAAACTACTGGAAATATGAATTATACCAACGGTTTTGGCTAGACCGTTGGTATAGTTCATTAATTTGGACCTATACCAACAGTTTGGCCAAAACCATTGGTACAGGTCACTCATATGGACCTATACCAACGGTTTTTGACAAACCATTGGTATTGGGGGGATCTATACCAACAGTTTACCCAAACTATTGGTATAGGTCCATTATATAGAAATGGTTTTGGCCATACCGTTGGTATAGGTCCATTATAGATAAATGGTTTTGGCCAAAACTGTTGGTATAGGTCCCAAAATTAAAGGACCTATACCAACGGTTCTCAAAACCATTGGTACAGGTCTATACCAATGGTTTTGAGAACCGTTGGTATAGGTTCTTTGATTTTGTATCGAATCTTCTTACCGAGAACATTATATAAATAAAAATTTAAAATAATTATGATAATACATATATATATTTATGAAATTATGTTCACAAATGTCATGTTAGGTTAGTGGGTAGGTCGTTCAATTATAACCTAGAGGTCCAAGGATCAAATCCCAACGAATGTATTTCTTGAAATACATATACCAATGGTTGTATGGAACCATTGGTATAGATTTTCATATTACTTATACCAATGGTTTTCGAAACCACTGGTATAGGTCCATACCAACAGTTTAGAGGCCTATACCAATGGTTCCAAACCATTGGTATAAGTTATTTTTCCAGTAGTGGAATGATTCTTACTAAAGGTAACAATAAAGTAAAATATATTTATAACTATAACACTAGGGATAGATAATTGTAGGATAATGAAACCAACCCTATTTTGTAATACCCCATTGGGGACTTACTTAATTCAAGTGTTTGTGGTGATTTGAATGCTTTAGACATCCCAGTCAGTCCCCAGGTGACATAAACATCATCTTATCATCCAATACTGGTACCTAGAAAGTTATATGATGAATATCATATGGAAGATTGGAATTCCAAATTTATTTCAAATCAATGAGAAAAAACCATTTATGTGGAAATAATTCTAGTTATGGTAGTGTATCAGGTGAACATTATCACAATTGCTAACATCTCAACACCTTTCAAGAAACCTAGTGAGAATGAATAAGATATGGAAGGATATACCTAATAAATAAATGATGAGCTTGTGAACTCAACCATAAATCCTTATTTTACTATTATGGAAAAGCTCCCTTATCATGATAAATATAAATAACCCTTCACCCAATTGCAATAAGATATGGATTCTAGAGGAATAAATCTTGAGGACATACCTTCTGACGTCCAAACCTCAGAAAAAAATCACCCTGATTAGGGAAAATTCTTGGAAGATAATGATGATGAATCTAACCTAGTTTATGGTAGTATTTAAGTGGTGTAGTAATCTCAGATTCATGAGGAAATTGATGAAATATTATATAATTCCAAACTAAAAAAGTTTGAATGGGAAAAGGTAAAGGGAAACAAATCATCAATGGAGGTTGACCAAAGGAATTTTCCCTACATTAGGGGAAGAAAATCCTCAAAGTGATGAAGATAATATTATGAAATTTTCATGGTATTGGAAATGCCTATACTTTCAAATACCTTATACAATTACTTGACCCCCCAAAAGTCATTTTTGGTTGGGATTTTTGAACCCATGATAATGTTCATGAGTTAGAAGTCTTTCAACTAGGCCTCCCTTGGAGACTCCTTTTTCACTCACAGACTATATGATAGTGTGGTTGAAACCCTATGGGTGTTAAAGAAAACAAATGTTCAGGTTATTTCAGGATTTTTAAGTTTCCAACATGTCTCTTAATTAATGCTTATATGTTTTAAAAAATTTACTATATACATTATATTTTCCTACACCTCATACATGAAGATAAGGAAACCATGGAGGGAGTTGGATATGATGTTAGAAAAATTTAACAAAAATAGTATATTAATAGATAAACAAAATATTGGATATAACTTCACTAGGATTACATATGATTAGTTTTGGCCATGTATTAATAAATGTAATCTTATTGAACTTATTACTGGTGTTGATTTCACTTGGGGGAGGTATACAGTTAATGGAAGGAAGTAAAGTATATTAGTTAAATGTTTATTACATTTTAATGACAAAATCAATCATGTTGGATTATCTAATATTACTATTCCTAAACTCATATATGATCAAAAAAATACCATTATTGATTTCTAGATTAATTAGATGAGTTCAAGGGCTCACTATTCTTGGGTGTAGAGATATTTACTCTATTGGGTGGAAGTTTGAGATCATTAGAATCCCTCTATAGATTCTTTCTAAGAATATAAAATTGAATAAATGTATCCTATGATAGAAAGATATAGATTCTTTATCCAAAATTTTTGTTTCAATTTAGGTACTTGAAGAAGACCTATCATTATTTCAAATAAGAAACTAGAGAAATGATGTTCCTTGTTAAGAAGAGAATTAATTTCACTCAAAACTAGAGTATCTTAGAACCCTTAAATAATGACTAGAAAAGAAAAAAAATACAATGTAAAATGGATCTAAGGTGGTGATAGATACCCCAAATACATAAAATACCTCTAAAAGGATAAAAGGCTAAATATAGGGATTGATTTTTCTAAGTAAATAGAATCCTATTTCCATTTTAAATTGATATTTCAAAGGCAGTGATGTAATACATTCAAAGACTCTATAAGGATGATTAAAATTATAACCACCCCTATTTGTGGACACTCATTACTCATCCATTGAATAAAATAAAATTCTTGAATTAACTATAGTACCACTATGGGATGCAATAAAATATGTATTACTTTAATTTAATCTAGATATTGTTATAGGTAAAGATGGTTTTAGCAACATGTTCTTATTATTCTACTATGATGTCATTTAGACTAATTTAACCAATTATACATGTGTGTTTTATATGTTTTTATCAATGAAACCTAGTATTAATTATCATATCATTTAAATAATTCCCAAGATAGAGAATAAAATGGAAATTAAATATTTTAGGCCAATTAAAACGGGGAAAAATTTCACAAATATTATTAGTAAAATTATGGTAGTAAGACTTGGAAAGATTACTAGTGATTTTAATACTCCCAACAAGTTTGGTTGTGTTCAAGGTATGAATTAATAAAATTGTATCTTCACTACATTATAATGTATTTATGTTTTAATGAATAGATAAAAGAAAGGGAACATCTCATTAAATATTAACATCTTTAAGTCCATTGATAAAATAAAATGGATCTTCATTCTTATTATCCTTAAGAAGTATGGATTTTCCAATGCATTTATTAAAATGTATATTATTTTTATTATCAAGAGTTCTAGGATCTTTTTTATTATCAAAGGACATTAAAAATTTTTTTTAGGGTATTCCATATGTTTTAGACTAAGAGACCCACTTTTTGACCTCTTATTTGAAATTGAAGAGGATTACATAACTATATATATTATTGATCTAACACATGTTGGGACCTCAAAATTTGTTTATATCAATGGTATCCTTCGTTTTATATATTACTCTAGAAGAAAATGAAATTTATAAGAGAGATAAATAGTCAATGTAGGGTTTTTTTTAGAAAAACTATATGTTTGAATAATTTTTCATCGATTTTAGAGAGGGAATTTTGAATTCCAAGAAAAATTTTATTTCTAGAATAAATGGATTTAATAGTGGGTATATATCCTTTTAATATTTTATTTGACAAATTATTTTGATGAAATTTCAAGAGATTATATCTAGAGAATATACACTTCAAGATCAAATCATAAAATGTTTTATGGAAACATAAAATCATGAAGCAAGTTGAGAGTATTTGTTTACTCAATTTAGTTATTACTTATATGTTTTTGTATTCATTCTCCATGTATAGGTGAACTATAAATTTTTTAATGAATATATCAGGTATGATTAGAAATTTTAGATGGACTAAAACTATCCCCTAAATGAATTTGATTGTTTTTACATTAAAATAATGCACCAAACACATTTATATTGGTGGATATGTCCTTAAGGATCATATGAAATTTAAACAGGTATTGATCACCAAATTTACAAGGAGTCTCATTACATGTAATGAAGAATTAGAATTAATTAAAAATAGGTTTGTTAGAAAATTTTGAATGGATATTCATTAAATATATTATCAAATACATTTATGGCACTCAAAAATTTATATCATGAATTTTTGAGATAATCCAAATGGATTATGTGAAAAAGTTCTAAATTGAAATATTGGTAAATCACATGGTAGGAAAAAAATTTGAATTAATTCATGGTGGTGACACAAAATAAGAAACACATGAAGATTACCGAGTGAAATAGAAAAATATATAAATTCCATGGATTCCAAAAAATTGAAATTATTTCAAAAAACTACAGGTATATTGACTTAAAAATAATAATTCATTTTTTATACTCTGAGTGTCACTAGATCCTTGGATAACATGATATATTAAAGAAGTATGTGTGAACATGATATCAATGTACCTAGACAGATTCTAAAGTTTATGAATCCCTTCATTTATCCTTTTGAAATACTACTTTTTTAATGGTTTTAGAAATAATCTTCCTCTTTATGAAAAAATTCAATAAAAATGGAATAAAAATGAATTTAACTTTTTAACCCTATTTTAGAAGGCATATGAAAATATGTGGAACCTCTTTTTTAACTATAGTTTTGAAATTAAATTTTTGATATATTTGTAGGAGCTATTTTGTACTAAGATATTTCTGGAAGTTACTTTTTTAGACCTTATGGATTCCATCAGTGAGTCTTTTGTTAGTGACAATATTTAAAACCCCATCTTAGAATTTATAGTGGTGACTATTTCTTTTAACATGAAGAAATAAGATGGATGGGTTTTTAAGAATCATATTTCTTCTCATGATATGTGTGTCAACACAATACATGGATAAATCTCTGTGGGATCCAAAATCTAAATAGTTTCCATGAGAAATTATATTTTTTAATTAACTACTTTTTACATGACATGTGTTCCACAAAGGATAAAATAATCCTTTATGACGATGTTCATTCTATATATCCCACTGATTCTAACCAGGGAAAATGTGAATGGTGATGGAATGGTGTTAGGGGAATAGAGACCCATGGGTTGTTGAGGTTTCTTCCTAACCCACCAAGGATTACTCAAGGGATGTTTCCATAAACATATTAGAAATGGGATTTCTTAGGGAGTGAATCTTGGTGTGATAAATCTTGTAATTAAATATTTTGTACAATTTGGATTAATGTTGTTTTGTGTAGAATCTAATTTGGCCCTTTTTATCCAAGAACTGAGGTAAAAAATGAGGAATGTACCTTGGAGAATCCTTCCACATTGGTTATAATTCCTCCAAGAAACCAATGAAATAAATTCAGATTTGAAACATTTATTCATAGAGGCAAATTATGTGAAGATGCACTATTAAAGGAAGCGATTTCTAATTTTTTCCCGATGTGGTCCTTTATGGTCCCATCATCCTATTCAAACTTGGTGTACTTAGATGATGGAGTTGAACTTGACACCCTTATTTGTAATCACTCTTTATAATTTCATATTCATAGTCATTCTTTCAATAAATCTATAGTATCGAGTATACACAGTATAGATCTATATTGATTTTGATTTTTTTTGATTTTTTAGTTTTTTTAATAAAATCATTAGGTATCAAATGTAGTTCAACCAAATAAAATATTGAAATAAAATATAAAAAAAAGGAACAAAATAAAAACCTTTTTTGAAATCATACTAACATTAACATGGTTTATATATACCTTAAATCAAGTAAGAAATATTCACATTTCATTATTGACTACATTGATGTGTATAGATATTAAATGGTAAAATTTCCACATAAAAAATGCATAGATAGTGTATCATCAACTCAATTTTTTATTGATATTTAACCATTTATATTATTGACAAAAACATATTCAACTAAAATCAGTCATCAATATTAATCCTTGTTCATAATAAAATTCAACAAATGAAATAAATTTTTATTAAGTGTAAAAAATTTCAACATTATATACTCAATATACATTTTCAATAAATTACATAAAGGTGAAGAAGGTATGACATGGTATTTAATTATTGATTTATTATAATTTGAAAAAAATATGAAAAATGCAAAAAATTAAGAAAAGGTACAACCTATTTATTCATGATATTTCTAATTTCATTATATTTTAACCTTTAAGAAAATATAAATATAAAATTATTATTTAAAAAAACAAAATACTTTGAATGTACCTATATTTACACGTCGTTTAATTATTTAAATAGAATATTGTGGAAGAAACTTTTCCCTTTTTCTTGGGTTGGGGTTCAAACAATCAACCTATTCAATCCCCATGATGTCCTTCTAACATTTTAGAAATGTTTTCCCCATGGCCTTTTATTATATTTTTGGTATTTTATGTATTTAAAAAAATATTTTAACTAACTAAAAAACAGAAAATTTTATTCAATACTTATAGTTATTTAGTCAAAAATAAGTGAAACAAAAGCGACCCTCATGGTTGGTGATAGATTCAAAGCTATGACAGATTAAAATCCATGGGCCATACACAACTAATGAACCCTCTTTCATTAATAATCCATGTTGTTATAATAATTTATATTTATATTTTTATTAAATTTATTATAAATTATTTTAATGGATATATATGATGTGTAAAAAATGAAAATGATCGAATTTGGAATCGACAATTGAACATGGATTCAAAATAGTGATTGAATACTTCTTGTAAGATCAACCGACCATCAACACAAGCTCAATTTATAATATTTATTAATTTATTATATATATATATATGTGTGTGTGTGTGTGTGTATTTATAAGGTTTATTCCTTTTTTATAAAAATAATTATTTTTTATAGAAAAATAATAACAACTTAGGGCCAAGCCCCAAGGTTTTAGAATTTTATAAAAATGATATTTCTAATTTTTAGAAATATCTAGGAAGAGATACTCCTCAATAGAATGACATTAAATAAGAAAAGTGAACACCTCAAGTGCTAACCCCAAGTTGGAAATTATATTAGCCATTATATTTCCTTCATAAAAGGTATGTGACACCACAAAGTCAACCTACATATAGTAATCTATATATTTCTCCCAATTCAACATTAGACAACATTAGGGTGAAGAAATGTTCTTCTTGATAGCTTTAAAAATAAAGATAGAGTCAAGCTCAAGCCAAATATTTCTCCAGTTTCTTCTATCTATAAATTTTAACTTCCATGAAAATTCTACCCACTTTAGCTACAGAATCCACTACAATGCATCAATGATTGTGAAAATATATATGTTACCTTCCCATGTGATCTATAAGTATCACTTAAAAGCTAGTTGGGCCTAAGAATCATTTCACTATATCATATGAGTTTATTTTAATCCTACTTATTATATCACCTGACCAGAATACCACTTTAAACTGTGACTCGGTCCAAGTGACTCTAGTCCTCAATAATGCCTCCACATATTCCAAGGGATGCTAACTAATATAGAGGGTGTAAAGGGGTGATAATGGGGATACTATACCCTATGGTGATTATATAAGAATGGTCTATGTAAATATAAAGTATCAAAAAAGAAATACTATAATAAATTGGACTAGTAACCAACCTATGGAGGAAGCACAAGCAATAGAAGGAGAAGAAATAATAATAACAACAAGCTCAAAATAAACCATTTGATAAATTAAACATTAAAAATATAATTTGTAATTACTAAATAAAAACTTGCATACAATTCAAGTCATACAGATAATAAGAAGAAGGGTTTCCAATGGATAACCTCAGTATATACATATAATAGTATGCTGATACAAAAGAAAAACTCAAAAAAAGAAACTCTAGTTGAAGAAAGAACCAAATATTCCTTTCCTTGTATCCCATGCAAACTCAATCACTAGGATCGAGATTCTAAGCCTGAACCTTTACCTAAACATAAATCCATAAAATCTACACACATCATGAAGGGACTTTATAGGGTGTGAGAAATAATCTCACTAGGCAACCACCAATGTGTGCTTATATTATATCTATGATAATACAGGTGTATACTAAATGATTATATCATAACATCATATCTTATATATATAACCTACTTCCTTTATTCTCAATGGACATAAGGAAACATTAACCTACTTCATCTATCATCGATAACTATAGTGGAGAGGATACTTAGCCAAAGAAAAAGGAATCCATTGAAGTAAATTAGTCTAGGGTAACCCTATGGTTCTACCTCTAATAAAATCACCTTGTACCTTGTGCCAACCAAAACCCCATGTCCAAAAAATATCCAAAGTTCTGAAGGCACACCCCAATAATCAGAACCAGGTCACTCAGACCCTTGATCAGGATCTCATGTAAGCTTGAAGTCTAACATCCAAAGGCATAATTATGTCTGTCCTCCTGTAGTATCATCATCATCTCAATAGATGACGTCATGAAGAATGGTGATGTGTATCCCCCCAAATATGTTCTCTCCCATAAAACTCAAGTACGAAGAGCCTCATCCCACAACTGATTCTACCAACACCATCAACCATTGTCTCCTTACCATACCCATGGATTTCTATAGAATAAACCTCCAACCATCATCCAAAGATATGTCTAATGTAGGCCTCTACACCCACTAGTAGTCAATACCACCTCATCATCTATGCCCTATTGTGTGCACATGAATCTAATGAAATATTGGACAAAAAAAGTTAGTGGTAATAACCAAATAAGTTCCTAAGACACATCATCCAACATATCATGCCTCTATGACAATGTCACTCAATATGACGGTCATAACCATCCAATATCACTCAAGACATGCCCCCCAACTTGATGTCCTTTCCACCTCAAACTGACGACCTAGTATCCCAACCTGTGATCAAAATCAATATTGGAATCTAGGCCCCACCAAAACTAGAAATAACATAGCCTCAACTCTTATAGTCATCACCAAATAAATCTTCTATACTATCCCATCAAGTTACCTTGGAACCATTACAATCATTTTATAAAATTAAAACAATTCAATTCAAATAAAAAAACACCCCGACCAAATCTTCCCAATGTCTGACGCCTCTTATAAGTCATAAACCATTTGTAAACATGGAAGAGCATACCCATAGGCATCTATTAAAATCATTTAATTTTTTAAAATCAATCAATAAGTTTAATAAGTTCTTTCTTGGCCAACACAATAGTGAAATAAATGATGCACCCCCAACACAACCACAAAATCATAGAGAAATATAAGCACCACATACCTTATTTTGGTAGATGTATGCTCATCCGATATTAAACTATAACGTGAGAAAAGTTGGATGAAATAATTATTTTAGATGAATTCCCTAAAAATAGAGTAAATAGGATAACATATATTTAGCATACTGAATGGAGAATGCAAATAAGAAAAGATAAAAGAGGAATGGAGGTCATACCGGTGCAGTTCCAATGCACCCAATGGCTTAAAGGATATAGTCCATATGAGATATCTTTCTCAAATCATAGTGTAGGAAGAAAATGGAAGAAGGGATCCCACTATTCATGTGATGGGGAAAAAAATTTCAGAAGACGAGATAAATAGAAGGTAGGAAAAAATGGGTTTTCCTCTTTAAATGAGATATATTTTTAGCTCGCACAGTTTGGCTAATAGTACACTAATTGTGAAATAAACTCTATCCAAAGGGGTTAAATTGCATGGTTTTCCTACAAAACATTCTAAACTACATGGAGACAGTGCTTGATCCTCTTCTAAAAACATTAAAGATACCTCATGGCCATGTTCCACCTCCGGCAAAGTTTTTCAAACCATGCACAAAGCACTTGGAGGGGAACATGATTTCTCTTGGTCACCACATGATTTTTCCCAAATGTGTACCCCGGTATACACAGATAGAAACATTTTGGTTTTTATCCTCTAACACACCCTAAAACCACTTGAAACCCTAACACAATTTACGATCTTCCAAAACTGTCCAAAAAATGAGGTATTGAGTCAAAAGAACTCTCGAAATTACATTATTATAACCAATAAAAGAGTTTTTATACCCACCAAACTCCAAAAATTCAAAACAACTGAGGAATTTGACCTGCTCCAAAAAACTGGGATGTTATTATCCCAAAACTTATCATAGATCATCCCCATGATATGAAGCATAAATGCAAGATGGTACCAAACATAACCATCTCTCTCTCATCACCCTAGTATACACCAGTCATCAATAAACATATAAAATCTCTCAAGCTCCTCCCCACCTTAGGAGTTACCTACTTCAGTCACTTCCTAACACAAAAATAAAATAAAAACGATGGTCTACTGACCATCCCCAGACTCAACATACACTCATGACACATCATCAGCATGTGATAAAAACAAAACCATATATGATATTCATCAAGTACCATATGTTACCAGATACCCACCATGTTCCCATATCGCACATGGATCCTATGAGGTCCCACATTTCAATATATTCCCATAGTTAGTCTCTGTTCCATGTACCTCAAGTAACCCCCATAAGATAGATTCACAAATGCCTACTAACCTTGTAAAATCCACACATCCATCATCTCACACAAAAATATCATGGTTCCTTGCACCATATATATATATATATAACACATTCGAGCCACTGAAAACCTACTGAACATTGTTTGGTTAATCTCAAAGTACATATCGTGCAACATATTCACCCAAAAAAGACATGCCTAATAATGTTATATTCCAAAAAAGAAATAAATATGGTCATGCCCACATCATACATATAACCATAATTGGGTCAATGTACTGCTTTCCACTAGGAATCTATACTACGTGAACTTGGCCGGAAACTCGACTACATAAGGTATGGACTCTATGTGGTGCTGCACTAGCCACCATCCACAAACCACACTACTAGGTCCCTCTTTCTATCCCATGACCCTCATGTGAAACTGAATCCTAGATAATAGTACCTGTTACTACTTCTGATCTGACCACAATACTGCGATTCTTCTAAGGTCCCTAACTTCTAGTAGTTCGTGAAGGCCTCCAGTTGAACTTCTCAAGATACCAGACCTGTCTACATGTTTGACACTCCTTCAGTTCCGAATCACACTACCTATGAACATGTACATGCATCTGGAATTGAATGAAAATAATTTATGGTCCAATCCTTGTTGGTATTCTTGAGTCTTTTCTCTAAACACCTTATTGAGACTCCTCTCGACCTCAGTTCCTTCTATCAGAAGCATTTCCGCTAAAATCACCTGAAGCCTCAACCCAGATTGAATATGATAAAACCATCAAATTTACCTCAGATATGAGTGCCTGATTCACCACCTATGAGAATAAGGATGACTTAAATATGTTAACCGAAACCAAAATGGTGTTACATATACCATAATTGAAACATATCACCCTTAAGGTGTCATCACCTTCCATATCAAGTGTGAAATGATACAATTGGGTGAATATCGCTACATAGTCCATGAACGACATGTAACAATTCTGAAGGCTTAAGAACTTCTGAGATATCTCCACCCTCAGCATCTCTATGAAGAATTTATTGAAGAACCTAACCTCAAAATATTTATAGGTCATCCCCTCATTTCTTCCGTCCTATACCCTTACATCCCACCAGTGCTTTTTCGGTCCTCGAAACATGTACATAGCTAGTTTGACCCTCTATAATGGTAGTGTCTCAAGTTTCTGAAAGTTTATTTTCATTGACTCTGTCTTGTTCCCAACCAAATCTGGTCCTCTATATCCTTTAAAAAGTGATGGGTGATAAAAATGGAAATCTTGAATCATGTATTCCATAGAAGGCTCTTCTCCCTGCACTCCCCTGTCAATCACATGGATGAAACCTACCAGAATCACCCTGATCTGCTCATCAATCCATGACCCAATAGACTTCAAATCCAATGGCCACCCCACCTACACCAAAGACTATAACTGAGAGTTTTTAATATAGACCATGCTATACCTAACAATCATAGGCCTTATCCCAACCCTCATGGGTTTTAACCTATTTGTACTTATATAGAACCAAAAAATCACCTTCCTAATGTTTTATTTCAGATCGTATAGGTTTCAACCAACTGAATACCAATATAATGGTTAGAAAACCATAAAAATATACACAGAAACACAGACATGGACACACACACACACACACAGACACACAGACACAGACACAGACACAGACACACACAGACACACACACATATATAATGCAGAGAGGGAAATCAGTAACATGCAGTGCAATCTCACTACCCTTACCCTTCCCCATCACATCCATGTCCCTCAAAATCTGGCCTCTTGGATCCTCATCCACCCATATCACCACCAGGTATCACATATGCCTCGGGCTGTGCCCATACTAAAAACCCATACTACCTCAATCCGATAACCACATCGCCCAAACTGGTGATCAACATCACCCCATATCATCATACCTTCCTGATCCTATAAGGTCCAGTCCCATAAATATATGTATCACATATCACAAAACAATTTATCACTTGAACACACATATATATAAATTCTTCTATGTTTCTTGAAATATAGAATAAAAAAACCCCTAACAATACTAGTTCAGGGGTCACATATGATAAAAGATAACAATGACAACCATGTACATTACTCGAGGTAGAAATCCTATCAACTATAATAAAAGAAAATAAGAACAACAATTCCTACCCCTGGAAACATGGTCCCCCCATCTTGCGTGGGGATTCAGGTTCCCAAACACAAGATATAAACCTAGTACAAATAACATCATATTATTTGGTATACCATAGCCTGAATAGAAATAACTCATAAAGAAATTGAAAACAATTGATATCATTAGTATCCAACTGAATAATTCTACCAATTATAGTCATGAACTTCTTTGATACAAATTACAGCTTCCCAACTGGAATGCCTTTTTTAAATAGTACTTCAAGATGAGTGATACTAGGCCTTAAGTGTGCATACCCATACACTACATTCTTCTTACTAGTAGAGAGGGTGTAAGGAGGTGATATTAGGGAAACTATAACCTCTTATGATGATATAATAATGGTATATATATATATATATATATAAATTACTAGAAAAGAAATACCATAAGATACTGGACAAATAACCTACCCACGGAGGATGCACAAGAAATAATAGTAGAATAAATAATAATTAAAACAATCTCTAAATAAACCATCTGAAGAATTAAACATCACCGAATTCCATTTTTAACTACTAAGAAAAAAAATGAATATAATCTAGGTCATACATACAATAAGGGGAAGAATCAACAATGGATGGCCTTAGTGTGCACATGTAATAACATGATGATAAAAAATAAAGACTAATAAATGGAAACACTTGATGGGGTAAGAACCAATGGTCCCTTTCCTTCCATACCATGCTAACTTAGTCACTAGGATCTAGCTCCTGAGCCTAAACCATTACTTTAATGAAATATAAGAAAATATCAAAGAATCCTAAAGGGCCCATGTATGGTGTTAGAAATAATGTTTTACATCACATCATATATATATATATATAAGGTTTCCCTTGTTCTCAATAGCCATAGAGAATTATTCAACCACATTGTCTATCTCAGGTAACTATAACAGAGAGGATCCCTAGCCAAATCCCAAGGCATCCTCTGATGTAAATTGGTCCAGGTGAACCCTCAAGTTATACCTCTAATAAAATAACATGTCTCTTCATACCAACCAAAACCACATGTCCAAACAATATCTGATGTCTTGATTTCATGCCATAATAATCAATACCTGGTATTGTAGACCCCTTCTTGAGATCTCCCATCAGCTCATGGATTGATGTCCTGAGGCACAGTGATATCTATTCCCAAGTAGTATCACCATCGGCTCAGCATCCCATGTCCTAAGGAATGATGATGTCTGTCCTCCCAAATAAGTCCCAGGCCATAAGCTTCAAGTATAGAGATCCTAAACCCCAAAATGATGATCCCACTACCATAAATTGATGGATCTTCATCATCACAATAGCTTTATATGGCAATAAACTCTAATAATAATCCAAATATGAATCTAAGGAGGCCTCTACCCACATGAGTTGTCAATACCACCTCATCATCTGAGTCATACTATGTACACATAACTCTAATGGAGTATTTGCCAATATGGGTGAGAGGAATTATCCATAAAATTTCTTAAGTCACATCATCTAATACCTCATTCCCCTATTAATGTGTCTCTAAATCTACTGGCCATCACCATCCAACATCACCCAGACCAGGATTTTAACTCGACAACCTCATCGTCTCACACCAACAACCCAGTTGCCTAACTTGTGATCAAAATAACTCATGGAATCTGAGCCTCACCCAACATGATGATCAATTTACTCAATAAAGGTGTTCATCACCACCTCAATCCTTAGTCATATCCCATAACATTACCTTGGATCCATTACAGTCATTTCATATAATTAAAACAATTCAATTTAAATAAAATAGCACCCCGACCTAATCTTCCCATGATCAGAATCCTCTGAAAGGGATTAATTTTTTTTAAACATGGAAGATAATTCCCATAAGAATCTCTTAACAAAATTTAATTAATTTAAAAGGAAACATTTAATTTAATAATGTCTTACTTGGTAAATATAATGGTATTATCAAAGAATCACCCCCGAAACAACTACAAAATCATGGATAAAAATAAACACAACCTACCTTGTGTTGGTATAAAAACTATCATCTGATCTTAGCCACTAAATCGAGATGATTTGGATAAAATCATAATTTTAGATGAATTCTATTAAAATAGGGTAAATCAGCTCACACAAATTTAACACACCATATGGAAAGTGAAAATAAGAAAATATACAAGAGGATCGAAGGACTTACCGATGTGGTTCCATCATACCCAATGGATTTAAGAATAGAGTATAGATGATAGATCCATCACAGAACCTAGAGAAGGAATAAAATGGGAGAAGATATCCTGATTTGACCATGAAGGAGATAAAAAAAGTAGAAGAAGAGATTAATAAGGGGAGGAAAAAATAGAATATTTTCTTCCTTAAAAGTTGAACACATTTATCTTTCATAGTTTAGCTAACCTTGTTCTAACCATGCAACACCCTCTATCCAATGGGGACACATTTCATTGTTTTCCTGGACAGTTTGTAAAACCATGCAGAGATAGTGCGTGATCCTTTACTAAAAACTAATGATCTTCCATATGACCATGACAGTCTCTGTCATAGTTTTTCAAACCATCCATAGATCACCTATAGGGCTGCACATATTTTCCTGGGAGCTGCACAATTTTTACAAATAGTGTAACCCAGTCTACACACTTAGAAATATTTGGGTTTTCGGCCTCAGATGCAGCTTAAACCCACTAAAATACCTAAAGCACTTCCTGATCCTCTAAAACCATCCAAAAAACAAGGTCTTCGGTCAAATAAACTCTAAAAATTATGTTTTGGTAACCAAAAAAAGAGTTGTTCTACCCCCAAAATCTGAAAATTCAAACAGGGTGAGAAATTTTACCAACTACAAATAACCGTGGAATATACACTTGTATAATGAGGATGCGTGAAATATGGAATCTGACCAATATAAATTCTGAAATTTTCTCTAACTCTCTACCAATGAATGGTCAAATCTTTACCAATTGAGTTTCCAACAAATCCAAATTTCAAAACATTATATTATTTGATCATGGAAAGAATTATTTAAATAGATTGATTCATTTTTATGGATTTCTCATCAAACATAATGAAATTCTAGTTCCACCAAATGTTATAATAATCCTCATTTATGTATGTGATAAGAAATGTCTAAACTGGGTGGACCACACATGATGACAACATGATTCCATCATGTGTTGAAAAGAGTTAGTATGAGGAGGTATAAATTCAAAAATAATGAATAAAATTAACCATACAAACCTTTCATACCAGCATATAACAAAATATTTCTTGATAGAATCAGGCCATTTCTTCTAAGAACTGCATATCAAACACCATGGGAGGATAACCTTCTTGAGGTTGTCTTCAGTTTTAAGACATTTTTTCAGAAGAAACCATATATTAGTTAGCATAGATAGTGTGATCCAAATTTTATTGAAGTGAATAATCCATTTAGATGAGTTTTGGATCTTAGGTATGTGATTATAAAATTACTCGTGGGTGAGATTTCCATGAATTTCATGTTTCCAGAATAATATGTCATTATTTTGGAAGAACATGTAATTCAAAATGTCGCTTTTGAGATCCATAGGCAGGATATTTAAATAATAATTTTTTCTCCACAATTTTTACTTGGGGATATATAATATTTATTTGAGAGTGTTCTTTAATAGGATAGCCAAAGCAATTATCCCTTTAAAAGTGGAGGTCATAATTTGAGCAGGAAACCCATTGTGACTGGTTAACAATAGAAGCATAAGTTTTATTTAGATAGGACCAAAAAATAGTATATGCAATTAGTTTTTACAACACTAATTATATTATTGAACATAGATCTAATAAATTGGTTAACTTATGAATTGATAGTGGGAAGCCTCAAAATTAATTGATCATGATAACCCTCATTGGAAAGACACAATTTCTTGATTCCAATTCCACCTTCTCAAATTTGAGAGAAAAAAATTTTGCATTGAAAAAAATGGATTCCATTTTAGAGATACACTCCTTATAGATAATGTTTTTTATTTTTTGGTTATGTTTTTCCATTGGGAAAAGGTCCATTTTAAACCATGAATGAGTAGACAACCTTAGTGGTAAGGGTTCCCTTCACTAAAGAGATCCTTCCAACCATTTATTGAGTCTTCCCTTTACACACACTATATTTTTCAACAATGCATCAGGAAATTTCTGTGAAATGAGAATCTTTAGTCCAAACACAAAACCAAAAATGATAAGATAATTGAAAAGTAACATTACTTCATTAATGTTGAGTTTCCTCTTAATAAGTGTATTCCTTTGATCATCTAAGTATATTAAAAAAAATTCAGGTACTTGGACAAGATGAAAACATGAACATAGATTTTTACATAGAGAATCAAAGTTCCCCTAAGGGCATCAATTATTATATAATATCCTTGATAGAAGATAATTAATTTAACAACATAAAATAGGTATGATAAATCATGTTATCATCTTTTATATTGTATTATAATGAGATTATCATAGTAAAAAATATTAGCAATGAACATGCTCAGGTAGTCATTTTTAAAACATAAAATTATTGTAGAGAGGGGGTCCCTTAGTCTAACAACATATGAGAAATTTATGTAGTCATTAAGAATTTCAAACATAAAAAATTTATCCTTGAAGTTTTGAAGCTAGATTTGATATACCATATGAATATAGAATTAAAACCAAATCATTTTTGATCCTCAAAGTGAATATCATAATCAATCATATATAAATCCCTCCTTATATCAATATTGAGAGTAATGTTACCCCTATTTGCAGTGTTTCCCAAAAAATTTATACCTTCATAGGATATAAAAAAGTTTTCTTGAATATTTATTCCTTGAGTAAACCCAAATTCATTTTGATAAACTATTGTTCTAATCAAATAAAGGATTCTGGTGGAAATAATTTTTCTCAAAAGCATGTAAGTACTATTTTCCAGAGAAACTAGATTGAACTATTGGTGGGAATCAACAACTTCTACTTTAGGTATAATAATAAGGCACTAGGAATTAATTAATTTCAGATTTATAAAGGTTATAAGTAATATTGAAATTAGATTAATAAGGTAATTATTTATAATCCCCTATAAATTATGGAAGAATCTATTTTTATAGATATCTTTCCAAGGTGAAATGTTAGTGTAGAGAGTTAAAATGACCTACCTTACCAATTTAAGATCTAGAAGTTGGGTAAGAATCCTATTTTCATCCTCTTAAATGACTCTAGGGATAAAATCCCTCATATTTATAGAGTTAACCATCATGTCTTGGTTGAAAAATTCCTTATAAAATCCTAGGATATGATCTCTGATTATATCATTTTCATAGATAAGAGAATCCTCCTTTCGTAAGAATGTGGCAAGCTTATTCACCTTACTCACTTTTTGGATAATCTTATAGATCATAGTGTTCCTATCTCCCTAATTGAACCCTTTTCACCCAAATTTCTCTTTAAGGATAAATTCCTAAAGATTTTTCATAGCATTATATTGGGTGGATAAAACCACCTTAACATTTAAAACAATGAGATTGAAATACACATTATTATTATCTTGAATTTTCAATAGAACACTTTCCAAAATACTAAATCACATTATTTATGACACTAAAATTATCTTTTTCTCTATTTATTTAACACAGTGTTAAAATTTTTCAATTTTCATATGAAGGTATACATATCATTATTAAAAGTGGTACTAGACAAAAAACCCTTAACCACTTCAGTATGCATAATTCAATAATTATTGAAACTGAATAGAAAGGGACCCCTATCCTTCTCATTAAGGAGATATTTGAGAATAGGGTTATGGTATGAATTAATATTCAATAAGTTTTGTGATTGATTCACTTCCAACTCTACCTGAGATTGGAAATTGATAATACTTATATCTTGTTTACTAACTATCACTCTGATTCTATATTTACTATACCATGTGTATTTACCCTATAAAGATCCACTTAAACCAACTAATTATGATCCATGAATTCCCTAAATTCCTTGTTGGATAGGGTTGGGATATGATCCATGGTTCTTTCTATTATTTCTATAACAATGTTAATATTCTCAGATATGACCTAAGGACCCCAAGTGTTTTTCTTCAGGGATCCAAATCTAGACCATAAAATCATTCTTCAATAGTAGTTTTAAGATAAAAAATGATAAATATAAAGTATAAACATCAAAGATGATCTTACATGTTACCATTTTGGTGTTGTGTTAATGATTATGAAGCTGGAGACTATAAAGAAAACCAAAACCCACTATGTCTCAATAGTTTTAGTTTGGTGGTTGATTCCCACAGGTTCATTTCCTCAGGCCCTAAAATTTAGTCCCTTAAATGAGCTCCATTGTTCCATTGGAATATAAATCCCAATAATTAATGGGTGATGATTAGAAATAAATCCTTTTAGATCACTAGTTGTGGCTTGGTTATATAGTCCCATGAAATTCTGAAAAATATTCTTCAACTTTTACCAGGACTTTTCTTTATGTCCTACCATAAGAATGTGGATTGTTATTTCCCAATATAACCATATATATGAATTTTTTCTTATCTAACATAGAGTTTTCAACCTTGATATAGGTTGGACATGCTATAAAAATAGGATTATTTTTCTTTCCAAGATAGATAGCACTGTCCTCTTTATTAATCATAGTAACCCAGGTTTTAAGAGCTTCCATAATTTCCTCAATAGTTCAGTTGTATATTTCCATCTTGGCATGGATGTGAAGCACTAAACCTATAGCTTGGGCTAACCTTCATGGTTCAAAATTACCCCAGTGTGAGAATAGGGAGGTGTTATTATGTAACAATGTCTATATCTTTGTTTTATACTAGATAATTAATAAAAATGGTGATGTATATATTGATGGGATAATACCAAAATTGAAGAAAGCTTCCAATATTCATTCTTATTCATAGTCTTATATATGGTTAATAAATATAAAATAATGTTTTAAAGGAAGTGATGTATAAAAAAAGGTAGAAAAATTATTTAATTCATATATAGATCTATTTTGGATTGGTTGGAGAAGAAAATAAAGAGGTGGGGGTGGGGGGGGGTCATTGAACTCAAATATTCCTCAATGAAATCATCCTTATACATGAAATTATATTTTATAAGCTGATTATAATCATTGATGTTTAATAAAATATCAAAATTTATAGAGGTATTGATAAATAAATGCGTTTTCATTTTTTTAATTTACTACAATATTATGTGTAATTTATATTTTATAACATGTTTAGGAATCATGGAAACCTGAAGGTTAAGACCCAGATTTTCCATCTAATTTTTTAAATTATATATAATTATTACGAGTCTGTGAAAATTCACGGTGCATGATTGGGAGGCCCGGTGTGCCCGGAATGAAATTATGAACTTTTTTTAAGGTTTGTTCAGTAAACGTGAGAGCAAAATTTTATAACTTTTGAACTGGTTCTCAAATTAAAAATATAAGGGCACCGTTGAATCAGCAGTTCTAGGATTCTTTTAAGGGAGACTTCACTTCGACCATAGTAGGACTAGAGAAAAAGTTATATTTTGGGACTTTTTTTAAAAGAATAAATAAAATAACATGGTTATTTAATTTATTTTTTTATTTTCTTCCAATAGACAAGAAAAAACCTGGGACCAATGATGTGTCAAGTCATTAAATGGATTGAACCTTCAATCCTAAGTAACAACATCATTGGTAATGAGGAAGGTCCCTAATTAATGAACCCTCATAAATCCCACGAGCGTTAGGCACCCACCCCTCTCTTATTTATATGGATCTTGAAAAGAGGTATCGATATTGCTTCACCAAGAAAAGATGTTCTAACAAAGTTCTGAGATAAAAAACCCTTGGAGGATGAAGCCGGTTCCAGCGAGAGGTGACGGGTGACATCGATCCATGAATCGAAGGACGATGTATGAGTGACATCATTGGAAGCGTGTTTCCAGAAAGATGATTGCCAGTGATTCCTCAATCACCGACGTCATCCATCGTTCTTGAGGTAGGGATTTGAATTTTTTTAATTCAATTGATTATTGAACCCTTTAATCCTCCCTCATGATTACAAGCTAATGTTGAGGGTGCGGGCCTGGCGAACTCGGCCCACACCCTCTGCTACCTTGATACCCTTTCATTCTCCGTGGAAGTCCGCCAGTGCAGCGACACCAACTGGCTACGATAGAGGCGGCGCGCTGTTGTGTGCCCCAAGAAGAGGCTGCAACACTAATCCCTGGTAGTTAGCGGAGCGGCCGACACCGACCAACTACAGAGGAGGGGCGACACACCGTTGCACACCGCCAGTGAGAAAGGGGTCGTGGCCAAAGACACAATAGGTGAAGAAGGTGTCCGGAAAACCATTCAACCATAGAAGATGAGGGAAGTGCAACCAATATGCTGCCGATGAGGAAGGGGCTGCAGCCAAAGCCATGGAGGAGGAGGAACCCGTGCTTCCAGTAGGTTCTGCAGTGATAGGGTGGCACCAAAATGGCACAACTGCTTCACATGAAAAATGGCCTCCGTGATGTTCGGGAGACTAGGGGTTTCAACTCCCCCCCACACCGGCTAGGGCATACCCCACTGTGGGCTGGACCAGTGGGCCTCACCGCCTTGCGTGTCGAGCCGCTACTTGCGGGCCGTGTTGCCCCATTGCGGGCTAGGACACCCCTTGCAGGTGGGCCGCCCCATTAGGTCCGGGCTGCCCCTAGTGCACTGGGCCAGACCTCGAATTATTGGTTTGAGCCCCCCGTGGCCTAGCCCAGACCGGGTTGGGTCGGGTAGGTCTGACTGGGTCTGACCGAATTTGATCCCTACTAGACCCAAAAACACATAAAGGGTCATATATTTAGAATCAGATGTCCATTTGATGAACTGTTTATGGATCTGGGAACCTCAGATCGAGACGGTCATTTTGGTATACTCCACTTGAGTTTTGGAGAATGTTGGAGTACAACCGGGTTGGATCAAACCTGAATCCAACTGGGCCCTCAGAACTAAAATGCTAAAAAATCACAGACCGTGCGTCTGATTGATGCACCCTCTATCATATTAAAACCCTTACAACATGGTGGTCCTTTGGGTTACTCCTTTTTAGAGATTAGTGGCGATCAAGGTATGAATGATATCTCAAAGGGTAGATTGTATAGAACATGAGCACACTGGGTGTGAGGAATCCTGCGGCAGACTGTAACGTGAAGAAATAACATCGATCTTGTGTGGGTCTGCATTTATCAGATACTATATTGGTTACCACTCAGCGATCCTGTGTGGGTCAGTGCATACCGATCCTATGTGGGTCAGATCTTGTGTGGGTCAGCAGGGGTTAGTACCTATCGATGCTATGTGGGTTAGCAATAGTTCTTCTTAACAGAATAAGATTATCTAGCCTTACGAATAATAATTTGTATTTTTATACCTCAGTTATATATGATTGTGAGCTGAGTCATTCACCTTCTTGGTGTTATCTTCATTGTGTTACTTTTGTGGTACTTCTACCTTTGTGGTGTTGTTTTCTTGGTGTTACTTGTGTCGTACTTCTATCTTCATGGTGATAATTGTGTGGTACTTCTACCTTTGTAGTGTTGTCTTCGCAGTGTTACATGTGCGGTACTTCTATATTTGTGGTGTTACCTATGTGGTACTTATACCATCCTGGTGTTACCTTTGTGGTATTCTTTTCTCATTTATGAGATGTGTATATCATGATAACTTAGGTATATGTATGGTCATATACCTAAGTTTAGGTGATGTCTATTGCTTCGTGCTTTGAGATTGAGGTCTTTCTTTCTGGTATTTTCCTTTGTCGAACTCTGGGAGACCCACAGGGGTCTTGGGGTCCCTACTGAGTATCATTTTACTCACCCCTGCACAGGCTATTCTTGTACCTTGTTGTGTCTTATACAGATGACGAACATCATTGATCGAGGCTGAGGGAGTCAGGACTGGACAACGCTCGAAGGTGGCCATTTGGCATGATGGGATACAGAGACTACTGATCGTGAGTTGTACCTATCCTTTAGGTAGGATCCTCGGTGGATGATACACGATCTGTTTTTCACTTTTCAATTGTATTAGTAATTTCAGTTATACTTGTACTTTCAGTTGGGCTTTTATTCCGTCCCTTTTACTTTTAGCACAATTTTACTACAACAGTTTACTTCATTGTATCTTCTTGTTGTGTTCTTGGACTGTGTGTCTATACAGGTTAAAAATTAATGCCTTCCCATTTTAGGGATATGTCTTCCCAGTGCTAGTCGCCAGCCCCTGGCCTATGGAAGGCGGGCTTGGGGTAGTCACAACATGGGCCTGAGGGATGGGTTGTGACAAAGTGGTATAAGAAGAGTCAGTTCTACCAAAGAACTAGGAATTTGATATTTTCTATGTGGAAATTGTGTTAAGTGTTATGAGTGTGGTTTTTTGGTTTGGGGAATCTAGTGTTTGTGCAGAGACTAACGTATCCATACACCAGGAGCTTGAATTTTGATTTTTGACTCAGCACACAAAAACACTAATTGCGTGTATTTTTGAAAATTTTTTCTTGTGATTTCTTTGAGTCAGCTCACCAGGTATAACATATTGACTGTGGAACACCTGTTTTCTTTCAGGGTGACACTACATAGACAACCAACCAGGATTCCTAAGAGAGTATGCGATGAAAACCCACCAAGTAATGAGGCCTCAGTGCATGGGTCTCTTACGGTGTTAGCACCTTTGGGTGGTGTACCAGCGACACCACTACCCATTGGGAATTCGTTGACACATGCCCCACTAGCAGAGGATTCATTCCGACTAAGAATATTGCACGAGTTCCAGTGGCATAGGCCTCTGATGTTCCAAGGCAAGACAGACCCACAGGAATTTGAGGACTGGCTGGAGGCTGTAGTTAGAGTTTTTTTCCTGGTTGAGACACCAGCTAACCATATGGTGATCTGAGAAACCAATATTTTTCAAGAATTATCATGGATATGGTTGATTTTGATTCTCTAGATACACGAAAAGATAATCCTCATCTGGGTGTACTTCAAGATCCTTTTTCAGGATAGAGTTTGTCCTAGTGACCTTACACTCTGTGTGTATACAGGAGCTGTAACACTTAGAGTAGGGCATCATGAATATGGCCCAGTACTAGGTGAGGTTCACTGATATCTCCTACTACTCCACCAACATGGTATGAGACCCTTTCTTCAGGGCCCATAACTTTGAGCAGGGACTCAGATGGGAGATCATAGCATCGATGATATCAATTATAATTCTGATGCAAGATGGGGTGCTAGAGAGAGCACTTTTGGTGGAGAGATTCCTAACTAACAGGTACCAATGGAGAGAGCCACCACCAGACTTTAGGTAGCAGATTTATCTACAATAGGTAGTAGACAGATGACTCAGGGGCCCAAGAAGGCTAGGCCTTTTGGTGGGAGACCTCAGGATATAGGGTCGGTGGTGTGGGGCTCACAGGACAAAGAAGGACAGCTGAGGAGCAGGCTGCTCTACTCATGTGATGGGCTGGGTCACGTGGCACGTGACTACCCGAACCACCCCACGGACGACCAACAGATGGTTGAGTGACCACCAAGGAAAATGCAAAGATTTTATTGGCGAGGTCCCCAGGGAGTAAGAGGACGTTTCAGAGGAGCAGGTCATGCATCAGGCAGTGTGCAACGATTTGAGGTTCTACCGCCACCACCTCTAAATGGTCCACCCCGACCACCAGGAGCAGGTGGACAAGGACGAGATCAGCTCCAGGCTGCTGAGGTCTACGACCATAGTGCTCTAGAGATGATTATAGGTATGATCTATATCTACTCCACCTTAGTTTCAATACTTATATACACAGGTTCAAGTCACTCTTTTATTTCCATGACCGTCATTCAGAGCTTGAAGATTCTGGTGGAGCCACTGGCTCGATCCTTATGGCTAGAGACTCCTACATGAGGAGATTCAATTATTACACACTAGTTGTGGCAATTTAAGATAAATATAAGAGGTTGGAGCTTCAGTTGGGATCTTTTAGTAGCAACATTGAGGCCTTACAATTTCAAATTGTGTAGGGACTTGTTATCAACCATCCATGCCCAAATTGACTATATTAGTTAAAAAGTACAGTTTGTTCATGAGTATGAGACCAGGGTTTCCTTCACTAGTGAGAAGGGAACCTTTCAGCACTGGATGGACTTACCCAAAGGAGGGTAAAACTGATCACACACCAGCTGGAAAGACTTACCATCAAAGAAGTAGATGTTGAGAGTTTGAGCTATCCTGTAGTGGTGGACCAGTATGCCGATGTCTTTCCTGATGATATTCTAGGACTACCTCTATGCAGAGAGGTAGAATTTTACATCGACCTGTACCCCAGAACCACACCAATATCAACACCAACATATCATATGGATTTTGGGGATCTTCGTGAGTTATGAGTACAGTTGGAGGACTTGCAGATAAAGGGGTTAATAAGACCTAGCATTTCTCCATGGGTAGCCCCAATTTTCTTCACCAAGAAGGCATGTGGGAGTTTGAGACTCTGTGTGGACTATCCGCACATGAACCAGGTGACCGCGAATAACAAGTATCCACTTCCTAGGATTGATGATCTTTTTCGATCTGCAGAAGGTATCTCATTGTTTTTCAACGATAGACCTCAGATTGGGCTACCATCTGCATAGGGTACGAGTCAAGGATTTGCAGAAGATGACCTTTATATATTGGTATAGCCACTATGAGTTCTTGGTTATACCATTCGACATGACAAACACCCCTGCAGTGTTCATGGGACTCATGAATAGGACCTTCCAGCCATACCTTGATCACTATGTGGTGGTCTTCATCAACTACATATTGATATACTCAGCCTCAGATGAGGAGCATGAATATCATCTGTAGATAGTCCTAGATACACTCCAAGAGCATCATCTTTATGGTAAGCTCTCGAAGTGACAGTTATGGATATGAGAGGTCCACTTTCTGGGACACGTTATCTCAATGGCTAGTGTTTTAGTGGATCTAGTGAAGATAGAGTCTATACTTGCTTGGGAGCCACCCAGGAGTGTGACCAAGGTGCAGAGTTTCTGGGAGTTGGCTATATACTATTGGAGATTCGGGATTGGATTTTCCAGATTAGTGGCACCCTTTTCAGTATAGACGAAGAAGGGACATCCCTTCGTATGGACAGAGAGATGCTAGCAGAGTTTTCAAAAGCTGAGGCAGAGACTGACGAGTGCCCCCATCTTGAGGATACCAGAAGAGGGCGTTGGGTATGTAGTCTACTGCATTGCATCAGGGAATGGAATTGGGTGTTTCTTGATGCAGGAGAGAGCAGTGATCACCTAATACTCACGACAACAAAAGAAACTTGAGAAAAACTACACTACCCATGACCTGTAGTTAGCAGCAGTAGTCTTCGCCTTGAATATGTGGAGACATTACATGATGGGTGCATGTTTTACAGTCTAATCTGATCACAAGAGTATCAGGTACATCTTCTCATATAAGGACCTGAACCTAAGACAATGACAATGGCTGGAATTCCTCCAGGACTATGAGTTTGAGATAGTCCATACTCCTTGGAAGGGGAACATGGTAGCAAATTCACTTAGCTGGAGGTCTGGTCTACAGTTGCTGAGTGAGGAAATAGAGAAGCTGGTCATGAAGAAGATATCCTTTATAGATAGATATGGATTAGCTTACCTCCAGTCTATGATAGTTACTCCCCCACTCTTTTAGTGAGTTAGGGAGGCATAGCTTGGGGACATTGTCTGCGAGGCTCAACATGCTCAGATTTCCTTAGGAAAAGAACCTATTGGATTTTATGAAGGTGGGGAGAACTTCATCCTCTTCAAAGGACGTACCATGGTACCTGTGGCACTAGAGGAGGAGGTGTTGAGGTAGTTCTATACATCCCCTATAGTGGTACATCCTGGTGTGAAGAAGATGTACTTGGACCTCTGGTGTCAGCACTGGTGGCCAAGGATGAAGAAATAAGTGGCAGAGTTTGTTTCTTGATGCATCACTTGTCAGTAAGTGAAGGCCGAGCATCAGGTTCCTATAAGCTTAGAGCAACCACTAGATGTGACGAATTGGAAGTGGGATTGAATATACATGGACTTTGTGACAGGTCTTCCATGTACATCCATGGGGAATGATTGTATCTGGGTGATCCTTGACTGACTCACCAAGTTGGATAAATTCCTACCTATTTGAGAGCAGGGATAAATAAAGAATTTGGGACACCTCTATGTACAAAATATTGTGTGTCTTCATGGGGTGCCATCGATGATCGTCTCTGATCATGATGCACATTTCCCATCCTGGTTATGGAAGGGATTACAGGAGTCGTTTGTGACTCAACTATGTTTGAGAACTGCCTTTCATCCTCAGATGGATGGTAAGATAGACCAGACCATACAGACACTAGAGGACAAGCTTTGAGCTTTCATCCTAGATTTTGGCCATAGTTGGGAGGATCACGTGCCCTTAGTGGAGTTCGTATTAAACAATAGTTATCACTCCACCATTGGTATGGCACCATTTGAGGCCTTATATGACCGAACTTTCAAATCACCTCTATATTGGACAAACCTAGGGGATTCAGTGCTTACCGGTCCAGAGTTGGTATGAGCTACCAATGATAAGGTGCAAATCATCTAGGCGAGAATGAAGACTTTGTAGAGAAGACAAAAGTCTTATGCTGACAGGATACAAAGACCTTTTGAGTTCCAGGAGGGGGATTATGTATTCCTGCGAGTCTCCCCTCGACATGGACTACGGAGATTTGGCCAAGACGGAAAACTATCACCAAGGTTTATCAGACCATTTCAGATACTTATGAAGATTGGCAAGGTGGCATACCGCTTGGCACTTCCACCGCATTTGGAGAGTGTGCATGACGTCTTCCATGTATCCCAACCAAGGAGATACATGAATGAACCATCTCACATCATCGACCATGGAAAGATGGACTTTGATGATGGGGAGATGTTTACAAAGGTTCTAGTAGAGATCGAGGATCAACAGGAGTGGGTCCTTCGTGGGATATCGATACCTCTAGTGCACGTTCGCTGAAAGCATGAGAACCTCCAAGAGAGAACTGGGGAAAGGGAGGCTTAGATTCATGCTCAGTACCCCCATTTGTTTTCTTAGTCTAAGTTATGGATTTTGGGGACAAAATGCCCTAACATGGAGAGAATGTAGAGAACTGTATTTTCCATGAATTTTTTTTAATTAAATATAATTATTATGAGTCTGAAAAAATTGATGGCGTGTGATTCCGAGGCCCGGTGTGCCTTTAATGAATGTATGAACTTTTTTAAGGTACGTTCAGTAAACGCAAGAGTGGCATTTTCTAACTTTTGAACTGGTTCTTATATTAAACATCCGAGGTCACCATTGAATCCACAACACTGAGATTCTCTTAAGGAAGAATTCACTTCAATAGGAGTAGGACTGTAGAAATTTTTTTATTTTGGGACTTTTTTTAAAAGAATAAATAAAATAACTTTGTTATTTGATATATTTCATTATTTTCCTACAATGGACAAACAGTAACGTGGGACTAGAATTTTGTCAAGACATTAAATGGCTTGACCCTTGAATCCTAATTAACAACGTTGTTGGGAATGAAAAAGGTTCCAAATTAATAAACCCTCATAAATCTCACGAGTATTAGACACCCTCCCCCTATCCAATTTATATAGATCTTGGGGAGATGTATTGTAACTACTTCACAAAGAAATAAAGTGATGAAAAAGTGTTGAGATTCCAAACCCTTGGAGGATGGAGCCATTTCATGCAGGAGGTGATGGGTGACACAGAACCACAAATCGAAGGATGATGTATGAGCGATATCGTTGGAAGCTTGTTGCAGGAAATATGAATGCCAACGCTTCCTCGATCGAGGGTATCCTCTATCATTCTTGAGGTAGGGATCTTTTTATTGTTTAATTCAAGTGATTATTGAATCCTTTAATCCCCCCTCATGATTAGAAGCTAACGCGGAGGGCGCATGCCTAATGAACCTGACTCGGACCCTCTACTACATTTGTACCCTTGAATTCTCAGTGGAAGACTACCAGCGCGGTGGCACCAATCGACTAAGATCGAGGCGGTGCCCTATCATGCACCACAAGAGGAGGCCACTACACTAAGATGTGGTTGTTAGCTGAGTGGCTGGCCATAGTGGAGGTGCTGCGTGCCATCGCGCACCTCCGTTGAGCAAGGGGCTATGGTCGAGGCCACGATAGGTTAATGAGGTGGATGACACACCAGCCGGCTGCGGAAGATGAGGGTGGCATGACCAACACGCTGCCGATGAGAAAGGGGCCACAGATGAAGCCACTGTGGAGGAGGAACTTGCGCCTCCTGCAGGTTTCACAGTGACCGGGAGGAACCCATGTGGCACCACTACTTTGCAAGCTGAACGTCTTCTGCACTGTTCTGGAGATCGAGGGTCTCACCCCCCCTCGCGTCGGCTTGGGAGGACCCCACCTAGGGTCGGACCGGAGAGTCGTGCCCCTCTGTGGGCCAGGCCACCCCTTGCAGGCCAGGCTTCCCCTTGTCGTCCAGGCGGCCCCCTTACAGGCCGGGCGACCCCCTTACAGGCTAGACATCCCCTTACGGGTTGGGCCACCCCCTTGCAGACTGAGACGGACCTTGAACCAATGTTCCATGCCCATCGCACCCCATCCCAGACTGGGTTGGGTCAGGTCAGTCTGACCGGGTCGGAGCAGACCCGGGACCAAACTAACCCAGAAACACTTAAAGGGTCATATCATGGGAACTAGACGTCCATTTGACGAACCATCTACGATGCTAGGATCCATAGATCAAGACTGTCCTTTTGGTATACTCCACATGAGGTTTGGATAAAGTTGGAGTATGAATGGATTAGATCAAACTCGAATCCAACTAGGTCCTCTGAACTAAACAACCTATAACTCACAGACCGGACATCAGATTAACACAATATCTATCACATAGGGACCCTTACGACATGTCAGTCCTTTGGGTTAATCCTTTATAGAGTTTAGAGGAGGTAAAGGTACATCCAATATCTCGAAGGGAAGATTCTACAGAACTCAAGCGCATTGGGTGAAAGGAATCATGTGGCATGATGTAATGTGAAGAAAGAACATCAATCCTGTGTGGGTCAACATCAGTTGATCATGTGTGGGTCACCTTCTATCAGATCTTGTACGGGTCTACACTCAGCAATCCTATGTGGGCCAGCTTATACCAATCCTATGTGGGTCAGATCCTATGTGGGTCAGCAGGGGATAGTACCTATTGATCTTGGGTGGGTCAATAGTAGTGCTTCTTAATAGAATAAGATGATCCAGCCTTACGAATAATCATCTGTACTTCTATACTTGAGTTATACCTGATTATGAACTGAGTCATTTAACTTCATGGTGTTATCTTCATGGTGTTACCTGTGTGGTACTTCTACCTTCGTGGTGTTGTCTTCACAATGTTACCTATGTGGTACTACTATCTTTGTTGTGATACCTTTGTGGTACTTCAACCTTTGTTGTGTTGTCCTCATGGTGTTACCTGTGTGGTACTTCTATTTTCACGGTGTTACATGTGTGGTACTTCTACATTAATTATGTTATCTTTGTGGTATTCTTTCCTTATGTATGATAATAGTATATATTGATAACTTAGGTATATATATGGGAATATACCTAATTAAATATGGTTTCTATTGCTTTGCGATTTGAGATCAAGGTCTTGCTTTGTGGTAGTTTCCTTTGTGGAACTCTGGGAGACCCACGGGGGTCTTGGGGTTCCTACTGAGTATCTTTATACTCACTCCTGCATGGGATACGTCTTCACCTTGATGTTTCTTGTGTAGACGATGAATGGTATTAATCGAGGTTGAGGTATTTTGGACTAGATGGTGCTCAGAGGTGGATATTCGGCATGACGTGATGCAGGGACTACTGATCGTGAGCTATACTTACCCTTCAGGTAGGATCCTCGGTGGACGATCCTTGAGCAGTTTTTAACTTTTCAGTTGTATTTTTATTTTCAGTTGTACTGGTACTTTTCAGTTGGGCTTCTATTCCCACCTATTTATGTTCAACACACTTTTACTACAACAATTTACTTCATGGTAGCTTCTTGTTGTGTTCATGGACTATGTGTCTGTACTGGTTAAAAGGAGATGCCTTCTCATTTTAGGGATACCCCTTTCCAGTGTTAGTCACCATCCCCTGGACTATGGAAGTTATGATAGGGGTATTCATGACACAGGTTCAAGGGACGGGTCGTGACACAAAAAAGGGAATAAAGAAGAAAGAATCATGAGGAAGGTGATTTTTGTATCTAAATCAATTTAGAGATGAACTTTCTGTACATAAAAGTATGTTAGATCATAAAATTACATAAAAAATTCAAAAATATAATTGAATAAAATTTTTACATAATACACAATGTTATTATAATAAATAAACACTCTAAACGACGGTGATCCAAAAAAAGGAGCCTAACTTTCATTTCAATTTCAAGACATGTCAAATTAATTATGTTTAAATATGAGTTATCAAATAAGTCGGACCCATGTCAACTTTCTAGAATAGTTGGAGGTTTAAAGTGTGAACATTTAATATCATTTAAAAAAAACTAATATATAATTTCATTATAAAAATTTTTTAGTAAAAAATAAATAAAACATATGTTTTTATAAAATAAAGTGAGTTTCAAGAGATATGAGGAAAGGTTATCACTAAATGTTTATGAAAAACTTTTCAGGTACATTTCTATTAGAAGTTCATCTAGATTTAGAGAATTTTTTGGTTGAGGTTTATAGAACTCATAGTTACCCTATAGTCCCTAAAGTGGATATCATTCTTAGATTTCATTTAAATATAAGGATTTTGAACTATGGTTCCTCTAAAATGATTTGAATACCCTAACTCCATCAAAATTTCAGAATTTTACCCCCATTCCTAGAGTAATAATGACACCCTAAGGTTCTAATTTATTAAAAATGTGAGGTAACTCTTATAAAATATAGATTTTACAATACCAATTATATATCATTATTGATAAAATAAATGTACATATATTGGATTAAAAAAAGATATAGTTGTTTTATAAGCTCTTGAATTTACCCCATAAATGGTTAATCTCATTAGAGTTTCATAATGTGAGGTATTGTCAATGTACCAAGTTAAATTCATAACATTGATTTGTTTTGAATATAATACTTCATTTTCTCCAAATGATGGATTAAATTGTATTATCCTTATTCTATATAGTTGTATCTAACATATTTATAGATCAACCTACCACATTTTTTCTAAATTGGATGGAATTATTTTTTAATATGTGAAATCATTGTAGTTTTGTGCTTAGTCTTCAATGTAGTTTGGCCTATTTTCTCTTAACTTCATCTTGGGCTATCCCAATTACCTCTAAATAGAATGAAAACACCAAAAAATTGAAAATTACTTTTTTGATAATGTTTACCATTATTTAATAGAATTAAATGATAATATTAACGGATTAATATATTTACAATTTATAATAAAAATGTGTTTTAAAATAGTTGTGTGAGGGTGGAATAAAATTGTGAATTGAAATGCGATCCGATTATCAGAGGCCATGATATAGAAGGGATAATAACATATAAATGATATAAAAATAAGGGATATTGAAAACTGAATCTCTATATTGGGAGGGTCTATACCTAATATACCTTCTTTGATCATACTGCATGGAATTTGAGTTGACTTGGACATGGAAACCATTATGTCCATCCCAGTGTATTGAGGCACACTAGAGCCACACTCCCTTGAACGATACTAAAAACACTATATTTAAACACTGGATTTGATATGTCATGATATTGACATAAATTTATTTTATAACTTTACCATAAGTTAAAAATAACATCTAAAAAATAATAAAAAAATACCAAGGTCAAAAGTTTTAGTGTCTTTGAGGATCAACTAGATAAGAAACTTATTTTATGATACATATGAACTTTTTTACATCTTTGAACTGTACTAGATTCACTTTTAGATAACTCATAGTTTATACTCCTATTTATAACCTTTTGAAAGAGAACATAATAAAGGAGTTAACTAGACTTCTCAGTAAGGGTAAATATAAGTGATAACAATCAAATATCATAAGTGAGTATAAGATTAGTATATGAGTATAATGAGGAAGAATACAATATTTATTCTTAAAAAATAATAGATAATATATCATAGATTAAGGAATGAGATAACATAATAACATGTCATATAATTTCTATATATCAAATAGGAACAACAATAATAACATGGATTAGAAGAAAAAAATAAACCTAAATAATGAGACCATATCATAAAAGTAAGGAATATCATAGAAAATAGACATAGATTTGAATTTTGAAATATGATAAAATAAAAATAATCTTATAAATGTGTAACAATCAGAAATATATAAAAACATTATGAATAAACTCATTATTCTCATTCCTTAGTGAACAAACACTTTATGTCCACACCTAACCATCTCATGAGATATCAACTTCAACCAATGAATCAGAGGGATTTAAAAGAACCAAAATACCTCAGGGATTTATCAAACCCAAACTATATCAAGGTTCTATTTGACCCAAACTATATCATGCATTTATGGGACCCAAACTATATAAGATATTTATTTAACATAATCCATATGAGGGATTTATCATACACAAACTATTTTAGGGAATTATCTAACCCAAATTATTATAGGGATTTAACAGACCCAAATCATATTAGGCCTTTATCATACCCAAATAGAATTAGGTATTTATCAGACTCAAACCTTCCAATAATGATAATCTATATACATGTGTCATATATAGAGAATCAATCTAATATTATAACACAAATAACCTATGTAATAATTTCCAAATGGTCTCCAATAATGTGAAATAAAATGTATATCAATTTTCACAAAAAATTCAATAACCCGAAAATTGTTTTTCATAAAATAATTTAGATGATTAATCATAAAACCTAACTACATGGGAGTTATATATGTTATGGTCAAAGAGGAATTTATGTGTAATGATCATATTATAAATCACTCTTAATAAAAAATTTGAAAAATCACTTTTCAAAATTCATGAAAAATCCATAAAAATTAATTCTTTAAAATGAAATAATTTGTGGTTGATAAATCCAAAAATTCCCCTTAAAAAATATTTCATGAAATTAATAAGATAAAATAAATATATTTAAAAAAAAAACTTTGAGGATACATCAAAACTCTAAAGAGTTCATTCTTAGAAACACAAGCCTTTAAAATCCATTTTTAAAATTAAAAATTACATTTAAAATCAATATTTAAATTTATAATTATGATTATTTTAATGATTAAAGTCATAAATAGTTAAAATAATTTGTCAAACAATTTTCAAATATGAACAAAAATATTTATAAAGAAGAAAACTCACACAATGATAGAACCCATAAAATAGTTTTTAGAATTTCTTTTACCATACTCATAAAAGATGAAGGTATGTGTCAAAATTAAAATTTATTTTCAATATAGAGGATGAGAAAATACCATGAAATAAAATAATTGGGTTGAAACAACCAATAATGGAAGTAAAATTCTCAACAATAATGATTATAACTCAACAAATGTTCTGTTAAAGAAATACTCTTATAAAATTTGTATCCTTTGAATCTAAGGATATATAAATAAAGAATATGATATATCTCTTTAAACCACATGAATTTTGTGAATATGGAAGAAAAATTAACTTTTTATAAACCATAAATATATATGATGGTGTGTAATAAAAAATATGTCCCATGAAATTAAATTTGAGACAAATTACCACTTACCTTGTATTTATGCTTAATTGAATGCCCTCTAACTTTGTTAAGAACGTGATATTTTTTTTGGAAATATCCTTTGAAATAAATTCAATAGGACTATGATTGAAAGAAAAAAAAATTAAAATAAAATGAAAATGTATTATAAAAATGGTGATTTGAAAATTTTAAAATCATTTTATTAAGCTAAATTTCTGTGGTTTATAAAAGTTAATTTGAGTCTAATTTCCCATAACATGTAAAAATAGTTTTAAAAAATATTTTTTTTAAAATTCAAATTTATATGCAGGTTAAAATTATCAATTTTATTAACACCCAGGACATAATTTTTTTTATTATAAAACAAATAATAGTTTTTGGTCTTTTAAAGAAATCCAAAACGAAATTTTTTCCTTAACAATGTTTAATTAAAATCGAAGACCCAAAACTATTTTTAAATTGGAAAACATAAGTTCCAAAAAATTAATAATAGGATTTATATGTTCAAAATGATATTATAAAACACATATTAATACCCATTAATTAAATATTTAAGCAATTAAAAGGATTTATAAACCTCTTGGTCTTTCTCATATACTGATAAAATCAAAAAATTTATAATTTTGGTAAAAAATGTATTCTTTCACTATTGAAATAATAATAAATTATTTTGAAAAATAAAAATAATTTTCCCTAAGACAATATTTATATTATAAATAAAAAATAAAGTTAGTTTTTTCAAATTAAAACTCTAAAAAATTTAAATTTATATTTAAGAAAAAATGATATATATTAAGGAAGATTGATTTTGTTGATAAATTCCTTTTTAAAAATTTAAGGTTATTAATCCTATTTTGTTTGAATTTGTAATTTATTAGAATTATTTTATTTTATTGAGATTTTATTATCATTAAATTTTATTAAGAATATTATTCAAATATTTCATGACTAGTTTTAGTTTGGTGTTTCATGTGAATCAATATATTAATCCAATGTTCCTTTAAAGGAAAATATATTTTCTAAAATTTTCTGGTGTTACAGTCCCTCTATTGAATTAATTAATTTACATCCTTGAAATTTTAATTATCACTTACTAATTAAATATAAAAGGGTTTCCATAATTTATACATTATTTAAGATTACATTTTTAATGAGGATTAATCCTCACTATCTTTAGAATGACAAGTGAACTCATATTTTTCAACAAAATAGGAATATAACTAATTTTGGGTTTTTATTAACCATTGGTTCTAAATACCTTAATATAATGAGAGTAGTTTTTCATGTAGAGTTTATAGTCATCCTTAAAAGGTGTAAAGAAGTTGATTTTTTGATGTGATTTCAAAATCTTGGCAATTATTTTGGTATCTATCTTATGTGTTCAAATCTATTCCTATATGACATCAAATTTTAGTAATGGAGGGATAAAAATATTTTATTAGAAAAACATGAATATAAACATATATTAGGGAGGAATTATATACATGGTATATAATAATTGTACAAATAGAAGTTTTTTAATAATAAAACATATTTTCATTGATTTCATGATATTATATTTTTAGTAAAAATTCTAGGTATATAGAAGTAGGTTAAGAAAGATACGAATAAAACACCTGAAGTTCTTGAGTGGGTGATCAATGATCCTCATTCTATATCATTTTTGGAATATAGTTCTTTAGTAGTGTTTATAAAGTCTTTTTTTCTAATCATGGATGTTGATTGTGGCTATCATATTTATTATCCCTTAAATTCGGTAATTGACTTAGATAAATTTTTAATTTTAACACATTTAAGACATTTAACTATTAGGGGTATCTCAAGAAGAACCCTATTTCCTTTCATAGTGTCCACAACATTCTTCAGTTTTCCTCAATAATTAGTTTATCTATACCCTAATTTTACACACAAAAAACATCTCCTGGTTCCTTGGAGGTGTTTTCCTTGGGGGTTTTACCACATTTTTTGACATGGAGGAAATTTAATATACTTTCCTCCATTATCTTCATCATCTAAAAATTCATGAGACTCTATCATTCTCTTCATTTGTGTGTTTGGAACATAACTATGTTCATATTGTTAATCGTAATTTGTGACATTTTGTTATAAATGACTACATTATTTATCACTCTAGTTATTATCTCTATAGGTTTCATGTTGATACAATATTTATAAATTAAAACTGAAAATTTTTACCCATTAGAATTATTTCATTATTATTTACTTCAACAAAATTCACTTCATTTTAACACAGGTTTGTTTAGGTTGAGTTCTCATATATTCCTTAACCTAATTCCATAACATAATAAATATTAAAAAATGGATTTTAAATAGAATGTGATAAACCAAAGAATATAAACTAAGTGTGTTTATAAAGGTGTATATTCTTACACCCACCCTCCAAGCACTAAAGTTAATATTGAGTTGATGTTCAAAATTTTTTTATGGTGACCACACTAAGGAAAATTTCTACCACAACCATATCCAATACCAAGTATCCAAAAAGGGATATAATTATTAAGTGAACTATACAATCTCTACTTTACCAAACCATCGAGATGTTATCCTATACTTATACATATAACATTGAGTTATCCCTAAGGTTTTAACTAATGTTCTATTTTCTTAAACTCAAAAATAACTACATTAATCCTCAAAACTCTATAATACCTACTTTGATACCAACTAAAAAACCCCAAACCCTCACTCATGAGTATGGTTCTAAAAACACTATTTTAAAATTGTATAATTCAAAAAAAGTGAGACTAACTTATCATTATTTTACAACATTACTATACACTAAACCTTATATCTCAAAAAATAATCACACAATATAAAGAACATATGGTTTAGTGTCTTTGAGGATCTGATACATAAGAAACTTATTTTACGATACCTATGAATGATTATCTATATCTAAACTACACTTGAACCACATGTAGACATCTCTTTGGTTCTACATATCTTTATAACCCAAGGAAAGAAAATATAATCATGGGATTATCTCGAATGCTCATTAAGGGTAAAAATACTAATAAAAACCATTGATTATAATTGAGAATAAGATAAGAATATGGGTATAATAAGTGAACATAATAATTCTAGACAAAATAATGAATATATCTTAGATAATGCCATAATTCATTGAAATACATAAGAACATTTCATAGAATTTCCATATATAAAAGAGTCACAAAAATAATAACGTATCATAGATGAATAAAAAAACATAGAAAATTCATGAGATAATATCATTTAACTATTTAATATCATAGAAAATATTCATAAATATGGAATGCGACATCAATTTAAATGAACAAAAACAAAAAAATCAAGAATAATAATAAGCATACAAAAAACATGCAAGAAAACTCATTTTTCCCACACCTATGTGAAAAAATTCACTATGTCCACACTTGATAATATCATATGGTGTAAAATTTATGAAATTAATTAGTGGTCATTAATAGACCCAAACCATCTCAAGTCATTATCAGTCCCAAACTGTCTTAGGGATTGATCAGACACAAATCATCTCAAGGATTTGTGGGACCTAAACCAACTCTGGTCTTTTTTAGACGTAAATAATCTCAAGGATTTATTTAACAAAAATGATATCATAATTATAATCCATACAGATTTGAGATATAGAAAAAATCAATCCAATAAAAAAACATGAAGAATCTAGGTGAAAAGGGGTTCATATCATTTCCAAATTATCTTTGTTATCATGAATTCAAATATAGATCATTCATTAACAGAAATTGAATCACACAAAAGTATATTTTCATAAAATAATTTAGAAGGTAATTTATAACATAAAAATCCATAGGATTTAGATCGGTTGATGTAAAATATGAAAATAAAAGTGAAATGATTATTAGGTAAATCACTTTAAGAAACAAGTAGAAATATACCTTTTAGAAATTCATTAAAATTCTATAAATATGTATTCTTAAAAAAATAATTTGGTATTGATAACACATTTTAAAAATTATCTAGAAAATGAAAAATAATTTTACAAAAAATGTATAAAATATATAGTTATCCCAAAACATTCTCTGTGATGGTATAAAAACATTCAAGAGTACTTTTTGAAAAATAAAATCCGTTAAAAATAATTTTTAAAATGATGAATTTATTTCAAAATAAATATTTTATATTCAAATAATATTTCATTTAGTTTTTAAAATAAAAATGAGTTTAAATCATTTGGAAAACTATTTTAAAACATGTAATGTAATGTTTATAAAGGAGAAAGATCTTATGGTGAGAGAAAATGTGGAATATTTTTTTAATAAAATATTTTTCTCATACATGTAAAAAAAAGTTACAAGCCACATTAAAAAGTCATTATATCTAGATAGGAAAATAAACTAACATTTAATAAATTATTATTATTTAAGTAACCAATACTAGGGGGAAAATGAACAAGAGGTATAATTATAACTAAATTAAGGGCATTGAACTAACAATGACACTTACAAAATAGTTGTCCTTTGAATCAAAAAAAATTAATGAAGGAACCTGATATATCTATTCAAACCCTATGGAGGTCATAAATATAAAATAAAACATTCATTTAGAAGTAATAACCCAAATAAAATATATATTGATGTATAATAAGAAATATGTCTTACTAAATTAAATTTTAGACATATAACCACTAACAATGTATTCCCTCTAACTCGATTGTGCTCGAACCTCGTTGATAACATAAAATGCCTCTTTAAAATATCCTTGGAAATGGATCCCTTAGGCTATCTAATCAATTCAAAAGGCTTATAGATACGAAAAATACATATAAAAGGACAAAAATGGAATAGTTTTTGGATAAAATTGAAAGGGATTTATGTGGTATAATGGTGTGAAAGTGTTAACCTATTATAATTGAAGAGAAGGGTAATTTTTCTAGTACCCAATAATTTTAAATAATGTAATGTTACTATTACAAGGGACAATGGTTCTATACATCAAAAATATGAAGGGGAAAATTTTATTGGTCCTTGTATATTCTCCGATATTCATTATGAAGACATATTAAAGTAATTTAATGATATTTATTTTTTAATTTTTTAATTTTACCCAAAATACTTTCTTCTTGGTAATAAAATTTTAATATCGAAAAATTATTTTAATCAAAAAAATTTAAAAATGAACTTGTTACCTAATTTTTACATTATAATTAAAAATTTTAAATATTTTTATTGAATAAAACATATATTATTTTGGAAAGTAAATTTTAGAATAATCAAACAGAACTTGTATGAACAATTTTTAGAAAAAGTTAGTTTTTAAGATAAAAATTTATATGTAGGTAAAAATTATAAATTTTATTAACATGCATGAAATAAATTATATATTTATAAAAAAAGCTTATATTTATTTCAAAGTAATACAATATGAATTTTTTTAATAAAAATTATTAATTAATGAAAATACTTAATGCTTTTTTAAATTGGAATAACAGATTACTTATGTTATAAAAATTAAACATAAGTTTTATATGTTCTTAGAAACATTATAAATTACAATTTTTACTCTATAAATTAATTTTTAATATATTAAATGTTTTTAAAATCTTTAAAATCTCTTATATATTGATAATGTCATAAAATTTAAATTTTTGGTAAATACCGTTTTTTTTTCAATATTCACATAAAAAACAATAATTTCAATAAAATCTCAAAAACTAAACCAAGATAAAATTTAAATTCTTAATAAAAGAATGAATTTAGTTTTTTCTAATTCAAATTAAATGATTTTTAGGTTTATATATTAAATAAATAGAAAATATATAAATGATTATTTTTATTTTAAAATTCATTTTTAATAAATTATTTTTAATCTCTTTTATATGAATTTAAAATTTATTAAAATTATTTTTTTCTATAGATTTTATTATTATTAAATTGTATTAATAATATTCATCTAATATTTTACAACATTTTTTAGTTTGGTGTTTCTTGTTAAACTATCTATCAATAAAATGTATATTGAAAGGAAAATATATATTCGAAAATCTCAAGGTGTTACCGGTATAGAAAGATTTATGGTATAAAAGAAACTTTTGGGAATGGGATGTTGTATATAAGTGTTTGGGAATTTAATTCCTATCATTTTAAAATTAGGGTAGAATATAGAGTTTTCATGGTGCAACAACCATCTTATTCAACCCTGTATGTCATTATCCAATATACTTACTTATAATTCAAATGAAAAAGTATATATACAGAAACCCATTTTGGAATGAATATCAATTAACAAAAATTTATCCATTACAAATAAAAATTTCTATCATTATAATTAAATTATTTAATAACTAATAGATAAATAGAGATGCTTAAGTATTAAACATTATTTACAATACCAACACAATGATAATAACTATTATAAAAATAGAAATCGTTAATGATACATAGTTTTATAGAGAATAAAATATAATTTCACTCAATTTTATAAATTCTAGACTAAAAATGTATCAAGTCATCATATATTAGGTACTTTTCATTTTTTAGTGGCATATTGTACAATAACTAAGATATATTTTATATAGCGATTTAAAGATTATATAAACCCTTGGGAAAAATATACATAATATTAAATGGGAGATAACTCATAAATCTGTCATAAAATATGGAAATGATTATATATTGCATCATTTATTAACATTTTAAACTCAATGTCTCCCATATAAAACTAAATCAAGGAATAATGGTTGAATTTTATTATTAATTTTAAATTTATGTTTATTTTGAAAATATGTTTTTATCATTTAAAATTATATAATAAAAAAATATTTACAATTGAAAAAATTTAAAATTAGTTGATATCCTTATATAAATCATTTAATATACAAAACTTAATACCAAAATATAAACACATTATGTTTTTAATTTTTTATCCTATTTATATTTATGAATTTTATATTTTTTTAATGAAGATGTTATTTTTAAAAATAATTTTATAAGTTAAATATTTTAAACCCTTAAAAAGAATATTTACCCCTCATGTAAATTAAATTGATTATTATTATTATTATTATTAATTTTTATATTTTATTTATGATTTTTTTGTAAAATAAAAATATGTTTATATAAAATATCACCTCCTTACCTCAATCTATCCGAACCACTTCCTCATTATTGATGTAATTATTAACAGTGGGTAAATGAAATATAACTTATTCAGGTTGTGGTGAATAATAATGATCACTTTAGGAAAATATGATAATTATTATAGAGTGGTACACTCAGGTGGAACATGGTTTTTCTATATAGGGTTTTATATTAGACGTCATTTTTCACCTGTATAGAAAAATGTAAGAAGAAATAGCCAGAATGATATAATTTAGGTTTTACCACTCAAATGACACCTAAATTTATTCCTAATCATTAAATCATACAATAAAATACATAACCATAGACAAACAAGGAAATTTGAGCACCAAAGTCCCTGAAAAACCAAACAGTGTGTAATAAGACATTATTAACAACATTATTGGGTAATCTAGGAACAACAATCACTAAAAAAAGTTCAACATATAAAAACACGTGTCATGGGTATAAAAAAATATAATAAAAACAAAGGTTATTATAAATAAATAGGATATGAACCTTGGTTTTTTTATAGATAGATGAAAAGGCATGTATTTGAAAATGTGGTAAAAAATAGAATGTTTTGTAAAATTTAGTTTTCAAATCAATTTGAAAATAGTAAACCAAGTAGATTTTATTCAAGATAATAGAATATAATGAGATCATTATTTTATTTCTAATATAATAATATCATAGTTTTGAAAATAGTTTTATCTTCCTCTCAATATTTAATTAATTACATAAAATAATATATTTTAAGGTATCTTCCTAGGCTGAAATATATGTTAAATATTAATCTAGAAGTAATCACTACATAATCAATCCTCCTTCTTATTTATGTGTAATTATTTGAATTACACAAAAAAATTTAACAATTCAAAACTAGTTAATAAATACCCAATACTTTTTTAGTGTTCTTGAACTATTTAAAGGTAATTCACTACCTTCCCACATATACTATAAATTTCTAGGCACATAACCAATCAGTCTATCTGATTCCATCGTATAAAAAATAAACTGAGTGGAGTGATAATTTTGATTCAGAAACCATGGAATAACAAAATAAAAAAGGTAAATAATTCACACATAATAACAATTAAAATAATAACCTTCCACTATATTTTGAAATCAATAAATATATAAGAGGTTTTATTCATTGAGGTGGGCACACAAGAAATAAAATTGGGTCTCCTTCCCCAACATAATCACCAGATTTTTTAGGCCACCATTTATAGGTAAAAACCATGTGGATAGATGGAGAGGAATTAAAAAAACAATTTGTGAAAACTACTAAAAAATTATCGTAGAAAACTATAATTATTTGTTATATTCTCTACCTTTTTTATATTTCCATCCTTCATCTTGGTCAATAGTATAGATATTTATTCCATTTGAATTTAAATATATTCCAATGTTTTTTGGTTCCAAGTCAATCTTCATCCTAAATTTATTTCCCATAAACTTTTACAAATAGATAAATTTTAAGGTATTATAAATTCTAAAATGTGTCAAGATTTAGAGCATAAATTTAATATATATTTATGAAGTGTATGCCTAAAAAATAGATATGGAATAAGGATTATCCCAAATCTTTCTATGGTTCAATATAACAATTCACAGCTCAACATATGTTTTTTATAATTTTACAAAATATAAAATGTTTATTTATAAGATTAGTTCATAAGACAATTTATACATATGTGAGAGAAATAGTATTGAATGTATTAAATAATAAGAATGGATGAATTGGTGTATGTTCCTTTAATTTTTTATCCCTTTCTTATTTTCCTCTGTAAATTTTTAGGCGAGTGGATAATAATTTATCATCTCACACATTCATTTTTCATGGAAAACTTCCATACATACACACATAATGGTGACTAAACAATTAATAGTTTTACCTTTTCAAATGAAAGGATAATCCTTTGTGTGATATAGATAACCTACATTTACCCAAACCATTATAATCACATGTATGCAAAAACCCATAAGAATTATTCCAAATCCATGTAAGATGTCTCTGAACATTGTATATTGCATAATTCACTTCAATAACATTCTACCAGGTCTTTATACTACCTTATGATTTTTATCCAATAAATTATGTAAACAAAAATGGATCTATTAATGAATCAAAACACTTCCTTTTTTGTGATGTGTGGTTTTTTATTATTCTTATCTTACACGAATAACAATAAAAGAAACTCAATTTATTTTGTATGTAAAATAGTGAATATACACATTCTTCTTCACAATAATAGAAATATTCATCCCCATTTTTGTTTTCTCTTGTATTAGTATCAATGAATCCCTTTTTATGAAAATAAAATTTTAAAAAAAAATTCTTTTTCATTAAGTCTATTCATAATGTTGTTCTTAAAAATTATTATTAAATGTGACTCCCCTTTTTCTTCTTCTTTAATGAAAAACTATAGTACTAGTTTCATTTACTATATTAGTGATTTTTAGATTATGAAAAATTGATTCATGGTTGATTTTATCTGACTTATTTGATACTTAATGGTTTCTCAAATGATATATATTATCAAGTCTCACATTAAATCCTTTTATACTAGAATAATATGCATATATATAATAGTTTTAGTTATCTCCTTTATTTTTATTCTCTTTTTTATTTGTTCCACATAAAATATGAATAAAACATTTTGAATTACTATAACTGATAGTATTTGAAAATTAATTAAGTTATTTAATTTCAAAACTCTGGAAACACTTCTTCAAAAATATCTGAAATAGTATACAAAACATGAAGAAACAATTGAAATATATATTTAATTGAAGTTAAAATAATTTTTGGTATCATCTTCTATTTCATAAAACTTACATGAAACCCACATCATAAGTATAATAAATATTTGCATGGAACTATTCATTTATTAGAGATTGTAATAGATTTATCCTTTATAATGAAAAACACTTTGCAAATTTTTTTCCTTCTTCATCACCTGCTATAATCAAGATAGAAAATATCTTGATATTTGTTGTAATGATGACAATTTTGTTGAGCATAAATAGTCTCTATTTCTTATTTTATTCATTTATTGACATAAAATCTACATGGTGTCTACAATCAATATTTTTTGTTGAGTTGGATGGAAATCATTATAAATCATTAGATTAGCCTCTTTATTTCCCTCTATTACCTCTCAGGTTTCCCTAGTTTGTCTTATTGGGAGAGGGAGATTTTATTTGTCTGCTTTGGTATATAATCCTCTAATTTCTCTTCTCATACCTCTCTCTTATTATTTATTATCTTGCTATCACTTTCAATTTAGATTTAGTGTAATTGGATTGATTCCATTTGGCAGGTTTCTATTTTTGGTTCATGATTCTTCTTCTAGACTGATTCTCTCTCACACACATCTATATATGGAACCCATCTTCTAAGAGTTTATTCCCCATCACTATCCTTGTCATGAATCTTCATTGGTATTATATTATTTTTTATCCCCTTATTTAGTATTACATGAAATTCATGTATTAGTAGACCCCATTAATGAGTGGAATTTTCATTACTGATTGACCATGCTCCCTTATTTAGTGATGTATAACAATATTATTGGAGGGGTTTTTCATAAACTATTTGGTATTGAATTGTGTTTTTCCTTGCAGTATATGGTTTATCAAATGAGGTGGATTTTTTTTGGATTTTATTTTTCTGATGTGTCTTATAGGATTAACCATGGGGGTGTTGGTTTGTAAGCAGGTTATTCTCTTTGATTATTTTAATGGAGTTTATTTTTACAGAATATGTAGTGTATTATTTCTAGAATATGTAGTATATTTTTTTTCACAGATGCTTCCACTTATATATCATCTCTTTATTCATCTTCATTTTCTAATCTATCAGTCAGTATGGTTGGATGGTTTCAAAATAACTTTTGGGAAGTGGTAATTGATTAGTTTATAATTTTATAAGAGGTACATCTTTTATAGATGTTAGAGTTACTTAGAACACTTTTAATTTATATAGATTTTGGTTTCATTGGTTCTTAGGATTAATATATGTCTGTATATGTTTTTGTGCTATATTTTCTACTATGGTGAAATAGGGTTTCTAGGAGGGTAGACAGTGAGATTTAATGGTATTAGTTCAACCCTGGTTTCTATGGTGTCTTTACATACTTAGAGGTGAAGGAATTCTAGATGCAATGAATTTATTTATTCTTGTAGTTTAAGAAGTGATGTAGCTATCAGATTTGGGTGATGGTGATGGAGATTTTATATTGGCTAATGATGAGACTTTGGATATAATCCAAAATGAAGTGTCAATATGGTTCTTGTATTTCCTACCTAATTTACGGTCTAGCCACATGTTTCAGATGGAATTTTAATTTTCTTCAAAAAATTATCTATTTTAGTTTTATTTTTGAATTTTTTTGTTGATCAGGGAAATGTAGTGGCCCACATGGAACATAAGGGGAACATTGTGTATTTTTCCAGTTTTGTGTTCTTGTATTTATTTTATTGTTTTTATGGTTCCCATGAAACCTTAATGCAAATTATTTTAAAATAAAAAAAATAGAATTTTGATGCATATTTAGATCTACTATATGAAATTTTTTACATTATGAACTAGTCTAACATTATGATTTCTAAAAAAGAACTTATTAAAATTATAGCCGAACCTTACAATCTTAGAGGCTTATAATGTTAGAACCTTTACAATGATCTGTAGATAAAGATTTCAATGATCTGTAACCCTAAGAAGACTACACATGAACCTTATGAACTCCATATACTTTATGATTTCTATCACCAATATGATGATTTGTACATAGATACTTGACTATAGAACTATCATTGTGAATATTGATACTATTATATGAGGTTCCAATCATACATTGCTATTTTTTACAACATTTTTTTATAAGAAATTTTACCTCTTAAAACATTCATATCTCATATAAATTCAATATTTCATATGAGATTCCTAATTTTCTCATTCTGATAATATGAATTTAAAAATAAACATATTATAGCCTCAATATTCTTATTCCATTAACTAGTGAAAACTTAATTACATTTTTATTCTAGCGATATCAAGAAAACCATAAAAACCATAAAACACTTCATATGATTTAATACAGGACCCTTCTAATAATGATATCAAGATATATAGATGATTTTCTAGTATTTCCTAGCATTATATGAATATTAACTTCACAAAAATAATTGTGGTGTAAATTAAAATAAAATGGTTCCATTTTAACATGAAGCCATACATGTTTTATATGACGAATTGTACCCTATGTGCAATGATCCCACATCTGGAATTCATTAAATATTATAATTATTTTTTTACCTAGGCACTCTATAGTGGATTTTTCAATTAATTTCAATCCTCCCTACATTCTGGGTTTATTTTTTCACCCCACACCATAGATTCCACGTTCACTAAGTGCCATACATAGTGGGACGTTCTCTCCTTAGGAAAATTCCAACTCATTTTGACCTTCACAATTATCACTCAAGGATAGTTTACATTTTTTATTGGCGTACTATCTTTATGATATTTACTGAATTCTAGGGTTTTTTTCTAGCAATGATTTGGATATATGTTTTCTTATCAACTAAATATTTGTTATTTACATTGGAAAATAACATTACATAATTCCAAAATGCTTGAGAACCCAATTGTCATACATCTTGCCTTCTCCAAATAACTTTACTATTATTTTAAATGTATCTATTTTTATTTTTAACTTCTTATAAAAAAGTATGCAATCATCAAAAATCAAAAATTATTCAAATTAATTTTACTTAAAAATAAACTAATCACCAAAACTCCATAGGAAAGGACACATATTTTGTCAAATAGATTATGAAAAAACAAAAAACCAACTTCACTAATGTGTATAGAAAAAGTTATTCAAATAAAAAAGGTAGAAATATTATTAGGAACTCTTCTCAACATATTTGGGATATTTAACACACTTATATAGAATTATACATCAATATATTAAAACTAAACATCATTTAAAATCCATGATCATTGATATTTATTGAAAAAACAGAACACATATAATGTGTGCTCATCAATATCCTCATTTTTGATTTTTTTTTTCAACATCCACAGAAATGATATCTCAATATATACAATATTACTTATCTCTATAATATATAATTTCATAAAACCCTATCCCTTTCTCATAAGTCATTTGATTTTAATTTCTCATCCATAATGATATAAAATACAAAGTATATAAGAGAATAATATCAATTAGTACATAAGGAATGTGTAATTATCCATTTCATACTAATTCTATGTGATCTATGCTCATTGTAAAAAAAGAGGCTTTAATTTGTATAATAAATATATCTATAAAAAATTTAATATTAAACCAACTAAAATGAAACATTTGATAACTTTCTCAAATGACCTCCAAAAATATCAGAATGATAAAATAGATTTTACAAATTATGATAAAAATTTATCAATAAATATATTACCCTAAATTTTTATACCCAGTTTAACATATAGGTAAAAAACATACAATAAAGACTTAAACTTAAAATAATTTTTTTTAACTTTATTAAATATTATTATCTACATCATTAATAAAAAATTAATTTATTTCCTTTATATTAAACATTTTATTTGGTTTCCATGATTGAGAGAATAATAAATCAACATTTTTTATGACATCTAATCAAGAACCATATAAAATAGTCATCTTTCCATGAAATAGTAATATTTAAACCTTGTTCATGATCATCTTCACTTGTATTGCCCTCATGTAGTCACTCTAAACCATATTTATCATGGCGTAACTCTTCTATAAATAGACAAAAATATATTCTATTTAGAGAATTAAGGAAAAAGGATTAATTTATGTAGCTATATAGATTTGATTGCTACCACATCTTCACCAAGGATAATATTCTTCAGTAAATACACATTATATTAAAAAATGTGTGATACATATTGAATAATTTATTCTTTAGTTTTATTTCTTGTATTGATAGTATACACTACTTCTTTATTCTTATGATGAGAATATGCTTCACCATAAGTTCCCTGCCTTTTATGTACTGATACAAAAAAAGATAAGGTAATAAGGTTGAGGTTTTTGTTCCTTAATGTGAACATAAAAGTTGAGTGGATTTTCTCTTCCAAGTCGCGAAATTTTCACTAATAATCATACTTTCACATTTGGTTTTTACATTTTTATTTTTCATTAGGTAGCATGGAATTATTCTCAATTTCTATTTCTTTGTGCCGAAAATATATCTTGTTGTAAGAGCTCATGAAAAATAAATTTTTAATTTTTTTTCATTTTTTTATTGTGTTTGAAATATATATAAACAATATTTAGAAACTAGACCAGCCATATTTATCCTCCAATATAGTTTCTCTAAGACTCTTAGTTGTTTTTTTCCTGACAACCTTTTAAAAATTTGGATCCTTCATATGTAATCTCTTATTTTACATTGGAATGATCTTTTTCTTTTATTTCCACCATCTTACCTAGAATTATCTAAACCTATTACCCGGAAAAATATAAAATATTAAAGTATATTTTCAGCCTTTTATTAATGTATAAATGGGTTCTTAAGAGTTTATTTTACTAAATTAATCATTTTTTAATTCATACATTTACCTTATACTTTGATTTTGTTTTCTTATATAAAATTAAAAAAATCTATTACTTGTTTGAGTTTTTCTGTATTGTTTTCTATAATTATAATATACAATTATGTTTTCTTGTTACTCCTATTGGTCTTCCTAGAATTTATTAAAACTATATTATTTTCCTACTTACTATATATGGATAACTAAATATTCTTCATGCAAATAATCTAGGTAACATTTTTCTTTGAAACTTTATTCAGATTCTTTACCATGTTTGGATTTTATTATTTCCTGATATAATTTTTCAATTTTTATTTTTTTGTTATATGATTAATTATGAATATACCATTCAATTGATCTCTTCTATTGTAAAAACCAAATTGATTTCCATGTGTTTCAAACCTTTTCAATGTAGACATATTTCTATCTTTAATCTATTGATGTTATAACAATATTAATTCCACCCCCAATATAAATAATACATAACTTTTTTATGCATTTATATATTGTACCAAAAATTATATGCTCTATATCTAATCCTATTTTGGAACCATAATTTTTATATAAACAAATATCTTCTTTCATTGAATTTTAGGTTTTCTGGAAGTTATAGAGTTGTAAGTAGGATGTTTTCTGGTAATTGTTTTGATTGATTAGCCTCTACAAAGGGAATTGGTATTTTTATAATTTATGCCATATATAAATGATGTAATTTTAGATTTCATCCCATTTTTCTTCATCTATTTTATTTTATAGATTTTAATTTATACCCTTATTTATTTTAAAAAAATATTTACAATAACCATTAGAAATTGAAATCAACTGTATGTTTTGTTTGAGGCTACTATAGAAAAGTCACCATATGATTTCATGATATTATTTATATATTATAGATGAATATTTCACTATAATCATCCTTAAAATAGTGTGTGGATAAAATATTCTTTTTAGAAAATTTTCAAAATTCCACTAGGTTGATTTTATAATATCACAGATTTACATTCAAATCAAGAAATATTATATTTAGAATGATATTATAGTATTCATGTGATACCAAAATATATTAAAACTCTTTCTTAAAATTATAAATTAAATATTCATTCATTTAATTTTTCTATTCTATCCAGTTATGAATTTCGGGACCCCGAACATAGTAACCTAGTGCTAGTGGCTACATTATTACATTGTCCCTAAATAAAAGTATTCACATCATAAAAGACAAAATAATTTATTATTTTTGAAGAAATAAATAAGCACATGATTCCCGTTTTTAGTATGGAAATTTAAAATAGATCATAGTGAATATAAATATTCTACATCATTGAAATCATTCAAATATTCCTTATTCATTTTATAGGGAATATAAGCAAAATAAGGATGATCTTAGATACATAATATGGGTTACGTAAAATGAAATATATCTTGAATATTAGGGAAAAAAATTATTTAAAAAAAATTATATAAAATTTTAAATTATTATTTAAATAATTGGGTGGTTATGATGAAGTAAAATTCTATTCACAATGACTACATTAAACAAATATAACTTTAATAATTTTTGTAGAAAGTCAAAAAGTTTATCATCCATAAAATTACAAGAATATTCTATTTAAACCATTTTTCAAAAATGTAAAATGTGGGTAAAAGTGAATTTAATAAATCATTGTAGATGATTTAAATCATTTTAAGGAAAATATAAATAAGTGAGAGAAATATTCCTTATCAAATAGAAAATAAAGTCAGTTTCATTGAAAACATTCATTCAGATTCTTGAGTACATAAAATATGAAAACGAAAGGAAAACTTATAATTTTCAAAAATAAAATCAGTATATGAAAATTTATTAGGTTAAAGATATAAATATAATACAACTTTCCCATGGGATACTTAATCCTAAATAATCTGAAATAACGATAAAATTATGAAATAAATCCTTACCGCTTTGGTAATTTTTGTATCATAATCCCCTTGAACTAAAGATGTTAAAATGAATTATTAAAAAACATAAATATAATGTAAAACTTGATATATCATATAAAAAATGGTATTATATGAACTGTATTAATGAAACAAGAGGTGAATATGGAATTTGTCTCATGAAAAAAATAGTGAAATGAGAAAACACTTACCAAGATTCTAGATTTGAAGTGAGAATTAGTAAATTAAGTGATTATGTGTAACAAATGAAAAAAACGTAGAATGAAACTACATATAATCAATGTTCATTTCACACATAATCGTGGAATAATATTGTTAATATGTATAAGTATAATACAACTAACAGAAATTTATTTAAGAAACCCCTTACTAGTTGGTAAATTTCATGTCAAATCCCCTTAGATAAAATAATTTCAATTGAAACATAAAATAACATTATGTATAATTTATTAATGATATAATATATAAAGGGGTATTATATTCACCATATAAAATATATTAGGTTAATAATAAAATAATAGGCCCCCGTGTATGAAATTTGAGATGAAACCCATTATCTTAGATTTGACACGTCATGTATGCTATTTATCTTCCTAAATAATAAGATTATTTTAATTATTTACATAATTAAGGACCTTTTTAAAGTTTATTATTCATTTTATTTTATTTATTATTATGTTATATTTAATTACAAAATCAATTAAGTTCACATCATAAATTTTGATGATATTCAATTCATATGTCCAAAATGAATTTGGTAGGATGACTATGGTAAAAGAGAACATCATTAAATAATATAAATAATAATAATATTGACATAAATTTCATTTTAATATAGAAATTATACTTTAAAAACCGACCATAAAATATGGATATGAAAAATGAACTATGTTACAATCACAAAGATAATAAGACCTACGTACGTATGAGTAACATTTCCATTTTTGAATGATTATGATGGAAAGAACATAAGTACTATTTTATGTTTATATAATGATAATTATATAGTAAATATCATATTATTTCTTTATATATTGCTATATATATCATCTATGTACTGTGGTGATGAAAACTAAATCACATCGCTTTATAGAGGTGGTAGTCCATACATACGCATGAGTGATGTTATAAATTTTCAATGAATGGAAGGGTAAGAAAATATATGTTATATTAAATTTACAAATTATAAAAATTTCATTAATATTATATATTAATTTTTAATCCATAATTATAAAATTCCATGAGAGGTGGTGATGGAAAAAGAATTACATCGATTCGCAAGGTGGTAGTCCATTGTAAAAACAAACGATGATTACATTTTTAATTTTATGGGAGAAGGATATTTATGTTGGTTATTCCCTTAACATAATGACATATCATTATATAGTATATAATTATGTTATTATATAATAATGTTTGAATTATAATTGTATGATGTTTATGAATAAATAAAACAAAAACAATAATTTATGGATTATAATTCTTCTTCGCACAACTTTCAACAAATTACACATTAAACCCTCTATATTTGGTAATTTTATAAAACAAATACCTCTATAACATAATGGAGTATGTTAAGAAGGGATTTTGGTTGATATTAAACAATATTAATTGTTATTCAAGTATAAGGAAAATAATATAGATGGTTCATTTTATAAGTGAGGGAAATACATTATTGGAATATTTTAAATTGTAAAATTAATATAAATTTATTTTCAGGTTCAAAAGGATCAAAAAATAATATAATTTCAATATGGGATGCGTATGGGTATAAATAATATCATAAAATGTTTTTTAGAAAGTTTATATTATTTTTTATCCTTAATAGATATAATATTTTGTTATAATTTTTATATGTATTTAGATTATTTAAACCATACCGATTTATAAATTTGAGCTTATTTTCATCAATTTTTGATTAATAGTGTGTTTTGGGCTAAATGTGAAATTTATAATTTTTGTAATTTTAAAATATTCTATTTAATTTGGTATTTTGAAAATAAATCTTCAAATATAGATCAAATTTGGATGATTCTTTTTTCAGAATTCCTTGATTTGTGGGATTCAACTTCCTCTTCTAAACCAAGGGATAATTATCAAATCTATAAGCATGAAAAAATAAATCAATTTGAAAACTTTTTGTGAAGAAAGAGTGAACCCAAAATATGTAAATGAGGCATAAGTTTGTATATACACCACCAATTGAGGTGATTCCAATTGTATTGGAAAGTGGATTCTTTTTTAAGATTCAAAATTAAATTTCAAGTAGTTATTCACCGATTAAGGCAACCAATGGATACTCAAAATTAGATGATGCATTTGTAAAAATTATAGAGGAATAAAATTTACTAGTAATTGGGATATAACTTATTCTACACATAGAAGAAAAAGATTAAATGATTAGTTAAAATTCCCAATATATTTTCAAATAACATTCTAGGAGGAAACTATTTATGATTTGGTAAAAAATGGGTCAACCATGAAAAAATTGTTGAATGAAAATTCTAAAATCAAAATTTAAACCTTTGACAAACCATTAGGTCCTAAAAAACATTAATGGTCCTTTATGACACCATATAGCCTCTTTCATGCCTATAAATATGAGTATGTTAGGTGATTTTCATTTTTCTACTAGAATATTAGAAACTAACTAAGAAATATTGTATGTAGTGATTCAAAACATATAGAAACCCTAGTAAAAATTATACATACAATTAAATGGGTGATAACTAGTAAATTTTTAATAAAATATGTAAATTATTATATAATTTATCATTCATAACAATTTTTAAGCCAATATATCCCATACAAAATTAATGAAAGGCATAAGTATTGAATTTGATCACTAATTTTAAATTTATGTTCCTTCTAGAAAGATTTTTTATCATTTAAACATATATAAGAAAGAAAATATTTATAATGAAAAAATTTAAAATTATTTGATATACCCATATAAAACTTATATTATACAAAAATTAATACTAATAAATACACACATCCTATTTTTTACTTTGAAAAATTTATCTTATTTATGTTTATGAATATTATGTTTTCTAATGATGATATGATTTTTGAAAATCATGTTATAAGTTAAGGATTTTAAACCCATAAGAGGAATATTTACCCCTAATGTGAAATAAATTTATTATTATTATTATTATTATTAATATTTATGTTTTATTTATGAAAAAAATATATTGTGAAAACAAAACATTTTTATAGAAAATATCATCTTCTTACCTCAAGATATCCAAACTGTTACCTCACCACTGATGTAATTATTAGTAGTTGATTAATGAAATATATATAATTCATGTTCTGGAGAATAATAATGACCACTCTATAAAAATATTGTAATGATTATAGGAAAGTAAACTCAGATGGAACATGGTTTTTCTCTATAGGGTTTCATATTAGACGTTATTTTTCCCCTATATATCAGAATGTTATATGAAATAACATGAAGGAGATAATTTAGGTTTTACCACTGAAATTACACCTTAATTTATTCCTAACAATTAAATCATATAATAGAATACATGAACATAGAAAACCAATGAAATTTGAGCACCAAAGTCCCCAAAAAACAAATAAGTGTGTAATAATACATTATTAACAACATTATTTCGTAATCCATGAACCATAATCACTTGAAAAAGTGAAACATACCAACAAAAATGTTATGGGTATGAAAAAATATAATAAGAAAATAGGTTATTATAAATAAAAAGTGTCTCAACCTTAGGTTTTATTTATAGATATGTGAAAAGACATGTATAAGAAAATGAGGTGAAATAGAAGAAGTTTTGTCTAATGTAGTTTTCAAATCAATTTGAAAGAAGAAAAACATATATATTTTTTTCAAGAGAATAGAAGGTAATGGGATCATAATTTTATTTTCAATATAATAACATCAGATTCTTGAGAATAGTTTTTACTTCTTCTCATTGTTTAATGGATGACATAAACCACAACATTTTTATAAATATTCCTAGTTTGAAATATTTTTTAAATACTAATCTAGAAGTAATCACTACTTAATCAATCCTCCTTATTATATGTGTGAAGTAGTATGAATTACACAAAAAATTGATTTATTCAACACTAGTAAATTAATACCCAATAATGCTTCGGTGTTCATGAACTATTTAAAGGTAATCCACTACCTTTACACATATATTATAAATTTCTAGGAACTTCACTACTCATTCTATCCTATTCCATTTTATAAAAAATAAACTGAGTGGAGTGATAATTTTGATTTTTTATCCATCAAAGAACAAAATAAACAAGTTAAATAATTCACACCCAATAACATTGAAAATAATAATCTCCCACAATATAATGAAATCAATTAATAGGGAATGGGTTTTATTCATTGAAGTGGGTACTCGCGAAATAAAATTGGGTCTCTTTCCCCTCCCAAATCACCAAAATTTTTAGGCCTCTATTCAAAGGTAAAAACCATTGGGGCATTTGGAGATAAAATTAAAAAAAACAATACATGAAAACTATTGTAGAATTATTATAGAAAACTTTTATTATTTTTAACATCCTCTCCCTTTTTTAGATTTCTGATCCTTTTTCATGGTAAAAATTGCATATTTTATTCCATTTTAATTTAAACATATTCCATTTTTTTTTGGTTTTATGTTATTCTTCATCCTAATTTTTTTTCTTATAAACTTTTACTAACATATAAATTGAAAAGTATTATAAATTCTCAAATGTAGTAAGATTTACACAAGAAATTGGATAGATCATAATAACATGGATGCATAAAAAATATATTCATCACAAGGATTATCCCAAATCTATTTGTGGTTCAATATAAAAATTCACAGCTCAACATATGATTTCTATAATTTTACAAACTATAAAATGTTTCTTGAGAATATTATTTTATAAGACAATTTATACATATGTAATAAAAATAGTTTTCAATATATTAAATACTAAGAAGGGGTGAATTGGTTTCTATTCATTTAATTTTTTTATCCCTTTAATATTTACCCCTATCATTGATTAAGTGAGTGGATAATAATTTATCTCATCACAATTTCATATTTCATGAAACACATCCTCACATACACTCATTAAGGGGACTAACTGATTAAATGTTTTACCTTTTTAAATAAAAGGATAATCCTTGGTGTGATCTAGAAAAACCACATTTACATGAACCTTTAGAATCAAATGAATGTAAAAACCAATAGGAATTATAATAAATCAATGGTACATGTCTTTTAATATTATATATTTCATCATTCACTTAAAAATAATTCTACTCATTATTCATACTGCCATACGATTGTTATCCAATAAATTATGTAAACAAAAATGGATCCATTCACCAATAAAAAAACTACCTTGTTACTAATGTGTTTATTTTTATTATTGCTATCTTACATGAATAAAAATAGAATCAACTCAGCATATTTTGTATGTACAATAGTGAATATACACATTCTTCTTCATAATAATTAAAAAATTCATCCCAATATTTATTTTCTCTCGTATTGGTTCCAAGAACCATTTTATTTTATGCAAATAAAAGTACACAAAAATTCTTATTCATTATGTCTATTCATAATGTTGTTCATAAAAATTATTAGTAAAAGTGACTCCCTCTTTTCTTTTCATTCAATGAAAAACTATAGTACTGGTTCTCTCTACTATATTAGTGATTGTTAGATTATAAAAAATAAATTCATGGTTAATTTTATAGGAATTATTTAATACTCAATGGTTTCTCAAATGATATCTTATATTGAGTCTCACATTAAATCCTTATATACTTGAATAATATATATATATATATAACAATATTAGTTATCTCCTTTATTTTTATTCTCTTTTTTATGAGATCCTCTTACAATGTGAATAAATCCTTTTGAATTACTATAATTCTTAGTATTTCAAAATTCATTAGGTTATTTCATTTCAAAACTCCGACTACACATATTCAAAAAAATCTGAAATAGTATACAAACATGAAGAAATAGTTGCAAGCTATATTCAATTAAATCTAAAATAATTATTGGAATCATTTTCAATTTCATATAAAAGACATGGAAGCCATTTCATAATTAGAATGAATATATACATGAAACTATCTTTTTTATTAGTGGTTGTCATGGATTTTTTTTTCATAGTGTAAAACCCTTTGCAATTTCATTTTCAATTTTCATCACTTTCTATAATAATGATAGAAAAAGTCTTAATATTTGTTGTAAATATGCTAATTTTATCTAGAATTAACAAACTCTCTTTCTTATTTTATTAGTTTTATTAACAAAAAATCCCCATGGTGTCTATACTCAATATTTTTATTGAGTTGTTTGGAAAAAATTATAAATACTTAGAGTAGCTTCTTTATGTCTTTATATTACCTCTCAGGTTTATCTAGAGAGTTCTATTGAGAGAGGGATATTTTATATGTCTCATTTGGTGTAGAAACAACTTATTTATCTTCTCATACTTCTCTCTTATCATTTATTATACTGCTGTAACATGCACTTCATATTTTCTATATTTGGATTGATTCTCTTTAGTGGTTTTTTATTTTTTGGTTCATGTTTCTTATTACAAGACACTGTTATCTCATATGCATATGTGGATAGAACCCCTCCCCCTATAGTTCATTCCACATAATGATCCTTTTTACGACTCATCGTTGGTATTTTATCAATTTATATCCACCTTATTTAGTGCCACATGAAGTTCAAGTATCATTGGACCACATCCATGACCGTAATTTCTATTACTGATTGATCTAGATCCCTTCTTTAGTGATATCTCCCAATCTTTTTGTATGGGATTTTCATGCATTGGTTAGTGTTGACTGTTTTTTTTCCTTGTAATATCGGGTTTATCAAATGAGATGAAATTTTATTGGATTTTAGTTTTTAGATGTGTCTTGTAAGAGTTACCTTGGGGGTTGTTGGGTTGTAAGTGTGTTATTCTCATAGCTTCTCTGAATGAAGTTCTATTTTTTATAGAATAGGTAGCGTATTGTTTTCTATAATAGCTAGTTTATTTTTTCAATGATGTTTCCACTTGTATACCATATCTTTCTTCATATTCATTCTCTCCTCTATTAGTAGGTCTTATTGGATGGTTTCAAAATAAATTTGGGGATGTATTACTTGATGAGTTTCTAATTTTATAGGAGGAAAATCTTGTTTGGAAGTTAGAGTTCCTTAGGATGTTTTTCATTTATAGAGATGTGGGTTTCAGTGGTTCTTAGGATGAACATATGTTTTTATATTTGTTTATTATATATGTTCTACTTTGGTGAAATGGGTTTTCTAGAATGATAGATAGTGAGATTTAATTTTCTTAGATCAACCTTGGTTTCTATGGTGGTTTTACTTACTTGGAGGTGATCTAATTCAATATTCAATAAAGGGATTTCTTCTTTTGGTTCCAAAAGTGATGTAACTATCAAATTTGAGTGATGGTGGTTAATATTTTTTATAGGTTTATGATGAATCTTTGGATATCATCCGTAAGTCAATGTCACTATCGTTTTTTTATTCGCTACATAATTTATGGTCTAGCCATATATTTTAGTTTGAATTTTATTTTTCTTTAAAAAATTATCTGTTTTATTTTGATATTTGATTTTTTTACTATGTAACTACAATGGACCACCTATAACTTGAGGGGAACATTGTGTGTTTTTCTAGTTTTTTATTCTTCTGTTTATTTTATGGTTTTTATGGTTCCCATTCAACCTGAATGAAAATTATATTAAAATAAATAAAATTGAATTTGGATGTAGAGGTAGCTCTACCATATGAAATTTGTATACCTTATGAACTAGTCAACCAATACCATTTCTAGAATAAAACTTATGAAAACTATAGTTTAACCTTAAAATCATCGAGCCTTATAAGGTAAGAACCTTTATGGTGATATGTATCTAAATATTTTAAAGACTAGTAACCCTAAGAGGTCTACACATGGACCTTATAAAATCTATATAATTTATGATGTCTATCACCCATCTGATGATCCTTATATAGATCCTTGACTATACAACTATCCTTATTAATATTGATACTTTTATATGAGGTTACAATCATATATAGCTATTTTTTTTAAAAAATATTATATTTATATAATATTTTCTCTCATACAACATTCATATCCCACATGAATTTAATATTTCATATGAGCTTCTTAATTTTATCATTTTGATTTTACAAATTTATAAAAAAACATATGATATCCTTGATCTTCTTATTCCAATAACAAGGGAAAACATAATTACATTTCTATTATAGTGATACAAATAAAATAATATGAAACCACCATACACTTCAGATGATTTAATATAGGATTGTTCTAATGTTCATATTAAAATATAAAAATGAATCACTAGTATTTTCTAGTGTAATATGAATAGGAACATCACAAAAACTACCATGGTATAAATTTAATTGAAATGGTGTCATTTCAACATAAATACATACATTTTTTATAATACTAATTGTACCCTATGTGAAATGATCCCACTTCATGAATTCATTCAATATTTCACTTCTTTAATTACCTAGGAACTCTATAGTTGCTTGTTTAAATCCATTTGGACCTCCTTGCATAATGAGTCTACTATGTCACCCCATATGGTAGACTTACACCCTCACTAAGTGCCATACAATGTGGGGTGTCCCCCATTGAGGAATATTCCTACTCATTTTGACCATAAAAATTTTCACTCGAGGGTGGTTGACATTTTTTCTTGGCGTAATATCTTTATAGGATTTACTGACTTCTCAAGTTTTTTTCTCTAGACTTGGTTTGGACATGTGTTTTATTATATACTAGGTATTCATAACTTATATTATAAATTAAATTTTTTTAATTCCAATAGACTAAAGAACCCACCAATCATAATTCTCACATTCTCTTAATAATTTTAATATTATTTCAAATGTATCTACAATTATTTTTTACTTATTATAAAAAATGTATGTAATCATAAAAAATCTCAAATTATTCAAAATAATTTTACTTAAAAATAAATGAATCACAAAAATTACACAGGAAATGATCCCTCTTTTGTAAAATAAATTATGAAAAAAACACCAATCGAACTTCACAGATGTGTATATAAATCATTATTCACATAAAACAAGTAGAAACATTATTGGTAACTATTATAAACATGTTTGGGTTCATCAACACACTTCTGTGGAATTATTCATTAATATATCAAAATGAAATTTCATCGAAACTTCTTGATAATTTATATTTATTGACAATAAATAGAACACATACAATGTGTGCTCACCAATATCATCTTTTTTTTTCAACATCCACTGAAATGATATCTCAATATATGCACCATTCTTTCTCTCTATATTATATAATTTCATAAAAATATCTCACATTCTCATAAATCATTTGATTTTAATTTCCACAATATTGATGAGAAATATAATGTACATGAGGAAATCATATCAATTCATACATAAGGATTGCGTAATTAGTTCTTTCATAATATGTCTATGTGATCTATGCTCAGTGTCAAAAACAATAGGGCTAGATTTAGAAAAAATAGATTTCTATAAAATATTTAATACGAATCCAAATAAAATGAATCACTTTATACCCTTCTCAGATGTTCTATAACAATATCAGGATGATAAAATGGATGATACAAATTGTGATAAAAATTTATCATGAAATATAAAACCCAAAATTTCTTCATGTAGTTTAACATATAGGTCAGAAACATTCAAGAAGGATTTTAACTTGAAGAAATATATTTAAACGTTATTTAATATTATTATCTATGTCATTGATTAAAATTAATTTATTTCCCTTATATTAAAAATTTTCTTTTGTTTCCATGGTTGGGAGAATAATAAATCAACATTTTTCAATGACATATAATCAAGAACCATCTCAAATAGTCATCTTTTCATGGAAGCATAATACTAAAAGATTCTTCATGATCATCATCACTTGTATAACCCTCAAATAGTCACTCTAAACAATCATTATCATGGTGTAACTCTTTTATAGATAGACTAAAAGGTATTCTATGTAGAGAATGAAAAAAATGTATTAATTTATGTAGATATCTAGATTTGATTACTTCCATATATTCACCTTGTATAATCTTCTTGAGTACATACTATTAGGATTAAAAAATGTGAGATCCATCTTGGATAATTTCCTCATTAGTTTTATCTCTTGTATTAATAATATACACTATATCTCTATTCATACGATGGGAACATGCTTCACCATAAGTTCCCAGCTTTTTAAGTACAAATACAAAATAAAAGATAAGGTAATAAGGTTCAAGTTTTTGTTCCATAATGTGAACAAAAAATTTGAGTGTATTTTCTCAACCAAGTTACTACATTTTCACTAATCATTATGCTTTCACATTTGGTTTTTTTATTTTGTTTTTTATTGAGTATCTTGGAATTGTTATCAATTTCTATTTATTTGTGTCAATCATTTATATTTTTATAATAATACATGACTAATAAAGTCTTAATTATTTTGACATAATTTTATTGTGTTAGAAATATATTTAAAAAATATCTAGAAACATAGAAAAAAATATTTATCCTCCCACACAGTTTCTTTAAGATTCTTATTTTTTTATTTATTGATAACCTTTTAAGAAATTTTGATCTTTTATATATAATCTCTTATTTTACTTTGGAAATATCTTTCTAATTTGTTTCAACTATTTTCCTATTATTATGTAAACCTATTTTCTAGAAAACAAAAAAATATTATAGTATATTTTCATCAATTTTTGAATGTACACATGGGTTCTTAAGAGTTCCTTTTACCAAATTAATCTTTTTTCATTCATGGATTGACCTTCTTATTTTATTTTATTTTCTTCTATAAAATTAAAACATATATTAATTTTTTGAATTTTTCTATATTGCTTTCTATAATTATAAAATATAATTTTTTTTCTTATCCCCCCTCTTCGTCTTACTAGAATTTATTAAAAATACATTATTTTCTTACTTACTATACAATCATGACACAATATTTTTCGTGGAAATCATCTTGGTAACATTTTAATTGAAATTTATTAGCTTCTTTACCATGTTTGGATTATATTCTTTCATTATATAAAGTTTTAGTTTTTATCCATTTTTTTATATGATTAATTATGAATGAAAAATTCCATTAATATCTTCTATTATAAAACCCAAATAAATTTCCATGTGTTTTAAACCTTTTGAATGTTGATATATTTCTATCCTAAATATGTTGATATTGTTGCATTATTCCTTAAACCTCCAAGATAATGGATCCCTAATTGGTTTATGAATTTTTAGATTGTACTTAAAATTATATACGCCATATCTAAATGAATTGAGGCACCTAATTTTATTATGAACAATGATTTAATTCCTTTAAGTTCGTGTTTTCTAGAAGTTCTAAATTGTATATAGGATGTTATTTGGGGATTTGTTTTTCATTTTTTAGCCTTTACCCAGTGAATGAGTATTTTTATAATTTCTTACATATATAATTGAGGTAATTTTATGTATCACCCCATTTTTGTTCGTCTATTTTCTTTTTATAATTTGGATCCTCTATTTTTTTAAAAAAATATTTACAATAACCATTAGAAATTGAAATCAATTGTATGTTTTCTTTAGGATATTAAAAAAAGTAACCAGATGATATCAAGATATTATTGCCACATGATAGAAGAATATTTTACCAGAATTATCCATAAAATAATGTGTGGAGGCAATAGCCTTTTTAGAAATTTCTTAAAATTCAACTGGGGTGATTACATGACTTTCTAGCTTTATATTCAATTCAAGACATATCAGATTAAGAAAGGTATTATAGTCTCCATGTGATACCAAAATATATTAAAACTATTTCTTCGACATCTAAATTAAATCTTCATTCATTTTATTTATCTCTTCTAGCATGTTATGTATTTCAGAACACTAAACCTAGTAACCTAATGCTGGTTGTTACATTATTACATTGACACTAGATACATGTATTCACATCACAAAAGAGAAAATAGTTAATTATTTTCTAAGAACTAGAAAAATACATGATTTCCGTATTTAAATTGGTAATTTAATAGAGAACATAGTGAATAAAACTATTCTATATCCTAGAAATAATTTAAATATTACTTCTTTATTTTTTTGGGGAATGTAAACAAAATAAGGGTGATCTCATATACTTAGTAAGGGTTACATACAGTGGAATATTACTTGAGTATTAGGAAAACTATTTTCTTTGTAAATAATTATATAAAATTTTTATATATGATTTAAATAATTGGGTGGTCATGATCGGGGAAAATTCTATTAATGGTGACTATGAAAAATAATATTCCTTTCATATTTTTTGTAAAAAGTAAAAAAGATTATCATTCATAAAATGACAAGAATATTCTATTTAAACCATTTTATTAAAATTCAAATGTGGTTAAAAATGACTTTAATAAATAATTTTAGAATAGTTAAATAAATTTAAGGATAATATCAACAGGTAAGAAAAATATCCCTGATCAAATAGAAAACAAAGTCAGTTTTCCTTAAAAACATTCTTTCAGACTCTTGATTACACAAAATAAGAAAATGAAATGAAAAATTATAATTTCCAAATATAAAATTACTATAATAAAATATATGGGGATAAAGATATAAATATCATATAATTGTTCCATTGGATATAAAACATAAATAATATCAAATTATGATGATATTGTGAAATAAAAACTTACCAATTTGGTAAAATTTGAATCATAATACCCTTGAAATAAATAAAATAATGTGAATTTTAAAATTCCATGAATATAAATGAAACCTTCATATATCATATCAAAATGGTAGTATATCCACCACATGAATTAATAAAGTGGTGAATATGGATTATGTTTTATGAAAACAATAGTGAAACGATAAAACACTTACAACGATTGTATAACTTAAGCGAGAATTACTAAATGAAGTGATTATATGTAACAAATGAAAATAAAATAAATAAAACAAGTAAAATGGAACTACATATAATCAGTTTTCATTTCACACATAATCATTGTATAATTTTTTCAATATGTAGAAGTATAATACAACTAATGGATATTGATTTATGAGACCCCTTACTAGTTCGTAACTTTCATGTCAAATCCCCATAGATGAAATAATTTTAATTAAAACATAAAATAACATGATTTATAAATTATAAAAGATATAATTTATAAATGGGTAGTATATAAACCATATAAAAAAAATTATGTTAATAATAAAAGAATATTCCCCAGTGAAGGAAAATTAATATGAAATACCTTACCTCAGATTTGACACATATGGTACATTCCTTATATTCCTGAATGATAAGATTATATTAATTATTTAAATTATTAAGAACCTTTTAAAATTTTATTATTAATTTTATTCTATTTGTTACCATGTTATATTTAACTACATAATCAATTAAGTTCACATTCGACATTTTGATGATATTATATGTCATGACCCGTCCTCGGGGCCCGTGCCGTGACTACCCCAAGCCCGCCTTCCATAGGCCAATGATTGTCGACTAGCACCAAAGGCATAAATCCCGAAAAAAGGGAAGACATTGCCTTTATATAAGTAAACAAACACAATAGAGAATTTAAGTTGACGTAAACACTAAGTAAACTGAGTACAAAAGTAAGTGCTGAAAAGTAAATGGGCCCGAATACAAACCCAACAGAAAGTACAATACAATTGAAAAGAAAGTAAAACAGTAGTAAAGTAAATCAGCAACCACCAAGTCGTCCTCCGGCTATCCCACTTGAATGGTGGGTATAAATGGTCTCTTCAGAACCTCGGGTCCGGCCGTCCGTTCCGTGTACGTCCCGCCAAGTGGTCCACCTCCAGGTACCGTCCCGCTCCAAAAGACTTCACCTAGATTAGTGATGTCTGTTGTCTGCATCCAACACAATGTAGTGCAGGCATAGCCCATGCAGGGGTGAGTATACAATACTCATTAGGGACCCTGAGTCCCACGAAGGTCTCCTAGAATCCACAAAGGATAAACGAAAAAGGAAAGATACAAACAAAAAGTATCAACCAAATCTAATTAGATATATGACCATACATATACCTAAGTCATCAATTCCAGTTTGGCTCCAACTCACGATCCCATGTATAACCCATTCCACACAGGAAAGCACAACCCAGTCCACACAGGAAAGCATATTAATCACATCAATGATATTGATTGAAATTCAAGACTCATCTCACATAGGTATACTACTCATGAAGAATAGTAGAGATGATTAGATGTAGCCTCTGAATCATCTCCTCTGCCAAACCCACATAGGATCCAAGTACAGAAGTCATCGCTGCTGAACCCAAGGAAGATCCAAGTATAGTAACCATCGCTGCCGAACGCACGTAGGATCCAAGTAAGTTGTCATTGCTATCTAACCCACGGAGGATCCAAGTACAGTCATCCTCACTGCAAAACCCATGTAGGATCCAAGTACAGTCTTCATCGTCATCGCAGTCACAACGATCTCTAGGGTTCCTGCACACAACGTACTCGATTCCGGGAGGGTCTGCTCCATGAGTAAAGAGGGGGTCGATACATCAACTGTCACGAAGTCCAGAGTTGATGTATCCTATAGGTCCGCCATGTCATTGGGGGCTAAACCCAAAAAACGTGTCAAAGAAACTGATTACAAGATGACCAATCCGTTTTCCAAAAAGTACATGGCGTGTTGGTATGGTTACACACCGTGTCTTCAAACCTTGGGTATTGCCCGTGTACCATGGCCCATGTCTAAGGGACATTCATGTAAAAAGTAAGTACACGGTGTGTGGTATGGTTACACGTCGTGTCTTCAGACCCCGGGTACTATCTGTGTACCACAACCCATGTCGAATGGCTGTTCATGTAAAAAGTAAGTACATGACGTGTGGTATGGTTACACACCGTTTCTTCAGAGCCCGGGTACTGTGCATGTACCACAGCCCGTGTTGAAGGGTTGTTCCTGTAAAAAGTATGTACAAGGTGTGTGGTATGGTTACACGCCGTGTCCAAACTTCTGGTGTCGGCTCCGTGTACACAGGTGATGTGCTCATACATGGCCTCAACCCGTGTTCTCCAACCCATGTAATTGGTACACGGGTTAGCCCGCACCATTGGCCATGTCTGGCCATGTGGTAGAGTACATGCCCGTGTACTCCACACCATGTCCATGTATTCCTAGGTTACACGCCGAGTCCTGCGTAGCCGCCACCTCCTTGCTGTGTGGTGAGTACACACCCTGTGACAGAGGTCAGACACTGTGTGTTAGTCATCTGACGTCTGAAACCCTAGCCAAATAATACCCACACTACACAGCGTGTTCTCCAAGAGTACACGCTGTGTAGTCTGAAATTTTCCAAAAACGACGCCTCTGGCCAGTGTGCCTCCCTTGATGATGGTTCTTCATTTTGATCATTCATTTGTCACGAAATTTCAGACTCTAGGACGCCCCATTGTCCCGAAGTCGATTCTGATGCTCTCAGTCTTCCGATAGAATATGAAAACACATTTTGAATTCTCACTCGAAGAACGGTCGAGGAACGGTCCATCCCGTTCCAGTCCGAACCATCACCTGCTATTGTCGTCACACCTCCTCTAGGTTACTGTGATGATGAGTCTTCAATTTGGGATCATTGCATCGCTTAACGAACTCGTAACGATCCTTTGTTCATCACCCATGAAGAACACGAAGAACCGCCAACAATCACAAAATTGGCGGAGGATTCAGACCGTGTTAGTTTGGCCCTGTCTCTCCACATTAGTTCGGTAGTAGGTGTTTAAAGAGAAAAAACAAGAAGGAAAGAATATTCAATCATTGATCCAATCAAAACAAACCCCAACCTCAACAAAGATATCGAACGTCGGGCATCAGGGAAGACGGTGTCGCGGGGTGAGGTTCCGTATGCGATGATGGAGTGCACTCGAGGAGGAAGCAGTGTCTCCCCTTTTGTCATGGAGAGAAAATTATAAGGAGAGACGTCGTTGGAGAGATGCCACGTCAGTGTCTAATCCCTTGTCACGGTGGAAGAAGGAGATATGGAATCCAGGGTTGCCGAGTCAATGTTCTTCGTTGGAGAGTTGGCGTTCTTCAACAAAGGAGATGAAGCGTTCTTCAAAACTCAAGATTTTTCTCCCCAAAATCTCAACACAAAAATCCAACCAAAAATAAAATAAGGCTTCTCCTTATTTTATTTTATCATGACATGCATTCAAAATTTAAAATTAAAACACATAATTAATTAATTGAAGTTCTTCAATTAATTGATTAATGTGTGTTGGCAAGAGTTAAGAGGGAGAGAGAAAATGCCCACATTAAATTATGGAAGTTGTCATGTTTAAAAGGGGAGTTTTATGAGAGTTAAGAGAGAGTTATGTGAATGTGAAAGGTTGGGGCTCATGTAGGCCCCACCTCACAAATATCCTTACATGGGTATTTAGGAGCTTGTGGGTCCCATCCCAACTCCCCCATGTAGGATATAACCACTTAAGATATTAAAATAAAATTGTCCCACAATTTTATTCACTTCTCATTTAATCCACAAATTTTAACTTCACCTCCTGAGCAAACTAATCTATGGTAAAAGTTATCTTAAGCAATTATCGGATCTACGAGTTCATCAGTGCCCTCAGATTTCAATTCCGAGCACCAGTTTAAAAGATAGAAAAACACGCTCGTTCGTTCACTGAACGTACCCGATCTAAACTTCGAAAAATGATTCTAGACACACCGGGACTCAGAATCAAGTGCAATCAGAATCCACAGACTCTCAAAATTCCAAAGTATTTATGAAAAAAAATTTCCTTGCAATTTTCGGGTCTTTGTATTCTATTTATATATACAAAAAGAATTCGGTATGATAACTATAGTAAAAGAGAACATTATTAAATAATATAAACAATAATAATATTGAGATAAATATCATTTTTATATATAAATTATACTTTTAAAACCAACCAAAAAATATAGATTTAAAAAATGAACTATGTTGCAATCACAAAGATGATAAGTCGTACACAGACATGAGTAACATTACCATTTTTCAATGATCATGATGGAAAGAACATAAGAATTATTTTCTATTTATATAATGATAATTATATCATAAATATCATATTATTCATTTATATACACCTATATATATAGTCCATGGGATATGGTGATGAAAAACAAATCACATTACTTTATAGAGGTGGTAGTCCACATATACACACAAACGATATCATAATTTTTCAATGAAAGGAAGAGTATGAAAATATATGTTATATTACATTTATAAATTATATTTGTATAATATTATATATTCAATTTAAATAAATCATTATAATCTTCCATGAAAGGTGGTTATAGAAAACAAATTACACCGGTTCACAATGTGGCAATCCATTGTAAAAACAAATGAAGATTACATTTCCAAATTTATTAGAGAAGGATATTGATGTTGGTGATTCCATTAACATAATGACATCTCAGTATATAGTATATAATGATGTTATTATATCATCATTCTGGATGAATACTTAGATGAGTTTTAAAAATAAATAAAACCAAAACATTCATTTAAGGATAATACCTCTTCTTCAGACTACTTTCACAGCATTACAATTTAATCCCTCTAAAGTGGACATTTTCCTAAACCAATAACTCTATAACCTAGGGGAGGATGTTAGGAAGGGATTTGGGATGAGATTGGGCAATATGAATTTTTATTTAAGTATGAATAAAATATGATAGATGGTTACATTTTATAAGTGAGGGAAGGACATTTTTTGAATTTCTTAAAGTGTTAAATTAATAAAAATTAATTTTCATGTTCTAATGGCTAAAAGATAATAAAATTTTAATATGGGATGAGTATGGTTCCAAATAAATTTATAAAATGTATTTGGGAAACATTATATTAGGATTTTATCCTTCTTAGAGATAATATATTTATAATTGTTTATTTGTATTTAAATTATTTAAACCATTCCGATTTATCAATTTGAGATTACTTGGATCAGTTTTGGATTAATATTATGTTTTGGGATAAAACCTAAAAAATTCTATTTTTTGTAAATTTAATATATTTTATTTAATTTTTTAAATCTAGAATGAATTTTAAAATATAGATCTGATTTTATTTATTCTATTTTTATGATTCTTTTATTTATGGGAATTAACTCCCTCTTCTAGACTAGGGGCTAATTCACAAATCTACAGGCCTAAAAAATCAATCAATTTGAAAACTTTTCTGAAAGAAAGAGTGGACCCACCTCTATAAATGAGGAATAAATCAGTTTAGACACCTCCAATTTAAGTGATTCCAATTGTATTGGAAAGATCACTCATTTTTGAGTTTCTAAAATAAATTTTAAACATTTATTCATTCATTATGGTGGCCAATGGATGCTCAAAATTGGATGATGATTTTGAAAAAATCCTAAAGGAATAAAATTTACATGTAATTAGAAGATAACATATACTACAAATTTAGGAATAAGATGAAATTTTTATGTAAAATTCCCAATATATTTTCAAATAAATTTATAGGAGGAAAATATTTATTATTTGTTATAAAAAGGTTCAACCATAAAATAACTATTGAATGAAAATTATAAAATCAAAATTTCAACTATTGGTGACCCATTATGTTATGAATAACATTAATGGTCCTTTATGACACCACAAAACCTATTTCATACCTATAAGAATGTGTATAGGGGTGGATTTAAGAGGAAACTATTTGGCGAGGGAAGCTCCAGATGATGGCTATTTCTTTAGTATTTCAATTTTATTTTATTTTATCTTTTTGTTTTATTTTTCCATTTAATAAGTATTCATATTTTCATTAAAGTTTTTCCCTTTTTTCTTGTATCAATATTTCTCTTCCAACCCTAATATGATTTTCTCTCTCTTCTATATTTCCATTATGATCTATTTTCACTTTTTGATACCAAGTGATCAAATTGAGGTTTGGCCCTGGGGGAGGATTCATGACATTATCCATTATTTCACTTCAATTGAACATGTTTTAAATATATTTATGGTGGATTTGAGAGTATTGGATGGGTTCAAAGGTCGACACCAAAACATTATTTCCAATTCTATACATTTTTTTTGTTTAATCATTTCCCCCTCAATTCTCTCAGTAAACCCTCCATACTCCAGAGTTGGGGTTTCCTGAATAGATGGAATAGAATACGGTGGATCTACGACTTTTAGGAATTTCATTATTGGTTGAGGTATTATCTTATTTTAATATTGTAGAAGGTGTGTTCTTGTGTGCTGATGACATACTAAAGTCACTAACTTAAAAAAATCAAATTAAAGTAATTCATTAATGAGGTTTCATCAAATGAATTGTAAAATTAAATTTTAAAAAAATAAATAACTAATAAACCCATGTTATAAAACCCTAGAACAAGACCTTTATTTTTTAATTTCATTTTATATGCATATACATTTCATTTTTAATCATGTGTTTTATTATTTTTATTGTATGTTTTCCAAAAAACACAAATAATTATTTTTAATAAATATTAAAAAAACTAAAAATAATTAGATTAGTTGAATAATAAATTATGGATTTAACTAACTGTAATGATCCTCAAGTGAGACAACCCTAGTCCGATTTTGTACCACATTCATGAAATAAAATTATTTTTTCCATGCCCAATGACTGGCGTGCATTAAAAATAGTTCCATTTCTGGGTACCTAAATAGTTATTTTAATCAGATATTCTAAATTTTCTTTTTTTAAATATTTTTTTTTTGTTTTTTATATAAATAAAAATAAAATAAATATATTTCCATGATTTATTAGAAATAAAATTATTCTTCATGGTAAGAATACTCATAGAGGCAATATCAATAACAAGATGTTAATTATAGTTACTTAAATTATTTAGTGAAAAAGATCAAAGATTCTCTATATTACATGGGGAGAAAAAGGTAAAGGGTATTGGAATATGTTCATGCATTAATGGAGCAACCGACCCTGAGAAAGAGCAAGAACTTGTGGTAGTGGTGGAATAAATTTCACTACTCGTCACTGAAATTGACAAAAATGAGGAGGTAAAGGCAGAGGTATATAAAGATCCATTAATCTTAGCTCAACCATTTTTAGGAGATATAGATGAAAATTACTTTCTTTCTAATATATATGTGAGAGATGAACAAGAACTAGATGAGTTCTAAAATTAATGTGAGGAACTAATATATCTCTTAAAACCTTACAAAAAATAATATCCACCCGCATTGCATATCTCCCTAGATATGGAATAAGAATCTACCAATTGGAGGAATTTTAAGAATGAATGGAGGATACTGACTACCTACCTCCATACATTGAAAGTAATCTTAAATAATAACTTTCCACTGAAGAATATATTCATGTCAAACCAACTCAGGGATATAATAAATTCTTAAACATGAACTCCTTTAATTCTACTGAAACTAATTTGAGTATCACATTTTTTTATTTTTTAGAATTGAAGGGATCTTATTATACCATAGAAAAAGATGAAGAAACTAAACATTCACTTATTGAGGAAAACATGAATCTATTTGATTTTGATGGAAATACACATGAGGAATCCCCTGAGGAAGACCAAGTTGTTAAGTCTGAGGAAACTAAGTTTCAGGAAACTCACATTGAATGTATGATATTTCTTATTAAAAATTCAAATTTAAATTTGGAATATCCCTTCTATTATTCAATTCATGTAGCCCTTGTTAAGCCAACACTATAAGAATAAGAGGATGTTTTACAATTGGAAACCAAGATGGAGGATGATCAGTACTTAATGATACCCCATCTATGAAATATGTACATAATTTTTAAGGGGATGTATATGGTAAAATCTATCCACGGATCATTATTCACTAATAAGGGATAATCAAGATCTAGAAAAAACCATATGTAGTGGTTTAATTCCAAAAAACTCAACCCACTAACAGATTATGAATAAAAGATAGTACTTCTCTTCTAGAGGTAGTAAAAATCCCAAGCTCACTTGGGGGATCATACCAAGATCTATATTTTCATTATTTCTAGGAATTTATATTTTAATTTAATTTTTTTAGATTATTCCAGCATATCACAAACTCCCTATTATATTTTTATTCTTAAAGGAAACAATCTCTTTGATTAATTGGGTAATTCTATATTTTAAGACCATGATGACACAAGGATGTCCCAAATATTATAGAAAGAGGACATACAATTCATTTAAAATGATAGTTCTCTTTTAATGTTTATATTTTAACATCCATACATTTTTTCCAAAATTTTGATTTGAGAATTAAATTATAATTTCATGCTCCTTCTTGAATTACTTATTAACTTGACTTATCAAGGATACATGAGTTTCTTAGGAATATAGTGCTTGCATGTTTTAGATTTCAAGGTTAATGAGATTGAATGAGTAAAATAGATAATTGAATTTTTTAAATTGATGCTTGGATATTGACATGAGGAATCATGTATTAGAGGAATTATTTTATTAATGTAAATGAAATTTATACAACATTTTTCAAGGTCTGAATTTTTTAAATTCATGTGAATTAATTTTTTATTATTAATCATGCCTTGATTGATTATAAAAAAATCATATTTCTATTCCTGTGAGAATTTATAGACCAAGGACTTACTTCTTTTTCTTGATCATTTATCTTGAGTGGTCTTGGGACACGCGACCTGCTAGAACTTTCATATAAACTTATCAAAGATTTCATTATACAAAAAAACATTTAAAATGATTGATGCATATTTTAATAGAATAATTATAATTAAAATACCACCTTTATATCTATCTTTATTTAGACTCTAAAGACCAAAAATGACCTTTTTAGGGATGAACCATTTTCAATCAATTTTTATCTATTTATACCCGACACATGGTATCTGCATGATATTTTAAAGTTAAAGTGTGAGGGTAGAATGAATCATACTAGATGGGATAATTTTCATTGTAAGGAAAATGTGTGGAGGGATTATTATATTAATATATTAAGATTCTTTATTCATTTATAATACTTTATTATTTTCCCCTCTTGAATTAAAAAATGGAAGATGAAGAAAAAACCAAAAAAATGAGAAAAATGTGTTATGATTTGGGAAAAATAAAATAAAAAATCAATATACCTACTATATTTATCATTTGTGGTTAGGTTGTTGATAAGAGGTTTATTATAATCATAAAATTAAAAAAAAGTTTTATGAAAAATAAAAAAATCACCATAGTAGGAAAAATATATTCAAGAGGGTTCCCAAATCACTCATTACGATTTATTTGATCATAACCATTACTTTGAGTTTTGGAGATGTGGGAGTTGCTAAATTGAATGGTAGAATTTCATTATACATTTATTTTTGATATGATTCATTATATTTAATAGATAAACCTCCTCCATGAGCTTAAATTTTTAAACATCAAATGCTACCAACCTTAAACCTCAAATTCATTTGAACTATTATTGAAAAGTCATCAAGGTTTTATATTGCTTTTTTCTTTACAAAGTGGAGAAAATATTTCCTTTACTTGAATATGGATAAGTATGATGTATTCATTGTACGATTATAAAAGCACTTGAATAATATCATTAGTGATAAGGGAAATGATTGAAATGTTAGGTAAGTCATGATTTAAATTTTTTAATAATAATGAATTAAGGAACTTGAAATAATGAGAAGAGAAATTAGATAATTTTTAAATGAGAGAATGTAAAATTTATGAGTTGATTTTTTATTTGGAAATTATGAAATTAAATTTATAATTTTATGTGGATTTTTTAAAATTTGGTTTGAAATATTTTTTTGATTTTATTTCTTTAGAATTTGAATATTGGTGACATTGGTGCCCTATAATTTTCATTGTTGGGATTTTATGAATGAGTAAAATCATAGTTTATGTGTGGGGGAATTTATATAGATAATATTTTCAACTTTATTTTATGTATTTAAATTATTTAAACCCACCCAATTTATCAAATTGATCTTATTTGAATTAGTTTTGGATTTATGGTGTGTTTTGGGATAAAATGTAAAAAATGATTATTTATGAAATTTTAATAGGATTTATTTACTTTAGTATAAAGAGAATGAATTATAAAATATATATCCAATTTGAGTGATTAGTTTTTTAGGATTTCTTGATTTTTCAGATTAAACTTTATCTTCAAATACAAGGTCTAATTCGAACATCTAAAGACCTAAAACAATCAATCAATTTGTAACATTTTATAGATTATTGAGTGGACCCCACCTCCGTAAATGAGGCATAAATTTGGATACACAAATCTAATTGATCCATTTCCAGTTTTATTGTAAATAGGACTTGTTTACACATTCCTAAATTAAATTTCATGGATTTATTAACTCATTATGGTGGCCATTAGATGCTCAAAAGTGGATTATGATCTTAGAAACATCCAGGGAGAATAAAATTTCTAAGTAATTAGAAGATAAATTCTAAGAAACCCTAAGGTAGAGGCTAAATTTTTTAGATACACCTACTAATATATTTCTGAATAAACTTTTAAAAGAAAACTATTTATGATTCTGTTAAAAAATGGTCAACAAAACGAAATATATTTAAGTAAAAGTCTAGAACTAAAATTTCAATCATTGATGACCCATTATGTATCGAAACAAATTAATGGTCCTTTTTGATTCCATGAAGAATATTTTATGAATCTAATTAAAAGTATAGGGTGGATTTAAGAAGATATCAATTGGGGAGGGAAGACAGGGATAACGATTGCTACTTTAGGATTTCACTTTTCTTTTTATTTTTTATTTTAGTTTTTTCCCATGTAAAGTGCATTGATATTTTAATTAAAGAGTTTCCATTTATTCTTTCATACCTCTTTATATTCCAACCACAATATCATTCTCTCTCTCTCTTTCATATTTTAATATTAATTTATTTCCAAATTTTAATGGAAACTAACTAACCCAAGGCTTGGACCTGATGTAGGATTCACGAAATTATTTATTATTTCACATCAATTCAACACATTTTAATTAAATTTGGGGTGGATGCAGGAGTATTGCATTGGTGTGATGGTCACCTACCATGGAATTATTTACAATATCATTATTTTCCTTTGATTCATCATTTTCCCCACATTTTTTTAGGTAAAACCTTCACACAATGGAGTTGGGGTTACCTGAAGGGAAGAAATCGAATTCTTTGGAGTTGGGTCATTTATGAATTGCATTATCGTTTGAGGTGTTATCTTATTGAACTACTGGAAGGGGTGTAGTTTGGCATGATAATGGAATGATAAAGTCACACACTTAATAATTCAAATTTAATTAATTTGTTACTGAGAATTGAATAAATGAATTATAAAATTGAATTAAAAAAATAAATATCAAATGAACCCACATTATCAAACTTAGGACTAAGAACTTTCATTCTAATATCATTTTTTCTGCATCTATATTTAGATTTAAATTTTGTATTTCATTATTTTAATTGATTTTTTTTTCAAAACCCAAAACCATTATTTTTAATAAATATTATATAATATGATAATGATTATATTAGGATAATTACAAATTATTATTTGAACCAACTACAATGCTTCTCAATTGAGACAACCGTGGTGAGGCTCTATACTAAATTAAGAAAATAAAATTTCTTTTTTCCATGCCCTATGACAAGTGTTCATTATAGATTTTTATTTATTTATAAAAAAATGTAAAAGAACCCTCTTTCTATGATGTATTTTAATTCAAATAATTCTAGATTATAAGATTACTCATTGGCAAAATATAAAGAATAAAAAGATGATTATAATTATCTAAATTATCAAGTGAAAAATATTAATGATTCTATGGATGAGTTGGGGAGAAACGTCAAAATAGAATCTTAATATGTTCATGAATTAATAGAAAAAACGAACCCTAAGCCGGAGCAAGAACTTAAGGTAGTGGTAGAAGAAATTTCACGACTCATGTTTCAAATTTAAGAACTTGAGAAGGTAATGATGGAGGTATATGAAGATTAATTTATCATCTCTCAACAATTTATAGGATAGATAAATGAAAAATAATTTTTTTCTTAGCTATATGTGGGATATTAACAAAAATTGGTTTACTTATAAAATGAATGTGAAGAAGTAATTGATCTCCCCAAACATAAAAAATAATAAGATACACCACCATTTCATATCCCCATAGATATGAAAGAATAAACTACATAATTGGCGAAATTTAAAGAAAAAAATAAAGGGTCTTGACTACCAACCTCCATATAGAAAAAAATAACTCAAAGAGGCACTTTATACGAAAGAATATAATCAAGTCAAACCAACACATAGAGATGATACCTTATTAAACTAAAACTCATTTAATTTTATTGAAACAAATTTAAGTATCAGTCCTAATTGTTTTGAATTTTTAGTACCAAATGGAACTTATTATTCCATAAAATATTATTAAGAAACTAAACATGAACTATTTGAGAAGTATGTGGAGCTCCCTTATTTGGATGATAATACATGTGAGGAAGATCAGGAGGATAACCAAGTTACTGAGTCTGAGGAAACCAATATTCAAACTACTCATATTTAAAGGGAAAAAATTCTTATTAAAATTTAAAATTTTAATTTTGAATCACCCTTTTATTATTCAGTTCATGTAGCCAATGATAAGCCAACATTGGAATAACAGGAGGAGGTTTTACAAGTAGAAACCAAGGAGATGGATGATCCATACATAATATTATCCCACCATGAAATATATACATAATTGTAATGGGTATTGATCCGGTATAATTTATCCATTGAACATTACTCACTAATAAGGGAAAAGATGAAGCTAGAAAAATCCACATGTGGTACTAAGAAACTACACCCACTGAAGGATTATGGAAAACGACAAGTTTTTCCCTTCTGAATATAGTAAAAATTCAGGGCCCACTTGGGGGATCAAACAATGATTTATATTTACATTATTTTTAGGAATTTTGATTTCAATTTCTTTTTTTATGTTAGTCCAGTATGAAGGCCACTCCTACTTATCATTTTGAGACCAAATGATATTATACTTGTGATTAATTAAGTAATTCTATTTTATAGGACCATGATGGAACACGGAATTCCCAAAAAGTTGATAAACATGACCAATGATTCATTTTAAAATTGAGTTCACTTTAAATGTTTTCTTTTAAAGTCCATACATTTTTTTTTCTAAATTCGTATTTGAAATTTAAACAAGAATTGTATTCCCATGCTTTAATTTCAATTTTCTTGAATTATATAGGAAGTATTAATTTATTAATAATCTTATGATTCCATATTTTAGATTTAATGTTTAGTGAGATTGAATTAGTAAAATTGAGAATTTAATGTGTAATGTGAATAATTTATATTTAAATGAGGACTCATGATTTGAGGGAAATAGTTGATTCATGTAAATGAAATCTTTATAACATATTTTATTATTTTAACTTATAAAACTCATGGGAATTTATTTGTTATTATTAATCATGACTTTATTGATTATCTAGAATAAAATTTAAATTCATGAAAGGATTTATAGATGGAGTACTTCATACTTTTTCTTGAGAAATGTTTTTTGGAGATCCTTGTACATTCTACCTATTATCACTTTAATTTGAACTTACCAAAGGTATGACTATACAAAAACAAATTTAAATTGATTGAGGAATCTTTTGATAAACCACATACCCTTAAAATACCAAATTTACATCAATCATTATTTATACCATAGGGACTATGAATGAACTTTATAGGGATGATCCATTTTAAGCCATTATTATCCACTCCTACTATACTCTTTCAATTTTAATGATATTTCAAAGTTGAATTGTGGGGGTTAAAGTAATCACGGTGGAAGGGAGTATTTTAATTTTAATTAAAAATTGTAGGGGTTTTTATTTTGGAAATAAATTAAGGTTTCTGATTCAATCATGACACTTAGTTGTCTACCCCTATTGAATAAAAAAATAGTAAAATGAAAAAAAAACAAAAAAATGGGAAATATGAGTTGTGATTTGGGGAAAAAAAAAAACACCGTTATTAGGCATATGATTTTTTTCATAGGTTGTTGGGTGGGGGATATGAGGTTTATTATTATCATAACTTTTTAAAAAATAATAAATTAAAGTGTTTTTTGAAAAATAAAAATATTTTAAATGTAGAAAAAATATATTCTAGGGGTACACAAATCATTCATTATGCTTTATTTGTTTATAACCTTTACTTTGAGTTTGGAGGAAACGAGAGTAGAAACTTTAAGGAAGAGAATTTCATTACAAATTTATTTTTGATATCATGCATTATAGTTAAGAGATAAACCTTCTCCTTGAGAATTAATTTTTAAAGAATAAATCCTAACAAATTTAAGCCTCAGAGTTATTTGATCCTTGATTGAAAAGTCCTCATGTTTTTTGGTGCGTTTTGTCTTTATAATGTGGAAAAATTATTTTTCTTTAATATCCTATGAATAAAGAGAATATATTCAATATATGATCATAACATCACTTGAATTATATCATGAGTTATTAGAGAAAATTTTGAAAAGTGAGGTCAGCCATGATTTGGCATGTTTAGTAATAATGAATTGAAAAACTTAAATGAATGAGACGGAATGTTAAAATTTTTTTAAAAGGAAGAAAATATGATAAATGAGTTAATTTTTTCTTTTAAAATTTTGAAATTCAAATTATATTTTATGTGTATTTCTGAAAATTGGGTTTGACATTGAATTTTTTTTTGACTTTATTGCTTTGGAATTTGAATATTTGCAACTTTGGTGCAGTCTCATTTTAATCGTTGACATTTTATACTAGAGAAAAAGCATGGTTTATGTGAAGAGGAATTGATAGAGACAATATCTTACTCAATTTTTATATGTATTTAAATTAGTTATACGTTTTTAATTTATCAATTTCTACTTCTTTGCATTAGTTTTGTATTTATGATTTTTTTGGGCTAAAATGTAAAAATTTTCTATTTATTAATTTTTAAATATTTTTTTTACTTTCATATTTAGTGAATAAAATTTAAAATATAGATTCACATTAATTGAATATTTTTTTAGGATTTATTGATTTATTGGATTCAACATTATTTTAGAGACTAAGATCTAATTCCAACATTTATAAGATCAAGAAAATAAATTTGTTTGAAAACTTTTCTAGAGGATAGAGTGGACCCCACCACCATAAATGAGGCATAAATTGGAAAAACTCAAATATAATTTAGGATATTCAAATTGTATTGAATGTAGGGCTTGTTTCTGAATTTCCCAATTAAATTTCAAGGAGTTATTCACTCATTAAGGTTGAAATTGGAAGCTTAAAAGTAGATTAAGATTTCAGAAACATTCAGGCAGTATAAAGTCCTTGAGTAATTAGGAAATAAATTATTCTATAAAATTTAGGTAGAAGATGAAATTATCAGTTCAAACACAAAATATATTTTTGAACAACTTTATATAAATAAACAATATATGATTTGGTAAAAAAAGGGACAACCACATGAAAAAAATATAAGTAAAATTATGGAATCAAAATTTCCGCTGATGATAACTCATTATGTCCCAAAACTCATTAATTTTACTTTATGATTCCCAGAAGCCTCTTTTAAGACCACAAATAAGAGTCTAAGGGTGTATTGAAGTGGATATAGATTTTTAAAGGATGATATGGACGATAGATAGTGATTTTGTATTTCACTTTTCTTTTATTTTTTATTTTTTTTCTTTTCCCATGTAACATGTATTCATATTTTAATTAATGTGTTTCCCATTTTTATTCCAACTCTAATTCTATTCCAACCCTAATATCATTCTCTATAATCTATATTTATTTCATAATCTCTTTTCACTTTGTAATATAATGTGACCAACCCGAGGCTTGGCTCTAGGGTTGGTTTTACGATGTTCTTTGTTATTTTACATCAATTCAATATATATTAAATCTATTTTTGGTTGATACGAGAGTATTATATAGGTGTGTCAGTCACCCACCACAAACTTATTTCCAATTCCATTAATTTTATTTTATTCAATATTTTATTCTCTCATATCTTTGGTAAACCCTTCATACAATGGAGTTGGGGCTTCCTGAAGGGAAGAAAAAGAATATGGTGGATCCATGTATTTTAGGAATTTCATTATCCATTGAAGTGTTACCCTATTTGACTACCGAAGGAGACATGGTTTAGTGGGATGATGTCAGGCTAAATTCATACACTCAATAAAATTAAAGTAATTCATTAATGCAGTTTCATCAAATTAATTTTCAAATTGAATTTATATAATAAATAATTAATTAATAAATCTGTGTTATCAAGCCCTAGAGAAAGAAATTTATTTCTAATTTCATTTTGTCTAAATTTGAATTCATATTTCAATTAATAATTTCGTTATTTTAACTTCTGTTTTTCCAAAAAACCTATAATTTTTTCAATAAATACTTAAACAATACAAAATGAATAGTTTTGGTGATTTGGAAATTAGTTATTGAACTAACTATGATGCTCCTCAAGTGAGATAACCCTAGTCAGCCTCTATGCAACCTTTGGAAAATAAAATTTGTTTTTTCATTCCCTATAAAAGGTGTGCATCAAAACTGGTACTATTGTTTTGGAGCTAAAAAGTTACTTCCATCACCTTTTCTAAATTCACATTTTTGTAAATATTTTTCTTTCTTTTATTTATATAATAAAATCTAAAAGAATCCTCTTTCTATGATATATTTAAATTCAAATTATTCTACCTAGGAAGATTACACAAAAATTCAATATCAAGAACAAGAATTTTATTATAGTGATCTAAATGATTCTGTGAAAAAGATGAGTGATTATATAGATTAATTATTGAGAAAAATGGAAAGGGAATTTAATTATGTTCATAAATTAATAGAGTAACCCGATCCTGAGCTAGAGCAAGAACCAAAGGTAGTGTTGTAAGAAATTTCACCACTCATAATTAAAATTGAATAACCTGAGGAGGTAAATGTGGAGGTATGTGAAGACTCATTCATCCTTTCTCAACCATTTCTAAGATAGATCGATGAAAATGACTTTCCTACTGAGCTATATGTGAGAGATCAATAAGAACTGGATGAATTATCGAATGAATGCGAGGAAGTAATCGATCTCCCAAAACCTTAACAAGATAAAGATCCACTACCATTGCATATATTCCTATATATTTTAGAATAATCTACCCAATTTGTGGATTTTGAAAAGTGAATGGTGAAGCATGACTTCCTACCTTCTTCCGAAGAAAGTCAACTCAAAGAGAAACTTTTCACCTAAGAAGATATTGAAGGAAAACAAAATCAAAGATATGATACATTCTTGAAATCTAAATCATTTAATTTTATTGAAAATAATTTAATTATCACTCCTATTTTTTTTAATTTTTTAAATCAACTCACTCTTATTATGTTATAGAATAATATTAAGAAACTAAACATTCAACTTGTGAGGAACACATGGAGCTCCCTAATTTTGATAAAAATACATGTGAGGAAGCCCTTGGGAAAGACAAAGTTTCAAAGTCTAAGGAAACTAAGATTTAATATACTCTTATTTAAAGGCATAGATTTATTATTAGAAATTTAAAATTAAAATTTAAATATCCCATTTATTATTCAATTTAGACAGTCAATGTTACACCAACACTGGAAGAGAAAGAGGTGGCCGTATAAATAGAGAACAAGAAGGAGGACGATCCATACATCATCCCACCCCACCATTCATGTAGTATATAATTGTGAAGGGTATGGATCTAGTATACTATATCTATGGATCATTCCTCACCATGAAGGGAAAATAACAAGCAGGGAAAAGCCACATGTGGTGGTTCAAGTCAAAGAAACGCCACCCACCAAACGATTATGGATAATAGTTGGAACTTCCCATCTAGAGTTAGTAAAAATTCAGGACCAACTTGGGGGATCATACCAAGATTAAAATTTATATTAGTTCTAGGAATTTATATTTAAATTTCCTTTTTTAGCTTACTCCAACATAAATCCCTCTCTATATTATCTGTTTGAGCTTAAATAACACGATCCTTATGATTAATTGAGTAATTATCTATTATAGAACCATAATGGCACAAGGAATCCCAAAATAGTAGAGTATGATGTCCAATTAATCATTTAAAAAGGTATTTTACTTTTAATGTTTATCTTTTAAAATCCATACATTTTTTTTCTAAATTGTAATTTGATCTTTAAACTGGAATGGAATTCACATGCATGAATTACTTAATTACTTGAAATATCTATGAGATATGAGTTTGTTAGGAATATTATAAATCCACATTTTATATTTTTTGTTTAATAATATTGAATTATTAAAATAGAGAACTAAATATTTAAAGTGAAGTATAGATATTGAAATAAGGACACCAGATTTGAGGGAATTAGTTGATTCATGTAAATGAAATTTCCCTAACATTTTCCATGCTTTGAAATTATGAAATACTTGTGAAATGATTTTCTATTAATAACAATTCCTTTATTGATTTTCCAAAATCATATTTCTATTCCTAATAGTATTTATATACCAAGTACTTCCTACTTTTTTTGAGAATATTTCTTGAGTCATCTTGGGACATTCCACCTGGTAGAACTTTTATTTGATATTATTAAAGCTATGACTGTACAAATACACATTTTAAATGATTGGGGAATCTTTTGATAACCCACTAATCCTTAAAAAATTCATTTACATAAATTATTATTTATCCCATACAGAACATGAATGAACATTATAGGGATGAGCCATTTTTGAAGCCACATTTATCTATTCCTACAATACCATTGGTATTTTCATGATATTTTAATGTTGAAGTGTTAGGGTAAAGGGTATCTTGGTGTAAGGGATTATTTTCATTGTAAGGAAAAACTGTGGGGGTGATTATTATGGGAATAAATTAATGTTTTTTTATTCATTCAGGATACTTCATTGTTATTTCCTATTGAATTAAAAAAATAAAAAATGAAAAAATAAAAAATAAAATGAGAAAATGGTTCGTGATTTGGGAAAAAATCACCATTACTAGGACTTTTATTTTTATTACATGTGGTTAGGTGGTGTATGTGAGGTTTATTATAATAATATTATTCAAATAAAAGAAAAAAATGAAAATTTTCTCTGAAAAATAAAAATGAATAAATGTAGGAAATAATATTCAACAGGGTGAAAAATCTTCCATTATGAATTATTTGATAATAACATTCACTTTGAGTTTTAGGGAAACCGGAGTTACTAATTTTAAGGTTATAATTTCATTACACTTTTCTTTTTGATATCATTAATTTCACTTAAGAGATTAAACTACACCATGAGCCTTAAAATTTAAATCATCAAATCCTACCATCATTAAGCCTGCGGGTCATTTAAAAGTTTATTCAAATTTCCTCATGATTTTATGTAACTTTTTCTTTAAAAAGTGTTGTAATTAGTTCCCTTACATGACTATGGATGAGGAGAATTTATTGATGATATGAGCATTACAACACATGAATTATATTATGAGTTATGGGAGAAAATATTGAAATGTGTGGTAAGTCATGATTTAATATGTATAATTATAATGAATTGAGGGATTTAAATAAATGAGAAGAGAAGATACACCATTTTTATAAGGGATAAAGTAAAATACTTGGGTGAATTTTCTTTTAAAATTGAGAAATTTAATTGATATTTTATGTTTATTTATGAAATTTTGTTTTGACAATGAATATTGGTTGATTTTATTGCTTTGGCATTTGAATATTGGTAAATTTGGTACACTTTAATTTTAAATGTTGAGATTTTATACTTGAGGAAAACCAAGTTTTATGTGTGGGGGAATTGATATATCCAACATTTCCATCATTATTTATATTTATTTAATTTATTTAAACCCTCTTAATTTAATAATTTGAGATTATTTTTATTAGTTTTGGATTTATGGTGTGTTTTGGGCTAAAATGTGAAAATTGCTTATTTTTGTAATTTTAACATATTTTATTTACTTTGGTTTTTGGAGAATAAATTTTGAAATATAGATCCAATTTGAGTTATTGTTTTTTTAGAATTCAATGAATTTTGGGATTCATCTTTATTTTCTGGTCCAAGATCTAATTAAAACATCTACAAGATCAAAAAAATAAATCAATTAAAAAATGATTCTGGTAGACAAATTTGATCCAATCTCCATAAATGTGGAATAAATTAGGATAAACACATAAAATGAGGATATTATAATTATATTGGAAATATTAATTTTTTACTCATTTATACATTAAATTTAAATTAGTTATTCAGTCATTAATACGACCATTTGATGCTTAAAATTGGAGGATGATTTTGGAACCATTTCGGAAAAATAAATTTTTTGAGTAATTCAGTGATAACATCCTGTACACATGGAGTAAAATGTTTAATATTTTAGGTCAAACTACCAATATATTTTAGAACAAATTTTTTGAATATAAATATTTATTATTCGGTCAAAAAAAGGGTTAAACATAAGAAAATTTTTGAAGAAAAATTCTATAATTGAAATTTAAATCGTTGACGACCCATTATGTCTCGGAATACATTAATGGATCTTTATGATGCCCTGAATCCTATTTCATTCCTATAAATAAGATTACAGGGATGTATTAAATTCAATATCAATTGTAAAGTGATGATGTGGATGATGACTACTGATTTATGATTTCACTTTTCTTTTCTTTTTTCTTTTTATTTTATTTTCCCATGTTATGTGCATTCATATTTTAATTAAAGTGTTCCCCTTTATTATCCCATAAATATTTATCTTTCAACTATAATATCACTATATATATCTTCCATTATTCTTTAGTGATCTTTATTCAATTTTTAATTGAACGTGACTATCCTAAGGCTTAGCCCTAGTGAAGGTTTAACAACATTTTCGTTGTTTTGTTTCAATTTAACATGTTTTTAATCTGTTTGTAGTGGTTGAGAGAGTATTTCATGGATATGTTGATTATACACTACAAAATTATTTCCAATTAAATTCAGTTTCATTTATTAATTATCCTCCCCTTATATTGGGCTAATCATTCATACTATGGATTTGGGGTTACTGGAAGGGATAAAATGGAATATGATGGATTCAAGTATTTTAGGAATTGCATTTTCAATTGACGTGTTATACTATTTTACTATTTTAGGAAGTATGGTTTTGTGAGTTGATGGAATTATAAATTTACACAGTCAATAAAGAATAATAAATTAATTTATTAATGAGGTTTCATTGACTAAATTATCAAATTTAATTTAAACAATAAATAAATAATGAATGAAACCACATTAGCAAACCCTGGACCAAAACCATTCTTTCTAATTTCATTCTATATACATCGACATTGCATTATTTTAATTACACATTTTCAAAAACCCAAAAATATTATTTTAAATTAATATTATGAAAACATAATAGAAATAGATTAAGGGAATTAGATTTTAGTGACTGAACCAACCACAACACTACACAAGTGAGATGTCCCTGGTCAGCCTCTATACTACATTTGGAATATAACATTTCTTTTTCCATGCCCTACAATTGGTGTGTTTCAACCGTTATATATTTTTTTTCAACCAATATTAATAATTTTTGAAAATAATCACAATAACTATGTTTCTTATAGTTTAGGGGTCAATATAGTCACTATAATGCATTATTGGACTACATAGTGACCATGGTTTATATAGGCAATATTTTGGGTATTGGAAGGAGCATCGATGGTCTTAGCAATATGTTGGCATGACAGCATTACTCTAGGGCATCATGTGGTTGGAATATCTCATTCTGATGGTGACTAGGTTTCAATAATGGGTGATTTTGGGGGGCATCCATGCATGGGTGGGAAAACGATGGTGGGTGACATAATCTTGGGCACAATGAGGTAGTATTTCAATAGATCTGGGGGAATTTCATTGGGGAAACACTTAGTGGAGGTCACTGGGGTGTGGGGGCACATCAGTACGACACTCATTGTGATGGAATGGGCTCAACATGGATTCTTTATGGCATGGATAACAGTTCTGCGAGTTATCATAGATAAGGCTCGATAGATCTCAATGATGGGGTTCTTGGTGGATGGAATTTGGTTCTGAGCTATGGAGGAGTGCGGTTGTCGGTGGTGTATTGGCCTATGTGGTATCACCTAGGCCTAGGCAATGTTAATTGCCTTTGGTTATTCAGTCTATAGAATAATGGGCTCTCGGTTCACTGATTTTTAAGGCTATATGACTATGGGCCTTTGGATTTGTAATGTGTTCTCCCTTAACCCATTTCAAAAGGGGTTTCAATTTTTATAATTTTTTTAATAATGGGCCTTACCCACAACCTTTTTCTTAAAAATTATAGAGGTAAAAATAAATAACATTTTCCACCAAGTTTCAATATTTTCCAAGCAGGTATTGCAATGTATGAACTCCACTTATGAAAAGGATAGTGTCAAGGGTTAGTGTCATTTTCCAGTTCTTATCATATTATTTTAACCTTAATTACTTAATTTACCCTTACTATGTTGATAATTATTTACCATTTTTACTATTCACAATGATTTAAAATAATTATATATTTTTAAAAAATTTCGTCCTCCTGATTCAAAATATATAATACATTTTTAATTACTCTATTTATATAAGTGGTAGAATTTTTTTTCCATATTGAACTTACAAACCATGATGAAAATTGGGTTTTCATGAAAGTACATTTTTCCTTGAAAAGTTAATATTAAATGAACTTTATGGCTAGTGTTCTTTATTATATGAATTTATATAAATATGGATAGATATATAATCTCTATGTTTCAATTAGATAATACGTGACTATAATTAATTTAATAAAATAAAATGGCAAAAAATATGCACATAAAAATAGTTTTTTGAACAAATGTGTTTTTAAGAATAAGAATATTTTTATACCCAAATCTTGAAAATTTATTATTAAAATAAAATTAAATATATTTTTATAAATAAAATTGATCATATGAATCTTTATGATAAAATAAAAAAATAATCATAATTTTAAATTACGTAATTTTACAAAGAGAATTTACAGTTTTACAAAAACGATATATTTCAATATTCACTAAAAACCCAATATTTTCAAAAAAATCAAAAAAGTATACCGTAATATAATTTTTCATGAATATTTAAAAAATTAATTTTTTTTTATAAAATACCATTAATAAATGAGGATGAATATAATTCTATTATCCATATAAAAAAATTAAACAAAAATTATTTTTGAAGAAAACATATTTTTAAAGCATAAAATGACTTTACAAAAAACTGAGTACTTATTTAGTATGAATTAATAAATTCATATAGATTATATAAAACCATTAGATATTTTTTTTTTCATAGTATGGTTTTTCTTATTCATACCACCAATTTTATCATCTAGGTTATAATGTTTACATTTAAATAATAATATATTAATAATATACCACAATTAATTTAATATTAGTGTTGTGTGTGACATAAAATATTAAAGAAATAAATTTCATTTAAAGATAAATATATTATAAAATCTTGGACTATTATATTTTACCCCATTGAGTTATTTTCAACCTTGTAATTTGAACAAGATCTTGACAATCAAGGGTTTGAAATTTTAAAATACCTCTGTCTAAAACCCACATCATAAAATGGGTTAAGAAATATTCTTCTAAAGCAATGAAGGGAAATAAGAAGGTCGTTTTTAATAACACATAAATAGTTTTTCAAATAGGATAACATTATTGGGAAGTGAATATTTGAATATAGAGTAGAAAAAAATGACTAAATAATGTTGTACAGAAGAAGAAAACATTGATCACACGAAAGTGAATGATCAATAAAATGTTAATGACGAAAAAAAGATAAAACATTGAGTTGTGAAAACATCAATCAATTCATCAGAATTGAAAGTAATATGATAATTTTTTTAAGATAATTTTCATATAGGTGAGATATTTCTTTATAATCTAAATAATAAAATAAAGAAATATACTAACTGGATAAGTAGTATTTCATCCTTAATCAATTTTTAACACAATATCATATGTTTCTTCAAATAATGAGTATTAAAGATTTATTTTTTTATTAAATATTCACTAAAATAAAATTTTAATGGATCACTTAATCTAAGAAATAATAAAAATATTTTCCACATGTTGTTACTAAAACAAAAATATTTATCACAATGTATGATAACACCCAAAATCAATAAACCTTTATACATTAATCAAAAAAATTAATCAATATAACCAAAGTATTGGAATAGATAATTAATTAAATAAATAATAATATATCCAAAATAATGCCAATAACTTAAAGATTAAATAATTTTTTCATGTAAAAGGTTTTTTCCTACCCTTCAGTTTACACCTCCATAAAAAATACCATTCATCCAAAATAATATTTTATGTTAAAAATAATGGTTATAGATATTAGAAAACAATAAAAAATATCTTAATATATCATTATAATATTAAAATAAATTAAAATATATTTCTTATATAATTAATCTAACTTCTTTAATATCTTGTGATATACGAAACACTACATTTAAACGAAACATAATACTTTATTAAATTTTTTTATATAAATGTGAAAGTTTTAATCTAGATTTTAAGTTGGAGAGTATGAGTTGGAACAACTATTTTATAAAGATATATGGTTTAAAAATATTCATTTTTAATATATTTATTAAAAATAAAAATAAAAATGATTATAATGAAAAATAAAAGTTTTCTAAAAAACTTTATTTTTCAAAAAAAGAAGTTTCATAATGTTTTATTAACCTATTTAAATATTATATTTTACCACTTTTACAAAATTTATTTATATAAAATATATTTATTTTTTAAATAATAATGTTAAAATTATATTATCGTTAATTTATGGAGTTTTTAGAAGGAAATCATTTTACGATGAATAGTGAAAAATACTGAGTTTTGTTAAAAACCGCCTTTTCTTTTAAAGAATATACATGTATCATTTTGATAAAAATAAAATTTAAAAGGAAAATTAGTTAAATAATATTATAATAAATCAAATTTATGCCATTTTAATAAATTATATGACCAATTTTGATCTAAAAACTTTTATTATTTCAAATGTTTTCCATTTAAAAAACAGTTTTTTGATATGTCTGTGGCATTATTTTTAAATTTAATTCTTCCACATATATATATTGGAACTGAAAAAATGGATTGAATATTTTGAATAATAATAAATTTTTTATAATAATTTGAACTTTATTTTTTCCCATCATGAATAGTGAAAATAGTAAAAATTAATTACCATGGTTAAGGTGAAAACGGGTTTACCAGGGGGATAAACTAAGAAGATAGTGGTTAAAATGACCAAAAACTTTTCCAAAACACATTTTTTGGAAAAATTTCGATATTATAACCTCTAAGGATTGATAATATCCTACTTGGGAGCCTTTTATAGTGTGAGAAATGTGTTTACAATTTATTAATTTCCAAAATTCATTGTGTGTCCTAACCCCCACTTTTGAAAATCATCTCCGTACCTACATGACATAAAAATACTTTTTTTTTGTTTTTTATGATAAATGAGAAGCCCTTACAAATCACAAATGATAAAACAAATCACATACCCACCAAAACACCACAAACCATATATCCATAGTTCAAAAACTTCCCACAATCGCCATTCAAAATTAAAAATCACATTTGGAAACCATACCTCACCTCGAACTACCACATTCCACATTTTAAAATTCACAATTAAAAATAAAATGAAAGACCCACTGAATAACTAACTGCATTACACCTTGATCCAAGTAGCCTGACACTCCAATGCTTCCATCATCACCACAAACAAAATATGACACATTAATCGCCTAAACTGGAACCATGCTAGGCCTTGTGAAGTCATTAAACCACCGAAGACACCATGCATCCAAAGAACCATAACCAAAATCCAGACTGAAGAAAGAAACCACCTCAGGTTATACCTTTGGAACCATGGGTGACTTCAAAAACTGTACATCCCAAAGCCTCCAAATATCCACCACACCAGACTTATATAGAGAGGAGTGAAGGAATGGGAAACTAGAGAAGAGTTTGAATGAATCTCACCATTGCTGGAATGCCAAAGTCGGTCGTGTCCACATTAGAGACCCCAACCTCTACCCAACAAAATATCTATCAACATCCATAACTCTGACAACCAAAAACATTGCCTTGAACACCATGAAACAACCATCATTGAGGGAAACCGAAATACACAAGTTAAAAAGAAGAATATTTGAGGAAGCAGCAACATCTAACCATCAACACTATCCAAACAATCATCGTCATTGATGAGGATGAAAGACTATATACCTCTTAAAATAAGATCTGAGAAAATAGAAAATTCAAAACCAACACCTGAGTAGCTGAAGGAGAGAGGAAAACCAACACCAAATCCAACCAATGACACAATCCCAAACATCCATGTTAACAAACACAATTACTGATGTTGGGGTCTTATGTGGTGGGTCTGATAGAAGGGAAGCAGTTGAAAATGAACAGTGAGGAAACGGTAAGGGAGATGAAGAAAGATACAAAGGTTAAGCGATGTGAAGGGTCCCCATTGTCGCTAGAGGAGAAAATATTTGGAGTGTAAAACATGAGAGATCCAGAGGCCATAATAAGGATTGAGCTTTAACATCACCAGAGATTGTGATGGAGGTGGGAATCGTAGGGGAGAAACCCTAGAGATGTCCGAATCAAGAAGGGGAAAAAAGATATAGAGCAGGGGGATGAAACCTAAGGCAGATGGAGAAAGACGACATGGGTTATAAAACCCTGGGAACCACCAAAAAATAACCCTATAAAGGACAAGCATCAGAGAAGAAAGGGAAAACGAAGAGGAAATGAAGCCTGGAGAAGAGTCCTTACCTACACATTTTCACACCTATGAAGAAAATTTTCTTAACCAAAACCTATAAAAATATCTCCCCAAAATACTTAGACACATTTTAGAATTTATTTTATTCTATAAATAAAATTCCTAGGTTTCTTAAGAGAGATTCAAAGGAGGGTTCTCTATGAGAAGGTAATCATCTTAACAACGATATTTCATTATCCTTCTAATTTTACCACCTTAAACTATGTATTAACATTAAAATATAAAAAACTTATATCCAATATTCTAATTTTTTATTTTGATGATTTTATAATATTTATACTCCATAAAATGTTAAAAAAAATCTTTTATCATGTGCATAGAGAACTACCACCTCACAAACTGATGTTACTCATTTTCCATCAACACATCTCAATATTGTATATAATGAATGATTTTATATATATATATATAATATTTATTTGGTTAATATACTTATAAAATTATAATATCACATATACTTTATTACTTTCCATGTTGTTTAAAATATGATAACATTGCTCCTATGTACAACGGACTACCAAATCACAAAGTGTTGTGATTCATTTTTCTATTACAATTTACATGGATGGTAATATGTATAAATTTAATGAATTTATGTTTTATAAATGAAATTATAATTATTATTTAAAATTAATACAACTACCACTTTATTACCGTTTCACTCATTAATGTAATGATATCATTGTTTGTGCGTATGTACGCCATGTCGTCTCCAAGAAGCTCTGCATTTCATTTTCCATGTACAAATATAAATAATCATTCTAAAAATTCATATAATAAGTAAATATTATTTTTATAACATTAATTTAATTATATATATTATTTATTTACATCCTATATGTAGTAAATTGAACTTTTATATCAAAACATGCATGAGAAAACAAGGCAATTAACACCCAAAATAATGAAAAAATGAAATATTCTTACAAAATGATGAAAAAATGTTATAAAAATATCATATATGATATAATAAATATAAATATTATTTTTGTATAAATTAATAACTTGATTAAAACCATTATATAAGATTTCAAATTATGCTCAATCAAAAAGAAGTGCAATGTAAGGGATTTCATCTCAATTTATATTTCATTGAGACATATTTGTTAATATGCACATATTCACATTTATGTTGTGTATATACTACCCAGATGATGTATTTAACATGAATACCTATTTATTCTTTATTTTATTTTAAACAATTATATTCTTGAATAATAAATCTTCAACTACCATTTCTTGTTTAATTTTTTCATTGTTAACTTTCTCTTGAGACAATCACTTTCTTGTGGTCATTTTACATTAGAAATTACATTTCTACTAAATATAATTATTATTTACATAGTGTTTATAATTTTTTCATAAATAATATAAAATTTATAAATATGGTATTTAATTTAAAATTTATTTGATTATTTAATGAAATATTGAAAAATCCACATTCTTTACTCAATATAGATATTTTATTTTAATGAAAATTATTCATTAATTAAATTGAGTATTCAATATACAAGGAATTATTTGGACATGCAATGATGGGTGCATCCCAATTATATATATCCCATCAATGGATTAGTAGTGTCTTGAGGTGAATCAATAAGCTATAAATAAATTGGTTTTACCCATTGTTTAAAATTTTCTTTTGAAAGATCTTGAGAGTGGAGGTATCAGGATTCCTAAGATCACGTTGTCCAAGAAATAATAATTTTCATCATTGAGAATTTAGTTATTATCAATATCCATGAGATTTTCGTATTGATATTATCAGTATAACTTTCAAAATTAAAAGGTTATATGTTCAGATATTTATATTTCCATATTGATTATTCCTTATCTAATCATGATATTCAATTTATTAATTAAATTTAATGCATGTTTAGTGATTTACCCAACCATATTTACTATGCCTTATTGATTCATTGTTTCTTCCATTGTATGTAACCCATATTTATAATTTGAACTCAACCATATATTTTTTTCTTTCCCTAGGATATGAAGTTGAATTCATTGAATATTTGTCGAGGATGTTGAATGTTTTCTATTAATATAATTTGTATTTTTTATTCCTAATATAACAGGGGTATCATGTATGTATTAGGTTTTGAAGGATTACTAAACTAATATATTCTTGATGATGTGATCCCTAATATCTTATGAAAATGTAATAAAGTATAAAATATCTCTAATTTATTGGAGTTGGTATAAAATGTAGTTTAGTGGAAACAATGGAAAATAGATTATTTAAAGAATAGTTTAGGGAACATAACCCTATGATAGAATTTTAGGTTTATAAAGATTAATATCCTAATTTTTTAAGGTAGATATTATGTAGTTTTTCCAAGTAATACATACATGTATGGATACTATATGTGGACCTGGTTCTAGAACATATGTACATATGGGTAATAACTACAAAAAAAATATATTTTTGTCTTGAATCAAGCATTACCTGGTACCTACAAACATGAATTACAATAGAACTAGTTTCACTATCCATGGGGATTTTCTTAAGATAATTCAAATTTTACTTACAAACTATTATGAAGGATTTAAAAATAAAGAAATCCCAAATACTACAGGTTTAATATTCTATTACTAAAAAATGAATAAATTTTCTACTATTATTAAGTGATACACTTAATTTATAATTATGTATTTTGATTTGAAAAACATAATTTTATGAGATAATCAAGCATATTATATTTTTTTTAAATGAATCCTAGATGAAATATTTTTATCAATACTCGAGGCCAGTGTAGATATTTCTTTATTATTAAAGATAGTAATGATAGTATTGGAACTGGGAAGATTATGGCTATATTGGGGAAGGTTAATTATGTTATAGAAAATAACCTTGTAGTAATGGAGAAATATATTGTTAGAAAACATGATTATATTATGTTTGATCACTTCATATGGTATCATAACCCATAATTTTGTGGGAATAATAATCCATTGGTAGATGATCAAAGGATTAAGTACCTTGAGAAAACATTTATGGACATGAGATGCAGTGAAAAGGAAAATTTTATACTGGTAGAATACTGTCTCACGAGTGATGCTAATTCTAATAGACCAACCCACACCAACTAGACCAATCACCCAAGTCTTGAAATTTTGGGGTGAGGTAAAATCAATAAAACAAAAAACTATCATATATATGTAAAATGACACAAACAACTAGAGTATTAATCATAAAAAAAGATACAACTGATCCTAACAATTTAAACCATAAAGTACATCAAGAATATATGAACTAGTCTCTGTGTGACCAACCATCACTTCCAAACCATCCACAAATAAAAACTACATTGTAAAAAAAATCCAATATACTATGAATAACCTTCTATTTACCTGTGTCCTATTAAAAAAGGTCTACAGCCATCCAAATGCAGAAGTAGGGTGTGATCCCAGAGCCTACTAGGAAACCTCCAAAGATTCTATACATGTTATAATATAAACATTTCACAATTTATATATTTAAAAGAAAAATTTTTTACAAGGATTTTTATAAATAAAACAATTTTCAAACATTTTTAAAAAAATACTTGAATTTTACACATATTTTATATCAGGTTTTATAATGATAGAAAAATTATCGTTATAAGAAAAAATAGGTAAATATACCAAAATATAAATATACATGTGATCTAACATCCATTAAATAATATATCATGCAATAAACAACCAAAACAGTAATGAACCTTCCAGTCAGGCTCTATCCTATGACAAAATACATACTAGACACTCAAAAACCTAAAAAGAAATATGGTTAGATCCAAATAATATCATGTCCGACCACAATAGATCAATATACTTGTGGTTACCTTATAGTGATGTCACACACACTAAGGATACCCATCTCTTTCTTGAAACACCCATGTTTTCATCCATGAAATGTTTGTAAATTTCCATTTTTTAAAAACATGATCATATTTTTATAAATCCATTTCAAATCCAATCCAATCTTCTTCAGCATTTGAATATCTATTTTCCATTTCAAATAAATGAATTTCTATTTTAAATAAAAAACGTCTTTAAATCATGAACCCATTCCATTTTCAATTTCAACACATGTAATTTCACTTCAAATTTGAATGATTCAATAAGAACAACAGGAAATTTGAAATATTAGAATACTTATATAGATCCACCTACCTCATAGATGTAAAAAATATAACCACCTTTGACAAAGGGGTTTGGAAACCATAAGACCTACCTTAGGAAGACAAGGAAAGAAAATAGACAAAAAGGATTGATAAGAAACACAATATGATTGCTAATCCCTATAAAAGTGGTGTCTCAACTATTTGATAGAGATAGAAATCAAGAGGAAGGATTAGACATGAAGACAAAGTACCCAGTCCTATTGATTAATAATTAAACATAGTAATATAGAGGGAAATGAGTCACCTAAAAATACTTGGGGTAAGAGTTATAGCCAAGAGGAGATGGATGTGAAAGGGAATTGAGCCTCAATAACAGACATGGTAGCTTAAAATATTTAACTTGGGGAATTAAATGGAATATAATACCTTAAAAATTGTGAATTTATTCCATTTTAAGTTACACAAAAAAGGAATTTTGTTTTTTAATTAAAAGATTATTTCTCACATTACATGACATGAAATCCTTAGCAAACATGTACCATTTTCATAGTGTGTAATCAAATCATGGGATTTTTTTGGTGGCCAATACACATCATGTAATACAATTACATGTCATGTGACCACCCAGAAAGGAAAAAAGTTATATGTTTACACTAAATATTCCAAAAAATACCTAAATTCACCATTATATGTATCCCCTAAATTCAATGGCCGAAAATACTCATCTAATGAAAAAGGAAACCAAAAGAAAATATTTTAACAAACCTAATATAAAGTCAATGGGTTGTTATAATCTCCCCACAATAAAATCTATTAATCCCTATAAAGTTCTCAAGATCCTGGATCACTAAAAAGAGAAATCCACTACTACATCATCAATGACTCCATATCCCATGTCTCATGGTGATCTTTTCTACTCTTTCATAATACAAATACTAGGGGGACCATTTTACCATGTAGTACATTATCTTGAAGATCCATAATCTAAATAGTTTAATAAACAATAGTTGTTTTAGGTTCAATATCAACATCCTCCCAAACCAATCACATGGTATGGATTTTGTATAAACCTCATCAACTAGGAAACACAAAACAAATCATATATATAGGTAAAGGTAGATGCGGAAAGAAACCCCCAGTCACTCAATGATCTCATAGGACCCCAAAAATTACATTGGCAACTTACGCTGCTTACATAATCAGAAATATCCCATGTGAGGTGATACATTTAGGAAAGCCTGATCACTAACCTAAAACTCTAGGGTCCATCAATGATGGTCTACATATGATTTCTGATGACTCCTTTCCATGATAAAGCATATCTTGATCGACTACACCATCTATGTCATCTCCTGAACCGAACTTGTCCTAACTAAAGAACACTCTCCCAACTCTAACTAGAACTAATAAGATCAACATGGCCTCCCATACAAAGCCTAAAAGGAACCATCCTGATAAATTTTGTATAATTACATTTATAGGAAAACATGACCGAATGAAAATCCATATCCCAAGATCCACTTAAATTAAGCACACAAACTTAGAGAATATCCTCAAGAACCTGGATAACCCTCTTTGTCTATCCATCCATCTGTGGATGATATACCATTCTCAATTTCAACAGGGAACCCATTTCCACATGAAAAATTTATAACCTTTTTATGTGATACTCATGTACTTTCCAAAAATAACTACATAGGGAGCCCCATGAATCCTCACAATCTCTGAGACATATAGGTCCTCATGTTGTTCCACTTTTGTCACATCCTTTATTGGTATGAAATGAACTGATTTAGTGAGTCTATCAATAATAACCCAAATAGAATAATTCATACTATAATTCCATGGAAAACCAACTGATAAATCCATTGAAATATCAACCCACTTTCATACTGGATTGTTTAAAGGCTACACAAAACTTGTGGGTCTCTTGTGTTCCACCATAACTCTTTGACAAGTGAGACAATAAAAAAAATCCACAACTTACGTCCTTGATCCCGACCACCAATACCAACACCTCAAATCACTCTACATCTTTGAATCCCCAAGTTTCACATACCAATATTATTGGTGTCCACAGTCTAACAACATCTAGATCAAGGGAAAAGGAACAACAAACCTTCAACAGAAGAAAAAATTTCCACTTGGATACTGACGCCACTCACTTGAGTTCTCCAAACAATTTATGATTGATCATAAGAATCATTTTTTTGTTTCTATCATCTTCTCAAGTAAAAATCTCTCATAAAAGAATGATTCAAACTTTATCAAATCCCAGAACACCTTTACACCAACCACCTTCACTCCCAAGCTCATCTCAGCAAATAATATCATCAGAGAGAACTACTCAACTAATTCCTTCAGGGATCGTGTGAGTAATTTTCAACTCAATGCATTATCAACCACATTTAATTTCCTAAGGGTATATATTAAATCAAAATAAAATTTATAAAGATACTAAACTCAGAATCTATATAAGATATTTAGATCCCAATGAGTAAAATATTTTTTATGATTTTTTTATCATAATGCACTATAATCCTCTCCCCAAAAAGATAGTGACACTACATCTTGGGCGTGTGCATAACTGTTACCATCTCAAGATCATTTTTAGGGTATTTCTTATAATAAGGGCACATTTGGCTTGATCCATAAACTACAGCCTATTCCCCCTGCACTAAGACATATCCCAAACTAATACCAAAATCATCACAAAAAAACATCATAACCCAAACATGGTTCTAGAAGAATAAAAACTAGTGCTGAAGTCAGCTTTATGTTCAGCTCCTCAAAATATTTCTGACAATTTTTTCCATTCAAAAGTTACAACCTTGTGGTTAAAATCTATCATTAAAGATGCGATCTTAGAGATGTCTCGAACAAACAATATATAGTAACCTGTCAAACCCAAGAATCTCTAGATTGAAAACACATTTATAGGGTGATCCCAAGACCTAAATTCTTATAAATTCTCAAGATATACTGAGATTACCCTATCATTGATCACATTTTCCAAAAACATATCCTCTTGAATCAATAAATCACATTTGGAATTTTTACCATACATATGATGTTTCCTCAAAGTTTAAAGAATGGTATACAAATGATCAACATGTTTCTTCTCTGTATTGGAGTACACCAAGATAACATATATTAACAAAACAAAAAAAGAGTTCAAGAACTAATTAAATATTTGGTTAATCAAAGACTTAAACATTATTAGAGCATTAGTGAGGACGAATGGCCTAACCAAAGATTCAATATGCATTTATTGACTCCTAAATAATATATTCAATATATCCTCTTCCTGGACTCTCAATAGAAAGTACCCCGACTTTAGGAAAATATTAAAAAACTAATGATACCATCTAAGATGATCAAAGAGATCATCAATTATCAGTAAATGATACTTGTTCTTAATAGTCACCCAATTCTACTTTCGATAGTCAATACAATGTATAAGGATCTTATATTACTTCATAGAAAATAGTATAGGTGAATAACATGGTGACACATAAGGAAGAATAAATCCTTTTTCCTCGAGGTCCTCAATGTGGAAGTTATGTTCCACCAAATTAGTAGGATCCATTCAATAAGATGGCATAGAAATGGGAATCATATCCAGGAGAAAGTCAATAGTAAACAAAATCTCTCTCTATGATAGTAAACCATAAAAATAATCTAGAATGAGCTCAGGGTATGCAACCATAACAATAAGTAGCTGATCACCCAATAAAGGTACTATGTATTACATAACATTTCTGACAACTATAATGAGATTATACCATCATAAGGAAAAATGGTCTTAACCCTTCCTTATCTAGAGTCCCACTCACTCTAGAAAACATGAGTGAACCCATTGGTAGATAATACCTATACTCGATGATGATAATAATATATTTGGTCCTAAATATTGATCATAAAATCTATAATGACAATGAATTAAAATATGTTAAGACTAAGTAGTAAGAAATCCCAAACCATCTCAATGTCAGCTATCGTCACTCGAGACATTGGGAACTTGAAACCTTATTTGGAACACATTCCCAAAGGGATGGAAAAGACCAAAAATAACGAAAAAATATTCAAACAAAATAAAAACATTTTAAAAAAATTATGATATAAAATAATGAATGGATCCTATGTAAAACAACATATCACCATAGAAGACAAAGTAAATATTGACCCTATAATAGTAGTTATCCTTGCATCAGATTCCTATGGCTCATACTATATTGTATAAAGGAATACAAACAAAGACTCTTGGACTATAGTTCCATAGTTTTCTTGTATGTAACCATTTATTTATGTTTTTATATACATAAAGAATAAGTGTGAATGTTGGGAGATCCTAGAAACTTTAAAAGAGTTTTTGGGGATATAGGAGATGCGCACATGCTACACATGATTTGTCTAAAACATGTGGAAATACTAGGAGAAACCATGCACATTGGAAGATGTTGGATAATATCTTTGGAATTATGTGAAAATGGTTAGGGAGACCATGAAAGGAGGCCATGTTAATCTATTCCCAGAAATTAGCTAACACTTGGCTAGTGAATAATATATCTAACTATGCTAACAAACCATGCACGACGCCAAAGTGAGATCCATAAAAAGGGCATATCACATGTTTTTGAATCAAACTCCCTCTATTTTTCTAATTTTTATCCCTAACTCATAAATATTTTCCATTGAAGGTTTTATAACCTCTACCAAGTGATTTATAATTAATCTAGAGTCTTCTCTTAGTGATTAGTATCACACTCATCATGGTAAGTGATCTTTGTTCACTATTTTGGTCTCATTTTCTTTTATCTACATAGATATATTTATCCTCTACTCTTATTTTCATATATCATTTCTAGTTAGGGTAGATATATGATTTTGGATGAAAATTATGATTATATTTGGTCTTGATCATGATAGTAGAAGAGATCTAAGGCAGTTTTGTGGAGTTCATACCCGATTTTGTGAGTGTTCATTGTTCGTTTTTAGTTTTCATCAAAACCTACCAGGTGGGTGGATCCACTATCGACTAAAATTTCTAGAATTGATTTGATAAATATAAAATTTATTTTGTTGATTTAAATTGACAGTGAAATCTTGGTTCAAAGAATGATATAAGTCCTCTTTACTAATGTTTTCTGGTTTTTGTGAAATTGTGGAATTTATGTGAATTTTTGTGAAATGTTATTTAGTTCATGATTTTAAAATGGTGATTTTAAAATATGGATTTCCTTTATTTGTGAATTTTTTTATTAAAATGGGTTTTCCATAAAATGTTGTTTTATTGAAATATTTTTGGAACGTTGTTTTTGGTAATGGTGTTGGGAATACCTGTGTGTGTATTCATATTAAATTTATGATGCTTGGTTGAAATATGTCATTGCAATTAGTGCCAAATGTGTAATAGAAAATGGGGCATAATTATCATGTGATGAAATGGAAGATCGATGAGAGACCACTCATGAGTGTGGAACTGTTACAATGAGTCATGCATTTTGGTAATTTGGATTTGTGGAATGGATGGGTTATGCTAAAGGGAACTTGAGAAATGGAGTAAGGTTGTGTTTTGTTTCTTTCTTCGATAAAGTATTTTGGCTGGGAAATTGTTGATATATTACTTGTTCCTATTGAGTAATAAACTCTTTTATAAGTTGTCTATATTTAGTTATAAAATTTTTTCGAAATAGTTTTATACAAACAATTTTATAAACATGTGGATAACTCTTCTCCCCTAATGGAATGAGTAGGTAAGTCATTGGGGAAATATTATTTAGTTTTATACTCTCCCATGATTTATAAATTTTTTGCTTTTGTAGATGATATCTTCTAGGAAATGGGAAAAGGAAAATTATCACACACATTTAGCACCACCTTGTGATACATGGGCTATTTGGTGATTGAATCATGGTGATTTTAGAGTATAGAGTCTCATTGTCATCTTTGAGTTTATTAGTTTTCATTCAGCTGTTTACTTTGATATTTTATTTGTATTCCATTGTAGTAAACTCTGTTGTGGTTCTGATACAAATGATGTGGTCAATTTTTCATTCTTTTATTCATGAATCATATAGTGAGTTGTTTGGTTATGGTTTACTGGGTTAATGGTTTTAGTTCATAAAGGGTAAATCATCCCCAACTTTCATTGAAACCCTTCGACATTTATTTCCATCATTTGGAATATTGGTGATGCCTCTTAAGTCCAAGTAACGGTTTATCATATTCTCAATCCAATGAGAATAAGTGGATAATTTCTAATAGTATCAGCATTTTTGGTCCTTGACTAAAAACTGATCTTTAGTTTCTTTGTCTTAGAGTTTAATTCATTCTTATATATTCCTTGAGTTGGAATCTTAGATAGGAGTAGGATTTTTAGGACTTGAAATATAGAGCATAAAAATACGTAGCTAACCTTTTTATGCTGAACATCAAGTTATTAGGGAGTTGGATAATCAAGTGTTTTGGAGACACTTATAGAATATTGGAATCTCATTATCATGGGTTTAGCCAATGATATGAACATGAAATGTATTAGAGGAAATAATTTCCACTAGGATTGAATATTTCATTTTTTGAAAATGATATATGATGTGATGCATTGTGTTTATTTTTGAAAAATGTTGAAATTGTTTTCAAATGTAAGATTTTGAAAAGTTTATGGTTTGTAAATTTTGGAAATGGGATTATTTTAAAAATCAAAATAATGGATTTTTAAAAATATTTAAACTTGAAAAAATTTTGATCTAGAAAGAAATGTTGTGATAGTTTATGTGATAGAATTTGAAATACCAATCCTTCAATTTCTAGATATACAGCCTTATAGAGTTTGTTGTTTGTTTAGAAAATGGAACCTCGTAGGCATCATAGAAACCAACCGGAATATGTCACATAGAATGTGGTAACTCTTGAACCATAGGGGACCCAAAAGATGGTTCAGAGTATCATATAGTAATTCCAAGTTGTAGATATTTGGAACCATAGGGATCATCTAGGATAAGCAGACCACTCCATCCTATTAAAAAAAGAATACACTCATATTTTAGGGTAATTCTAAACCATAAAAGTTAGAGGTGCGACTAAACATGATGAATCATATCTTCAAAACCATTACCACACTAGAGGAGCTCAAGGTCATACAAGAGATATATAATCTTGAGTATCTTTCATGCCAGTGGTGGGAACTAGTGATGCAGGCTAAACTAGATCAAGGCTATAGTTGGGAGGATTTTGAGGATTTTTTCTATAAACAATTCTATCCTCACATGTCGAAGATTTATAAAATTATGAACTTCAATAGTTTTAATCACGAAAATACCTCTTCCATAGAATATATAGATAAATTAATGCATTTAGCTAATATTTCACTATATGTTGCGGTGAGTGCAACCTTGAAAGCATACATATTCGAATTATGGATAAGGCATGCTATTATTTCAAATATAGCTATTCTATACATCACAATTTATATAGAGATGGTGAATAGAGTAATAGTGGTTGGATGTTATATCTTTGGAAATATGGTAGGAGGAATTATGATGATACGTACAGGGAATTGTGGGAACTCTACTACAGGGAGCAAGACGAATAGGGACTCCTATTTCGAGGGTGGGAGCGGAAACTATAATCCAACAGCTGGATCGATAAATATTCCTCTAATACCCATGAAAATGGTGGGATGTTTCCAATGTGGATCCTTTGACCACATGAAGAATGAGTGTAAAACACCAACTAGGTCATGAAATAATCACAATAAGATAAGAAATCTTAATCACTATTGTCACATTGCATTGAGGTCTGGTGCTCAAGACACTTCTCGGGTGTCACAGGCATCATATTCTTCGACCAGATGAGGGAAACATAATTAATCTCATTTGTAGAGAAGAGATAACTATGGTGATTCTAGGAACACAATGACTCCTCAGAAAGGGAAATATCAACAATGGAACAAGGAGAAGACTGCATCTACAAAGTAGTTGTATGGATATTGGAAGATGATCATGGATGATCAGGATGGGCCATCTATGGTGAGAGGTATGATTCTATTTAATTCCACCATTATGTTAGTTTTGTTTGATAATAGTGCATCACATTCTTTCATTTATTCTCATTATCTCAATTTTCTATGTTTACAACTTGATATGATTCCCTACGTGTTAAAACGTCAAACTTCTCTCAGGGAAAGATAATTTAGGGCCTTCATATATAGAGCATGTTCTATAATTATTGATAGAGTTGAGAGGAAATGAGACTTCTTGTTGTTGGATATTGATGTCTGTTATGTAATCCTAGGTATGAATTGGTTGAAAATGTTCAAGGCTCACATATAATATTATTTAAGGACAATTACTTTCACGACTAAGGATGGAATTGAACATCTCATTAAAGTAGAAATGGTTGTAAGGGTAGTTTAAATTATTTTTTTAGAACCAATAGTGGGAAAAATTTCTTACCAATTGGCGGTATAGAATTTGGAACTGATAAAAGAGACTGATAATAACATTTTCCCACCAATTGTGTACTGGTTTCTTGAGGTGTTTTTTGAAAAATTCTCTGGGTTACCACCAATAAGGGAAATGGATTTTATGATTGATCTCCTCTCGAGGACTATTCCTATCTCACATGCATCTTATTAAATAACACTAAAATATGAAAGGGGATTGAAAGTGCAGTTAGAATAGCTGGAAAGAAAAGGTTTCATTTTGCCAAGAACTTCCCCATGGGCAGCACCAGTCTTATTCATGATGAATGTAGATAGAACTCTAAGGATGTCTATGGATTATCATAAACATAAACAAGTTATAATAAATAATTGGTATCCAATTCCACAGGTTGATGACATTTTCAACCAGTTGAGTGGAATTTAGTGGTTCTCTAAAATTGACTTGCGATCAGAGTATCAATAATTGAATGTTTGGAATTAGGATATTCTAAAGACATCTTTCAGAAGAAGATATGTCCATTTTGAGTATATGTTCATGCCTTTTAGTCTTATGAATGCACCAACAATCTTTACAACATTGATGAATCATATATTTCTTAAATATCTAGATATATTTTTTGTGTGGTTTTTGGCTGACATAATAGTTTTTTCAAGGGTAGGGGATACACGTGAGAAACACTTGGCAATAGTATTGAGAATCTTGAGAGATCACTGGTTGTATGCCAAACTATCAAATTGTGTTTTTGGATACCCAAAGTATGATTTCTTGGCCATTTAATTTATGAATTTTTTTTAGTAGATAGTGATAAGATAGAAGCTATTATCTCATGACAACCACTAGAGAATATCTTTGAGATACATAGATTCCTTGTTCTAGCTGATTATCACCAACACATTCTACATGATTTTTCATGTCTATATTCGCCAATGAAATCTTCAGAAAAGAAGAATTTTCCATTACAAAAGAGTGAATAATGGAAGAGATATTTTCAAGAGCTAAAGGTTATTCTTACATCAACACCTATCTGGATTTGATGGAATCATGATAGGGGTATGCGGTGTATTGTGATGCTTCAGGATCTAGGTTGGGATGTGTTATCATGCATGTATACCATGTGGTTTCTTACAATTCAAGGAAGTTGAGAGTGCACGAGAATAATTACCCACCACATGACTTGGAGTAATTTTCAGTTTTCCATGGATGGAAAACATGGCATCATTATCACTTTAGTGATAAAATTTTTGTGTTCAAAAATTAGAAAATATTGAAACATATTATCCCACAGTGATATTTGAATCTAAGTCAGAGAAGATGGATGGTGTATCTCCAAAGTTTTGACATTAAATTGATTTATACACTAGGAAAAGGTAATTCGGGGTCTGATGCAATAAGTAGAAATTCCTATGATCATTTAGAAAAACAATCTTCTAATGATTGTTAGTTTATGTCGGTCTTAGTCAACATGCTTGTGGAATGTGAATTATGAGGTGATTATGTCATTTTATTTTCAATTTCTATGAATCATACTTTGGTAAATATGGTCAAAGAATCACAAATATCATATGTAGAATACCTAGTTGTGTGTTTAAAACTAAGTCGTGGGGAGACCATTGAGGACTAGAAACATGATGGGAGTTAGGGTTTGGGGTTCATAGATCGGACAGTTGTACCAATGGCTAGTCAGGAACAAATTCTGCATGCCTACTTCCATTCTATATGGGCTTTAAATCTGGGTATAGAGAAGATGTATAAGGCACTGAAAGCACAGTTTTTGTGGATTGGTGTGAAATTGAATGTGGATGAGTTCATTTTAAGGTGCTAAACAAGTTATCAAGTGAAATATGAGCATCAATGACCAAAAGGTATGTTGCATTATTTACCTATTCCAATGTCTAAATGGTATAATATAGCGATACATTTTGTTTTAGGTCTCCAATGAACAGTTTGGAAACATGATTCCATATGGGTGATAGTGGATTAGCTTACCAAGTCAGCCTATTTCATTATAATTCTTGATACTCATACTGTGGATGGTCTATCAAAAATATATATCCAAGAAGTAGTAAAAAGACATGGAATACCATTTTTGATAATCTCAGACTGTGATCTGAGGTTAATATATCATTTTTGGAAATACTTAATGAAATCCCATAAAACTCAGTTTACTATGAGTATGGTGTATCATCCTCAGACAGATGGGAAATCCAAAATGATGATAGAGATGTTAGAAGACATGTTGAGGGATTTCATAATGGATTGTAGTGGCTCATGGGAAGAGCATATATCATTGGTGGGGTTCCTGTATAATAACAACTATCAGGCCTCAATACCTATGGATCATTTTGATGCATTGTATGGGAGTCTATGTTAATCTCCACTTTAGTGGGTGGAAATAGGTGAAACTTCACTAGTTGGGTTGAGCCTTGTCCATGAAAACAATAAAAAAGATTTAGTTGATCAGGAAATGGTTGGATATGGCTCATAGTCATCAAAAATCATATGTGGATCATTGTCAAAGACCATTTTCATTCGTGGTGGCTGATCATGTGTCCTTACATATTTACCCAAGGCTTGGAAATCATCATTTTGGGAAGTAGGGAAAGATATATATTTGATAAATTAGCCCTTTTGAGAGACTATAACGGGTTGGAGAGTTGGTATATCTATTGTAATTACTACCACGGTTCAATTCAATTCCTAATGTGTTCCATGTATCTTAGTTGAAATATTATCAGTCTGATTTGGACCATGCGATCAGATGGGATTACAATGACTTAGATCCAGATGCTTCATTGGTATATATCCTAGTACAGATTGTGGATAGGCAGGATAATTTCAACCTTGAAAAAATAATCAATCTGGTATGTGTTTTATGGAAGCATGGTCAGATACATTAAGAGACGTAGGAATTTGAGAAAGAAATAAATGAGCATTGGCTATAACTCTATTGGGGAAAGGATGGTTTTCTACTTTTTAGGGACATAAAGACTAATTGTTGGGAGAATTAAAACCCATGGATTCTAGTATATAACCTTTTATTTAGGTTTTTACGTATATAAATCATAAGTGTGACGTTTGGGAGAGTTTGAGGAACTTTCATGGAGTTTTTGGGGATAAAAGAGAACCACACAGGCTATGCAAGGTTTGACTAAATTGTTCAAAAATCCTAAGAGAAACCATGAATATTGGAAGATATTGGATAGTAGCTTCACCATGATGTAAACATGGTTAGTTAGACCATGTGATGAGTCCATGTGAGGGTCTTCCCTAATAGTATCTAACACATGGTTAGCGCACAGTTTGTCTAACCGCGCAAAGTAACCATACACAGGGCCAAAGAGAGATCCTTAAAAAATGGATCTCACATGTTTTGACTCTAACTCCCTTTTTTTTTCTATTTTTTCATCCCTAACCTAGAATTATTCTCCATTAAAGGTTCTATAACCTCTCTAGAGCATATTGGAATTAATATGAAGGATTTTCTTACTGATTTGAATTCGATTCAACGTGCTAAGTGCTTGTTCTTCACCATTTTTGTCTTGTTTTATTAGACCTAATTATATCTACTTCTATTATATTATTAGTTTCTTAGATATATTCCCGTTATGGGTAGATAAAATATTTTCAATGAAAATGATTATGAGATCTGGTCTTCATCATGATAGGAGAAGATATCTAATGCAGTTTCGTGGAATTCTTACCCAGTTTTATGAGAATTCTTCACCCGTTTTTTGTTTTCATTAAAACCTTCAAGGTATGTGGGTTCACTATAGAGACCTGAAGCTTAACATACATGGAAATTACATTACATTTGTGGAATACTTAGTACATAACAAAAACACACACACAAGGATCGTAATAGTTTAGTGTCTTTGGAAACTCGGAATATAATCATCTAATCCTGGTGAAAGATCTTCAACATCTCCCATAAAGATATTACTTTTTTTTATACCTAAAACATTTCTTTATATCCTGGGGAAAAGAAAACATAAAAGGGTGAACTCAAATGCTCAGTAAGGGTAAACGAAAGAAATATCAATCACATCATATAAATAAGCACATATCTTTTGGATATCTTAACCTATAAAATAGATCATAATTTCATAACCTGGGATAACTCATGGCAGTGAAATGTAATCACAAAAATAATAACATAAAACATTAAACTTTGTGGCACACACACATAATCATAGAGAATCATTTCTTGTTAGTGAAGACTCATTGCCAAAACTATCTTAGTGGACAAAGTCCCTTTCTGAACCGAGTCACCCTCGTTTCAGTCCTGTTTCACTGAACCGGTATAACCTACCATTCCAGCCATGTCTATCTCATGAGATATAAAATCCTTAACCAATGCATTGTAGGGAGATATAGGTCCCACCCATCTCATAATTATACCATTCTTATGTGTGCCACAAAATCATAAATCATACATCATTTCATAACCCATGTAATACAAATGGGAATCTTAAACATCATGAGATCATAAAACAATTCATATAATATAAAGGAATTCATAAAAATAATTCCGTCACAACATAATCAAATCAATGTCATAATAGGGATAAAAATATAACCCTTTATTATCTTATATGGAAAATAATTTTGATAAAACACTTGAACTCCATTCTTGAGGAAAATATCCTTTCTTCTTTAAAAACATTTTTCCTTTATTAACATGTCATACAACTTTAAACTAAAAGAAGTTGATTAAAAATAAACTTTAAATCTTGTAAATGAATCATCTTGGAAATAGTGTTTTAAAAATCCATTCATGCCGTATAAGTTAAAAAAACATTCTTCGCGTACTTTTGTCGGAAAAGTCAAAAAAGTACCTCGTACAAAAAACGAGAAAAGATTCCGTTCCTATCCTTTACTAAAAACTCACCGAAGGGTAAAATTGGATTTAAACAATTTTAGGTGGATGGAAATAATATTACATATTGAGGAAACATGGATGTGGATGATAAAATACACCCCAGAAAATACTAAAGTATAAACAATCTCGGATAAAAATGAGATTGTGATATTTCCCTTACCTTAGGTCTAACTTGCTTTGTAAGTGTCAAAAACTTCTGTATAATGATTTAAATAATGTTATTGACTTATTCCAGAATCATACATACTTTTATGATATCATATATGGTCATATTGTTAGCTTCTTAGTAGTAATATTTCATTGCTACTTGTTATTCGGGTGTTTATAACTTTTTGTTCTTATGCATGTTTTGTCGAATAAATTCTTATTCTTTTCTTTAGGTTATAGATACCTCATTTCCATAATGGTATTAGTGTAATATATATCATATTAATTCATTTAATTAATATATATAATCATTATGAAATGAAGATCATGTAGAACGAGTCGCATCACATCGTGGAGACGGTATTCCGTACGTACGCACGAGTGATGATATCGTTCCTATGATCGTGGAATTGTATTGGAGTATATTTATACTATTTCAGAATCAATATCAATTTATAATAGTCATATATAGTCATTATTTACACCATTATACTCATCCAAGTAAGGTGGTGGTGGAAAATAGATTACACCACGACGTGGAGACGGTATTCCGTACGTACGCACACGCGGTGATTTCTTTTTCCGTAGGATGGATAGATGGTGAAATAGGGTTGTTTCATACTTATAATAACATACCAGTATATGAGTGATACAAATGTTATTACTTCATAATGAAACAACTAAAGAAGAAGAAGTGGAAGAAGAAATAAAGATGAAAGAATCGGTAACGGACATTACCTCTTCTTTGAATTGCTTCTTTGAGACCTTCTTTTAGGGCCCTAAAATTGGTCTTTGAAGAAGACCAGGACCTCTAGGATGTATCTAGGTAATTGGAGAGGAGTAATTGTCAGGGGTTGGCCGATCTTGAAGGCTCAATGATGTGTGAGGAAGAGAGGGAGGAGGTGCCCTTTTATAATGGAGGAGAGGGGCACCTTTGGAATCACTAAAAATATTATTTTATTATAAAGTCAAGTTCATTTTTAAATGGCTCCAAATTGATTTATTTCGAGGATAAGGTGGGTATGGATCGAAACCCTCTCATCCAATAGAATTTAGACAAGTTTAGGTTCCTATTTTAACCTTATCATTTAGATTTAACATTAAGTTAAATAATTTTACTTTTACCGTGTCTTATTGTGTTCTTACACTATAAGGTTAATAAACGTACTATAAGAAGCCAAACGAACCCCAAGATGTTTATTATTAATATATATAACCTTATCTAAGTCATTTGGCCGAACCATAGATTTTTAAGAAGAAAATAACAATTAATAATATAATATTTGTTTTAAAAACTATTTTATGTCAATTTTGACACTATTTAGTAATTGATTTTTGTGAAAATCATAACAGAATGATAAGTTCAAAAAAAGTTAATTAAATCAATACTAACATGTCATATTAACATATAAAATTAGTGGAAGTCATAAAAAGACTCAAATTATATTTATTTGGGTATTTATAACATCAATTATGTCAATATTTCATTAATAAGATAATTACTGCATCATCGTTGTGTCATAAATAAATTAAATTATTTAATGTCTAAAAATTACAAATAAAATACCATTATGTAGGAAATCTTTTTAGATTTCTAATTAGTATTTATAGTCGAATTTATCTTATGTATAACCTCATATTAAAAATGTTTTAGTAAATAAACTTTGATTTTAACTCTTTTAACCATTCTTTAAATAAATCAATAATAAATGTCCTAATCTAATCCAAGTGGGCCTAAATGGTCATATTTTATTCCTAAGTTTGATTTTGGTCGAATTCCACTTGTCCAATAGAATTAGGAAATGTGTTAGGGTAATAATAATATCATTTCTACCCTTAATTACCCTATTTACTTTTAACCGTGGTAAAAAAAAATAAAAAGTTACTATTCAACAAAAAATTATTTTCATCTCATTGAACCACATTTTATTTACTAACATAAACCGTGTCTCTCGGATTTTTGAAATTCCACTCATAGAAGCGGTAATATTACGTTTTATGAAAAATTCAGTTTTTTAACTACCACTTAGTGGTTTCACTATTCATCAAAAATTGAAAGTTTTCAGAAAAATGCCAAAAAATAGGCCTAAGCTATATTTGATATTATGAACTCAAAAATGATTTCTATTTTACCAAATTCAAAACATATCAGTTGCATTAATTAATTTAAAAATTAATTCCCGTCATCATAACAAAAGGCGTGTTTTTAAGAGATATTAACTATCAAAAGATTCACACTTGTTTATAACTGGTTTAAATGTGAAATCACATACAATGACCAACATTGTATTAAATTGTAAAAATATATTCTAAATATAATTTAAAACCACTCAAATTAATAATTTATCACTACTAATTATTTCGATTGAAAAAGTTGTTTTTAATTAAAATTTAGTAATTTTCACTATTCATCAAAATATGAAAGTTATCTGAAAATTACCAAAATTTCACCGTAAGCTAATTTCGATATTCCGGATCCAAAAATGAAGTCCATTTTGAAAAATAAAATTTACAAAATTTCAAAAAGTGGTTATTACTATTCATAACGGCTAATTTTAATAATATTTTAATAGCATATCGTTGTTTAGTGAAACTCGGTATTGCGTACTACACACGCTATCAAAGAAGGTTGCGATTGCGTGTAATGAAAGGCAAGTCAAGGATGCGTGTTGTGCAAGATCCTTTTGGTGTAGCGTACAACACAAGACATTAGTGAAATTAAAAAGAATATTTTTCATAAAATCTTGGACTGTTACATTCTACCCCCCTTAAAATGAATTTCGCCCTCGAAATTCATCGGGGTTATAAATGGTTTATTATTCGAAAGTTTCTTTAATCGAAACCCACATCGTAAAAAGGAATACCAAAACCAATTTTTAAAAACAAATGTATGAAATGTAACGGTTACCCAAATAAACTAACCACTGGGTTTCCACATAGGTGAAAATATGGATATGGAAGAGAAATATAACCATCATGTTCTGATGGAGAGTGGTAGAGAACATGGATATGAAAAATCTAGCAATCACAAAGCCATAAATTTGTGATGATCTAAGGTACCATCTGATTCATCAGATATAAGTGCACTAAGACAACATTTTTGGTTTTCAAGATCATTTCCCTAAAGTTGATAAAATTGGAATTAGAAGAAATAATTTCGTGATTTTGGTATAGTCTCACTGTTTGTCGTTCTTTGGACAATTTCCACTTCATCTCTTAATGAAATGAAGTTGAATTTGTCATGCGTGATGTGTTAGCAGATCATGTGATAGAATGATGGGTCATTCCATCTCTTTCAAACAAAAGGTTAGCAAAAGTTATAAGTCCATCTTATGGTTAATCGTATATGGTTCCAAAAATGAACTTATACTTCATATATCATACCGCTTAATAAAATAAAACTAGTTTATACTAACCAGGGACTTCTTGTAGGCCAATGGTATTCTATAAAGGCCAGTCGCACTTTGGTTGTGGGTTCGATTCCCACAGCCTTGTCCGACGCGATGGGCTGTCGCCCGTCCTGCAGGTTGTCCTTTTTCTAAAACTATATTACTATAACATCCCATCAATAATATCGAAAAAAATTCTATCCTTAAACAATACTAACTTATGTCCAACATAATCCATTCTAACCTTTAGGCTTATCTATAATACTACCGTCCACTCTCATAACATAATGAAAATGATTACCAGAGATTTAATACCATCGTTGATCCCCATATATCATAAGATATGTTTTGTTGGTCACATTCCAAACATTCAAAGTACTTAATCATGTATTCTCTTGAATACCCATTGAAATTTAGTGAAAACATGAATGCATTTAAAAGTTAACACCTTCCACATACCAAAATCCTCAAAATTCTATATACTAAAACCATGATATCACTTAGTCCTTATAGCAATCACGAGCTCATGAATACTGTTAAACATTTCATTTTCTCATTTTCCCTTCATTATGCGCATATCATCTTATTTCCAAAAATATCTCAAGCACTTTGAATACCACATTAGACCAACACATAAACATTCTAATACTTTATGATACAACATTATTTTGGGACCCCATTACATAAACACTTAATCATTCCACCACATCGTTGTCATATTCAACATCGCCAATAGTGATCGCATGTGACTTCCATTTATCATTTGCCTTAAGTGGTTGCTCATGTTGATCATCACTAACCCTTGGATTAGGGCATTTATTAGCATAATTCCCCATTTCCTTGCACTTGAAGCATTGAAGTGTTGGTGGTGCGTTCTCTACAGTGTTTGCTTTATTCACATCATTAGAAACCCTTTTTCCATTACTTTGACACTCAGCTGCTCGATGACCTTATTTTCCACACTTAAAAAACATTTTCTAGTTCCTTTAAGACAATCTCCACCATGCTTCTTTCCACACTTTGTGCATAAGGAATCATTCATCTTCTTTTCACCATTATTTTGAGATTTCTCCTTGAACTCCATCTTTCGTTTCTTGTCAAAACCATGAGATGGATATGTAACACCAACTTCCATTTCTACCTTGATAGCACAACGCACAATTTCTTCATAGCTACTGAAGTCTCTTATAGCTAATTCCCTTTGAAGACTTGGTTTTAAGCCACTGAAAAATCGATCAACTTTACTTTCAGGTTGGATGATAATGCTAGATGTATACCTTGCAAGTCTTGTAAAATTCTCTTCGTATATACCAACAGATTCATCATCCTTCTGTTTCAGCTCAAGAAACTCCTTTTCCATCTTTTTTCGAAGAATACGAGGGAAGTACTTACTGAAAAACAAGTTCTTGAACTCGTCCCATTCCATGGACTGAATTTCATCTCTTGGCCTCGTATTCTTGATAAGATTCCTCCATTGATCAGCTTCACCTTCCAAACGATATACTGCTAAGATGACTTTATCATGTTCAGAAAATTGAAGAACTGAAAATATCTTTTCAGTGGTACTGATCCATTGTTCAGCAACAAGTGGATCAGAAGACCCATTGAAAGAAGGTGGACGTTTCCTCATGAAGGACTCAATAAAATATTGTTCCCTTATCTTCTCATTTGGAAGTCCAGAATGATTCATAGCTTGTGTAAGTATAGCAATAAGATTTTACACTCCATCTCCCATAACATTTGTTTGTTCAGGAGGAAAATCATTGCATTGTCCATTGCATTGATCAACACGGTTCCTTCAGGTTCCAGCCATCGTCTAAAACCCAAAAAGAATAGTGTGAGAGGAAAAAATCATGCTAGGGAAAACAACATAATAAAGGGGGAGTACCTTCAATATCTAACATCTTAGGTTTAATTCTATGATCGTTAGCGTAATTCCAGTACTATAACCTATACGTATACTTAACCTTAGGGACCTCCCTAGACATACATTAGAAATATCTCTAGGGATCTCACTAATGTTTTCGCATCCTAGTTTCCAAAGGTTGACTAAACATTTCCTCTGATACCAACTATAGAGACCCAAAGCTTAACGTACATGGACATTACATTACATTTGCGGAATACATAGTACATAATAAAAACACACACACAAGGATCGTAATAGTTTAGTTTCTTTGGAAACTCGGAATATAATCTTCTAATCCTGGTGAAAGATCATCAACATCTCCCATAAAGATCTTCCTTTTTTTAATACCTAAAAACTTTCTTTATATCCTGGGGAAAAGAAAACATAAAAGGGTGAGCTCAAATGCTCAGTAAGGGTAAACAAAAGAAATATCAATCACATCATATACATAAGCACATATCTTTTGGAAATCTTAACCTGTAAAAGAGATCATAATTTCATAACCTGGGATAACTCATGGCAGTGAAATGTAATCACAATAATCATAACTTAAAACATTAAACTTTGTGGCATACACACATAATCATATAGAATCATTTCGAGTTAGTCAAGACTCATTGCCAAGACTATCTTAGTGGACAAAGTCCCTTTCTGAACCGAGTCACCCTCGTTTCAGTCCTGTTTCACTGATCCGGTATACCTACCATTCCAGCCATGTCTATCTCATGAGATATAAAATCTTTACCCAATGCATTGGAGGGAGATATAGGTCCCACCCATCTCATAATGATACCATTCTTATGTGTGCCACAAAATCATAAATCATACATCATTGCATAACCCATGTAATACAAATGGGAATCTTAAACATCATGACATCATAAAACAGTTCATATAAGATAAAGGAATTCATAAAAATAATTCCATCACAACATAATCAAATCAATGTCATAATAGGGATAAAAACAGAACCCTTTATTATCTTAGATGGAAATAATTTTGATAAAACACTTGAACTCCATTCTTGAGGAAAATATCCTTTCTTCTTTAAAAACATTTTTCCTTTCTTAACATGTCATACAACTTTAAACTAAAAGAATTTGATTAAAAATAAACTTGAAAACTTGTAAAGGAAGATTCTTGGAAATATTGTTTTAAAAATCCATTCATTCTGTATAAGTTAAAAAAAACATTCTTCGCGTACTTTTGTCGGAAAAGTCAAAAAAGTACCTCGTATGAAAAACGACAAAAGATTCCTTTTATATCCTCTAATAAAAACTCACCGAAGGGTACAATTGGATTTAAACAATTGTAGGTGGATGGAAATAATATTACATATTGATGAAACATTGATGTGGATGATAAAATACACCCCAATAATTACTAAAGTATAAACAATCTCGGATAAAAATGAGATTGTGATATTTCCCTTACCTTAGGTCCGAATTGCTTTGTAAGTGTCCGAACCTCCTGTATAATGATTTAAATAATGTTATTGACTTATTCCAGAATCATACTTACTTTTATGATATCATATATGGTCATATTCTTAGCTTCTTAGTAGTAATATTTCATTGCTACTTGTTATTCGGGTGTTTATAACTTTTTGTTCTTATGCGTGTTTTGTCGAATAAATTCTTATTCTTTTCTTTAAGTTATAGATACCTCATTTAAAGAATGGTATTAGTGTAATATATATCATATTCATTCATTCAATTCATTTATATAATCATTATGAAATGAAGATCATGTAGAACGAGTCGCATCACATTGTGGAGACGGTATTCCGTACGTACGCACGAGTGATGATATCGTTCCTATGATCGTGGAATTTTATTGGAGTATATGTATAATATTTCAGAATAAATATCAATTTATAATAGTCATATATAGTCATTATTTACACCATTATACCCATCCAAGTAAGGTGGTGGTGGAAAATAGATTACACCACGGCGTGGAGATGGTATTCCGTACGTACGCACGTGCAGTGATTTCTTTTTCCGTAGGATGGATAGATGGTGAAATAGGGTTGTTTCATACTTATAATAACATACCAGTATATGAGTGATACTGATGTTATTACTTCATAATGAAACATATAAAGAAGAAGAAGTGGAAGAAGAAATAAAGATGAACGAATCGGTAACGGACATCACCTCTTCTTTGAAGTGCTTCTTTAAGACCTTCTTTTGGGGCACTAAAATTGGTCTTTGAAGAAGACCAGGACCTCTAGGATGTCTCTAGGGATGTGTAGAGGAGGAATTGGCAGGGTTTAGCCGAGCTTTAAGGCTCAAAGTTGTGTGAGGAAGAGAGGGAGGAGGTGCCCTTTTATAAGGGAGGAGAGGGGCACCTTTGGAATCACCAAAAATATTATTTTATTATAAAGTCAAGTTCATTTTTAAATGGCTCCAAATTGATTTATTTCGAGGCTAAGGTGGGGATGGGTCGAAACCCTCCCATCCAATAGAATTTAGACAAGTTTATTTTCCTATTTTAACCTTATCATTTAGATTTAACATTAAGTTAAATAATTTTACTTTTACCGTGTCTTCTTGTGTTCTTACAATATAAGGTTAATAAACTTACTATAAGAAGCCAAACGAATTCCAAGTTGTTTATTATTAATATATAAAACATTATCTAAGTCATTTGGCCGAACCTTAGATTTTTAGTAATAAAATAACAATTAATAATATAATATTTGTTTTAAAAACTATTTTATGTTAATTTTGACACTATTTAGTAATTGATTTTTGTGAAAATCATAACAGAATGATAAGTTCGAAAAAAGTTAATTAAATCAATACTAACATGTCATATTAACCTATAAAATTAGTGGAATTCATAAAAAGTCTCAAATTATATTTATTTGGGTATTTATAACATCAATTATGTCAATATTTCATTAATAAGATAATTACTGCATCATCGTTGTGTCATAAATAAATTAAATTATTTAATGTCTAAAAATTACAAAATAAAATACCATTATGTAGGAAAGATTTTTATCTTTCTAATGAATATTTATAGTCGAATTTAGATTATTTATAACCTCATATTAAAAATGTTTTAGTAAATAAACTTTGATTTTAACTCTTTTAACCATTCTTTAAATAAATTAATAATAAATGTCCTAATCTAATTCAAGTGGGCCTAAATGTTCATATTTTATTCCTAAGTTTGTTTTTGGTCGAATTACATTTTTCCAATAGAATTATGACATGTTTTAGGGTAATAATAATATCATTTCTACCCTTAATTACCCTATTTACTTTTAACCGTGGTAAAAAAAAGTAAAAAGTTACTATTCACCAAAAAATTATTTTCATCTCATTGAACCACATTTTACTTACTGACATCAACCGTGTCTCTCGGATTTTTAAAATTCCACTCACAGAAGCGGTAAAATTAAGTTTTATGAAAAATTCAGTTTTTTAACTACCACTTAGTGGTTTCACTATTCATCAAAAATTGAAAGTTTTCAGAAAAATGCCAAAAATTAGGCCTAAGCTATATTTGATATTATGAACTCAAAAATGATTTCTATTTTACCAAATTCCAAACATATCAGTTTCATTAATTAATTTAAAAATTAATTCCCGTCATCAAAACAAAAGGCGTGTTTTTAAGAGATAGTAACTATCAAAAGATTGACACTTGTTTATAACTGGTTTAAATGTGAAATTACATCCAATGACCAAAATTGTATTAAATTGTAAAAATATATTCTAAATATACTTTAAAACCACTCAAATTAATAATTTATCACTATTAATTATTTCGATTGAAAAAGTTGTTTTCAATTAAAATTTAGTAATTTTCACTATTCATCAAAATATGAAAGTTATCCGAAAATTACCAAAACTTCACCCTAAGCTAATTTCGATATTCTGGATCCAAAAATGAAGTCCATTTTGAAAAATAAAATTTACAAAATTTCAAAAAGTGGTTATTACTATTCCTAACAGCTAATTTTAATAATATTTTAATAGCATATCGTTGTTTAGTGAAACTCGGTATTGCGTACTACACACGCTATCAAGGAAGGTCGCGATTGCGTGTAACGAAAGGCAAGTCAAGGATGTGTGTTGTGCAAGATCCTTTTGGTTTAGCGTACAACACAAGACATTAGTGAAATTAAAAAGAATATTTTTCATAAAATCTTGGGCTGTTACATTCACTCTCAGCTCCTATTACTAGAATATATTGGATAAATTTAAAATTTATTTTATTGATTTAAATTTATTTTAAATCTTGATGAAAACCAGGATATATATCCTCTTTAGTGATTATTTATGGATTTTGTGAAATTGTGGAATTTTGGCTAGTTGTTGTGCAAAGTTATTTAGTTCTTCATTTTAAAATGGTGATTTTAAAATACGGGTTGGATGGATTTGATAAATGGTTTGTTGGAAAATGAGTTTTTAATAATTTTTTGTTTTATTGAAACTAATTTGGAGAATTATATTTTTCAATGTTTTTGGGCATACTTGTGTGTGTATTCATATTGCATTTATGAGGTTTGGTTGAAATATGTTCTTGTGCTCGGTGCCAAAAGTGTAATGGAACATGGGACATAATTATCATGTGATGACATGGTAGATCTATGAGATACCACTGATGAGTATGGAACTATCAAAACAATGCATGCATGGTTAGTAGTGTGGATATGTTGAATATATTGGTTATTCTAGAGGGAACTAGAGAAATGAGATAAGGCAATGTTTGGTTTCTTTCATTATGATAAGGGTTTTTTCTACGAAATTGTGGATATATAACTTGTTCTTATTTAGTTATAAACTATTTTAGAATTTTTTTACATTTAGTTATTATGTATTTTGGATTTTTTTTATAAAAACTATTTTATATACATGTGGATAACTCTTCCAGCCAAGTGGAATGAGTAGGAAAGTCATTGGGGAAATATTACTAAGTTTTATACTCACCCCACATTAGCACTTTGGTGATTTTAAAGATTCTATATTCTTGGACATGGGAAAAGGTAATTTATCACAAGTATTTAGCACCACCTCATGATACTTGGGTTGTTTGGTGATTGGAGCATGGAGCTTGTGGAGTACGGATCTTGTAGAGCATGAAGCTTGTGGAGTATGAAATCTTTTTGTTGTATTTGAGTATATTATTTTTATTTCTATTGTTTACTTTGATAGTTGATTTTTCATATACATTAGTACACTTTTCTGTGGTTTTGATATAAATTAATTAGTTGAGTTTTCTTTAATTTATTCATGCATCATATAGTTAGTTGTTTGGTTATTGTTTTTTAGGTTACTTGTTTTTGTTAATAAAGCGTCAACCATCCCCCACTGACATTGAAATCCTTTGACATTTATTTCCTGCATTGGGAATCTTGGGGATGTTTCTTAAGTCCAAGTATTGGTGCATTGTATTCTCAAGACAGTGAAAATAAGTGGGTCATTACATGGATATACCCTTTGTCCTGAGAATGAGACCCACCACACTTGAATTCATCAACATGAACCTACAATCCTTTTGTGAAAGTTGATCCCACCATATTTCCTTGTGACATATTTTCATAGAAATGTTTCAAATGAATAGATCACCCCTAAAGATGAAAACCCCTTTGAAACTCCTTATAAAGAGGTTCGGTATGACCACACCTCCCACATTGTTAGAAAATAACATATTTCTTCCTTGAATAATCCCTTAAAAATGGTCTTATAAAAAATTAACCACCCTTGCACATCCTTTTCTATCCAAAATAAGTACCGTTGATAACCACTACAACCACTGAAGCTCCGCCCAAACCTACCCTTCCAGATATGATTCCCTAGAAAAATATGATTTATCCACTACCTCCATAATGTTTAGAGGGAAACAAATAACCATAACTGATTGAATATCATCCCTATTCCCCATCCTAAACCTCCAAGCCATTAAGTAACTATTGGAAACATGATTTGGTATCGGATGCACCAACTCAGTAAAACCAGTGGAGTAATCATGAATGGTATGCTCTTCTTTCTCCAAGGTATGACACACTTAGGTCTTTTCCATATGTAAAGTATCCAGATAAAACTGATGATTGAATATTCTCTCTAAGGAAACCTAGGTAAGAAGTTTGTGCAATGTATATTTCATTACAGATTCCCACCATTTTCTTTATGGTTCTTCAAGCATATATGTGGAAAGACCTACCTGATAATATTTATGGGTATTTAAAATTTTAAATATCCTCTCAATCCATTCATACCACTCCTCTAACTATTGGGGTCCTTTTCCACCCTTGAATATAGCTGGGTGATTCTTGGTAAATTCTGAACCATGACCCAATACTCATCCTAGGTTCACTACGCCAACTGACCCCAGATTCTAAATGGTATAGATAACTACTCCAACCAAAGAAGGGTCCACTACAGGACCCTCATGTTGAATCATTCTCGATGATTCCCCTCTCATATTAGAATGTGCTATTTTATGAAGAATTTTATATTAAACACAATACAATAATTAATCAGTCACCAGAAAAATAATAAATCAAAGAACCAACTTCTAGAATCCAAAACCATTCTTTAAAACAATAAGAATTTAATGAAATTGAGAATTATTTTAGAAAAGGGAAAGACATTTTTAAGGTAACAAGAATATCTGAATAAACTCCCCACATAGTTTATTCAAATGAAAGTTGAAAAACTGAGGCCCTAAACATAGAATATAGGTTAATTTAAGTAGAATTACCATATAATACATTTAAACAATCCTAAATACCAGGTCGTAGAATAAGTAAAAATTTCAAGTACCTATAGAAACTCAAATTCAATCCGGATATTGAGCTGGTCATGACCATTTTCTACACCTACTATCAATATTTTTAAGATCCTAATCCTATCTTCAAAAGACATAAAACCAATTCTGGTAGTGCTGACTCACATTCGGCTGAGTAACCCCTTTGATACTAAATTGTAATAGACCAACCCAGACCAACTAGACCAGTCACCCAAGCTACCCCATTATAGAGTAAGGTAAAACAATGATAAAAAACAAGCCACATATATAAGGAAAAAAATTCAAACAACCAGAGTATGAAGAAGAAATAATAATAGATACAACCAATCTAAATAGGATAAAACAAAATGTATAAAATTTCTAGATGGACTAGTCTCCATGTGAACAATATTCACTTAAACCAAGATAATGATGTAAATAGAACCCATTATGCTACATAATTATCTTTAATTATTTCCTAAAAAACATGGTCTATAGCCACCCAAATTCAGAATTCAGGTGTGATCATAGATCCCATTAAAAACCCACCAAATAATCTATACATGTTTTCATATCAAGAATGCACATGTTCCAGATTAAAAAAATGTTTTAAAATATTCTTTATAAATATAAAAATTTAAAACATTTCTCAAAAAATCCTTGAATGTTCCAAAAATTATATATCAGGTTTTTTATAGTCGGAAACATTCTAGTTAAAAGAAAAATAGTTAAACAATCCAAAATATAATTATACATATGATCAAACAACTAGAGAATAATTTATCAAGAAATTAACAACCATAAAAAATAAATAAAATTCAAGTTAGTCTATATCCTATTGGAAAATACATACTAGACACTAATAATATTAAAAATTCATAAGTTTTGTTCTAAATAATATCTATTCTTAACACAGTCCATTGATATACAAGAGTTTACCTCACAGTGGTGTGAAAAACACTAAGGATACATGTGTCTCTTACTCAAAACACCCAAGGTTCCTACTATGAAATGTTTGTGAATTTATGTTTTAAACATCTTTCTCATGTTCTTATAAATCTATTTCAATGACAAGAAAATATTATTTAGGGTTTTAAAATCCACTTTCCATTTCAAATCAAGTAAATTACATTTTAAATAAAAAAACATTAAAACAAGAACACATTTCATTTTCAATGTCAAAAAATAAAATTACTTTTAAAATATCAATGAATTAAAAAAGAACAACTTGAAATTGAAAATATTAGAACAATTTTAAAGATCCACCTTCCTCAAGGATGTATAAAACCTAACCACCTTTTACAAATGGGGTTTGGAAAACATAACATGAGAATTTGGAAGACAAGACATGAGAAGAGAATAAAATGGATTGATAAGAAACATGATCTGATTACCAATACCTACCACAAATAGTGCCACAACTACATAAGATAGACAAAACAAGAGGAAGTATTAACTGAGGAGATGATGTGCCCAGTATTGCAGATCAATCACTGAATGGAGAAATTCTTATAGAAATGAGTAACCCAAAAAATAATGGGAAAAGAGATCTCATCGAGAGGAGAAGGTTAAAAAAGGGAATCAATCCTTAATAACCTATACAACACATTATAATATTAAACTCTTAGAACTACATGATGTTTAATACCATACACATTATGAATTTCTCTATTTTAATGTTACATTATAAAACACATCTCCTTTTTAATTAATTTTTTACACTACATTATAAGAAACCCTTACATGACATGCACTATTTTTAGGTTATGTAATCAATTCACGGGATTCTTTGGAATCCAATACACATCATGTAATCCCATCACAAGCATATAACTACCCAAAAATTATAAAAAACCGTAGGATTATAATGAAGATTCGAATAAATCTCTAACTTCACCATTACATGGAACATCCCAATTCTATGGTTAGAAAATCACATTAGAAAAAGGAAACCAAAAGAAAATTTTATTAGATAACTGAAAGAAAGTGAATGGGGGTGTTATATTGATCAATAGTGGTCATTGATCTAGAATACTAGAGAGGAAGAAAATATTGAATAGATATAATGGAGATATTTTAAAGAGGAATTATATGAAAAATATTTCTATCACGAGCAATAAAATGAAATAAAGGGAAATTTCCATAGATTAAAGAAAAAAGAAGAATAATTTTTTTTCATCAGTAAATGGGGATACCTTTATAAGTCTAGCTATATATGATAAGGATTAAAAACATTACAAAAAAATGCATGATCGACTGAATCTATGAATGAATTAAGGCAAGTCTCCAATGGGTGTTTGGATCTCAATATTTGTCATTATACAATAAGATAGTTTTATGTTCCATAAAAATAGAGATATATTTATTTATAGATCTTATCTGTTGAAGGGAAACCAAGAAAATAAGAGGTCAACTGTGCGCCAAGAAAACATGAATGCATCAAAGAATATGAATAAAAAAATTAATTTCCATCTTGTAAGAAAAAATGAATTCATCAAAGAATACAAATTAAAAAAGTAATTTCCATCTTGTGGGAACTATTGAAAGAATCATCATATGAAATGGTTGAAGGTAATTGGAGTTTCTTATAATGGTGTAGATAAGGTTCATCTTTATAATGAATGAAAGGGGAAAAATGAAATAAATTATTTTTAGTGATTAAACTAAAAATAAATGGGGAATTATTCATACCAATATCCCATGTGTTAGGTGCATCTACCATAAAAGAGGCCAATAGGATAAGTCCAAGCTTATGTGATGAATATATATAAGGTTAAAGTACCCAATAAAATGGTGGTAAGTAGTTTAATTATAGTCTAAAATTTATCCATTGATTTATTTGATTATATATCATCACACTCTATTATATCTTCCATGTGTTCTACGAAAATTAATTATCTCCCTAGCTCCTTAATAATCGAGTAATTAGTCAAATATCCTAGTAAAAGTCTCTCTATAATAAGGATGTTTCAATAAGTTCCCATTATGGAACATAGAAGTAATATATTTTTGGAATTTATAATCAGATCTATGGTTGAATGTGATATAATCATGGGTAGGTATTACCTTTAAAAATATTGTGAAAATAATTATTATAAACAGAAGGAAAGTGCGATTCATGATGAAGATATAGAATTATTTATCATTTGAGTTGAGACTTTATTATATGACTCATGTCAATATCCAACCCAAGTATCACTTCTGAATTACATTGATGGGGAAGAAGAAGAAATATAATATGTGGATGGAGAATACAATACTCAAATCGAGGATGTACCTATTTTCTATGAATACAATGATTTATTTCTTGAGGAATCAACTAGTCATATATCAGAACATGAAGTTGAGTTTTTCAATGATTTAATACCTGACGAAAGACCAATATCAACGACTCACTATAGAAATGACACTATGGATTTAGTATGTTCAAAGAAAAAACTAGAGGATTTTCATGTTAAAAGATTTTTCTCCCTTGTGTTTCACCATGGTGAGACCCTATTCCATTCATTAAGAAGAATCATAGATCCATGGGGACATACATTGATTATAGGTACAATAAATAGAAAGTATCCTATGCATCACATTAATGACTTATTTGATCAAATTCATGAAGAAAAATATTTTTCAAAGATTTTTCATTATTATGGGTATCATAAATTGCGAGTAAAGAAGGAAAACATTCTGAATAAAACATTCCAAATGAGGTATGGAAATTAAGAGTTTACAAAAAATAAATTTGGATTTAATAATAAATCCTATGTTTTTATGGATCTAATGAACATATTATTCAAGGAATATATTGATGATTTTTAGGGTATTTATTGATGATATCTTATTGAATTATTAGATCTACAAGGACTATGAGAATCACTTTTTGATTATTCTTGAGACTTATAGAAGAAACAACTGATATGGTAAGTTTATAAAGTGATATTTTGGGATTAAATAAGTTTATTTTCTTATTCATATTTTCTCCAAAGATATAATATCACTTGATCCTACAAATATGAAGGAAATAAAATAATGGTCAACACCAACAATCATAACGGAGTTACATAGTTTTGTTGGTATGATAGGTTACTGTCAACGTTTTATTTATAATTTTTCTCAATTGGCTAACCTATTAACAAAGATCACTTAGAAAGGGGTGAAGTTCTAATTGAAAAGGAATGTGAAGAATGTTTTAATTAATTGAGAATGATATTGGTAAATGATAAAATTGTGACACTACAATAAATAAATGACAGGTTTATGATATATAGTGATACATTGAAAAAAGTATATTTTGCTTTAAGAAAAATGATAAATTTATTTTATTTTATTCAATCCAATTGATGAATCATTAATAGAACTATACAAAACATGATCTTGAGTTGTCAGCCCCAATAATTTATTTAAATATATGGATACAATATCTCAATGAAAAAAATATATGAGATATACACCAACCATATGACCCTGAAATACATATTTTTATAAGATGAGATCAACATGAGGCAAAGACAATGACTCGTGATACTCAAGGATTATTAATTTTTCATAAAATTCTTTATATGGAAGTAAAATAAAGAATTATATAAAACCTCAACATGGGTGTGACTGAATAACATGATAAAATACCATCATATTAATCCTAAAATTAGGTACCTATGCATTTAAAATTATGATTAAACATTGACTTATGAACCCATAATACAACCTTAAAATCTTAAACTATCCTCATATAAATTGCAAACATATATTTTTTGGGGAATATTGTCAATGTTTCTCATAGGGTTATGTTTTATAATATATGTTTTCCTAAATCCAGTTCTCAAGGTTTCTACTAAACTTGATATGATACCAACTATAAAGACCCTCACCCCTATAACCCAAAGGAAGTGGTTACACTATTACATTCGTACTCGTTACAAGAAATAAAATATTAATGGACATAATAGTTTTGTATTATTGAATTAGAAGATACATATAAGTCTCCCATTTTTATATTGGAAATAAAACTTATATCATGGTGAAAGTAAATAATCTACCTCCTTGAAATCATTCAAATAATCCTTCTTTATATCTTGCTGAAAGGAAAACAAATAAGGGTAAGCTAAGATGTTTAGTAAAGGATAAAATGAGTGGAATATATCCTAATTAAATAATGAATAATAAATTTAGAAAGGTAAATAACTTAAAACACATGCCATTTAATTAACCAGCATTAACCCTTTTGATAATTACTATAAAAATGATGTTTTATACTCTTTAGGGGTCAATACTGTTACTATAAAAGAAAAAATGGCCCATATATGGGTCGTGGTTTACATTTTAAAACATATTCTAATAAATTATATAAATAAATGTTTTTAGAAATTTTAAACCATTTTAAAAAATGATAATAACTATAAAATATCATTAATTTAATTTTTGACACTATTAATGTAATTTGCGTTTAAAGTCAACAATAAAAATATTGAATAATAATATTGATTTTTCTTAAATAGATAATATGTAATATATCTATAATGTTCATGGGAAACAATAATTCCATCATTTTTTTTATTTTCATATTTTCAAAATTATTTAATTTATTTTTTATTAATTGATTAAATACTAAGTCCTAGTTGTGTAAGAATTTATGTTAATTATTTCATCCCAAAAATTAAAAATAAATTACCATGAAAAAAAATAAATTATACTAAAAATTAGTTTTTAAAATATAACATTAATTTTACATATCTTAGTCACAAAATATTTTATAAAATTAATGTAATAAGGTGACATTTTTGACTTCATATTTTATATAATTATTATAAACAAAAAAAATCAAATCCATATTCTATTTTTTTCTCATATTTTCTAAAAATGGACTGAAATGGCTGAAATAAACTCATTAAAAAGGATATATTCAAGTTTTAGGGTCATTTTATAGTCTTTATAATATAATTTTTAATATCAATTAGCTGATTTACCCTAACCGTGAAGATAATTATTTAATGTGGTTACTATTCATAATGAATAAAAATAAAAGAGAAATACTTACCAAATTTGGACCTCCTGATCCCAAATTTGTACCTCCTAATTTCAAATATTGAATCTATTTTTCATGATTTAATATATAGAAGTTGATGAATTTAACTTAAAATAAAACTCACAATGCATGATAAAAAGGGGGTTTTCAAAAAAATGAAAATTTTAAGTAAGACATGATTTTACATTAAATCTAGGACTAGAAATTATATTTATATGAATTTAAAATAATATATATAGATATATATAAATATATAATCTGAAAATTTAAATTTAATAATTCTTAATAATATCTATTTTAATTAATTAAAAATAAAAAACATTCTGCTCTAAAAATAGTTATTTCTTCTGGAAATGGGGATGACCTTGTTTGTTTAAGGTTAAAACATTACAATCTGTTTCTAAAGGATTTATTTTTAGAACCGGAAACATCCAATGATTCTATATCCATTTGGACCTATTTTCCAAAAGGTAGGTGCTCAATAGTTGTGGACTAATGAGGATGAAGAATTTACATTGGTCAAGAGGATGGGAGGTCAGACACATCACACATTTTTAGGGGGAATTATTTTCTACTCTGGGACTCTCTTTAAAGATTTGAGTTATGTTCGTGAATCCTTATTAATTTACCAAGCATGAAAATGAGTCTTCCTTTAGATTTGGAAATCAATGATTGATATGTATGAGATTTAGAGAAACTTTTATATGTATTTGAGGTTCTTCATCGATAGAGAATCATCCGTATGTAATGGAGATTCTTACTCAATGGTATCCTTCAATACCTTATATAGAAATCTCTTGGTCATTATGATAACCATACTGGTTTGAAATCCACTCAGCGGGGCACTTGAAGATTATTGTCACTCAGAAGTACATTGATTATTTTAGAGTTGGGATCATACCCACAGATGGGCTACCTACATATACTTATTATAAAAGGAATCAGAATCCATGTTGTTTAGTAATTAAGGTATAGTTTAACGTTATGTGGGACAGATGAGAATAAGGGGTGATGATCTTGAACCTTAGAAAGGATTCCTACGTACTCTACTTTTAAGGTAGAGATCAAAGTTCACGTAGTTCAATTAAGAATTGTGGGGATTACGTATGATTAACAACACAAAGGGATGTGTTGTGGTTACTTTTGCACTCTAATCTTACTTGAGTCATGCTCGATGTGAGAATCAAGAGGTATTGTTAAAACTGATGATTTGTGCCATGAAAGATATGGTCACAAGGAATGATATGGGGCTTATATATGTGTGACTTCCCAAGTAGATGAAGATTAGTATTTACTTCAGTAAAGAAACCTGAGAACAAGGTCCATACAGGTATATGTGCTTTATAAAGATTTGGATTCTCTAACTTGGGGCTTACTCCTGAGGAGGATGCCCAAAATTAATGAAATTATGACTGGGGATTACTTCTAAGGAGGATTCCCAGATTAAGGGGGATTTGATTTATGATTGGGGCTTACTCCTAAATAGGATTCCCAAATTATAGAGGGACTAATGATTGGGTTTTCTTCCTGAGAAGGAATCCCAAGTCAAAAGAAATTAATCCTGGGACTTACTCCTGAAATGGAGTCCCAGGCTGAGGGGACATGAGATCTGGGGCTTACTCCTAAAAAGGAGTCCCAGATTAAGGGAAATTATGATTACTGCATACTCCTAAGGAGGATGCACAGATTTGGGAACTTGGGGCTTACTACTAAGGAGGATGCCCAGATTAGGGAACTTGGGGCTTACTCCTAACGAGGTTGCCTAGATTTGGGAATTTGGGGCTTACTCGTATGGAGGATACCTAGATTTGGGAATTTGGGGCTTACTGTTAAGGAGGATTCCCAGATTAAAAAACTTCTCATCTTAAAAGATGAAATTTAAAATGAATTAAATATCAAACCTTAGTGACATAATGTTATGTAAACCACGAGGTTTTGAGATATGTTCCATATAAATCCTTTCAGATAAGGAAGCCAACAAAGGAACCATGCCATAAATGGCTTTGAAGAGGGTTTTGAAGGATAAATTTTGAAGAGGAGAGGTGGATTTGAAGAAAACAGTTGAATAGGAAGGAAGAGAACCCAAAAATAGTTAGGCGCACATGTCTTGGTTGGGCGTGCAAGTCCTGGTCGTGCAAGTAATTGCGCGACATGGGTGTAAATGGGCGAAAGTTAACCAATAGGGTAATACTTGGGAGAGACTTGGCTCAAGCCCTTAGTATTATCCCTAAAGGCTTCCAAAAGGGTGGCGCGCAAGTTCTATTAAAGGGATATGGTGGCACACAAGTGTGGCCATTTCCCTTAAGGGATAGACACTTAGGCCCACATGCATTGATGAATTTCAACACTTAGTCCTTGTTTCCCCTCTTTATATCTTCCATTCTATGTAAACAATTACCTTAGAAGTGTTCAGAAGACTTCAAGTAGAGACTAGGGCATCAAGAGCATAAATATGACTTTTGGATTTTTTGTCCTCAAAATGGGGGGCCCACAAGGGGTATTTATAGGCCATTGAGGACCTTGGGTGAATATAAAGTAGAGTGTGCAAGTCACCTACATGACCAATATGTGGTGCGCAAGTATACTTGCGTGATCATGGAGAAACTTGTGCGACCCATGCTTAATGAAATACTTGTTCATGCCTTTGTCAATTTTTAATGTTTCTTCAAAGGATGAATCTCTTTGTGCTTATGTTATTTCCCATTTTCATTCATTATACTCTGTGACGGAAAGGAGCATAAAAAAAATTCCCCCCTTAGAGTTGGATCTGAAAAAGGAAGGAGGATTTGACTCTGAGGTAAAAGAGAAAACCAAGGAATTTTGGGCGCGCAGGTGTTGAGCGCACAGGTAGCGGCACACAGACACGAGATACGCAGGGTTTGGCGTGCAGGGGTATGGCCTTGCCTATAAATACGGGTTACACCCTCTTGCAAAGCACCCTAATTTCAACTAACTTCGCTCTCATCGGGCAAGCGGGCTCTCGTTCGCGCAGGTTCTACTGTCCGCGGTTCAATGCTTCTTTTTGTTACGCTTCTGTCGAGGTATTTGGACTTGAGCAGTGATACGTGCACGCCCAAACTTGCACGAACGAATTAGACATGCACGCCATCATTGGACTTTCATGCCTAAATTTGTTAGACATTTTTCCAAATTCCTTTACAAATTTTATGAAAAATAAACTTACTTAAGAGTTAATCGTTCGACCTTTCTGCAGATTCAATGGCTCCCAGAAGAATTGAAATGACTAATGAGATGGAAAGCAAGCGGATTGATGACAGGATGAGCATCATTGGCCATGATTATTACAATATCTACAACATCACTCTCCCAGATTTGGCCAAGTACTTGAATAATTATCATCTTAATTATCCAAAGAGCATCTACCTACCCTTATATGGCCATAGTCATCTGCAAGAAGTCAACATTCCAGAGCCAAAAAACTATCTACCGCATTCTTGGTTTCAGACTTACACCAAATTTTCTTCAGCAAATGTCTCAGTTGGAGGATGATTTTGTAAATGTTGGAATAATGGAGAAGGAATTTATAATGCATCATATCCCATGTGCCCCATATCTGAGACCTCACAAGCCTGAGTTGCAGCCACATTGTTATCTCTCAATATTTTAAAACTCTCAGATGGATCAATTTAATACCTGGAAGAAGAGTTGGGACTTCCTTCCTAGAGGAGGTGTGAAGCCGACTTGGATGTGGGCATATTAGGTGCAATAAACCTGGGCAGAGTTTTTCGAGGATTTGAAAGGAGCTTCAATATATGAAGCTATCTGAGCTGGGTAGACATATATCAACAGGAACAAAGACTTTGTGCCAGAGCTAATCAGCCGCTGGAGCCCAGAAACCAATTCATTCAATATGACTCTGTGGTAAGTAGGCATCATTTTGTGGGATGTCTACAAGATCTCAAGGGATCTAATTTAAGGCGATATGTATGATGAATTCAAACCTTCCAAAGAGACTTGGAATGATTTAGAGAATACTCCGGCTTTGGCTCAGAAATTATTGAAAATTTTCTACAAGCTCACGAACTCAAAGACCTCCATGACTCATTCTAGAAAGGATATCCATCCAGAGGAGTGGATGGATATGTTTCTTACAAAGAAGATAGATAAGGGGACCACCTGTACTCGTCCTACTAATTTCCCCAGAACAGAGAAGAGGGGTGCTATTGGCACATCTAGCCGACCCTGGAAGCAGGAGAATTTAAAAAGTGGGGGTACGAAGTAGATTAGAGAATCCCAGAAAAGACCCGTCTAGTGAGATTCTTAGCCTTGTGGCTCAGTGTTTATCTTCTACCGGTCAGGGATTTGAAGGGAGGAGTCAAGCCAGAGACCTTTGTTATTGCAGCCAAGTAAGTTGAGAGGAAAATGGTTGGGTTGGCCACCCCCATTTTGGCAAATATTCACAGGAGCTTAATCCATTTCATATAGGTAAGTCTCCTTTGACAATAGAGGGACCATTCCATGTTTTGTGGGGTTTGATCACCACTCATTTCAGGACATATAATGTACAGAGCGGAGTACAGGTTCCTGGAAGTTCTTTCAGGCCATCAGTGTAGGCATTTTTTGGAATTTTTCTATAATCCATCAACTCATATGATATGAAGGCGAGGCTGAGAATGTTCAAGGAATTCCATTTCTATCCATATAGAAACCCACCAACCAGGCGGTTTGTTGATGATGTAACTGCTGGCCTGGAATTGAGGTCATACATGATGGCTTGCAGAGATGGTGTATTGGACACCAGGATTGACAGATAGATTATATGCGAGGCCTATGCTCCATATAGATTTGCACGTCAATTCATGTGTCTGTAGCAGACTGGTGTATCCCCTCTTGTGCATGTCAGGTCAGAGCAGTATCCGATGGTTGCCCGACATCTATGGTTGCTAACATCTATGGAGAATACTGGGGCAGTGTTTGATCTACCAGTTACTAGACTGTCGAGTAACTTGACTACATGGTATGCCGAGATCTAGGTATCATCATACCCCGAAGGGGTACTGAATCATCCGGTTCATTGGGTGGGGAAACAGAAGATAATTATAGAGAAAGAAACCCTTTATCTTGAAGGTGACTCTTCTATAACCGGAGATGATTCACTGGGTTCCTCACCCAGGTATGACTCATCGGATTCTCAGGATGGGGATGATGAGGAACGACATGTGTCAATGCGGCCTCGTGCCATATATAATCCTCCTGTCAGAATCAAGAGACCCACTACATTGACTTCTGGTGAGTTATTTCATTGGGGAAATTTAATTTCCAATACTTTATAGAGAAAAAGGTTTTATTTTCTTATTCTCTATCTGTGATTGTAGGAGTTGGGAAGAAGTTGAAGTCCAAGATTGTAGGACCCTCCTCACAGCCTTCTAGTGCACATGCTGAATATCTATGACCTGAGGTTGTCTTGACATGGAGGAGTTTATATTATGATGCTGAAACTGACTGGATGGACTTATGTGAAGGGATATACATCCCTAGAGTAGGGAATCTTTGGGCTTCTACCATTATCTGTTTCAAGGATAACCCCAATGAAGTGCGGGATTACACCAGAGAGCTGGAGATGCTCATATATGTCACTGATGATTCCACTCCTGTCACCAAGTGGTTGAAGGAAATGATAGATCGTGGCACCAGTGAGGGGACTGGTGCTTCAAGTGATGAGGAGTGGCATGATTACGTGACTCCTAAAGATGTAAGTCTCTTTCCTTATTTTCTTTACAACTTGATTTCAGTTAAAGCTTTATTACTCAAGGAAATTACATTCTTCTTCCGGCAGCTTACAAAGAAAGGAACTGTTGAGGTTCCTTCACCAAAGTATAGCCCTGGTGGTACTGCCATCAGAGCTAACGAATCTCCCCGTGATCAGGGTAAGGTATCTCCATGTTAGAAAACAATAGACGAGGAGTTAGACATGGCTTTTTATTCTCCAATTCCTGCATTTGGATATGATGACGTCAACACTCCCAAAAAGACGAAGAAGCAAAGATATCGAAGGAAGAAGTCCACAGCTAAACATTTCATCAGTAGTGGTAAGTCCTTCAGACAGTCATGAATCTTATCTCATGAAAAGATTTCTCATAATTCTTGGAATTGTAGGGGCTTCTTCAATTTTTCCGTTGAGGGAGAGGATTGATCCTCCTCTAAGGATGATGGAGGGTGCTGGTGAACAGTCAAAAATCCATGCTGACTTGGCTGTTCCTGAAGAAGAGCCAGCGTCTATTCCCAGTACTGCTCATGTTTCTACTGCAATGATAGAAGAGCCTGCTTCTGGTAATTTAATAATAATTCATAGAACGTTTGAATGAAAAAATTAACTACCTTCCATTTTGTGATACTTTAGGTTCAAAACCTGCACCAGAACATTTGGCGGCCCTCTAACCAATGCCATAATTTTCTCTGAAGAAACTGTTTGGGGTCAAAGGCTGTAGGATGAGGGTGGCCAAGAAGATACACGGAATTCTCCCACTAGTGAGGCAAACTAGGAATCTGATATATCATTGGATTAAATGATGAAACTTGGTGCATCTTTTGAATATATTTTAGATCAAGTTAAATTAATATGTAATTTATAGGATTTTGGACGTGAGTGTTATCCTTCGTCCTGTTAAAAATTTATTATTACATCTTTGACCATGATTGGTTAAAATGGGCAGTTCCATCTGAGCAAGCTGCTGAACTGAAAATTCCTGAAGGGGGTATAGACAACCCTACTATTGTAGAGACACTAGCTCAAGTGGACCTGAACCTGATAGTGCTTCCTGAAACCCATCCTGAAAATCCTATTGAAGCTAGGAAAGATGGGGGGGAGCCTTCTTATGTTGCTGATCTACCGTTGGGTAAGAGATAATAAGATTTGTGGCTGCACTTAATCTGTAAGACAACTTAATCAACTTTTTTTATCCTTTGAAACTAACCAAAAATTTCAATTGAATATGCAGGGCCGTCAATTTTAGTGGTAATATCTGGAGGTGAAGCCTCAAACTTCGCCCCAACGGGAGTAGAAAGTGAAGTAACAAGGGTTAGGGGGGATGGAGTAGAACATGGAATTTCTTTAGGTGAATTAATTACATATGATATCCCCCCTGTGGTAGTGATGATGAATTAGACCTAGAGGTACAAAAGGCACTCTAGTTTTCACGATGCAAGGCATGACAGAACATTTGGAAGATCATATCTAAAGTGCCTCTTAAAGAGATGTCTTCGAAGATCCCATGACTATCATCCCTGTTCGTTATGTTGGGAATTGGTGGTTTTGGATATCAATAGATCTATATCGCGGTGAAACAAGTCATTTTAAGGAGGGAGCAGGAGCAGAGGTACCAATAAGACCTAACCAGAGTGATGCTTTTGGCCAATATCAGGGAATTTGAGGCTACGGTGTCTCGAGCCGAGGCTGATCATACTACGAAATTGAAGGAGCTGAAACATAAGATCAAGGAGAAAGTTGTCCAGAAGATGAACCTTTATCAACGGTTAGATGTTGTTACTGGGGAACTTGACTAGATTAATAATTCACTGGAAGGAGTTCAAACAAAAGGTATGAATGCCATTGCAGATGCCAAGAAAGCACTCCATCAAGCTGAAAAGAGGGAAGCCAGTCGAGTGCATGAACTTCAAGTGGATTCTAATGAATCTCAGGATGTCGTAAATCAAATGAAGAGTTATGTCAAAATCCTCTTGTAATTTCTGAAAAAGAGAAGAGACTCCAGTCTATGGATGTCCTTCTATCTCTTGTGCATCAATGAAAAACACTTTCATCTTTAATCATTTATGCCTACATTCTTTTGCTACCTGCATTAAATTTTTACCTAAGCCAATGAGACTAGTAAGCATAGTTTGATTTTTTCTAGGATTATAAAAATAACCCAAAAAACTTTACATATTTTAATTGCTCAATGTTACCTAAATCATACGAAATGTGTGTTTAGTGAGCTGAGACTTGAATTTTGTTTAGATTTCCCTTGTCTTTTGTGGGCAGTTTAGAGTCATGCACGTTTGACATAAAAAGGCTAATGTTTAAGGTTGAATAGCTTTGACTAAATGGATTGAAATTGACAAAATTCCTTGATAATTTATCTTAAAACATATTACCACATTCATTTATGGAGGAAAACATGTAAACTATGACTTACGAAATTTTGAATATGAGGAATGATATGAAAAAGGGCTAAATGGCATTAGATGAAGTATTTCCTAAGAGTGAAGTTACCATTATTTAACAAACCCTTTAGGGGGTTGAATTATGCATGGACACTTAAGGGCATTGGATGCATAATAAAATAATAGTATCTTTTGGTTAATAGGTCCGTTAGGTAGACTACGTTTTCAAGGACACCTAGGGGAACATACTGCATAGTCAGGCAAAAGAACTCTCATAAATTTTACTTTTCTACTGCTTAGAAGGCAGTGGAAGTTTGTGGATATTCAAATTCTCCAAAGCATAGAGTTTGCTATATGGAGAGTGGTACGTGAATATGGAGAAGATATTCCCAATCAAGATAGTCAAAGAATTGGGTCAATGTCACTCCTACGACGGTTTGATTGAAACATAGGGAAGGGAAATATAAACCATATACTTGAATACTTTCAGATCATGAAAATGAATATGGGACAAATATGTTAAGGATGGCTATTTTTTTGCATATCCATACATATTATTGTTAAGACCAATAAGGAAAAATGTGGTTTTTATCCCAAGAATAAAGTTACCAATATTTGAAAAAAACCGTTAGGGGGTTGAATTATGCAGGCCCACCTAAGGGAATTGGCTGTATAGTCAAATAATAGAATCCTTTGGCTGACAGGTCCATTATGTAGACTACTTATGCAAGGAAACTTAAGGGCACATGCTACATAATCAGGAAAAAGAATTTTCGGGTATCATACATTTTGTGACCAGAAGTCAAGAAAAGTGTTATAGAGATCTGAAAGTATTTAAGGTTAGGAGAATGATACATCAAAATGGGCATTGTCCAATGAATGTAGAAGATACACAGACAAATTCTAATCATAATCATGTTGTGACTGGGTCCTGAATTGAGGTGCTAGACTTCACTACGTATCCCATAAGGCTGGGAATCAAGTCATACATAGTTCCTGAAATACAATTTAAAGTCATGTGGGATGAGAATGTAGAATATCATAGTTTAAGGTCATAGATTTTGGACCATAATAAGTAATACAAGGTGTGTGTTTTATAAACCCGGAGTAAATGAAGACTGGGGTTTTCATACCACATTCATGTTTTCACAGGGGGAATTTTCAGCCAAGGGACTGAAAGTGGAATTTGGGGTTATGTCAAAAGACTTGGGGCTAGATTCGAGGGATGCTAGAAACATTCCTACATATCCCATAAGGATGGGAATCAAGATTCAAATAGTTCTTAAAATACTCTTTTTTACATATTTGGTTCCTATAAGTGAAGGGTGAAAATGGGACTTTAGTGCAATGATGGTTTGACCCAAGATTAAAGGCCATGTATGCACGTAGTCTTTGGAATATGAAATATTTGGAGATCAATGTCAATGATGATTCCCTCTCAGGAAATGGACAATGGGGGACTATATAGTTTAATGTCATATAGTAGGGACGATGGTGAACCAATGTAAAAAAATATTAGTTTTGTGTTGCTTCACAAATTTACATCATATGAGTCATAGGTGAACCGACATGAAGAGATTAGTTTTTGGCTTGAACCTTAGGAGGTTGCCTACGTACCCAGCCTAGAAGGCAATGATCAAAGTCCACATAGTTCAATTAAGAATGAATTGGTTATTGAGTTGTATTTGAGGACAACAACCTAAAAATGGTATTGGGACTTACATATGGTTAGCGGCCCAGAGAGGGTGTTATGGTTGAAGCTCACTCTAAGCTCACGTGAGTTATGATTGGTGTGAGAAACAAGAGGTAACAACAAGCCTAACGATGCATAGTTTAACATCATGTTAGACGTATAAAGAACTATTTCACAGTTTAAATGACATGTGTTATTGACATGGGGTTCTTGGCAGTTTAACGTCTTGCAGCTCGGACGAATAGTTTAACGTCATGTTGGACGATAGAGGGGACTATGCAGTTTAAAGTCTTGCAGTGAAAAATATTTTTGCTACACATTTCAGGGTCATGTAGAAGAGAAAAAATATAGTTTAACATCATGTAGGATGTTTTAAGGGACTTTTTTCAGTTTTACATCATGTAGGACGAATATGTGAACAATTTAATGTCATGTATGAAGCATATGTTGGTTGTGTTCTTCTTGCGGCTTGATTGAATCCTCACTGCTCTTCTGGAAAAAACAAATGAAGAGTGGAAATATCGGGATCAAGACCTGGAATTTCTGTATAATTCCAAGAAAATATATGTCGATTTTTCTTTAGAAAGTAAGTATAAATTTCTTTCTCTTGAATAGTCATGGCCAAACTAACTAAAGCGGGGAGTTGATCTTCTTTTGTACCCAGATTTATTTCTCTGAGTTCATCCATAGTGGTAGAGATACTCTCTTCAAATACTGTAAGAGAAACTCTGAGATATTCCTCTTCTTCTTCAACACGTGTTATTTCTTCTGTTTCTACTTGCATAGTAGATGATGAAGCAGAATTTCCATGATTTAGAGAGATATTAAAATTTGAAAATCTTGAAGAGGAATCTACAATTTCTAACCTTATTAATGATGAAGGGTCTTCCTTGCGTAATAAATAGGAGATTATGGATTGAGAATCAACATCATTGTTTATCTTTGACATTGTTATAACTTCTTCTAGCCTGGCTGATGAAGTATATAATTGTTGGATTTCAGTAGATGAAATGAAGACATTTCCATTTGAGATTTCATCATTGCTTGGGAAATCACCAATTTCTCCCATGATGTCTAGATTGATTAACATAATTGACATTATGGATGTTTCTATAAGAGTATTTAGATTTGGGTCTATCCTGTCAATTTGACTAATAGGCAACACATAATATGCACTCACATGTACGAATGGGTTTACTGGAATCTTTTCCAAACCATATGGAGCATTAATTTTGTTGACCTCCTTCATCGTGGATTTCTCCTTCCCTTCCATGTGATAGAATTTTTCCTCAATGTATTGAGATTCACATGTTTTAAATGGGGTTTATCACCATACAATGTCCCAATTTGACCATTGAAACAATATTTGAGACACTGATGGTATGAAAAAGGTACGGCTGCATGTTGATGTAGCCAAGGTCTTCCAAGAAAAATGTTGAAGGCTATTTCATGATGAAAAACCATAAAATATGAATTGGATACAAGGTATCCACACCGAGTTTTGACTGTAATGTCGCCCAGAGGTTCTTATTCATTCTTATCATACCCTTGCAACATCAAAGTAGAAGGAGATAAATCAGATTCGGTGAGGCCCAATTGACGAGGTGTACAAATAGGGATGAGATTGAATCCTAATCCATTATCAATGAATGCTCGTCGAATGTCTACATAATTGACCTTGACAGATAAATACAAAGGTCTAATATGTCCATACACAACATCATATTCATCTTCATCTATAAAAGATATCACTGCATGGCATTCTGCAGGACCATTCTCTTCATGGTAGACTTAATCTGTAGCAATTTCAGTTTCGAATTCCTAAGGACTTGACAAAGCCTCAATGAGTGCCTCTTGAAGATCCTTTGATAGGTTCAAGGAATCCAGAATTGATAACTTGGAATGTATTTGGTCCAAATGTTTCAGGATATCATACTTTTGGTCCAATGGTCTACGTTTCCCAAAAAGAACATGTGGTTTTGTAGGTGCCTTGGAAGTTGATGCTTTGGAAGTAGATGCATCATGTATCAAGGTATGAGTTGTAAATACTCATGGATTTAGTAGATTAGACCGAATATGTATTTTTATTTCTTGAGAGGAAGAAGGTTTAACTTCTAACCAATCTTACAAAATAACTATTCCAGGACTGAATCTACCATGTGTGGAAGAACATTCTTGTTCTTGTTGAGCCCACTGAAGGGCTCTTCCATGAGTTTCTGCTGCATATATAGTTCTAGCAGGGGTAGGATTGAAATAGTGGCTTCTGGAATATCCACTTATTCCTCTATATCCTAGACCTCTAGAACTCACTCTAATTCCTCTGTTTGGTACAGGGAATTCATACTCATCAAGATCAAAACTGTGACAGGCATAAGGATCTGTTAAGTGAATCATATTAATAGAACCAAAGACCAACTCTTCATCTAATGAAGATTCTTCCTAATTATCAAGTTTAGGCTGTGCCATTTGGTGGGGCGGTGCTCGTTATTTTGAAGTAGATGGTATAAAATCCACCAGAGTCAAAGACAACTTGGGATTTGACACGGTCTCACCTTCTTCTAACTACTATTATTTCTTTAAATTATGTCATTTCTTTGAGGATTTTCCCTCTGGTGAAGAGAGTTTTGTTGTGGCATTCATAGCAGAAGACGAAATTGGTTTCTTCAATTGCATTAATAAAATGGCTTGAGTTCGGTTGATCGTTTTCTTAACCATCCAATCATCAAATTTCTGTGCATTTTTTATTTTGACTTCTTGCCACTTTCATTCTTCCTCTGGATCTTTAGCAGTAACACATGCTACCTGGGCTGAAGAACCCTTTAGTTTTACCTATCCGGAGTCCGCCATATTTTGTAGGAGGTCTTTGAAGACAAAACACTCCTGAATGGGATGCCCCAACATCTGATGAAATGGGAAATAGTGCGGAAGGCCTTTATATCCTTCCTTGTTCAGCCTTTTAGGCCTTGGGAACTGAACCAAATTATTTTCTAGAGCCGAAATGAAGTAACTAGGAACTTTTTCTTTTTGGAAAGAATAGACTTTATTCTTTAACTCCTCAAAATTTTTCCATCTTTGATCTCTTTGATCATCTTGAAGAAACGACCTCTGTTTTTGATGCTTAGGAGGTGGAGGCCTTTGATAAGATGAAGGTTTTGAAGTGGATGCAAGTACATGTGCTTGTTTAAGCATAACTATAATAGTCTCTGCTTTACCCATTCTCCTTCCTGGAGCTGATGTAATTTTACAAGTTTTATCCTTAGTATTTATAAGAGAGTCTTCAATCTATTGAGCGATTGAAGTAAGGTCTCGAAACCCTCCTTTGTATTTCACAGGGATCAACAATGTTCGTAATTCATCACACAAATTTTCAAAACAGATTGGAAACAATTCCTCTTGAGGGATTTCTAAGATTAAGGAATATGTTAATCCCTTCAAGCGAGAAATGAAATCTAAAAAAATATTTATTCTCCCTTTGCTTACAATTTATAAGATCAAAAACTATTTTCTTTGCCAACGTTGATCTAAATTGAAGAATGAATCATTGACGAAGATTTTCCCACCTAGTAATTGACCGTGATTGCAAGATGTTATACCAAACAAAGGCAGGCCCTTGTAATGATTGTACAAAACACATGAGATTAACTGTTTCTTGTTGTTGAGGAGTTCCCATCATAAGATCACAACGAGAAACAAAATGTGTTAAGTATTTTTATGGGTCTCTCGAACCATTAAAAATTAGGAATGTGGTACTGGAAAAATTTTATGGGGGAGTAATTGCATCTACCCATTCACGGTAGGCTCTCTTCTCCGGTTGAACCGGTGCACAATTTCCTTCTATAGCTTCCAACTGAGCTGTTAATGACTCAATGGTAGTCATTAATTTTTCAGAAACATCTCGTTGATCTTGGACCTGTGCAGGTGCAGGAACTAGAGTTTGGATGGGTGTGGCGACTGGTACTGCAACTGATGGTAGCACTACCAGTTGTTGTTGCGCATGACCCATATGATTAGACCTATGATGGTGTACTGGTAAAGGAGGATATTCATGATCTATCTCAGTATCTACAACAAATTCCCTTAACTGACTAACTCCAACATGCTTAAGAGGAAGACTACCTTGAAGTAGTTCTGCATTCAACCTCCATAATTATTTCATTTTTTCCTCTTGTTGTGCGAACCTTTGCTCTAGTGAGAGTGATTGGACTTCTACATAGGAAGGATGAAATGTAACCTGATTCTTCCCTTTCCCCCTTTTGGATGCCTCTCGGAGAGGGGGAAGTTGGTTATTTGATGGATTACCTAGATTCTAGGTAAGCCATTGATTTCGTGTACGCACACCTTCTTCATTTTCTTCGGTGTGTACAGTCTCTTAAGAAAGAACTTCTTCATCTGATCCCTATGAGTGAGCCTCATGTTCTGGAGGATCAGAAAAAACGACATTTATGACATTTGTTGATGCATAATAAATTGCATCCCTTCCATCGGAATTTCTGCGATACTATATTCTTCTATGTCCTTGATGAGACATTTCCTTTTGTTGAGTTCACCCCTTAGGAACTTCCTGATGAACCGTAATTTGGAGAGAATATCCTGATAATTCGGCTCTGTGTTCCTCTTGCGACTACTTTCCTAATTGAGAGAAGACTGACTTTTGATGAGGAAGAGATTATGGATTTGATAAAGTCCCCAGTCTGGTCGACTAGGGCTGTTCCTGCTATTCCTACGCAATTCCTCAAATCCTATTTGTTGATTCTGAGGGTTGAGCTAAAAGAGTCCCCAGTCTGGAAAGATGGGGTGGTTCTTGAGCTGATACATATATGAATTTCTTAAAATCTCTCCTGATTTTCTAGATTTTAGTCTGGAAATTGGCTGGATGCATCAACCAACATCCACTCAAATCACCTAGCTCAAATGACCGCTAGATGATTTCTGATACTTCTGTCACTTGATGATGTGAACTCTCTAAACGATAAGCCTCTTCGACATTCTCATTATCCTGATTCAAGAGTAATTCAACAACTTGTTCTTTGTATGCTTGAATTTGGGAAGAACTAGTTAAGGCATGTTCCTAAGCAAGGATTTTATTACAAACAAAATCAATTGGCTGTGGCCAACCATGGGAAATAACATTTCATGGGACCATTTTTGGTGGGGCTTTGTTGACTGGAGAGTACAGTAAAATGTAGTGCTCCATGAACACCCCATCCCCTAATATGAATACCAGATGGGGCATTGGAAATTAACTGGCACAATATTTTTTAGTGCGCCAAGGCATGAACACTGAAGAGCTCTCTGCTGCTTTTTAACCTTTGGATATCAGGAAACTGATCGAGATGCCATATCAATTTGGAATTGCAACCCTTATATTATCTTGACATGATTTTCATATTCATCAGAAGATTATATTTTCTTTTTCAATTGACAATTATTTTTCCACATGTTGAGATGAATATCATGAATACAATCTTTCGTCCACATTTCTGGAATATCATACTGAGAGTCAGCCAAAGGCCAAAACATGTCTGGCACTTAACCTTTCTTGAGTTGTTTTCTCATATTCAAAAACATCCTCCTTATCATTTGATGAAGATTCTTCTACCTAATTAGACCAGAGCTGGTGCTTCTTTATTGCTTCATCAGATTCAACAGGATTGGAAGAGAATTCATTTATCAAACTAAAAGATGAATAACCCAGGGGTGGTTCAAAGAATGACTTATATCCCAGGCTATCTTCTGATTGAGAAAGTATTTCACCTGCTAGAGGTAAAGCATCAGACATGAATGGATTCACATTTGCAAGTACATCAAGATAAGAGGTCTTTCTCAATACTACATTTTCCAATGAATTTTTTTCCAGGAAATGCGAATTACTACTGTAGATAGGACTTTCACTGATAAAATCATCATCATGGGGAGGACCACCATGGTGGGTTATAGAAAAAGATGAATCCTTTTTCTCCTTGATCTTCTGGACATACATAGGGTTATCGTGGCTCTTATTTGAAGATGATACTTCGAGATCGACTGAAATTTCATGAAGCAAGCCTTCATGAAGAAGTGTCTGATGAAGACCTTCAGAATTATTGTTCCCACTATTGGAAAATGAGAGAGTAGAATCTTGAGTTTCAATATAAAATTGTTTGAGTGCATCAAGAACTCCAGCATCGATCAAGGACTTATTAAAGATTGGATCTTGATTTCTCGACTGTGATGAACAAGTCTTTTTCCTTAGACACCTTCTTACTCTCTCTAGGAACCACTTGTTGATTAAAGTGGTTATTATGGACAGGTGTATGTGCCTGCTCTAGATAAGTAGTCAGGTTAGGCTGATTTCCTCCATTCAAATCGGGTGTATGTGCCTGACTTGAATGTCCGTATGACATGGGGGAGTATGCCCCATGACCCTTCTTTACTGGAACAGAGGTGTGTATCTAATTCAAAATGAAATTCTGATGAGTCAATCCACTAATAGGGATAGATTCATGTTTCTTTCCCTGTGATGCTGCTGAAGTTGTTATAATATTCTGACAGCCATCCAGAATATGGGTAGGGATTTGCTTCTTCTCTTTCACCATTTTCAGAATGTGCTTGGTGACTTTAGCTACCAGAATGGGAATATACGTCCATTCTATGTCTGGAGTAGGTGTTTGTGCCTGCTCCTATCCTCCTTTTCCTATTAGTGAATTCTGACAGTACTTATGTATGGGGGCAGAGAGTTGAGTCTGGTCCAAATTTATCGTCAGAGCTTTCCGACTGACTTCTCCGAGTGATACCAAACGAGACTATTAGCAGACATGATGAAAATTTGTAGGTTTATGTGATGGTTGTGTATTCTTCATCATGTATGGTTAACAAATTTCTTTCAATACTGGCATATGAGACTGCTGACAGAATTGTTGATTGTAAACAGGTGTATGTTCCTGCTTATCAGTTGACACCATATTAGATTGGTGAGCTTCTTTGGTTGTAGTCAAACAAGACTGCTGACTAGTAATGAATTATAAACAAGTGTATATGCTTACCTATAATACTCCGCCAAAATTTCTTGGAGGTATTGACGGGTTGCTACCAGATGTGTCTGCTGGACAGCGGAATTAGAACGAACGAGTGTATGTGCCCGCTCGTTGCTTGCCATCAAGTTGGCTTGATGGACTTCTCCGGAGGGGGAAGAAGTAAGAACCTACATCCCATTTACCATATTTTCCCTCTGGCTATTCGTCTTAAGGACTCGGGTATTAGGGACCTAAGATGAACCACTAAAGGCGATACCCTCATCATGTTGAGGTCACACTTCCGCACGAGTCTAGCGGTGATTGTTGATGGGATCCCATAGGAAGGACTCATGTATTATTGAATTAAGGCCTTGAGTGACCTTCTCATTTACCTCACTATAATATGGGAGGGAGTGGTGATTGTATTCCGGGGATAACGACCCAAAACGGTTGGATACGGTGGTTGGAACCACCTGCTTATTGATCGCTGGTCATCACTGTCCGAACAACCTGGGCGAATTATTGACATAGAATGCTTGTCGAGTGGCCTCTAGAGTAGGAATGGTACCGTGTTGATAGTATTACATAAACAATTCATTGGAGACCCAGCTTTGAAGATGCTAAGCAGGTGAATTTCATCCTCAGAGCGAATGAGGATCCAGCAGAAGTAGCAACAGATGCATTCACAGGTGTGAATTTTAGAGAAGCCATTTTTGTAATGCAGAGGGATCTTGGAAACGAGTTCCTGTTGGATATAATAGAAATAATCAAGATATTTCCAGCCACTACAACTTTTGGATGAGCACATATGTAATTGATTGATTTTTTGGCCCCCACATTGAGTTAAATAGGGTCCAAACAAATAAGTAAAACATCATTTAACTTGGTTAAGGATTCACGTCGGGTTCACCGTTTTTTGTTTCTTCTGGAAATGGGGATGCCCTTTTTTCATTAAGGTTCAAACATTCCCATCGGTTTCTAACAGGTTTATTCATAGAACCAGAAACATCCCATGATTCTATATCCATTTAGACCTACTTTCCAAAAGTAGGTGCTCATTAGTTGTGGACCGATGAGGCTTAATAATTTTCATTGGTTGAGAGGATGGGAGGTCAGACTCATCACACCTTTTTGGGGGAATTATTGTCTACTCTGGGACTCTCTTTATAGATTTGAGTTATGTTCGTGAATCCTAATTAATTTACGAAGCATGAAAATGAGTCTTCCTTTAGATTTGGCAATAAATTATTGATATGTATGAGATTTAGAGAATCTCATATATGTATTTATGGTTATTCATTGATATAGAATCATCCGTATGTAATGGATATTCTTAGTCAATGGTATCCTTCAATACATTATATAGAAATCTCTTGGTCATTATGATAACCATATTGGTTTTAAAGCCACTCAGCGGGGCACTTGGTGTTTATTGTCATTTAGAAGGACATGGATTATTTTAGAGTTGGGATCCTACCCACAGATCGGCTTAGGAGGATGCCCAAAGTTTCCTAATCTGGGCATCCTCCTTAAGAGTAAGCCCCAAGTTCCCAAATCTAGGCATCCTCCTTAAGAGTAATCCCCAATCATAATTTCTCTTAACTTGGGCCACCTCTTCAGGAGTAAGCCCCAGATCTCATGTCCCCTCTACCTGGGCCTCCTTTTTAGGAGTAAGTCCTAGGATTAATTTCTTTTGACTTGGGGTTCCTTCTCAGGAATAAAACCCAATCATTAGTCCCTATGTAATTTGGGCATCCTTCGTAGGAGTAATCCCCAATCATAAATCAAATCCCCCTTAATTTGGGCATCCTCTTTAGGAATAATCCCCAGTCATAATTTCTTTAATTTTGGGCATCCTCCTAAGGAGTATTCCTCATGTTAGAGGATCCAAATATCCATAAAGAACATATAACTTTATAGACCTTGTTCCCAGGTTTCATCCCTGAAGTAAATCCTAATCTTCATGTAATTGGGTAGTCACACATATATAAGCCCCATATCATTCTTTTTGACCATATCTTTCATGGAACAAATCATCAGGTTTATTAATACCTCTTATTTCTCACACCGAGCATGACTCAAGTGAGCATAGAGTGTAAAAGTAACGATGACACATCCCTTTGGGCCATCAATCATACGTAAGCCCCACAATTCTTATTTGAACTACATGAACTTTGATCTCTGCCTTAAAAGTAGAGTACGTAGGAAGCCTTTCTAAGGTTCAAGCTCATCACCCATTATTCTCATCTATCCTATATAACGTTAAACTATATCTTAATTCCCAAACTACGTGGGTTATGATTCCCTTTCTTACATGGATACGTAGGTAGCCCATCTGCGGGTTCGATCCCAACTCTAAAATAATCCATGTCATTCTGAATGACAATAAAATTCAAGTGCCCCACTGATTGGATTTAAAACTAGTATGGTTATCATATTGACCAAGAAATTTCTATATAATGTATTGAAAGATACCATTGACTAAGATTCTCCATTACATATGGATGGTTCTTTATCAATGAAGAACCTCAAATAAATATAAAATATTCTCTAAATCTCATACATATCAATCATTGATTGCCAAATCTAAACGAAGTCTCATTTTCATGCTGGGTAAATTAATAAGGATTCATGAACATAACTCAGATCTATAAAGAGAGTCCTAGACTAGAGAATAAGTTTCCCCCCACAAAGTTGTGATGATTCCGACCTCCCATCCTCTGGACCAATGAAAATTTTTAAGCCTCATCGCTCCACAACTAATGAACAACTATATTTGGAAAGTAGGTCTAAATGGATATATAATCATTGGATGTTTTCGGTTCTGCTAATGATCACCTACCTTAGGCCTTGTTTCCTCTCTTTATATCATCTATTCTAGGTAAGAAATTACAATAGAAGTGTTCGGAAGACATCAAGCAGAGACTAGGGCGTCGAGATCTTAAATTTGACTTTTGGATTTTTTGTCCTCGAAATGGGGGGATCACAATGGGTATTTATATGCCATTGAGGACCTTGGGAAAAAATAAAGTAGGGCATGCAATTCACCTGCATGACCAATATGTGGCGCGCAAGTATATTTGCGCAACCATGGTGAAACTTGCGTGACCCATGTTCAAAGAAATTATTGCTCTTGCCTTTGTCAATTTTTGATGTTTCTTCAAAGGATGAATCTCTTTGTTCTTAAGTTATTCCCCCTTTTCATTTGTTATACTCTGTGATGGAAAAGAGCTTCAACAACAGTTTTAAGAAGAATGTGTTTTAAGCCTAAAAATAAATTTATTCCAAAGTCATTAAAATTTCTTGAATCAAATGGAATTAATTAGATTAATTTAAATCATATGTATAACATTTAACTTTAATAATAATTAAAAAAATATAATCATCCTTTTAAATTATATTATTTAATTAAAAGAAATGAGTATTTTAAAAAAGTCGATAGTTTTCACTATTCACTAAAAACCCAATATTTTCAAAAAAAATGAAAATTTCTCCATGAGTTAATTTTGATATTTGGATTTAAAAATTGATAAATTTTGTATAAATTAAAATTAATAAAATTTGTAGAAATTAATTATATTATCCATACATAAAAGGAAATAAAAATCATTTTGGAAGAAAACATATTCTTGAGGCATTAAATGAAGTTAAAAAATGAGTACTTATTTATTATACATTTAAAAATACATTTATATTATATAAATCCTTTATAGGTATTTTTCATAATATTTTTATTCCTATTCATATTTCCAATATTAATGCCTACATTATAATTATGACATTCAAATAATAATATTTTAAAAGTATTTCACATTTTTATTAAAATCAGTGATTTCTATGACACAAACTATCAATGAAATAAAATTTATTTCAATAGAAATATAATATAATATCTTTTGGAGATATAATGAATCTACTTTGAATTCAATCATTAAAATTTTAGTTGTGAACTTTTTTAATTTATAGAGACATTTTGTGATTTGTACTGTGGATGGAGTACTTTTATAATGACTATATTATCACAAACATTATATTTTCAGTTATTCTTAATTTAGAGAAAATTTTACATCAAAAATTAATAAATTTTTTTATAGATTCTATTACCATTTTGAGGGTGATATACCTATTTCCTTTTTTTCTAAATCAAATTCCATTATATTATATTTTGATAATAGTTCCGATATCTAACCTTGTATTCCCTCAATGTTTTCCAGTACGTATGAAATAACATCAATGAAATAATTTTAAAATAACCCTTAATCTCATAATTAAAATAAATAATTTATTAAGTAAAAATAATATTACTAAATCAATAACATGAACATGAATCATTAAAAAATTATTTTCAACTAATATTGTAGAATTACATTAACTTTGATTATGTTTATAAAGTGAGGATTCCACTTTAACTTTTAATGATTTTTCTCATCTTCATGGAAATTGTTTCTTATTTTTATATTGAGTCATCCATAATTTTGGAAACATGAAAAACATTTTATTTTTCCATTATAGGATAAGTATAATTAAAATATTCAAAACAGAAAATCTATATATCATTATAAAATTTTAAAGAGACTAAAATATATAAAAAGTGATTAAATTTAAAAATAAAGAAACTAATCACAGGTTAACTAAGATCAGATGTCAATTGATAGGAACGGTGTGGGATATATTCAATACTAAAAGAGGGTGTGAGTCAGTTTTGGTTTCAAGAAATATTTTTATACCTTTATTCTTTACCTCTATCACTGGTTATGTGAGGTAATATAAATTTCTCCATTCTTACCATTTTTTTTCATATAATTCATAAACCAACACCAAAAAAATGTGTTATAATAGATTTACATGGATACACTTTCAAAATTAAAGGCTAATACGTTGTACTATTCAAAAAACCTATAATCACATGACCAACTAGAATAAATTTTACACAAAATGAGAATATATTATCTTAACCCTCAATTACATATATCTTGAAAGTTTATATTTCATCCATAAATTTAACGATATACATTAGGTTTAGTATAAAAAATCTTAAAATATATAAATTATTTTTTAATAACAACAATAATAACTTTCACCAATATAGACTATACCATGACATTGATGTGCTGGTTTGTCTTTTATTTCTTCTATTACTTGAAAAATAACAAACAAGTAATTCTTATTATTTGGTATGTGTATTAGTGCACAAATGAATTATTATTCTTCATAATAGAAAATTATATATGATTCTATTCATTTATCTTCTATTGAATGAGTTTCAATACGTTATTTTTTTTATTAAAATCAATGTGTAATAACTTATGACACATTCTACCTCTTTTGGAATATTTTTATTCAAAATTTTTATAAGAAGTTACTCCATATTTTTTTATTTAGTGAACTGATATAACACTAGTTACCTTAAATATATCTTTTATATCTATATTATGAAAATAATATGTGGTGCTAGTTCTTTATCTATCATATTATATAATAAAAGGTTTCTTAGATAATGTCAAGTGTCAGGTCTCACATTGACTCAAACTATCATCAACCTAAAATAAATATAAATATATATATATGAAGTATATAAGTGTTTGTTGGATCCTTACACTTTATTATCACTTGTATGTATTCGATTTAATGGATGAAATTAACATTTTAAAAAACCCAAATTCATGATAATTCAAAATTCCATGGATCTTATCATTTTAAAATGCTCACTATTCCTCTTCAAAATTATTTATAACTATATATAGAAATGATACAATAATCCTGATCCTTATTCCTTCAAACCTTACATAGTTATTACAATATTCTTCTATTTTATAAAAATACTAGGATTCTATCTTCATAACAAGTATACACATAAGCATGAGATCATATTAATATCATGTGTGGCTGTGGCATTATCTTTGTTTATGAAAAACCATGGGAAAATTACTTATCCTTCTTCATCCCTATGTAGAATCATGATAAACAATATTATGATATTTGATACAATTAGGATGAGATTACCTACCATAAAAAAATTCTATTAATTATTCCAATTTTTTATTCTTATAAAATATTTAATATATTTGTACTCAATATTTAGAAAGAGTTAGCTGTACTTGAATAAATTAATATAAATTATGAACATGTCCAAATATAAATTTTAAAACTAGAACCTTTTAAACATTTTAGGTGAACTTTATAGTCTTAGAACCTTATGATATAATAAAATTAAAAATATTTGTAGTTTAACCTTTTGAATATCAATAACCTTATGAATGGTCCACATGAAAATTATGAATTCTTTATACCATACTATGTCAATAACTAATATGTAGATCTTTATGTAGATACTAATCAATAAAATGATCAATTTAGATCTCGATCCTTTCATATAAGGTTTTTTAACGAATAACAATTTCATATGAACTTATTATTTTTAGATGAGATTTTATCTAATATAGAGGTTTTCTATTATATGAATTTTTTCACTCATACATGATTCTCAGATTTATCTATAAAAATATTCCAAATTCATACATTAGCTTTTGATAACCTCAAATTTCTTCTAGAAGTGAAAAATGGTAATGAAATATCTTTTTTTATTTGGGTGAACTCAATGACACCTAAAATATCAATATTATTATGATGATTTTAATCTTTATCCATTAGATTTTTTCAAAAAACATATGTATGTAGTTATTCATTATTTTATGGTTCTGTATGAATATGTATGTTGCGAAAATAGTTTAATTCAAATTTCAGCTAAAATATTATGTTATCATCTTTAAACCATGCATGTTTAAAAGATGATTAATACCCCATGTTCACTGATACAACATAAATTTTTTTATTGGGTCACTTCTTTATTTACCTAGGTGGTCCTTAATGGATCGTTGAAATCCCTTAAGTCTTATCTATCTGGTGTGTCTACCATTCCACCATGTAGATGATATTTGATTTCTCACATAGAACAAACCCATATTGGGTACACTCTCTAGAGACTATTAGTGATATGTTATGGCCTTATCACATGATACTAAATTATGGTTATCCTTTGAGCTTAGATAGCTATCATTCTGAGATAAATTAGCTACTCGAGTCCTCATTTGGCCTTGAATTCATAATATTTTTTTCACTCAACTAACTCTTCTTGATTTCCATTGAAAATAATAGTCTATCCTATAAAAAACTAAATTCAATCCTTCTAATCCTCTTTTATTAATTTTAATTTAATCTCAAACTTTATACATATTTATTTAACACTTTTTATAAAATAAAAGAAATTAAATATTCAAACATCTCAAATTATGCACACGAATTTTCCATCAATATAAATGAATCACCAAAACTACAAAGGTAAGAACTAATATGTTTTTGATATGAATAATTATAAAAAAAATCAAACCAACTTTCAATATGTATATCTAAATATTTATTCACTTAAAAAAATTCGATACCTTCTTCGAAACTATTCTCATCCACTTTAGGTATTCTAACACACTTCTTAGAAAATCATAATTAATATATTAACCAAAAAATATCTTTGCTACTTCATGATCATTGAAAAACATTGAAAAGTAATAAAACAAACATATAATAGGATCAACTATATGATATTTTACTTTAAAAAATTGTAGGTTTTGATTATATAAATGATTTTTTTTCATCATACAAATATTTATTATTTCATTTTAAGAAGTGTGAAAGTCATCTTCATTGAAAATATTATGATTCATGGGGATACATATAATATTTCTACAGTGTTTAAGATATTAAATATTTTATATAATATGAAATAATTTTCAAATTTGATAATTCAAAGAAAAAATAATAAACAATTATTTAGTGATGTAAAATATTTTACGTATCATCATTTCTCTTCAAAATTTTTATTACATATAATTTTATAGAGGAAAATTGTATTACATAGAGATAAATATATGTTTAAAATGAGGATGATATATTTTATGAATGAAAAATATGGCATTCATATTCATAAAATTATTACACATGTCATAAATTGTTATATAAAAAAATAGTAAGATAATTACAACACTTCTCCCATCAATTGTCTTATTTATTCCCTAAAAAATGTTATACATAATTATATTAGCCAAAATTCATAACAAAACATAAAAAAATGACTTCCCAAATTAAAAAACAAATAAAAATTATTGATTTCCAATAATTTCATGATATGGATAAAAAAACTTATGAATTATTACAGATTAATAATAAAACCCAAATTATTTATAAAAACTTCAAAATGATGTAATTTCCCTCAAAATGAAACAATTATTGGATTTTATTAACTAAAATGACAAGTGAAGGTAATGAAAATATGGAATATTAATTTCCTCACATTGAAAACATAGAATCCTACTACGGTGACCCAAAAATTACATACATAAATATTATACCTTGTTGCATAAATATTCATTACATATAATTATGTTCAATGAAATAAACATTAAGGTTTTATGTATTTGGATACATGGATACATAAGAAACTAGTAAATAATATATATATATATATATATCATATCCTACTAATTTATTCTTAAATATACCCCTTCTTAGACATATCATACTTAAAACCATTCATTAAATCCAAGGGAAAAGGAAACATAATAAAGGGTGAGATAATATGCTCAAAATGCATAAATAATATAGATATCCATGATCATTTAAGAATAAAATGAGTATAAGGGTATGCAAACCTGATCTTATCATTAGGAAAACATACCCTAGAATACATAGATCATAATCACGAGTCATGAATTCATTATATTCTATTAAAAATAGTTAAATCCTAAAGGTATCAAAGAATATGTTTTATGATAGAAAAACATTGGCATAAGACCATTTCATAAAAGAGTGATATAAAATGATGAATAATTATAGTCATAAAAATATTATGTAAAGGTTAACCAAAAATACAATAATAACATTTTAGAAATTGGATAGACACTTGTGTACTTACATTGGGCATTGGATAACCTATCATGTACCCTCTTTTAGGCTTCAGTTTACCACTCGTATACCCTCTTTTGGGCCTGAGATAAACTCATATGCACCTTATTTTGATAATGGGATAACTCCCAATGTACCCTTTGATATTATAAAACATTAATATTTAATCAATGAATTATATAGATTTAATATACCCACTCGTACTACAATTATAATCTATTCATATGAAATCCACAAGACCATGAAATCATTAAACATTACATCATAAAATATCCAAGTGAAATCAAAAATATAATTCATCCTGATTTATTCATAATAATCACTAACCATCATATAAAAGAATAAATATGGAATAATTGTATCCTATCACCAATGGAACACAAATAACATCAACATATGTTATCATAGGTGAAGATACCTTTATAATATCATTGAAAATTTTCTAGTGGAAAATTAACTTTTCATTTTGGAAAAAATTATTTAAATAAAATTATTTATAAAATATTTATGAAATAATTTTCTTTGAAAAGAACAATGGAATCTTGAAAAATAATATTCAAAGAAAATACTTTTTAGGATGGAAATAAATTTTTTTCGCAAGGTATACAATAAAGTAAATATATCATTTTTACTGTCTATAAAAATTATATCCTTCAAAAGAAAATAAAAGAATCTATTTAATTGTTGTATAAAAATAATAAAATGATAAAAATTAGTTTAATAAATAATTTAATTATATTTAAAAAGGTATTGAAATCTATTAAAAAAATAGGCATGAGAAAAAAAATATTGTTAACTTAATAGAAAACACATATTTAGTTTTTCTTAAAAACATTTTTATTTTAAGAATTGGAGTATATAGATTCAGTAAACTTGAAGGAAAATTTAAATTTCTAGAAAAAAACATATTATAAAAAGATAAATAATTTTTTTATAGATATATCATACAATTTTATCATTATAAATTTAAAAACAAATAATCCCAGTATAAATGAGATTGTGATATAAAACCCTTATGTCATGGAGACTTGCTTCATAAATGATATAAACTCATATAAAATATAGTTAAATTAATACTAAATTTATAAAATAATAATATACATACATATACTATAATATATTATCCACTTATAACATTTTACAATCAATTTATTAATAGTTCTTTATTAAAATCACCATGTTCGGGTGTTAACAGTGTCATTTTTTATAAAAGTTTATGGTTTATAGTTGTAGTACAAGTACATTGATAATTTTTCTCTCACATTTAATCATTATATAAATATATTTTACACTCATTAAATAAATATTTACAATCATCCAAAATAATTTTATATATAAAAATGAATTACACTGTTTATGGAGATATTACTATGTACGTATGCATGAACGTTATTTTCATTTTTAAAGAAAAGAAGCAAAGAATCATAAATAACAATTTATTAATATAGAATCATTATAAAATCATAAATATCATATATATTTGGTAAATCCATCATTATTGACATCTATTTGAGTTGGTTATGGAAAATGAATCATATCACTACATAGAGGGGGTAGTCTACATGCACAAATGAGCGATACTTTTGTTTTCCATGTGATATAATGTAAATATAAAATGGTTGATAAATAATCATAATAGCATATTATTATATTTATGATACTGATTTAATAATTTTATTATGGGTACAATAGGTTTACATAAGGTTTAAGAAGAAATAAAATTGAATGAACTTAGTTAAGATTTACACTATTTCTTTTAGAGACCTCATTTGGCATACTCCATAAGCCTTAAGAGATTGGTCTTATGAGAAGAGAAGTGGATATAGAATGAATGAGAATAATCTATAAATTCATTATGGTATGTATTTTACAGTATATAATGATAAAATCATTTAAATAATTTTCGAGTGGAGGTTCCCTTATATAAGTAAGAAGATGACACACTTGGAATTACATATATGATTTAAATATAATCAAAGTATTTCCCAATTATAATGATTCAAAATTACTCAATAAAAATGATAAGATAATATATGGTGAAAAAATCTTAAAACAATAATATATATATATTTTTATGTGTCAATCATACCCATATCACTAAGTTTAATGCTCGAATAACATATTGTAAACATAACTATGATAATAAATTTTTACTATTTTTAATTTTCATTATCACAAAAAATAAAACTGGCATCATTAATTTTTTAATAAGTTATGATTGAAAATCTATAATTAATTTTATAAAATTAACATTCTATAATTTGAAAAAATTAATTTCTTATAAGTGCGTGAAACCCAACAAAAACCTATTTTTTAGAAATATTAATTTCTAAGAATTACAATGAATTTACATACATTATATTACATGTAAAAACTTTCAAATGAATGTTAAAATATTTTAGTGAATTAATAATCAATAAGTTTCATTTATACAATTAAAAAATAATATTTATTTAAATTATTATGAGAAAAACACATTTCACACCTAATTTCTTTTTATAAAATATAACTATTTTTACCTTTAGAAGATTTTATCAACATTTCTAAAAATTAGATAAGTAATATATGGATGTCTATCCAAAAATTACCAATAAATTTTATTAAAATCACTTTTTTAATAGTGATTAATAAGAAATTTTGGATAATAACATAAAACTTATAGAAAAAAAATTTTATCCAAAAGTTTCAATTTTAATTATTAAATGATTTTATTATAATTTTAATAGTTATTTCATAGTAATTAATTAATAAATTTAAATGTAATAACACACACACAAATATATATCATAGTTTGTTTAATCTTATTCATATTGACCAATTAAACAACTAGGTTATAATGGTATACTATAACATTGGTTCATTTAGTATTGGGTTACATGTAAAATAAGCTATCATGTACTTATTTTTTACATAGAAGTAATAAATTTTTTTGCGGTGATATAGTCTACCCCCATAAAATGTATTTCTAACATGAAATTAAACTCTTCAATATAAAAAATGTGAATATCTTAGATTCATCACATCCTCTGGTTCTAATTTAGCTTCCTTGAATTTATGATTCTGCTAGATAACATTTACCAGGTGACTATTCTTATTCCATAATAAATTAACTCCATGATAAAAAAATTATAACTATTGTTTTCAAATAAAATATCATGATATGATGCTAAAAACTCTATTTTTAGTACCTCTGAAGGATTAGATATATAATTACCCTATAAAGATATATAGAACACCCCAAGAACATTAGATATATTCGATGGAAGAACCATGTGATAATATACAATGTCTAATCAATTAACATTATCTAAGGGACCAATAAACATAGGGATTATCTTTCCCTTATCTATCAATGTCATAAACCTATTCCATGGAGAAATTTGAAGCAATACCTTCTCACCAAACATGAAATAAAGATCTCAATAATGATTGTTAGCATAACTCTTCATTCAACTTTGAGTTACCTTGATGTGTTGTTGAATGGAACTAACCATATATTCCATTTCATCACCTTGATCAAGTTTCAATAGCAATAATTCTCAAACATAATCACATCAGATTGGAGTTCTGTACTTTCATCTATATAGGGCTTTATAAGCCTCCATTATAATACTCGAGTGAAATCTATTGTTTAATGAAAACATAACTAGTTAAAGGTATTGATCCTAACATCCTTACAAATATTTATAAAAATATCTCAACATATCCTCTAGGTTTTGGATGATATTATAAGATTGAACATTTTCTATGGATAATAAGTATTAATATAACAAAACTTTGTATACATATTATGCTGAACACTTTACTCGAACTTAATGGTAAACATTAAATCTAAATAGATAACATATAATGTGGTAATATGTGAATCATTTCAACATACATAGTTTATATATTGGAATTTTGATCAGAAGATAAATATTCACTGATAGTAAAGATATGTGATGACATCATAAGGTGGTCGACTATAACCGAAATAACATTATTGCCTTTAGATGTTTTGGGGAGTCTGATGACTATGTACATGGTGATATTTTTTCATTTATATTATTGTATAGGTAATTTTCATAACATCCCCTTAGATAGATATCGCTTTACCTAAACTTACTGACATACCAAGCATCATGATACACACTCTTCAATACCTCTCTTCATATTATCCCACCATAAATAACCTTTTTGATCTCTATACAACTTTGTACTCCCAAGATTCATATAAACTTATGATCTATCAAAATCATCCAATAGTTCCTTATATATTTACAATATATTGATGGGATATATACATATTTTTCAAACCAAATCACTCAATTCAAATTTTTTTTAAACTCCAGAACATTTTTTACCTTCTTTTTTAACTCTACATATTCCATCATCACCTCTTTAATAATGGCATGGATTTATGATTTAACATTAATTAGATATAGATATTATTTATCCCATTTCCCCCCTGATTTTAGGGTCTTTTTTTAAAATCCATAAATAATGGATCTATTTCAATCCTTATCATGGAACAAATAACATTTTCCTTCTAACATAGAGTGTTAACCAAATTGTTCTACTTTACAAGCTAGTAATGTATTTAGATGTCATAGTAATAAATTAAGTTCTTCCAAATTCTTTGGAAAATGTTTTAATATTTCTAGTTTAATACATACATTAAACATTTATGATTATTTTTTATTCCATAACGTTATCTATAAATAAAATACCTCTTCATTTTTAATGCAAAAATCACCACATCTAACTCGAAATCATGAATCAGGGAATTTTTCTCATGATCCTTCAATTAGAATGACACATAACGTACCACCATATCATTCTACATGAAAATTCATCTTATTACCTTATCATATTCATCACTATAGATCAAAAACCCTTCTTCACTATAGGGTAGTATGAGTACATGTGCAATAACCAACACTATCTTCAGTTTCTTTAAATTTTCATCACATTCACCAGTCCAAAGGAACATGAATCTATTTTGAGTTAATAAGGTTAGTGGGTTAGATAAAAAATATAAATTATACCTAAATAATTAATAATACCAATATAATATATGAAAACAATTCATTATAGTCACTGTGGTTGGTTTGAGACAATGTCAAATTACATACTTCTTTGATGGATCGACCAATATTTCATCTCGTGAGATTATATGACCCAAAAAGGATACTTTATATTTGCGAAATTCACACATTTTGTATTTTTCATAAAGCTTATTATCTATTATGTTCTTAAGTACAATCATCAAAAGATCCTCATAATCTTATTTGATCTTAAAATATATAATAATTTCATCTGATCAAGGTAATATCTAAAAGCTCTATTTATTAAATCTATGAAGATATATGAGAAATTAGTAAGACCAAATAGAATCACTATATATTAATAGTATCTATAACACATATTAGATGATATATTGAGTATAAAATCACTTTTCACACTTAATTGATAGTATGATGATCAAAGATCAATATTTAAGAAATATTTAGTTCCTTGTAATTGATCAAACAAATAATCGATATGGTGCAGAGGATACATATTCCTGATTGAAATATTGTTATGTTATAAATAATAAATACAGAGACACATTGATTTATCTACATTCTTAATAAAAATAATTGTTGAACCCCATAGATATTCACTAGGGTACATGAATCTCTTTTCAAGATTTCCCTTGAGTTTCTTCTTTAATTAATTTTACACAATTGATGAAATTTTATATAGAGTCTTTAAAATAGGTGGAGAACTATGTATAACATGTATTTAAAAAGCAACAACATTATTTTGAGTAATATTAGTCAAATGTTATTGGAAGTCATAAATAGATTCCTATTAAATAGTCATATATTTTATGTTGAGTTTCCTCACAACTATATAACATTAATACCCACATTAATTTGGAATCAAGACCTATAATATGTTTGTAATATATATAAACAGTTTATATTTATCCTCACATTGATAAAAAATCATAGGTTTGTTCTGAATATAAATATTTACTCTCATTTCTCATCAATTGATATTGCGATTATATAATGAAATCCAATCCATTCCCAAATAACATCAAATTCAACAAGAGGGAGAATAATGTTATTTAAAGGAAGTAAATTCCCAAAATATTTAATTTTTTAAAAATAAAAGACTTTTAATGTGATAATATTACCATTAAGAGTTTTCAAAATTAATTACACATCTAACTATTTATGTGGTAAGGTGATTCTCGTGGAAAAATCTTCTTATATAAAAATTTGATAGAACCAGGATAAAATAAGACATTAGAATTTATTGAGTGGTTGGTAAGTGTACCATTCACCACATCACACTCAGACCCACATAAATAATATATATTTCATGATATTACCCATTATATTAATTATTAAGAAGCTGTTGACATCAATCACCATCTTTCACCCTCAGATTCGATCATTAGTTCGCATAATGATGATATTCCTTAAATTGGAAACATTGGAGTGTGGGAGGATCATTTTTTAGTGATTTCTCTCAATTAACATCTTTAACTAACTTTATACTATCAATAAAACATTTGAGTACCCATTTATATTACTTTATACAATTAAAAGAGTTTACTAATCCCATTTAGAAAATTTTATCAATGGTTCTTTCCAAACTTCTAGTATAATGTAAGGCCCATATTCATCCCTCCATGGTTTTTATTATATGAATTTTCTTTGAATTAAATCTTTCTTTTCTTATCAAAACCACATGTTTGGTAGATAAATCTAATATCTATTTATAACTCGAGAGTAAATTGAATGATTTATTTATATCCAATAAAGTCACTTCTGGATAAAATCCTCTAGAGGAATTATTTTAAGAACCTATATATTTGATAAATCATTCTTTCATATTGTATGAAAAAACCAAAATTTTACCTCCCAAGACATTAAAAATTTCCTCATTTTAACTAATGTATTTATCATCATTATAATTTAGCTCAAAGAATTAGCTCTCCATTTATATATGATGAATAAGAGGAAAATAATTGTGAAAAAATAACATTCTAAACTCATACCACTCCCTAAAGTCAATTTTTCATGCAGTATTGTGATCTTAATAAGTTCCCACTATTGATCTACTTCACATTCCAAAAGATAAAGAACCGAAATAAAATTTCCATGCTTCAGGAAATGGACAATGGAAAATTCGGTTTCAATTTTACTAATAATTTTCATAGTAATGAGTGGATAAGTGGACCAACTAAAATAAGGTTGATGTTTAATCATAAAGGACTCAACATAATGGTGTTCCAGCCTTTATTTTTTTGAATCTCAACAAGATTCATGATTTAATAAGGGTAAATAATCATAAAAATTATATTTTTATTCCAAATCCCATAACATTTGGTTTTAAAGAGGAAAATAATTTTCGTTTCTATCAAATTCAATACTAATATGATTCATCTAGGTTAAATCCATTGATTATAACAAAAATAATAATTTAAGAAAAAACAATTAATTTCACCAAATGGAATCATTAATTCTTATAGGGATACCAATTTTAGAGATTTATAAAATCCTAAAAGAAATTAAACATCTCTACATTTATGTAGTATAAAATATTTCATGTAAGAGTTTGGTATGATGAAGAAATATTCTAGAATTATATTTTCATTAATAATAAATAATAAAAATTTAAAAAATTGTGGAAACTGAATCCAAACTTCCGAACATGTGGATTTTGAAGAGAGTGAGAGAAGAAAAATAAAAACAAAAAGTACCATTTATGGATGATCTAGGTTCATATAATTTATAATTTGTATATACCAGGATTCCTATAAATTTTTATTGTAATCATGTTCATAGGCCCCATATTTCGGTGAATACTCTCTCTTTCTCACTAACAATACCTTTTCTCATGGATATGAAAATTTAATTAATTAATTAATTGCATAACCTAAAACAACTTTTAAAGATAGAATTCTTTCAACCAAATAGTCATGTAGAAAAAATACTTATAATTATTTCAGTCATTACAATTATATCTCCCTCGCTTTTTCATACAATGAATATTCATAAAAGAAGATGAAAAAAATAATTTAAAGAACTCATGAGGAAAACTAAAATCCAATTAAAAAACATAAAAAACCATTTTTTAATTATAATTCCAATTCAAATTAAAAACTTGTAATGAATGATAATTAACCCCTTATATTATCAATGAGAGGGATTGAAAAATAATGAAATTAAAATTCTAAAAGAGGTAGTCGAGTAGTCTAGCTGAATTAATATGAATAGCGTAACACCACACCCTAGGCTTTGATTTCAAGTTACTCCAAAACACTATATCCTTATATATAAAAGAATAAATGCACCCATGGGGTTGATAAATTAAATTAATCTATAAATTTAGAATGTTCGAGTCAACCTAGGGGTTACCTGGTCATAAAATGTGGTCCGTAGTAAAATATAAAAAAATTAGGGTTTTGAATCCTGTAAAAAGGTTTTATGATGTGGAAATATGTGTCACGTCATGAAAAATTGGCCCTTAAAAATCTTAGATTGATATCATGTCTTATTCCATTTTCTATATCTGCCCATGAGATTCATGGATATTAATAGTGTAAAAATAGTGACATAAACCAAATGTTTGTTCTCATCTCATGGGCATCTTTTCCATAAGCTATGTCTCCCACCATGAATTTATGATGACTTCCACATCATGAATTGGTGATTCACTATCTTATTGGTTGTTTTATAGTAAATTTGGACAAGTTTCCACATTAATATTCAATTTCATGCCTCAAAATCTATCCATGACTCATATTACATCACATAGTGCAGATTTTATCCTTAATTACATCTCCCTTTGGTCACGTACATCTTAATATAATTTGAAAGTCTCCTACAAAAATATGAATAAAACAATAAATAACCAGTAAAGAATTATAATTTTAATTCCAAAATTCAACTTATTTTTATATTCAAAATATATTTATTAAAAGAAGCTATTAAATCCCTCCACACTAAAAAACATGCTTTTCCTCAAGAATAAAATCTCAAAAAATTCCAAAGGATGATCAACCTATCAAGATTTAAATATTAATATTAATAAAATAAATTGATTGAATAAGGAATTATATATTCAATAAATAAAAATGAAAATTTCATTGACTCCCCATTAATCAATGAAACATGTCAATGTGTATTTTATATTTTCTATTTTGAACTATCCATTAATTTTTATTCTTCAATTTATAATTTTCAACTCATTATCGAGGAGCATACCAATCATAATTTACATCTCTTTAATTTTTTTGATACACTCATAATTTATTGTAAAAATGTTAATATACTTTTTCTTATAAATACAATCATTATCCTTATATAATGTTTTAAATTTATCTATTTCTTTACCCTAAAGAGAATAAATCACAAATTACCATTATGACAACATCTTTAGGATCAAATGGATATGAGGATTTAGGGTTGTTAGGTAATGATTTAAAAATTATAAAGCTAAAAATTAATGTTATTCTCTAAATTAATTTTCCTGATAATTAATAAAATCTCATTGAAAAATTCTCCCCTTAAAGATGACACATTCCTTTTACCCAAAACTAAATGTTGTCTCATGAACCTATTAATATAAATAATAAATCACCCAATTATTTTTGTTACATTTTATTGAAGTCGTGTTTAGATAAGTCTCACATCTACCACCCAAAAAAAGATGATAACAGTCATTGGTCAAGTAAATGGTAATTTGTACCCTCCAAAACACATCCATTTTTAATCTTTTTTTTTTCAAAATGTTGTGTAATAATGTAAAATAAATGTCAATAATAAAACAATTACCTAATATCCAAGAATAATCCCCCAAAAATATATGCTCCAATACATGAATCAAATTAAATCATGTTTTTTTCTACCCCCATTCTTATATTTTTGATAATCATGAAAAATTCATTGAGTAAGGTAGTAAAGGATATGATCGGATTGTAATATGGATCTTCCCCAACAAGGTATTTCATGGATTATCTATGATGAAAAAGGATTAATATAAAGGTGTGTCTTAGGAAAAGGTATTAAAAATAATTTTCTCATATATTTAAAAAGTTTATTTTTACAACCATAGAATCAAAAATATGAAAATAATATTCCAGGAGAAAACATTTCCATGTATCACTCAAGAATGATACTCAATAAAAGATTTGAAATATTAGGAATAGAAAATGTTTTTGGAATGTGAAAGTGATTTTAGGGAAAGAACTCATGGAAACATACACCAATAATAATGAAAAATAAACACACAAATAAAAACTTCAAGACATGGAAAATTCCTAAAAAATTCCACTTACAAAAATGTAGTTTTTTTTCTGAATCATGACTTGTGAAATACAAATGTCATTTTCAATCTGGATGAATTAATTTACACATTTTTTATATTTAAATTTATATATTATTAATTTTTAAAAATGGAAGGATGATTATTATCATTACTTTTTTTCTCCTCAATTATAAAAGTAATCAAAAATAAAATTACAGGGCAGGTAATTTCCAATTTAAAATATTCAGAGGAAGAAATGTTGGGGCATAGAAGAAAATAATAAAAGTCATATTTACATTTTTAAATAGAGCATTATATAATATCGTCAATATTTATAATACATTAACATGCCTTTATTTTGAACATAAAAATCATACAACTCATAAAAATATTAATTGTACTCAATAAATCTAAAAATTATAAGGGGAATGGAAACTAAATTCCAAATATAATATTAATTTATACGAAAAAAATTAAAATAAAGATCTTATAAAGAAAAAAAACTCAGGTTTCCTTTTAGAATTTTTTCTTTTTTATATGGTCATTTAGATCAACCTTACCTATGTGAGCCAATTATCATAAGAGATAAATCTAACCTTCTTGGATTAACCTAATTTTGAATTTTGAGAGAATCATACTCTGCTCATCTCCCCCACATTGAAATTAGCATGAAATTATAAGAATATGACCAAAATATGGATAATATGAGGGATAGTAAAATGAATTTATATTATATCAAGATTTGGTAATTTTCTTCTTCTTTTGGATGCATTTTATTTTCACTTTTTCAACGATCTTTTTGATTTCTGTATCTTGCTGCTAAAATGTATTCTTCTTATACTTGTTTTTTCTTCATAGATATTAAATATTATATAGGATTATTTTTCATATTCTTATAGTTATATAAAATATTCTATTAGTTCCATTATAAATATATTTTCTATTTTATCCTCTTATTTTTCTTCATCCTCCATACAAGAATACAAATTATCAAAGAATATATGTAAAATTTCAGCAACTGAGGTCCCTTGTTTTCTTCTTATTATTCTCCATCCTATGAATCTATAGTGTTGATCACATCATATGTGGGAATTAAATAATTTTAGGAAGTGTATCTTATGTTATATTTGATAACCACACAATCTAGTTCCAGATACACCTCTATAGAATCTCATTATAGGTATTAGAGTGTTGCCTCTACAATTATTAGGTGTAGTTACAAGAATTTATCTATTTTTATATTCATCCTTTTATGATCATGTATCTTATGATCAATATCCTTAATAAGAATAGTTAATTTTAATTTTATAGTCAGAAAAATGTTTAATCCCACAATTATAATTAAACATAATAGGAACAAAAAGAAGGAAAACAATATTAATAGAAAATCCCAAATTAAACTATGGAAATACAAAGTGATGAGAAAATCATTTTGATAAATTATAAAATTAAAATAATATTTGTAACTACCTCTAAAACAATAGAAAAAACATGATACCACCTAATGGAATCATAAATTTCATCAAGGTTAGATAATTTGAAAATTTATAATATGGAATAAAGATTTAGTAAATCTATATTTAATTAGTATAAGATATTAGAAGTTAGATGTAAATACTACAAATATGGGTTTTATAATTTATTTAAATTTAAAAATAAAATCCTAATTTAGTAATGATTGTGGAAATAAAATCTAATTTAACAAGCATTTTAATTTTTATGAAATTGGGAGAAGAAAAATAAATACAATGAAATCCAAGAATATAAGATCTTGGTTCATATAAATAATAAAGTTAAAAGACTATGAATCCTTTAAATTTTCATCAAGGGAAATTCCATATAGGTCCCTTAGTCTGAGTGAATAATATATCACTCACTAATAATCAAATTTTTTCAATGTTCAGGATGCTTTAGTTAATTAATAATATAATTAACATAAATCCATTTTTAAATACATTATTTGGTCAATGATATGGTCATGGATAAGTAATAGTTTATTTTTCACATTCTATTAAATCATATCTCTTTCACTTTGGAATTGTAACGACCCAAACATTTATTAATGAAAATTCTTCTTAATATAATTAAATGTATTATTATGTAAACTCTTTATATAAAACATATGAACATACATGGTTTTATATTTTGGGATTCTAAAATACTGTTAATAATTGTTACCATTGATGATATATCCATTGGATGGTGATCTAATTATTAGTATAAATATTGGGTTTTACCAAATCTTATTTAATCAGAAAAAGGAAACGATGGCCTCATCCTGTAGAATTACTCTATACGATGCCCATTTTTCCAAGCTCATAAAAGAGGTATCATCACTGGGATTCACCTTTTACCAATCCCAAGATGAGCTTCAACACATTAATCTTGAACAAAATCTCTATTGGGATAAGTCCAAGTTAATAGAGATTACCACCAGAGCAATGTTATCAGACACACCCCAAGAGTCTATCACTATTACACACCTTACCCTTAGGTCTTATGCGTGTGTTTTGAGGGATTATGTAACCAGACCCTAGAACTATGATTATGTTAATAAATAATATACAATAATTTTACTATTTTTACTTTGTAAATGATTTTTACAGCACAAGTAATATTTTTAGTTAAAATTTAAATTCAGTTAAGAAATCAATTTTGATGAATTAATGTATTTTTGAAATAAATAATATTTTAATCAAAAATCAATACTGAATTACTTTTTATTAAATATAAACGATCATATAATTTTTATGAATACAACTGCAATTTTTATTATGGTTTGAAAACTGTTTTTCTCGAAACCCATGAATTTTTGATAAATGTTGTTTTTTTAAAGTAAAAATTATAATATTTAGAAAATTAATTAGATAAAATTAATATTATTTTTGTATTCAAGACATCAAAATTATCTAATGATGAATTTTTCATAATTTTCTAAGACAATAAAATTTTTGGGTAAAAATTATATACCCTTAAAATATATAATGTGTTTTATGTCTTTATAAGGACCCAATAGTGATGTAATAAAAATACTATAAATGATATATTCAGATAATATATGTTTCACCTCTAATATAATATTATTTTATATTTGTTTAATTAATTTTATAATGACTTAGTGGACCATCCAAGTCTTAAAAATCTTTTTAACATTTTAAAATGATTTCATTGAGAGTGTGGTTCACCTCCACAGAAGAAAGCCTAATATTTTATTAGGATCATCCATTGGATATATTAAATATTTTTTCCCACTCCACTGCGAAAAAAACCATGGGAAAAAACATTGAATGGTTTATGGTTTTGATTAGTTTAATGTGTAGTGTGAAAAACTTAAATAATAATGAATTCCACCTCTTTTCCTATATAAACCAACTCAATCTCACATTCCTCTTTACTAAAACCATTTGGATCTCGACCAAACACTGCCATCCTATCTCTATAATCCTACCAAGGAACCCCAGGATCCCATGAAGCCTCTCTCAATCCCCTCCAAAGCCTTTGGAATCATACTTCCAAGTTAGAGATCCTCACTTTCCTCTCCCCTTTCAAATTCGGGCATCTTATTTAAAAGTATTTCATTTAATTTCAAATGGTTATAATGTGTTTATTTTATAAAAATTATATTTCTATCCATTTTATTTTATTTCAATGAGATATTATTTATCATCCCCCATTTTTACCCTTACCTCAGCCGTTACAATGCCAAAAGGTTTTAAGGGATTTCTTTCTTTATCATTTTTGTAAAAATTTATTTATGTTATTATACACTTTTATTTTAAATTAAAAATTTTGAATTATGATTTTTCACCTCCCCCATACTTCCATACTTATTTTTCAATGATGAGAGGCCTATTTCTCTCTCATTAATGCCTCTTATGTACAATTGTTTCCATGATGAAATTTCATAATGAATTTCTATTTCCTCATTTACATTAAAGAAAATATTTTATATTAGGCATCTAAATTACATTACATATATAGGGATATTATGTACCATGACCCCCTTATAATCCATTTTATGTATAGATGATTATAATCCCTTTTATCTCTCATCAACCCATTTTATAATTTCCATTTTACGTCGTTATCCAACGAAAATTTCCCATGCCAAAATCATTGTGTAAGTGAATACCATTCCCATTTATCTATCAGGGGAATCAACCTTTATGTGTATATACTTATTGAATATATAGTATAATGAATGTATTCCACATTCCTTTATCATGGAATAAATGTTGATATTGAATGATTCCATGTTATATGATCCATGTGGCACATTTATTCATGAAATGAAATGTTTATAAAGTGTGTGATCTGGTAGTGCTTCAATGCATTAGGTAATGATTATTATCATTATACATCAAGTAAAATTAGGTTTTAATGATTCTAATTCAATTTAAATTAGGGCTTACTCATGCTAAATCAAGTGAACTGAGGGTTTACTCATTATCCATGTGCAATGAGCCTTGGCTCAAGCTAATATCATGTTAAATGTTGTTTCCACACTTCCACGTTATGACAATCATGCTATATCATGCCATTATATTTATGTTTCTATTATTTTTCATTTATATTAATATTTACTAAAATGTATTGTATTCTTTTTGTTATGTCTTGTTTACTCCCTTACTGATCTTTATAGCTCAATCTTTTCTTATGCATATCCTCAGGTTATCCCATACAATGCTAAGTATGAAGGTATGTTGTGGTCATGTAAAAGAAGTTTTCAATAAATATATTGTATTTTATGTTCTAAGTTTTTATTTATTGTTCCTAATATACCAAGAAACTGGACCTCCCAATCCTCAGAGCATTCTTAAGTTCAAGTTTATGTAATAAATTAGGTTAAAGTGCGTAATAAAGAGTAGGGTTGTTTTAGTTGGTATTAGAGGTTATGTTTAGTTATTATTTGGATTAGGATTAAAAAACCCTAGGGAAAGAAACATGGATAATAGTAAGTAAAATAAAAACATCCCTAATTTTTTTTAAATATAGATCAAGTGGTTTATCAAGAAAATACATCTCTGTCTGGATAAAACCAAGTAGAGGTGGCTCTTACACATATGTATCTTTGAGTCAAACCTGAAAACACTACTTTGAGCTAGAATCAAACGAGAACTGGTGCATGAAAACGATCCTTACTGCACTCTTGGTTATGACACTCTTGGGGGATGTTCTTTGGTAAATTCAAAATCTTTGTATGAACCATTATTAAGGGAATAAAAAATGCCCCAAAGAATATATGTTTGGAAGTAGATCATGTATAAAATAGATAGAATCCTATAAATTATTATGTTAAAGAAATAAATTTAATTTATAAGTTATACCTTTATACCATTGGATTCCCCTTTATGTGTTACCCCTAACATTCCTTTTATTCTAACCAATGCCCGATAATAGGAGGATTCATTCTAACAACAGACGCAAATTCCAAAGTGATGACTATTATAATGAGATTCCCAATCTGATAAGAGAGGGAATCTCATAATTTTTTAGGATAATCACTCAGTTAACTCATGTTTTGAATAGAAAAATGGGTCAAGATGAACTTACAACCCCCCTAGAATAAACAAGCTACAATCGATGGGTTCATGAGACAAAGGACTCTTACTTTTAATGGATCATCTGATCCCTCAATTTTCGAACAATGGATCAACTCCATTGGGAAGATATTATACATATTTCAATGTTCTAAAAAAGATAAGGTTCATCTGGATACTTATGGTATAGAGGGTGAAGCTGATCAATGATGAAAATTAATCAAAAATATGAAGGCTGCAGAATATATTGAGGCATTGGACTGGACGGAATTCTGGAAAATGTTTTTAGAAAAATATTTTCCTTCCACCATCCGAATAAATATGGAAAGAGACTTTCATGCCCTCAAGAAAAAACATGACGAATCCAGCAGAGCATATGAGAAAAAATTCACAAGGATTGAATGATATGACTCTTTCTTTGTCGTTACACCCGAATATTAGGTTGACCGCTTCTTTGGTGGGATAAAACCTAGCCTACATAAATCCTTGTCGATACGTGACTTCGATAGCTATGAGAAAATTGTCTTATCTTCCACCAAAGTAGAAATGGATATCAGAGAATCTACGGGGAATCATGTGGATAAGAAGTGGAAAGTGGACTTAAATTCTGGGGGTCCAATGAATAAATCCAATAGTTCTATGAAATTAAAGCACCGATATTCCAAAGGTGTGGAAAGAAAAACCCTAAAAATTTCTCGAAGGGGATGAGGAAATTATTTAGGTGTGGAACAGAAGAGAACAAGTCCATTAATTTCAAGAAAGAAAAATCTATTACCGTGATATAGGAGAGGAATGATCCATTCAACCCTCAACACATTGTTCACTACATCTACTATAAAGAAACATGGAACTTTTCAAAAAAGTTACCTAAGATAATTGTTCTCATAGGCAACCAAAAACATCCAAGGAAACAAGGGTGAGATTTTTCCATCACCACCACTGATGAAAACTATGAAAATTAAGTGGTAACAGGTATGCTAGTTATTCATTAAATAATAGTAGGAATACTTTTTTATTATGGTTCTTTGAATTATTTTATGTATCTAAAGTTATGTAGAACATTCCCAACACCAAAAAAACATGGAAGTAAAGATGTTGATGAGAATGGAAAATGGGGAAATCATTTCATCCCATGAATATAACTCCTCCCATGTCATAATTTTTTGAATAAAATTCCCAGAAAACCTTATCATACTCCCTCAGGTATAATTTGATGCAATTCTTAATATGGACTGTATTTCCTTATATAAATCCAACATAAATTTTCGTGAGAGGAAAATAACTCTCTATATGGAGAACCGACCCCCGATTTTATACATGTGCAAGGAGGAGGATAAATCTTCTTTTGCAAAATCATCTCAAGCGTGGATATTACTGCCCAATAAGAACATGTATCATGCTCAGATGATTGAGTCTAATGAAGAAACCACTCTTGAAGTCATTCTTATTTTGAGTGATTTTTCTGAAGTTTTTCCTAAGGAAATGATTGGTTTTCCTCCTAGAAGAGATGTTAAATTATCGATTGATCTTATACCTGAGGATTTTCTAAAATCCAAGAATCTATATTGAATGACTATTGTGGAGATTTAGGAGCTAAAGAAACAACTATAGGAGAACATGGATAAAGGGTTTATACACCCATGTGCTTCACCATGGGGTGCACTAATCCTTTTCATTAAGGAGAAGGATGGGTCAATTCACCTTTGCCTTGATTATCGTGAGCACAACTAAATAACGATAAAGAATAAGTATCCTATACATTGAATTGATAACTTGTTCTATCATCTATGTAGGGAACAATACTTCTCCAAGGTGGATCTTTGGTCGGTATATTACCATGTAAGGCTGGAGAGGGAGTATATCCCAAAGACTTCTTTTCATACACGTTATGGGAACTATGAATTCATAGTATTTCCTTTCAAACTCACTAATTCTCCGTAAATATATATAAACATAATGAATAGAGTCATTATATATTACCTTAAAAAAATTTTGGTAGCCTTTATAAATTATATTCTAATATACTCTAAAACCAAGTTGGAGCATGAGGAGCATATAAGTACTATACTAGATACCTTTTGAATAGAGAAGCTTTATGAAAAGTACAATATGTGTGAGTTCTGGTTATGGTCAACCATACTAGGTGAGAGAGAAATAATTTATAAGATCTCCTTGCTACCAAGGTTCGTCAAGCGTTTGAGGTCACATGTCTCCATAATATCTCATGCTTTAAACCTGAGGGGGTGAACCTAATATGGGGGGATTCCCTCAACCTACACTACTTTGGGACTTCGTTGGATCAAGGTCTGCTTGGCATGTCTTATCTTGTCTGCTAATCCTTTCCTGAATAAAAATGATAACAATGATGATGAAAAATGATATTGAGTGATAGTGGAAGCCAACATCCATGACGTATATCCATAGCTTCCTAGGTTTAGCTAGATATTAACAGCGATTTTTGAGAAATTTTTCAGGATTTTAAAACCATCTTATGAAGCTTACTCAGAAGGGAGTCAAGTATTTTTGGAGTGATGAATGAAAAGATAACTTTAAGAAGTTGAAAAGGAAGATTATCACTGCACCCATGCTCACACTACCCAAAAGTTTAAAACTTTTTGTGGTATTAAGTGATGCATTAAAGACGGGCTTGGGATATGTGTTGATGGAAAATGACAAAGTCATTTCCCATTATTCAAGGCAATTGAATGTTCATGAGAAAAACTATCCAACACATGATCTGTAGTTTGCTACAGTAATCTTATCTTCAAATATTTGGTGACATTACCTCTTTGGGGAGAAGTGTGAAATATATACGGGTCACAAAATCCTTAAGTATATATTTACACATAATGTTTTGAATATGTTCCCACTAATATGATTAGAGATGATGAACGACTATGACTCCTCAATCTATTACCACCCTAGGAAACCGAACAAGATGGAAGATGCTCTAAGTAGAAAGGACCCAGTGACCATATCATTGATGAGAATTGAAAATAATCCAATATTGTTAGATTTGATGAATATAAACATGAGAATCATATAGATGGGAAAATAATCCATCCTTTCAGAAACTATTTCTCAACTACCTCTTTTGGAAAGTTTAAAGGATGCTCAACATGATGATGCGGGAACTCAAAATAAAGCGGGAACTCAAAATAAAGTGGAAACTATCAGAGAGGTAAATCGTCATAGTTCAAGGTTAATGAAGAAGGAAATGTTTGATTTGGGGAAAGACTATGTGTTCCATCAAATGAGGAGTTAATGAATTATCTTTTGGGTGATTAATATAGTTTGAATTTATCCATTCACCCAGTAAACAAAAAGATGTATCAAGATCTCTGAGAGAATTATCGGTGGGATAACATAAAGAAAGATATCACTGAGTATACATCAATGTGTCTGGTATGTCAGCAAGTGATGGATGATAGAAAGAATTCTAAGGGGATGATGTAACCATTACCCATACCAACATGGAAATGGGGAAACATCACCATGGAATTTGTCATTGGACTTATGAAGACATACAAAGGAAACAATGCTATCTAAGTTGTTGTGGATATTCTAACAATTACTGAACACTTCATTGCAATTCATGAGGATTTTTCATTGGATCAACTAGAACATATATATATAATAGATGTGGTAAAGATGCATGGAGTACCACAATCTATTTTATCCCATTGAGATTCCAGATTCACCTCTATGTTCTAGAAGAGTCTCCAAAATGCTCGAATACTGAGCTGAACATCTGTATGACTTATCATCCTAAAAATGATGTCCAATCTGAGTGGACTATAAAAAAATTAAGGAAATGGTGAGAGCATGATCAATGTACTTCAAAGGAGGGTGGGATAAAAATCTTCCTTTGGCTGAGTTCTCTTACAATAATAGTTTCCATTCAAGTATCCAAATGGATCCTTATGAAGCCCTTAATAAGAAGAGGTGTAGAACACCATCATGTTGGGATGAAGTTTGGGAGAGAAAACTCCTCAGTATAAAAATGGTCTAAGAAATGGTGGACAAGGTTATAACCATCCAGTAGCACATTAAAGCTTCTTAGAGTCAACAAAGGAGCTATGTTGATAATTTTAAAAGAGACCTATAATATGATGTTGGGGACATGATATTCCTCCACATATCACCATGGAAGAGAGTTATGAGATATGAGATTATTGTAAATCTTATCCCAAGGTACATCGACCCTTTTGAGATCCTTGATCACATTCCAGCAGTGGCCTATCGACTAACACTAAAACCAAACCTATATCAAGTAAAAGATATCTTCCATGTATCTCTATTGAGAAAGTACACACCTGACCAATCTCATGTACTCAATCCAGAGGTGGTTCCATTGGAGAATGACCTCTCTTGTAAATAGAGGCTGGTGAAGATCATAGATCGTAGGGAAAAAGTTTTACAAAATAAGACAACACCCCTTGTTAAGGTGTTGTGGAGAAACCAAAAGTTTGAAGAAGTAACATGGGATTCAGAGAAAGTGATGAAGTAGAGTTACACTCATCTATTTTAGTGTGGGAAAAAGGAAATTTCGAGGGAAAAATTTATTAAGGGGTATGATTTTAATGACCCAAACTTTTATTAATGAAAATAACACTTGATTTTAATAACTTCCTTATTATGTAAAATGGTTATATAAAACATTTGACCTTACTAGGTTTTATGTTTTTGGATTTCAAAATAAAACTAAGAATTGTGTCTATTTCTAATATAGTCACTGAACTGTGATCACATGATTAATATAAATATACGGTTTTAACAAATCCAATTGACTCAGATAAAGGAACCGATGACCTCATCCTATAAAATTTCCCCATACGAAACCGATTTGTTAGAGCTAAAAAAGGAGGTAACATCATTGGGATTCGCTCTTGACCAATCCCAAGATGAGCTTTAACACATTAAGATTAAAAAGAATCACCTACGAGAGAAGTGGAAGCTAATAGATATTACCACCCGAGAGATGTTATCCGATATTCCCCAAGAGTCTGTCACCATCACACACCTTACCCTTTGGACTAATGCAGGTGTTGTAAGGGGTTATGTAACAATACCCTAAAAATATTACTGTAATTATAAATAATATACATTCGTTTTATTATTGTTACTTTGTCAATGATTTTTAAAGAACAAATAGTATTTTTAGTTAATAATTAAATTCAATTAATAAATCTATTTTGATTAATTAATTGAATTTTCAATTAAATAAAGTTTAATAAAATATTATTACTAAATTAATTTTAATTAAATATAAATGATCATATAATTTTTATGAATACAACTGTAATTTTTATTAAGGTTTCAAAACTATTTTTTTTCAAACCCATGAATTTTTGAAAAATTTCAGTTTTTATTTTAAAAATAAAAATTCACATATTCAAAAAATTATTTAGATAAAATGAATTTTATTTTTGGATTTGGGATGTCAAAATTATCTAATGGTGAATTTTGTCATAATTTTCTGAGATAGTAAAATTTTTTGTTAGAAATTAAATACCATTACAATATATAATGTGTTTTATGACATTATAACGAACCAATAGTGATGTTATAAAATATTATAAAATGGATATTCGGCCAATATATGTTTTACATTTAAAATAATGCGATTTTAATTATTTTTTATTAATTTTACAATTCCTTAGTAGACCCTACAAGACTAAGAAAACATTTTAACAGTTTAAAATTATTTCATTGAGAGTATGACTCACCTCCACATAAGAAATCCTGATATTTTATTATTTTTTGGACATTTTCCTTATAAAATAATGTTTTCCACTCCCCTTAGGAAAAAAACCATGTGAAAAAGAAATGGGATGGGTTGGGTTTTTGATTAGTTTAATGTGTTGTGTCCAAAACCTAATTAATAAATAATTCCCTCTTCTTTATTATATAATTCCACTCAATCTCACATTCTTATTCACTCAGACAATTTTTAACTCGTCTTACCTCTTAAAGCTTCTCTCTATAATCCTCCCAAGTCACCCAAGCTCCCATGAATTATAAGGAACCAGCCTTAAAACATTAATTAATCTTGAATTAAATGAACAATTTCCATTGAGTATCTTTTCAGGTTTAGAGTTTTAGAGAATTCGGCCATAACCATTACATCTCAAAAGTTACGAAGTATAAACTTCTACTCAGTTTCCATTTTATTCATAAAGTAAAAAACTTTTGAAAAAAAGAGTCATGTCCAGTTCCATGTTTTAGATAGCATGACTTTCCTTGACCCCATCATTGAACCTATTCCACTTTATGTACTATGAAAAACATTTCAAAAACATGGGATAAGCATAAAAATCTCCGTGAGGAATACACATAGAAGGAAACTATTAGTTTTTCAAAACAACAAGTAAATCGTGAATACTTGATCATATGTAATAATTTTCACCTTTATGAAGTATTAAATACTCTTCACTAAATAAAAGATCACTATGTACACTTTTGTAACTAAAATATTACCCATATAAAGAACACATATCATATAAAGGTAACTTGGAACATAAGCATACTTAAATGGAATAACCATACGGTCGACTTCCACACATGTCACTAAATGGAATATCCATATGACCAACATCCATACTCAATGCGTTGGAGGTTATAACGTAACCACCCATCCTGGTATTCACGGCACCACCCGTCATCTGGTTTATGACATAACCACCTGTCAAATGTCCATGTACCATTATAAAATCATAAGACATAAAACAAATATAAAGGAAAGAAAACATTTTCGACATTCAATCACAATATATCACTTAAATATATTGACATAACAAATCCACTATCAAAACCATTTTCAATACCAAAATACATAAAAGAGTATATGGTATTTGTTTTATTTTAAAAACATTACAGCTTGTTGAGGAAGCCAAAGATGAAATAATACTCACGACGGCGGAAAGGTTGTTATCACCGCGTACGTTAAATGAAACATTCCTTTTTCCATTTGGTAAAACACTTCATAGAAAAGGATTTCCTTTGAATGAAATGAAATGTCAAATGTGTTTATATAGCGTAAAATAAAGTCTTGTATTAAAACAAAATATTCCCCAATGAAAGGAGATTAAGATGATGTACCTTACAAAGACAATATCCTTAGATTATAGATAAATAAATTACACAATTATGTGTGAAAAATATAAATACACACAATATATGTGGATATTAAGTGTAAAAAAATCAGAGTTCATCCACACAAATTCATTGTATGACATAATCAAAAAGTATAGGTTTAACCCAAAGAATTGAAAATGGGTTAAGAAGTTCCCTTACAACTATTCGACAGCCTAACTACGTCACTTTAAAATTCATAAAATGAGTTAATGATAGAAAAAATGGTATCTCGTCACTTGGACATAAAATTTACATCAATAAGGATATATAAAAACATATCCTAGAATAATAAGATGTAAACTAAAAGACATAACAAAAACATGTCTTTTAAAAAGAAAAGGGTGAAAGGTTCCCTTACCAATTTTGGGTAAATTTCGAAACGTACACCCCATGAAAGAAGGATCATACAATGAAGATGTAAATACCCATAAATTAAATTATATTACACAAATAATTCAATCATGGGCATTAAATACACCACAAAAAAGGAAATATTGGTAAATGTAGCATGAATCTCACGGGAATAAAAAGTGAGATAAAAACCCCTTATCTCGTTGTAATCAATCGAGTCGTATGACGAGAAGATAATAAACACCAAATTAATCACATAATACCATGAATATTAATAGAATAATGATAATATATATGAAATTTCAGTCCACAATACACCACATGGAACAAATAAGTGGCGAATAATGGAAACCACATGGAATTAAAAGTGAGATAAGAAATCCCTTACCACGTGTCCGACTGGAATCGCTCGTATTTTCATTGTTATTACTGAATGATAAACTAAAATTAATTTATGATTGATTAATAATTATTTTAAAGTATATTATTCCATTTATATCACTTATTACCATGTTATAAACAGTGTGTAATTATTTAAGTTTATAACAGTCGTTTTGTCGATATTTAGTACTTGAGTCAAAAGTGAACTTCTTATATTTACAAGTTGTTCATGTATTAAAATATCCATTATCTACAGAATTATATTCTTGATGTAGATATCATATATATCACATATATCTAGTATATATATGTATTTATACCAGTACATAACATTTGAAGGTAAGAAATGAAATGCACCGTTCATGGAGACGGTAAGTCGTACGTACGCATGAATGTTACTTCCATTTCTATTTCGCATTAATGGAATGAAAACATTATGATATAAAAATATCTGATAATTCAAGTATAATATCATATATAATATCATTAACTCCATCCATTATACATCCCACATACGGCATTAATGCTTCAAATCACTTTGAGGGGGCGGTAGTCCGCCCTTCCAAAAATGAAATTATCGCGTTTACCCATCATGGAAACCGTAATGGTATGGCATAAATGAAAAATAAAGAAGAATAAGGGAAATTTAAAAATAATATATGTCATATATAAATATAGTGACATCTGAATTGCAACCATGAGAGACGGTAGGAGATAATTGAACAATCATCATTTCGTGAGGCAGTAGTTCACCATCCACAGAAACAATATGTTCTTAAACCATTATAAGAAGGTGTGTGAAAGTGTAGGTAGAATAATTTTCATAAAAAAATCCTAGTATATCGAGGATACTGTTTTTATTATGGTATCAAATAATAAGAAGATATTGGTGAGTGAAGAAGGAAAATAAAAGGAATAAACTCGAGAGAAGACATTACCTCTAAATCAGGTAACTCTTTTTGATTTGAGACAAACACTTCCTTGGGAAGACTTCTACCCAAAGTAAGGATTCTAGGAGTAATAGAGGGATGTGGAGAGATAATATGAGCCATGTTTGGACGATCCAAGTTCTTGAGAGGAGTGGATAAGGGGGTAGAGGTGGCGGCCTTCTATAAGAGGGAGGAGGGTCACTTTTGGAAAGTCTTGAAATGTTACTTTATTATAATATGATTTTCGGATTTTAAAAGTCCCACAATTTACTCTTTCTAGGATAATGTGATAAGGGTTCGAAATACACCCATCTAATAGGTTTTAGACAAGTGTAAGTCTTATATTTTACATTATATTTTAATTTTATTTAAATCATTCATTAATGAGGTAATCACTACGTCATCACGGTGTCATAAATAAATTTATTTATTTAATGTATAAAAATTATAAAAACAAATATAATGATGTATAAAATCTTTTTAGACTTATAATGAATATTTATAGTCTAAGAGATAATTTATCTAAAAAAAATTGAAATTTATTTACTTAGGTGTTACATAGTTTGGTTATATTTTCCTTTCTTTAAAAATAATATGATAAAAGGTCACTATCACACAAAAGTGTTTCCATGGTGTCCATAACATAGAAGAAGGAATACCATGGTCGTCCATGACACAACAAAAAGGATTTGTACACATGTTGGGGTCATTTTATATTATTATGATATTATTTTATTACCCTTAACTACCCGATAACTAATTAATTATGATAATTAAAGATAATTGTCGTCGTTACTATTCATAATGTCCAAAAACAAAAGATTATTAATTAAATAATTTGGAACTTCTGATTCCAAATATGGAAATAGTTTTACCAAATTCCAAACACAAAAATTGCAGCATTTAATTTAAAAAAATTCCTGTTGTCACAACCAAAGACGGGTTTTTACGAAGTAAAATTTATCAAAGGAATGACTTATTTTTACATCCCATTGAAAAGTTAAATTACTTACAATGAAAAAAATTGTATTAAGTGATAAAAACATAATTAAATTACACTTTAAAACCAATTAAAAGGACAATATAACTATATAATTAAATTACACGAAAAAGCAGTTTTGAAGTAAAATGCAGTATTTTTCACTATTCATTAAAAATGAACATTTGTCAAAAAAATACCAAATATTTATCGAAAGTAAATTTGATATTCCAAATTCAAAAATCAGTTCCATTTTACCAAATTAATAACATAGAAGTTTCATTAATTAATTTTATAATTAAATCCCACTGTCAAAACAAATAGTGTGTTTTATTGAAACAATATCTATCAAATGATTGACACTTGTTTATGTAAAATTTCAAAGTGAAATTAATTAAAATGACCACCATTGGATTAAATGGTAAAACTTTATTTCAAATAAAATTTAAAACCAATTAAAAAGAAAATCTAACCATATAAATAAATTAGATTAAAAAGAGGTTTTGAATTAAAATACAACATTTTCACTATTTATTAAAGAATGTACTTTATCAGAAAAATAACAAAAATTTACACAAAGAAAATTTTGATGTCCCAATTATAAAAAAGGATTTTATTTTGTCAAATATAACTTATAAAATTGACAAAAATTAGTTTTAAAAATGATTCTCCATCAAAAGGCGGTTAGTCGACCTTTTAAAGAACATTAGAATATTTATGCCTAAAATCGAATTTTTTTCCTTTTTTAAGCCTCTAAATTTTATTGGATAAATGTAAAAATATTTAAGAAACATATATAATCATTTTTTAGTTAGTTCTGTTCATTCACTCCATTACAACAGCTAGGTGTAAACTACCATATAAAATAATATTATTATATTATTACTGTGCAATGTAAGATTTCAAAGAAACTCGTTGTTGCGTACTGGGTACGCCATCGAACATAGAATTACCTTTATTGTAATATTAACATTTTATTAAAAAATATTAATAAATATAAAAAGGTCATATTCTTTATTTACCTGGGATGTTACGTCCTTCCCCTCTTTTGGGAATTGCATCCTCGCAATTTTAAAATCGGGCTCAGAAACTTCATTGAAAGCCCCACATCAGAAATGGATTCAATAAAAATATCACTTTAAAAGAAAGAAAGTGAAGTTCAAAGGTCACCAGAGACAAAATATACTAAGATTACATGAAAAAATGTATATGGAAGAGAACAAAAGGGTCAAGTTCTGATGGAGAGTGATAGAAAACATGTTTAGTAGAAAGTTAACCACCATAAAATCACAAACTTGTGATGGGTTAAACAGTATTTGATTCCCCAGTAGGAAAATTTAACAGACAACGTTTTTGTTTTAAGTTAATTTTCATTGAGTAATTTAATTATGAGCTTAAGTAAAACATAATTAATCCTACTTACTTTCCATGTAGACTTTCATCTCTTACTATATTTCATACACAAACTCATATTTTCTCCATAAGATGAGTATCTAGGATGACTTTTTCTTATTAATAGTGTCTTAATCAACTTCTTGAGAATCATGTAATCCAAAAAAGATGAACTATAATTTTCCCATGGCTTTAAACCTTAACCAAAACCAAAATTGTTAGTACAAGATCAAATAACCCCCAAAAGGACAATCCATTATAAAAAGAAATACTACTCTTAACCTACGAAATTTTTCCAACAGAACCCAAAGTTCATCAAATACCATTCAATAAACATCTATCCATAAACTTTTTCAAAGTAATCCAAACTAAGATTTAAACCCAAATCTCGGAAGGATTTAATCACACAGTCTTCCCAGATAAATCTTAACATTTATCTCCAAATAACATTATTTACTCTTAAAGTCTCATACTGAAAAGTAATTAACCTAATCACATATCCTCCATGATAGGTTAATAATTTCCCAAAAACTGACTTATTCATGATTCATAAGATCATTTAACTAAAATGAATTATTCATACTAACCGGGGACTTTGTGTAGTCCAGTGGTAGGCGATAAATACTAGTCGCACTTTGGTTGTGGGTTCGATTCCTACAGCTTCGTCTGACGTGATGGGTTTCCACACGGTTTTCATGTTGTCCCTTTTTAAAAATAATCATAACATATTTTAACCACAAAGGTTATCTAATAACTTTCAATTTTCATCCCAAAATGTTTTAACCAGTAATTACCTCAAATTCAAGGATCATACATACCAAAATGGTTCTTTATAACTATATCCACAAAAGAAAAGATAATTATTCCTTGAATACAATATTCATATATCAAACATCAGGGTTACGCATACCATAAAAAGTCTTCTAATGTAATACCATCATCAAAAGAGCTTTAATAATTTTATGAATTTTACCATCCTAAAATCTACGATAACTCTTGAATCCCTTACATGTTGACTTCTTACTCATTAAACATTCTTCATGATCCATTAACAATTCATTTCCATCTTATTCTTAAATAATTCTTTCCTACAAATAAAATCTTGAATCATATCCTAAGATTTCAATAATAGGAAAACATATGTTGAGAAATAATCCATACCTTTCGTTGGTCATTATTAGTCTCTTCATCCTCAATCAGAATGGCATTAGGTATTGGTAAAAAAATCTTTGTATGATACTGGTGATCCCATTCCCGAAACTTCTTCGTAGGACATCTGTTTTCATAATGACCAGGCACACCAAGTTTTAAAAATTCAATTGATCCTTCAGAAAGAACTTCTTTCCATTTCCTAGAGTCAACTAGATCCTTCCTTTTTACATGGAAGGTTCTTGCTTTATGACCTTCATTTCGACATATATAGCATCCTTCTGTCTCCTTGAAATAATTTCCCATGTGTTTCTTAACACATCTTTGACACATAGGTTTTTGAACATACTTACCTATATGATTATTACCTAATCTTCCAGAGGGATTTGTTTCTCGCATATATGATGCCTTATAAAAATCACTAAGCTTCAGGTGGTCAATAATGACTCCAAATAATTGGTTGAGAATAACCACAATAGTTCTCATTGAAGCTCCCATATCATTCAGTTTCTCGTTTGGAAAACCATCACAGTTTTCTTCACATCCATTATTACTTTGGTGCCTGCTAGATCCAACCATTTACTAAAACAAAAATGATCAGTGTGAGTATATCAATAAAAAAATCATATAATACTAAGACATAATTATTCATGTTATCTTAAACTTATTCACATTATCAAAAAAAATTATGACTCTTTCTGAAATCCTAACAATTATAGTAATGTCACTTGTGCTTAAAGAATACCCTAACCTCTAAAGTTATATAAACTGACCTTTGATAACAACTATAAGGACCTAGCCTAACAAAATTACTTAATCTTGAATTAAATGTATAATTCACATTGAGTATCTTTCCAGGTTTGGAGTTATAGATAATTGGGCCATAACCATTACATCTCAAAAGTTACAAAGTAGACACTTCTACTAAGTTTCTATTTTTTTTTCATAAAGTAAAAACTATTGAAAAAAGAGTCATGTCCAGTTCCATGTTTTAGATTGCATGACTTTACTTGATCCCATCCTTGACCCTATTCCACTTTATGTCCTATGAAAAACATTTAAAAAAAATGGGATGAATTGAAAAATCTCAGTAAGGAATACACAAAGAAGGAAACTATTAGTTTTCCAAAACAACAAGTAAACCATGAATACTTTAACATAAGTAATAATTTTCACCTTTATGAAGTAGTAAATACTCTTCACTAAATAAAATATCACTTCATACCCTTTTGTAACCAAAATATTACCCATATAAAGAACACATATCATATAAAGGTATCTTGTAACATAAATATACTTAAATGGAATAACCATACAGTCGAATTCCACACATATCACTAAATGGAATATTCATACGGCCGACTTCCATACCCAATGCATTGGAGGTTATAACATAACCACCCGTCCTAGTATTCATGGTACCACCCATCATTTAGTTTATCACGTAACCACCTATCAAATGTCTAAGAACCATTATAAAATCATAAGACATAAAACAAATAAAAAGGAAAGAAAACATTTCCACATTTCAATCACAATATATCACTTAAATATATCGACATAACAAATCCATTATCAAAAAAAATTTCAATAAAAAAATACATAAAATTGTATATGGTATTTATTTCCTTTTAAAAACATTACAGCTTGTTAAGGAAGCCAAAGATAAAATAATACTCACGGTGGCAGAAAGGTCGTTGTCACCACGTATATTAAAAGAAACATTCATTTTTTTCATTTAGTAAACTGATTCATAGAAAAATATTCTCTTTTAATGAAATTAAAATTCAAAGGTGTTTATACAATGTATAATAATGTCTTTTATTAAAACAGAAAATGCCTCAATGAAAGGATATTGAGATGATGTCCCTTACGAAGATGGTATCCTTAGATTATAGATACATAAATTACATAATTATGCATGATGAATATAAATACACCCAATATAAGTGGATATTAAGTGTAAAACAATCATAGGTCATCCAAAAATATTCATAGTACTACATAATCAATAAGTAGAGGTTTAACCCAAAGAATTGAAATTGGGTTAAGAAGTTTCCTTACAAAACATTGACAGCCTAACGACGTCACTTTAAAATTAAAAAAATGAATTTATGAAATAAAAAATGATATCTCATCACTTGGAAATAAAATTTACATCAATAAGGATATATAAGAACATATCCTAGCATAATCAGATGTAAACTAAAAGTCATAACAAAAATATGTCTTTTAAAAAGAAGAGGGTGAAAGGTTCCCTTAACAATTTTGGGTATCTTTCGAAATGTACACCCCATGAAAGAAATATCACACAATGAAGATGTAAATACCCATATATTAAATTATATTACACAACGAATACAATCATGTGTAGTACATACGCTACACTAAAGGAAATAGTGGCAAATTTTAGCATGAATATCACGAGAATAAAAAGTAAGATAAAAACCCCTTACCTCGTTGTAAACAATCGAGTCGTATGACCAAAAGATAATAAAAACCAAATGAATCACATAATACCCTGAATATAAATAGAATCATGTTAATATATATGAAATTTAAGTACACAATACACCACATTCAACAAATAAGTGGCGAATAATGGAAATCACACGAAATTAAAAGTGAGATAAGAAATCCCTTACCATGTGTCCGACTTGACTCACTCGTATCTTCCTTGTTCATCCTGAATGATAAACATAAATTAATTTATACTTTCTTATTAAAAACTTTCAAGTTTATTTTTCCTTTTATATCACTTATTATCTTATTATAAAAATTATGTAATCATTTAAGTTTATAACGGTCGTTTTGTTGATATTTGGTACTTGAGTCAAAAGTGAACTTCTTATATTTACAAGTTGTTCATGTATTAAAATATACATTATATCCAGAATTATATTGATGATGTAGATATCATATATATCATGTATATCTAGTAAATATATGTATTAATACCAGTACATAACATTTTAAGGTAAGAAATGAAATGCACCGTTCATGGAGACGGTAAGTCATACGTACGCATGAACGCTACTTCCATTTCTATTTCGCATTAATGGAATGAAAACATTATGATAGAAATGTATATTATAATTACAGTATAATATCATATATAATATCATTAACTCCATCCATTATAAATCCCACATATGGCATTAACGATTCAAATCACTTTGAGGGGGCGGTAGTCCCCACTTCCTAAGATGAAATTATCACGTTTACCAATTATAGAAACCATAAAGGTATGGAATAAATGAAAAACACAGAAGAATAAGGAAAAAATAAAAATAATATATATCATATATAAAGACAGTGACATCTTAATGGCTACCATGAGAGGCAGTAGGAGATAATTGAACAATCATCATTTCGTGAGGCAGTAGTTCATCGTCCACAGAAACAAAATGTTCTTTAACCATTAGATGAAGGTGTGTGTAAGTGTAGGTAAAATCCTTTTTATAACATCATACTATTATATTGAGGATAATGTTGTTTTTATGGGATCAGTTAATAAGAATATATTGGTTAGTGACAAAGGAAAATAAAAGGAAGAAACTCGAGAGAAGACATTACCTCTAAATCTGGTAACGCTTTTTGATTTGAGCCAAAGGCTTCCTTGGGAAGGAATATTCCCAAAGTGAGGCTTCTAGGAGTAAGAGAGGGATGTGGAGAGATAATATGAGCAGAGGTTGGATAAGAAAATGTATTTAGAGGTGTGGGTAAGGGGCTAGAGGTGGAGGCCTTTTATAAGAGGGAGGAGGGTCACTTTTGGAAAGTCTTGAAATGTTACCTTTTTATAAAATGATTTTCAAATTTTAAAGGTCCCAAAATGTTATATTTTTAGGATTAGGTGATAAGGGTTCAAAATACACCCATAAAATTGGTTATCTACATGTTTATGTCGAAGAGGTTTTATTATCTTCTCATTTTATTTAAATCGTTCATTAATGAGGTAATCACTCCATCATCATGGTGTCATAAATAAATTTATTTATTTAATGTATAAAAATTATAAAAAAATACCATGATGTAGGAAATAGTTTTATCCTTCCAATGAATATTTATAGTCTAAGAGATAATTTATTTAAAAAACATTAATATTGTTTTACATAGGTGTTACATAGTTTGGTTATATTTTCCTTTCTTTAAAAACAATATAATAAAAGGTCACTATCACACAAAAGTGATTCCATGGAGTCCATAAGTTGGAAAAAGGCATAAAATGGTTGGAAATGACACAAAAAAGGATTTGGACACATTTTGGGTCATTTTATATTATTATGATATTACTTTATTACCCTTAACTACCCGATTACTAATTAATCTTGATAATTAATGATAATTCTCGTCGTTACTATTCGTAATGTCCAAAAACAAAGGAGTCTTTATTAATTAATTTGGAACTTCTGAATCCAAATATGGAATCCATTTTACAAAATTCAAAACAAAAAATTTCAGTATTTAATTTAAAAATAATTTCTGTTTTCACAACCAAAGACGAGTTTTTAAGAAGTAAAATTTATCAAAAGATTAACTTATTTTTACATTCAATTGAAAAGTGAAAAAACTTCCAATGAACAAAATTGTATTAAGTTATAAAAAAATAATTCAATTACACATTAAAAACAATTAAAATTAAAATCTAACTATATAATTAAATTAGATGAAAAAGCAGTTTTGAAGTAAAATGTAGTGTTTTTCACTATTCATTAAAAATGTACGTTTGTCAGAAAAAAACCAAAAATTTATCCAAAGTAAATTTGATATTTGAAATTCAAAAACGATTTCCATTTTATCATATTCAAAAAATATAAGTTTCATTAATTAATTTTATAATTAATTCTGGCTGTTAAAACAAATAACGTGTTTTTATGAAACAATATCTATCAAAAGATTGACAATTGTTTATGTCCAATTTCAAAGTGAAAATGTTTCCAATGACCACAATTGGATTAAATGGTAAAAATATATTTCAAATAAACTTTAAACCCAATTAAAACGATAATCTAACCATATAAATAAATTATATTAAAAGGAGGTTTTGAATTAAAATACAACATTTTCACTATTTATTAAAGAATGAACTTTATCAGAAAAATAACAAAAATTTACACAATCTAAATTTTAATGTACCTATTCTAAATAAGGATTTTATTTTTTCAAATATAACATATAAAATTGAAAAAAAGTAGTTTTAAAAAGGGTTCACCATCAAAAGGCGGTTGATCAACCTTTTAAAGAATATTAGAATATTTAAGCCAAAAATCGAATTCTTTTCTTATTTTAAGCCTCTAACTTTTATTCAATAAATGTAAAAATATTTAACAAACATATATAATCATTTTGTAGTTAGTTCTGTTAATTCCCTCCATTACAACGACATGGTATTAACTACCATTTAAAATAATATTATTATATTATTAGTGTGCAACATAAGATTTCAAAGAAACTAGTTGTTGCGTACTAGGTATGCCATCGAACATAGAATTTCTTTTAATGTAATATTAACCTTTTATTCATAAAATATTAATAAATATGAAAATTTAATATTCTTTATTTACCTAGTATGTCACATGAATCCTCTCTCAAGCGTCTCCCAAGCCATTGGGATCACACTTCTAAGTAAGGGATCCTCACTTTCCTCTCATCCTTTCAAATTCTAGAATCTATTTGAAAGTAGTTCTTGTAATTTAGAATGTTTATAAGGTTATTATTTTATAATAATTCTATTACTTTCCATTTTATGTTATTTTAATAAGTGATTATTTATCATCCTCTATTTTTACCCTTACCTAAGCCGTTAATATGCAAAAATTTAGTAAGGGATTTATTCCTTTCTCATTTTTTCCAAATTTATTTATATTGTTATACGCTTTTATTTTCAATTAAAAATTTTATGGTATCATTTTGAACCTCCCCCATACTGTATTAATTATGTTTTAATGATTATATTCCTCTTTATCTTTCATTAATTCCTTCCATGTACACCCATTACCATGCCAAAATTCCGTAAGGAATTTCCCTCTTCTCATTTACATTTAAGTAATTATTTTATATTATGAATTTAAATTCAATTAAATATATTAGGATATTATGTTCTATGACCATAATTACTATACATTTCTTATAAAAATTATTAAATACCCCTTTTCCTCTCATCAACCCACTTTACAATTTCCATTTGATGTCGTTATACTACCAACATTTCCCATGCTAAAATCAATGTGTAAGTGAATACCATACCCATTTTTCTATCAAGGGTAATCACCTATATGAACTTATACTTATTAATTATAGTGTTTCATTAATATATGACACATGTCCTTATCTTTTAATTAATGTTTATTTATAATTATTCCATGTTATATGATCCATGTGGCACACTTATGCTTGAAATGAAATGTTTATAAAGGGTGCACCTAGACTTCACTCCAATGCATTTGGGTAAAGATTAATATCTTGATACATCAAGTGAAATGAGGGTTTAATCAATCTAGTTCAAAGAAAATGAAGGTTTACTCATGCTAACTCAAGTTAAATTAGGGTTTATTCATGATCTATGTGAAATGATCTTTGGCTCATGATAATATCATGTTAAATGTTACTGCTACACTTCCATGTTATGTTAACCATGCTATCTCATTTCTTTATGTTCATGTTTCTGTTATGATCCATTGATATGCCTATTAACTAAATTTATTGTATTTTTCATGTTATTCTTTTCTTACTCCCTTATTGGGATTTATAGCTCACCCTTTTCTTATGCAAGTCCTTATGTTATTCTATGCAATGCTAAGTACGAAGGAATGTTGTGGTCATGTAAAAGAATATTTCAATAAACATGTTTTATTTTATGTTCTAAGTTGTTATGTAATGTTCCTAATTTACCATGACACTAGACCTCACAGTCCTCAGAGTTGTCTTATGTGAAAGTATATTTATTAAATCATGTTAAAGTGTGTAATAATAAGAAGGGTTGTTATACGAATACTACCGTTATTCCTAGAAAAAGATAAAAAAAATAAATTGATTTTTTTTATAATTTTTTTAAATAATCATTAACAAACCATTTATTAATTGAAATTATTTTAATCTTTATAAACTTGGATGGAAATAAAATATCCCCCTAAATAGAGAAATATGTGGGATTGGGAAAAAATAAAATTAGAACCCTAAAATAGATGGTGGACTAGGCTTGGTGAAGGACACTGCAAGGATGAAATCCCCATGAACTAATCTCTAATGCCACTTAATGTCCCCATAGCCCGGTATTTATTGGCATAAATTCATCCTTGGTATCATAAATTCCATAAATACATATTTTTAATGCATCTAATTTAACACAGGGGGTTATAGGGTCATAAAATGCAGACAATAGTCAAAGATGAAATCATTTAAAGATTCTAAATCTAAATATGAGGTTTCACGGTATTATAATATTTGTCACACCATGAAAAATTAGTCCTTCACTCCATTTAATGAATCTCATATCCCATTTCACAGCCTATCCCCGACTATGAAATTCATGAATATTCACAGCCTTAAAATAGTGGCATGTAATGAATTTTTATACTCTTCTTCAATGTGTTATTTTTCATCCACTCCTCCCATAATACATTGTTTATGATTTTTCACATCGTTAATATGTGATTTATTATTTTAATTGATGTTTTCCATCATATTTGTATTTTTTCCACATGAATATTCGATTTCATGCAATAAACTCAAGCCTTGAATTATTTTATGCGGTTGAGAATTCTTTTTATCATGAATTATATATCCATTTGGTAATTTTCTTCTAAATTAAATACAATAGTATCATTAAACAACAGTAATAGAATAAAAAATATTGGGACCCGAATAATCAATTTAATTCCAAAATTAATTTCATTTTTATTTTCAAAATATATGCATCAAATGTGGATATCATTAGTCATAGTAAGAAACTAAAAAAATTCTTAAAACCACTCATAGGATATCTAAATGAAGACATATAATTTTCAGTCTATGACACCATAGGTTTAACCAAGGTCAACCTTTATTATCATATAGTTAAATAATTTATAATAATTTATAAAGAATATATGAATTATCCCAAGAATACCCCTTGGACTTTCTAACTAGGTGTTTAGTCATAGTCTAACTCATCTTGGATAAATAAAAATAGAGTTAATTCACAATCTAACCCTTTTAGAGTTGTTTCCCTTTTGTTAATTTATTCTACCACAACATCCACATTATAGTATCTAGATATGAATTTATTTTCTAAACAAAATATGGACATTTATTTACTATATCCTATATTGTTTCCCAACAGTTAGGCTTATCCTAAGGGTTCTCAATAATGTTTCAATATCTTTGTTTCTAATAAAACTAAAGCCCTATCTGATACCCAAAGAGGTGATACAAAAACTACATTATTTAATATTAAATATTATCAAATGAATATCCATTACATATCATTACGATTCCATCTATAATCATAATGGAATAGTGTATGTAGAAACTTAGATTCCTGAAAAAACTTGTGAATAAAAGATCTAAATCATCACCCACTAATTTCATCACAACTAAAACCCCTAAAAAACATATGATACTGGAAATCCTTCATTATAATTTAGTGAAAAGGAAAAATAATAAAGGGTTAGCTCATATGATTTATAAAGGTAAACATGGATGATATCAATGATCATTTAAACATAAGACGAGAATAAGAGTATAACGACATGAGATTAATATTTGAATAAAATACCCATCAATTCATAGATTATAATCACGACTCATGTCATAAATTATGATAGTACATAAAATAATCCATGAGAAATCAATGAATATGATAAATGAGATATAATCATTGGTATAATATCATGTCATAAACGAGTGACATAAATTGTGGAATAATCATAATCATTTAAATAAAATGTTAGGGGTAGCCACCAAGACATTTTTCATGTTTTAGGCTTGATATAACCACATGTTTACCTTCTTTATGAATGGGACAACTTCCCATGTACCCTCTTCTGGGATAGAAATATCCTCTCATGTACCATATTTTGGTTTTGAGATAACCTTCTGTATACCCACTTTTGAGATTGGGACAACCTATTATGCACCCTTAGAACATAAAAAAATAATCATTACCCAATACATTGGTGGGATATTACAAACTCACCAATCACATAATAATAATCCATTCATATTTACTCCACATGCTCAAGATAACATTAATCATTACATCATAGCTTAACCCATGGTAAATAACATAAGTTTCATAATGATTTCATTATCATTATTATTAACCATATATCGAAATAACAAAAATGTTATAACTATATCATATACCCTTTGAATTATAAATAATATTAATGGATAGTGTTATAGTTGAAAATATCTTAAATATATCATCAGACAGTTTCTTGAGGGAAATACCCTTTATTATTTTAAAATCACTTATTTAAAATCTAAAAATATACAAAATAATCTTCATAAAGATTTATATGAAAAAAATATGGAAAATTTTAAATTAATAATAAAATAAAATAGTATTAATGTTGGTGGAAAAGTTTTTCATGTGGTATATGTTAAAATAATGATTCTGTTCACACATTTGGTAAAAATTACCACATTTGAAAAATGATAAAAATATTCAATTAAAATTGTTTATAGAAAATAAAATATAGAAAAAATGAAATTAATAAATCATTTGAGAATGTATAAAACATTATTTAAAATATTTTTTTGAAAATATTGACATTGAATAAAAAGAATCCCAACCAAATAGTAAAAACAGTGAGGTTTTCCTTAAATAATTTTTTTTTGGAATTTTAAGTACTTAGAGAGTGGAAAATTAAATTAAAACTTTTAATTTCTAGAAATAACTATAGTATAATAAAATAAATCATATTTTTTAGATATATATCATATAATTTCATATTCTTAAATTTAATAATACACAATTATTCTAGAAATATGATTTTAACATAAAACACTTACATAAATCCTCACTTGCTTCTTAATCACCCTATCATAATTTATAATAAATTTAAATATATTATAATTTTATAATAGAACAATTGAAATCATCATAATATCATATATTATCCACTTATATCATTTCAAACACCAAATTTTTAAGTAATATTTATAAAAATCAATATTTTAGTTTGATAATTGTATCATTTATCATATATGTTTCAATGTAGATGTTCTGGTCCTTGTACACAAATCATGGATTCATTATCTCCAAAATATAAATCATGATATAAATAATATATATATATATATCCAAGAATTTTAGAGATATAAAAATGAATTACAACATTCATAGATATGGTAGCCAATACGCATGCATGGACACTGTTTTCATTTTATAAATAAATTAATGAAAAAAGGAGAAATAATATTTTATCATTAAATAATCATTATAAAATAATAAATAACATATATTTTTATTTAATCCATTATTATAAACATCTATATGAGTAAACTATGGAAAATGAATCATATCACTATGTGGAGGTGGTAGTTTGAATGTACACACGCGCAATACTTTCATTTCACATTTGAAGGAAAGTGGGTTAAAAACTGGTCTAAAATAATCATAATCACATATTATAATTTTTATGATACTATATTAATCATGTTATAATAGAAATTTTTTTATGTATGGTTAAATTATAAATAAAATTGAAAGAGTTTGGTTTATATTAATATATATTCTTTTATTAACCTCCTTTGGCTTACATGTTAAGCCTTAGATTATTGTTATTATAAGAAGAATATGGGATCTAGGATTAAGGAAAGTATTCTTGGAATTTATTAGTTAAATTATTGGTATATATAGAAGGATTAAAATTCATGAATAATGGTGGATAAAAGGTTCCCTATTATAAGTGAGGAGAGGAAAAACTTGTAATTACATAAATGATTTAATATAATTAATGACATTCTCAATTCTAATACTTACAAATGGATAGTTATTCAATGATAAGATAATATATGGTTTACATATCTTTAAAAAAGAACAATTATACAATTTTATGTGGAAATAAAAACCTTATATATTAGTTTAATCCCATTGTTAAATCGTTTTAACAAAAAATGTGATAATTTTTTATAGTTTCTACATTTAATTATCACTAAAAATGAAAGTGAACCCATTAAAATTTTTATAAATTATAATTAAAAATATATAATCCATTTTATTATCTTAAATTTCTATAATTTTCATGAAATTAACTTAAAATAAATCATTGAAATGAAATAAAAACCTATTTTTTTATAAAAATGTATTTTTAATCATAAAACTGAATTATCTTTAATTACATACCATATAAAAACAATAAATTTGTTATTAAATATTTTATTGAATATATAATCTATATTTTTCCTTAAATCCATTAATAAATAAATTTTTATATAATTTATTATGATAAAAATACATTGCACATATAAAAACACTTTTAAGAACAATAAATCTTTTCACCATTAAATGATTCTATCTTCCTTACTAGCATTTAGGAAAACATTTTATTGGTTTTTATTCATACATCACCAATAAATTTAATTAAAATAAATTTCTATTAGTTATTAATTTTTAGTAGTGATCAATAAATTTTTTAGCGAATACTATAAAACATATTGAAAAATATATTTCTTAAAAAAACCTATTTATTCAATAAATTATTTCATAAAAAATTTAATTGTTTTTAATATAAATGTGTAAAATCATTTAATTTTAATAATATATATATATACTTCAAATTTTGGTTAATCATATTTGTACCCACCAATCCAACGACTTGGTTATAAAGGCATAATATAACACAATTTACTTTAGACTTTGGGTCATGTGTAAATAATGTTATCAAACACATAAAGTTTAATTCAAAGAAAATAAATAAAAAATATTATAGAATTAGAATTATACAAATAATAATTAAATATATTATCATTGTAAAACATAGAATACTATCCATTGTGGGTTCCATTTTTAACCACTAAAAAATAAAACTTATCATTTCTCTTAAATTTTATTAAATTTATTTTCTCCGAGATGTAAATTCAATTTATTTCCACATTTTCTATAATACCATGCTGATTAATTCCTACATCCCAGAAAATATTTCAATAAAAACTCATGTTTGAATTTAAAATATAGGTTTTCTCATTTAATGATTGAAGTCCCCATAAAAATTCTGAATTTATGTTTCTCTACCCAATGAGTTAAGTACATACGCTAATCATGATCACTATTCATGGCCGTTCTTTGGATATAGGTTGGTACATCTTGATGTGAAATAATTATGATATAGAATATTTTTTTAGATCTATATTGTGGAATAACTCATAATTTTCAACGCTTGATTAAAGGAACAAAAAAGTTCAAAAGTGGACATTAGGATGGAGGATGGGTCTTTTTCCTCTGACGTGAATTTGGCGGGAAGGCTTGCATTAGAACACCTTGAACAGCTGTTGGGGGGAGAACACCCGGAACCATCAGGAGGGGATAACACTCAGCGCAATCAAGAGTTATTTATGGGAAGTATTCCTCAGAGTATTATCTCGATAGAGAATGAGTCATTTAGGACCCTTCTGCTAGGGGACGAGATATGGGAGATGGTTATCTCAATTCCATTGGAGAGTGCTCCAGGTCTTGATGGGTTTCCGGGCTCCTTCTACATGGCAGCGTGGGATATTGTGAGACCTCATGTCATTGAGGCAATTTAGGACTTCTTCAGGGAAGGAATCCTCAACAGGGGTTTGTGTGCCTCTAGGGTGGTGCTGGTTCCGAAAGTAAAAGACCCATCCTCTGTCAACCTTTATAGGACATTTTTCTTGTGTAATGTTTCTTATAAGATCCTGGGTAGTCTTCTGGAAAGGATACTGAGTAAGGTGATTCCAAAAATAATTTCCCAAGAGCAGCATGGTTTTACCCAGGGTAGAGGCATCCAAGGGGCAGTTGGAGTTTCCCAAGAACTGATGGCAGATCTGAATAAGAATATGGTTGGTTCCAACTTGATTATCCAAGTGGATATGGACAAGTATTATGACAAACTTGAGTGGAGTTTCTTAATCTGGATGATGAGAAGAATGGGTTTCCATGAATGTTTTTGTGAATTATGCTTCCTCTTCTTCTCTTCCCCGTGGCTTACTATATCGTTGTTGGGAAAGGACATTGGCTTTTTCAAGAGTGTTCGTGGGGTGAGTCAAGGGGACCCCCTTTCTCCCTCTCTATTCCTAATCGCACAAGAGGATTTTTCATGTAACCTTTATTTATGCTTGAGGGATTGGAAGATCTGGCCATACCGGTATTAATCCTCAGATGGTACCTGCTCTCATATTATGTTTGCTGACGATATCCTCATTTTTATTAATGGAAGGAGGTCATCCATGAATAATTTTATGTCATTGATGTTGATCTATGGAGGACTCAGCGGGAAAAAAATCAATGAAAGTAAGAGCAATGTGTTTATCTCCAAAAGATGTTCAAGACGGAGGGCTGGGAACATTCAAGACATCTTGGGTATCCAATGGAAGCAGCTTTCTATGACCTATACCAGGGATCTTATTTTGAATGTTAGAGTTAAAAAGGTATTCTTTGAAGTCATTTTGAATAAAATGTTTGGAAGGATATTAAATTGCAAATCCAAGTTCTTATCCTTTGGAGGCAGGGTGAATCTGATCAATAGTGTGGTATCATCTTTTCCAATGCATGTTCTCTCGGTCATCAGCACTCCCAAAGAAACTATTGATGTTATGGAAAAGATGATGAACAATTTTCTCTGGGATGGAAACCTCTCAGGAAGAACCCACGAGGCTTCCTGGTCTCGTCTGGATTTATCGGTGGAAGAAGGTGGGGTCTGTCTCAGAGATATTTCGGCCTCAATGAAATCCTTGAAAGCGCGATCAACATGGGATTTTCTGGAGGGCCACTCGTTATGGGACAAAATTCTGAGGACTAAATATGGGCCGAATTGGGAGGAGTGTGCGGTTAGGAAGTTTTACAGACTGGGGAAATCTTTTACACTCCATTTGGAAATTATGAAAAAGGCCTCTCGATGGGTTGTGGGTCACGGGGATATCAACCTGTGGTATGATAATTGGACTGGGGAAAATCTCTTCTTCCCTCACTATGCGGTTCTGGACTTCACTGTCAAAGAAGACAGCCGCCATCCCAGACTTATTGAGGCTATTCTTATCTCGGAGCATATGAAAATTTGTAATGAGTTAATGTTCTTAGAGGATGCCAAAAGACTCTATTTTATGGAATCTAGCTCCGGGGTATTCAACGGGTAGGACTACCACCGTCTGCTTATTCAAGGGGCGTCCACGATGAGTGGGGAACAAATCTATGGTACAAATATCTCCCTCTAAGATGTCCTTTCTGGTTTGGAGGGCAAGGAAACATGCTCTGGGGACGGATGGCAACATCCAGAAGAAAGGAATTAGTCTGGCTTCAAAATGTCTCTGATGTGCTCAACTGCAGTCGGAGTCTGTGCTGCACTTATTTATTAAGAGCGACTGTGCCATTTTTCTATGGACTAGTTTGGATGTTAGTGGCAGGTTTAATCCGACATGATCCTCCATGCAGGAGTTCCTTGATAGCTAGTTCTCTGGTCTGGGTCTGGAGGAAATGGAGTTTAAATTCCACAGCATTGTGTTTACAACTATCTTATGGACGATCTGGGAGGAACGCAATAAGGCACGCATTCATAGCCGATGGTCCCCTTATTTAATGCTAGTGAAAATGAAAGTAATGGTGCATGAATTATCCAATCTGATGAAAGGAGGAGAACACTCTCGAAAACTTTGTGATTTTATGAACAGGGCGAAGGTTTTCCCTAGGTCTCAGGGAGGCTGGGTAAGGTAGGTTCCTCCCACAGTGGGATTAAAACTCGATATTTACGGATCGTTTGTAGACAGGATGATGCGAGGAGGTGGATTGGTGTGCGATTCTAATGGTTTGGTTATTATGGAATTTGGTATCTTCTATGGTCCTGGAGATTCATTAGTGGCGGAAGCCCATGCTCTGCTCACAGGTGTGGATATATGTACTAGATTATCCCTGGTATGTTCAGAAGTGGAATCAGATTCTGAGATCTTGATATGGTCTTTTCATGGGAATGTGATGGTTCCATGGCCCATTACTTACATCGTTCGTAGAAGTGCTGATATGACCCCGTATGATTGTACTACTCCTTATATTCCAAGAGAAACCAACATTGTAGCGGATGCTCTCTATAGAGAGAGCGGCCTAGAGGAATCTCGATGGGTGTTCTTGAATGTGGGTTCTTTACCCCAGGTATGTAAGAACTTTATCCAAGGGGATTCCCTTAGACTTCATCATTTTAGGCCTCCCTGAACACTTTGGGGAGGGGGCTTGTTCTCTGTGTGATCATAATAAAATAAAAATCAATTTTTAGTCGGTATAAGATGATATAAAAAAACTGGTGTAGAAGCCACCAAGGTAGTTGATTTTAATTTTTAGAAATATATTACGGAATGAGATTAAAATATCAGTTTTCTTTTCATGACATTGAAACAATTTTAATTTAATAACTAGTTTATTATGCTTTAATCTATTTGAAGTTCATGGGTAAAATATTTTTTTCATTATTATAATAGTTTCAAAATTGACTAGGGAACTAAAATTGATCGTAGAGGGGTTAAAAACATAGTAAAACTGATAATGACCCCCCAAAAATGGAAACACACAATAAAAAATAAATTAAAATAATTTTAATAATCCAAAAACATTGACACCATGAATGATATAGTAACCTCAATGCAATCAAAAAGATAAAATATTTTGAAAATAAATAAATCTTTCAAAAATATTCTATCATATTTTAAATAATTTTACTTTATTTTTGTTATATTATCATATAGATTATGGGTATTTAATCCCCTCCATTTATTATTATAGAATATTACCACACAACTTCTTAATCTAGTGTGAATTAGGAGTAAACAATTTATTTTCTTTTTTATTATTGATCTAAAAAACAAAAATTGGTTAAACATCGGGGAAAATAAAATTACTTTCCGAAATGATTTTTTTTAACCTAGCCTTAGACTATGTCTATAGTAAAAAATTATCACTTTCCCCTGATGAAAATCTATACATTGAATTGACTTTTAATTGACCACTCTAGTTTTTTCATTAGAAATTCTAGTGTTCAAAAAATTTTATCTATTAACTTCTTATTGATATTGAATCTATATATTTCTATCATTTGTAGCTATATTTAGATGAATATTTATCTCTTTAACATCCTATTAGCCTTTGTTTTATAGATTTATAGGTAAATAAATTATCTTCCTTTAAATGAACAAGTATGGACTCATTCCATTTTTGATTTTTAGGCTATCTTATAAGTATATAATGTTTCTTATATCCTTTTTCCATAGTAATTTTTATATGAATTGAAAATTTTCTCAATCATTCCCTTAATATCTATAATTCAAAATTTATCCTTGAAATTAAATTTTGAATGGTAGAGGGTTGATTTATTTTTATGCACTCAATATATCATTCTCAATATCTCTATGGTCCTATTACAAAAATGGGATACTAAATTGTAATAAACCAATGTTTTAGTGTAGATTTCTATTTAAATAAATTTTTATGATCTATTGCATGTTTCAAGTTGAATACCAAAATAAAATAATCCATGATATATTATTCAGATAATTTTATTAAATGTGATCAATTCAACATAGATTTTTAATTCGAGGACATAAATAGAAGTCACTAAATTTTGAAAAATTTGTATAAAAAAATAAATGGAAACAATTAATCGGAAATTTTCCTATGAGGCTCTGTAACAGCCCGAGATTTTATGAAAAATATTCTTTTTTATTTCACTAATGTCTTGTGTTGTACGCTACACCAAAAGGAGCTTGCACAACATGCATCCTTGACTTGCCTTGCATTACACGCAATCACAACCTTCCTCGATAGCGTGTGTGGTACGTAATACTGAGTTTTACGAAACAATGATATGCTATTAAAATATTATTAATTCTAGCCGTTATGAATAGTAATAACCACTTTTTAAAACTCTGTAAATCTTATTTTTCAAAATGAACTTCATTTTTGGATTCGGAGTATCGAATTTAGCCTAAGGTGAAATTTTGGTACTTTTCGGATAACTTTCATATTCTGATGAATAGTGAAAATTACTAAATTATAATTAAAAACAACTTTTTTAATCGAAATAATTAATAGTGATAAATTATTAATTTGAGTGGTTTTAAAGTATATTTAGAATATATTTTTACAATTTAATACAATGTTGGTCATTGGATGTAATTTCACATTTAAACCAGACATAATCAAGTGTCAATCTTTTGATAGATATTGTTTCTTAAAAACACGCTATTTGTTTTAACAGCGGGATTTAATTATAAAATTAATTAATGCAAATTCTATGATATGAATTTGGTAAAATAGACTTCATTTTTGAATTCGGAATATGAAATATAGCTTAGGATGAAATTTTGGCATTGTTCTGAAAAACATCAATTTTTGATGAATAGTGAAACTACTAAGTGGTAGTTAAAAAAATTAATTTCTTCATAAATCTTAATTTTACCGCTTCTGTGAATGGAATTTCAAAAATCCGAGAGACACGGTTGATGTCAGTAAGTAAAATGTGGTTCAATGAGATGAAAATAATTTTTGGTGAATAGTAACTTTTTACTTTTTTTACCACGGTTAATAGTAAATAGGGTAACTAAGGGTAAATATGATATTACTATTACCCTAACACATGTCCTAATTCTATTGGATAAGTGTAATTCGACCAAAAACAACCTTATGAATATAATATGACCATTTAGGTCCACTTGGATTAGATTATGACATTTAATATAATATTATTTAATGAATAGTTAAAATAGTTAAAATCAAAGTTTAATAACTAAAACATTTTTAATATGGGGTTATACATAAGATAAATTCGACTATAAATATTCATTAGAAAGATAAAAAGATTTCCTACATAATGATATTTTATTTATATTTTTTAAACTTTAAATAAATTAATTTATTTATGACACAACGATGATGCAGTAATTACCCTTTTAAGGAAATATTAACATAATTGATGTTATAAATGCTCAAATGAATGTAATTTGAGACTTTTTATGAATTCCAATAATTTTCTAGGTTACTATGATATATTAGTGTTGATTTAATCAACTTGGAACGAACATATAATTCTGTTATGACTTTCAAAAAAATCATATATCAAATAGTGTCAAAATTGACACAAAATAGTTTTTAAATAAAATATTATATTATTAATTGTTATTTTATTCCTAAAAATCTAAGGTTCGGCCAAATTACTTAGATAAGGATATTTATATTAATAATAAACAATTTGGGGTTCGTTTGGCATGTTATAGTAAGTGTATTAACCATATAGTGAAAGAAAACAAAAAGACACGGTAAAAGTTAAATTATTTAACTTAGAGTTAAATCTAATTGATAAGGTTAAAATAAGAACCTAAACTTGTCTAAATCCTATTGGTTGATAGGATTTCGACCCATCCCCACTTTAGCTTCGAAATAAGACCCTTCGTAACCATTATAAACCGATTTTGACTTTAATATAAAATAATATTTTGAGATATTCCTAAGGTGCCCCTCTCCTCCCTTATAAAAGGACACCTCCTCCCCCTCCTCCTCACACCAATTTGAGCACTCAAGCTCGGCCAACCCCTGCCAAAATATCTTCTCCACTTCCCTAGAAACATCCTAGAGGTTCTGGTCTTCCTCAAAGACCAATTTTAGTGCCCTAAGAGGAGGTCTCAAAGAGGCACTTCAAAGAAGAGGTAATTACCGTTACCAATTCTTTCATCTTTATTTCTTCTCCCACTTCTTCTTCTTAGGTTGTTTCATTATGAAGTAATAACATCAGTATCACTCATATACTGATATGTTATTATAAGTAAGAAACAACCCTATTTCACCATCTATCCATCCTATGGAAAAAGAAATCACCGCGCGTGCGTACGTACGGAATACCGTCTCCACGCCGTGGTGTAATCTATTTTCCACCACCACCTTACATGGATGGGTATAATGGTGTAAAGAATAACTATACATAGTTATTAAAACATCATATTGATTCTGATATATTGTATAATCCACTCCAATTCAATTCAATATTTATAGAAATGATATCATCGCCCGTGCGTACGTACGGACTACCGTCTCCACGACGCGATGAGATTCATTCTCCATGTTAACCATTTAAGAATGATTATAATGTATATATAAGAAATAATAATGAAAGATATGAAATTATAAAGCTACTGGATTTATGTATATATACACATACGTATGTCATCTACTTACTTCCATTTCAAGACAATAAGGAAAGGAAAACAGCGTTCATGCGTACGTACGGACTACCGTCTCCATGAACGGTGTTTTTCATTTTATTTATCTACCTATTATATATATATATATACTGAATATATATGATATATAAATCATATTTTATATTCTGGAAGTGAGTAAATCATGATATAAGTAATAATGATGTCAAGAACAACAAGTCAAAACACCTACGATAAATGAAACGATTTTACCCAAAACGCTTCTTTAACATGGAATTTACAAAAGAACGGGTAATATAATGTCATAAGTGAACCATATATGATATCATAACAATTAATATGATTCTGTAATAAGTCAATAACATGATTTAAATCATTATACAGGAGGTTCGGACACTTACAAAGCAAGTCGGACCTAAGGTAAGGGAAATATCACAATCTCATTTTTATCCGAGATTGTTTATACTTTGGTATTTACTGGGGTGTATTTTATCATCCACATCAATGTTTCCTCAACATGTAATATTTATAAAATAGTTTATATCCAATTTTACCCTTTGGTGAGTTTTTAGTAAAAGATATGAAAGGAATATTTTGTCGTTATTCGTACGAGGTACTTTTTGACTTTTTCGACAAAAGTACGAAGAATGTTTTTAACTTATACGACACGAACGGATTTTTACGGTTTTATAAATCCTTATTTTCATGAAGCTTCCTCCAAAATATTTCATGACTATTTTCAATAAAATATATTTCTTTTAAAATTGCATGAGGTTTTGTGAAAAGAAATTGATTTTGAAGAAGAAAGGATATTTTCCTCAAGAATTCAATTCAAGTGTTTTATCAAAATTACTTTCCATCTAAGATAATAAAGGGTTCTGTTTCTATCCATATTTTTCCATTGATTTGACTATGTTGTGATGGAATTATGTTTATGAATTCCTTTATCTTATATGAATGGTTTTATGATGTCATGTTGTTTAAGAATCCCATTTTTATTACATGGGTTATGCAATGATGTATGATTTATGATTTTGTGGCACACATAAGAATGGTATCATTATGAGATGGGTGGGACCTATATCTCCCTCCAATGAATTGGGTAAAGATTTTATATCTCATGAGATAGACATGGCTGGAACGGAAGGTTATTTCGGTTCAGTGATACAGGAGTGAAACGAGGAGTGAACTCAGTTCAGAAAGGGACTTTGTCCACTAAGATAGTCTTGGCAATGAGTCATGACTAACAAGAAATTATTTCCATGATTATGTGTGAATGACACAAAGTTTCATGTTTTATGTTATGATTATTGTGATTACATTTCACTGCCATGATTTACCCCATGTTATGAAATTATGATCTCTTTTGCAGGTTAAGATTTCCAAAAGTTATGTGCTTATGTATATGATGTGATTGATATTTCTTTTGTTTACCCTTACTGAGCATTTGAGATCACCCTTTTATGTTTTCTTTTCCCCAGGATATAAAGAAAGGTTTTAGGTATAAAAAAAAGATGATCTTTATGGGAGATGTTGAAGATCTTTCACCACGATTAGAAGATTATATTCCGAGTTTCCAAAGACACTAAACTATTACGGTCCTTGTGTGTGTGTTTTTGTTATGTACTAAGTATTCTGCAAATGTAATGTAATGTCCATGTACGTCAAGATACGGGTCTCTACAGTTGGTATCAGAGGAAAGGTTTAGTCAACCTTTGGAAACTAGGATTCGAAAACGTTAGTTAGATCCCTAGAGATATTTCTAAGGTATGTCTAGGGATGTCTCTAAGGTTAAGTATACGTATAGGTTATAGTCCTAGAATTGCGCTAACGATCTTCGAATTTAACCTAAGATGTTAGATATTGAGGGTACTACCCCTTTATTATGTTGTTTTCCCTAGCATGATTTTTGCCTCTCATACTATTCTTTTGGGGTTTTAGACGATGGCTGGAACCCGAAGGAACCGTGTTAATGCGAAATGTGATGGGCAATGCAATGATTGTCCCCCTGAGCAACCAAACGATATGGGAGCCAGAATGCAAAATCTTGTAGCCATGCTCACACAACTTTCTCAAGCTATGAATCATGCAGGACTTCCAAACGAGCAATGGAAGGAGCAAAATTCTGTTGAATCCTTCATGAGGCATCGTCCACCTTCTTTCAGTGGGTCTACTGATCCATTAGTTGCTGAACAATGGATTAGTACTACTGAAAAGATATTTTCGGTTCTTCAATGTTCTGAACATGATAAAGTCATCATAGCAGTGTATCGTTTGGAAGGAGATGCTGATCAATGGTGGAATCTTATTAAGAATACGAGGCAAAGGGATGAAATTGAGTCTATGGAATGGGACGAGTTCAAGAACTTATTTTTCAATAAGTACTTCCCTCGTATTCTCCGAACAAAGATGGAGAAAGAGTTTCTTGAACTGAAGCAAAGGGATGATGAATCTGTTGGTACCTATGAAGCGAATTTTACAAGACTTGCAAGGTACGCTTCTGGTATTATCATCCAACCTGAAAGTAAAGTTGATCGATTTTTCAGTGGCTTAAAACCAAGTCTTCGAAGGGCATTAACTATAAGAGACTTCAGTAGCTATGAAGAAATTGTGCGTTGTGCTATCAAGGTAGAAATGGAAGTTGGTGTTACATATCCATCTCATGGGTTTGACAAGAAACGAAAGATGGAGTTCAAGGAGAAAACTCAGAATAATGGTGAAAAGAAGATGAATGTTTCCTTATGCACAAAGTGTGGAAATAAGCATGGTGGAGATTGTCTTAAAGGGACTAGAAAATGTTTTAAGTGTGGAAAAGAAGGTCATCGAGCAGCTGAGTGTCGAAGTAATGGAAAATGGGATTCTAATGAAGTGAATAAAGCAAACACTGCAGAGAACGTACAACCAACACTTCAATGCTTCAAGTGCAAGGAAATGGGGCATTATGCTAATAAATGCCCTAATCCAAGGGTTAGTGATGATCGACATGAGCAACCGCTTAAGGCAAAGGACAAAGGGAAGTCACATGCGATCACTATTGGCAATGTTGAATATGACAACGATGTGGTGGAATGATTAAGTGTTTATGTAATGGGATTCCAAAATAATGTTGTATCTTGGAATATTGGAATATTTATGTATTGGTCTAATGTGGTATTCAAAGTGATTGAGATATTATGCGCATAATGAAGGGAAAACGAGAAAATGAAATGTTTAACAGTATTCATGAGCTCATGATTGATATAAGGACTAAGTGATATCATGGTTTGAGTATATAGAATTTTGAGGATTTTGGTATGTGGAAAGTGTTAACTTTTAACTGCACTCATGTTTTCACTAAGGTATTCAAGAGAATACACGATTAAGGACTTTGAATGTTTGGAATGTGACCAACAAGACATATCTTATGATATGTGGGGATCAACGACAGTATTAAATCCCTGGTAATCGTTGTCACTATAATATGAGAGTGGACTGCAGTATTATGTATAAGCCTAAAGATTAGACTGGATTATGTTGGACATAAGTTAGTATTGTTTGTTTTTTCGATATTATTGATGGGATGTTATATAGTTTTGGAAAAAGGACAACCTGCAGGACGGGCGACAACCCATCGCTTCGGACAAGGCTGTGGGAATCGAACCCACAACCGAAGTGCGACTGGCCTTTATCCCCTACCACTGACCTACAGGAAGTCCTTGTTTAGTAGAAACTAGTTTTATTATATTAAGCAGTATGATATATGAAGTATAAGTCCATTTTAAGAACCATATATGATTAATCTCACTATAGATCGACTTATGCATATAATTTTTGCTAACCTTTTGTTTGAGACAGATGGAATGACCCGTCATTCTATCACATGATCTGCTAATAACAAATTCAACTTCATTTATTTAAGAGATGAAGTGGAAATTGTTCAAGGCACGAACAACAGTGAGATTGTACCAAAATAAAGTAAGTATTTATTCTAATTCAAATTTCAACTTTAGGGAAATGATCTTGAAAACCAAAAATGTTGTCCTAGTGATCTTATAACTGATGAATCAGATGGTACCTTATATCATCACAAATCTATGGATTTGTGATTACTGGCTTTTCCATAGCCATGTTCTCTACCACTCTCCATCAGAACATGATGGTTAGATTTCTCTTCCATATCCATATTTTCACCTATGTGGAAACCCAATGATTATTTTATTTGGGTAACCGTTACGTTTCATACTTTTGTTTTTAAAGATTGGTTTTGATATTCCTTTTTACGATGTGGGTTTCTGTTAAAGAAACTTTCGAATAGTAAACCATTTATAACCCCTCGAATTTCGAGGGCGAAATTCATTTTAAGGGGGGTAGAATGTAACAGCCCGAGATTTTATGAAAAATATTCTTTTTTATTTCACTAATGTCTTGTGTTGTACGCTACACCAAAAGGAGCTTGCACAACACGCATCCTTGACTTGCCTTGCATTACACGCAATCGCAACCTTCCTCGATAGCGTGTGTGGTACGTAATACTGAGTTTTACGAAACAATGATATGCTATTAAAATATTATTAAAACTAGCCGTTATGAATAGTAATAACCATTTTTTAAAACTCTGTAAATCTTATTTTTCAAAATGAACTTCATTTTTGGATTCGGAGTATCGAATTTAGCCTAAGGTGAAATTTTGGTACTTTTCGGATAACTTTCATATTCTGATGAATAGTGAAAATTACTAAATTATAATTAAAAACAACTTTTTAATCGAAATAATTAATAGTGATAAATTATTAATTTGAGTGGTTTTAAAGTATATTTAGAATATATTTTTACAATTTAATACAATGTTGGTCATTGGATGTAATTTCACATTTAAACCAGACATAATCAAGTGTCAATCTTTTGATAGATATTGTTTCTTAAAAACACGCTATTTGTTTTAACAGCGGGATTTAATTATAAAATTAATTAATGCAAATTCTATGATATAAATTTGGTAAAATAGACTTCATTTTTGAATTCGGAATATGAAATATAGCTTAGGATGAAATTTTGGCATTGTTCTGAAAAACATCAATTTTTGATGAATAGTGAAACTACTAAGTGGTAGTTAAAAAAATTAATTTCTTCATAAATCTTAATTTTACCGCTTCTGTGAATGGAATTTCAAAAATCCGAGAGACACGGTTGATGTCAGTAAGTAAAATGTGGTTCAATGAGATGAAAATATTTTTTGGTGAATAGTAACTTTTTACTTTTTTTTACCACGGTTAATAGTAAATAGGGTAACTAAGGGTAAATATGATATTACTATTACCCTAACACATGTAATAATTCTATTGGATAAGTGTAATTCGACCAAAAACAATCTTATGAATATAATATGACCATTTAGGTCCACTTGGATTAGATTATGACATTTAATATTATATTATTTAATGAATAGTTAAAATAGTTAAAATCAAAGTTTAATAACTAAAACATTTTTAATATGGGGTTATACATAAGATAAATTCGACTATAAATATTCATTAGAAAGATAAAAAGATTTCCTACATAATTATATTTTATTTATAATTTTTAGACTTTAAATAAATTAATTTATTTATGACACAGCAATGATGCAGTAATTACCCTTTCAAGGAAGTATTAACATAATTGATGTTATAAATGCTCAAATGAATGTAATTTGAGACTTTTTATGAATTCCAATAATTTTATAGGTTACTATGATATATTAGTGTTGATTTATTCAACTTGTCTCGAACATATAATTCTGTTATGACTTTCACAAAAATCATATATCAAATAGTGTCAAAATTGACACAAAATAGTTTTTAAATCAAATATTATATTATTAATTGTTATTTTATTCCTAAAAATCTAAGGATCGGCCAAATGACTTAGATAAGGATATTTATATTAATAATAAACAATTTGGGGTTCGTTTGGCATGTTATAGTAAGTGTATTAACCATATAGTGAAAGAAAACAAAAAGACACAGTAAAAGTTAAATTATTTAACTTAGAGTTAAATCTAATTGATAAGTTTAAAATAAGAACCTAAACTTGTCTAAATCCTATTGGTTGATAGGATTTCGACCCATCCCCACTTTAGCTTCGAAATAAGACCCTTCGGAACCATTATAAACCGATTTTGACTTTAATATAAAATAATATTTTGAGATATTCCTAAGGTGCCCCTCTCCTCCCTTATAAAAGGACACCTCCTCCCCCTCCTCCTCACACCAATTTGAGCACTCAAGCTCGGCCAAACCCTGCCAAAATCTCTTCTCCACTTCCCTAGAAACATCCTAGAGGTTCTGTTCTTCCTCAAAGACCAATTTTAGTGCCCTAAGAGGAGGTCTCAAAGAGGCACTTCAAAGAAGAGGTAATTACCGTTACCAATTCTTTCATCTTTATTTCTTCTCCCACTTCTTCTTCTTAGGTTGTTTCATTATGATGTAATAACATCAGTATCACTCATATACTGATATGTTATTATAAGTATGAAACAACCCTATTTCACCATCTATCCATCCTATGGAAAAAGAAATCACCGCAAGTGCGTACGTACAGAATACAGTCTCCACGCCGTGGTGTAATCTATTTTCCACCACCACCTTACATGGATGGGTATAATGGTGTAAAGAATAACTATACATAGTTATTAAAACATCATATTGATTCTGATATATTGTATAATCCACTCCAATTCAATTCAATATTTATAGAAATGATATCATCGCCCGTGCGTACGTACGGACTACCGTCTCCACGACGCGATGAGATTCATTCTCCATGTTAACCATTTAAGAATGATTATAATGTATATATAAGAAATAATAATGAAATATATGAAATTATAAATCTACTGGATTTATGTATATATATACATATGTATGTCATCTACTTACTTCCATTTCAAGACAATAAGGAAAGGAAAACAGCGTTCATGCGTACGTACGGACTACCGTCTCCATGAACGATGTTTTTCATTTTATTTATCTACCTATTATATATATATACTGAATATATATGATATATAAATCATATTTTATATTCTGGAAGTGAGTAAATCATGATATAAGTAATAATGATGTCAAGAACAACAAGTCAAAACACCTACGATAAATGAAACGATTTTACCCAAAACGCTTCTTTAACATGGAATTTACAAAAGAACGGGTAATATAATGTCATAAGTGAACCATATATGATATCATAACAATTAATATGATTCTGTAATAAGTCAATAACATGATTTAAATCATTATACAGGAGGTTCGGACACTTACAAAGCAAGTCGGACCTAAGGTAAGGGAAATATCACAATCTCATTTTTATCCGAGATTGTTTATACTTTGGTATTTACTGGGGTGTATTTTATCATCCACATCAATGTTTCCTCAACATGTAATATTTATAAAATAGTTTATATCCAATTTTACCCTTTGGTTAGTTTTTAGTAAAAGATATGAAAGGAATATTTTGTCGTTATTCGTACGAGGTACTTTTTGACTTTTTTGACAAAAGTACGAAGAATGTTTTTAACTTATACGACACGAATGGATTTTTACTGTTTTATAAATCCTTATTTTCATGAAGCTTCCTCCAAAAGATTTCATGACTATTTTCAATAAAATATATTTCTTTTAAAATTGCAAGATGTTTTGTGAAAAGAAATTGATTTTGAAGAAGAAAGGATATTTTCCTCAAGAATTCAATTCAAGTGTTTTATCAAAATTACTTTCCATCTAAGATAATAAAGGGTTCTGTTTCTATCCATATTTTTCCATTGATTTGACTATGTTGTGATGGAATTATGTTTATGAATTCCTTTATCTTATATGAATGGTTTTATTATGTCATGTTGTTTAAGAATCCCATTTTTATTACATGGGTTATGCAATGATGTATGATTTATGATTTTGTGGCACACATAGGAATGGTATCATTATGAGATGGGTGGGACCTATATCTCCCTCCAATGAATTGGGTAAAGATTTTATATCTCATGAGATAGACATGGCTGGAACGGAAGGTTATTTCGGTTCAGTGATACAGGACTGAAACGAGGAGTGAACTCGGTTCAGAAAGGGACTTTGTCCACTAAGATAGTCTTGGAAATGAGTCATGACTAACAAGAAATGATTTCCATGATTATGTGTGAATGCCACAAAGTTTCATGTTTTATGTTATGATTATTGTGATTACATTTCACTGCCATGATTTACCCCATGTTATGAAATTATGATCTCTTTTGCAGGTTAAGATTTCCAAAAGTTATGTGCTTATGTATATGATGTGATTGATATTTCTTTTGTTTACCCTTACTGAGCATTTGAGCTCACCCTTTTATGTTTTCTTTTCCCCAGGATATAAAGAAAGGTTGTAGGTATAAAAAAAAGATGATCTTTATGGGAGATGTTGAAGATCTTTCACCACGATTAGAAGATTATATTCCGAGTTTCCAAAGACACTAAACTATTACGGTCCTTGTGTGTGTGTTTTTGTTATGTACTAAGTATTCCGCAAATGTAATGTAATGTCCATGTACGTCAAGATACGGGTCTCTACAGGCTCATTTTTCTAATGATTTAAAAGAGGTAGGTTAACTAGGTTATTTAATGGACCAAGAAGAAGTTGAACTTTAACAAGTATGGCATGAGAAAAACTATCTACATGAGAAGTTCATGCTCATGGAAATAACTATGAGATACATCCTAGATAAATCACTACCCATGACTACTACCATTATTTATCTTATCCTCCAATTTTATGTAATGTTCATGATGAATTAAACAAATAATTATCAATGTAATAAATTTTATATATATTCTCATTAATTAATATATATTTTTAAAAAATTTAATATTTAAATAAATTAATAAGGCTTTTTAATGATAATATTTTTGTTATTGTGTAGTAAATATTCAATCAAATCAAAAATTAGTAAAAATTAATTTAATGTTAAAAGAACTATTTTTTAATGAAATGAAATTTTCTATATAATATATAATTTTTATATAAATAAAGTAAATTAATTACTATTTAAATTTAACAAATTATAGTGATAATATATATATATATATAAATTAAACAAACATTCCTTTAACGATTTTTATATATAATGGAATTTGAATATATTTATTTTATTTTTAAAAATTCATTTTTCAAAAAAATTTTTCTATATTAATAATTTTTAAATAAAAGTTATCTATTTAAATTTAATAAATCGAATAAAAAAAATTATATTTGATATTTTCAATAATTATGATAAAATTATGTAATATGATAAATTTGTTTTAGGACAAATTTTTTTTAACGAGGTCAAATTCAGTCACTATAGTAAAGGTAAAAATAAGGTAACAATGTTAAATAAAGAGGTAAAGATGTAAAATATCGTATAAATATATATTTAAATGAGTTTATGAGTCATTTATCATTATACCCATATATAATCATCATTTTATATGAAGTTTTGATCCACTCTCTTTAAAAATGACTTGTCTTATTTTTATGTTAAGTGTTAAGTATTAAAAAAATGTCACTTCTCTCACCTATAATAGGAAACGTCCACAACCCCTTAAAATAAACATATACAATTAGATTTACACTCAATAATTTTCCATATTTTATTTCCATGTATTATCTCCCACAATTAGTATCTTTTCTCTTATATATTTCCCATATATCATTAATGCCAAGAAGGTTCCCAAGAGGAGATACAATTTATTCATTCAATATAGTAACCTATTATCATAATTTTTTATTTATATTCATTATTTAAAGCTTATAAATTTTTATTTATCTCATTAACAAAATATAATTTATATCATTATTCTTCTATAATTATGATTACATAAAAAATCACTTCATAATGAGGATAATCTATTGATTATTGAATGTTCTTGTTTGGGTAGGATTAACAACCTATATAAATGATGCTTTAAATATTTATCATAGATTATTATCAAATTATTATTATTATTATTATTGTGATATGATATTACTACATAAATAAGGTTTCCTTTTTAATGGTAATATTATGATTGAACATATCAGTAATATGCCAACATTTATTTGACAAATGTTTTCAAAACAAGCGAGTAATGGATTTTATAATAGAGAACATAAGCCAAGAATACCATGTAATGAAAAGGAAATCCATAAATAATTATATAACTTAAATTACATTATCTTTAATATTTTGGAGATTAATAAATCTTGAACATATAATGTTAACCAAAATTTTTGTACGGAAATATTAAAAAATGAGTAAAACTACTATCTATCATGATTAATATTTACTAAAAATAAGTAATAAATAAGTAATAAATGAATAACAAAATTAATATAAAACATAAAAAATATGAATAAGGTTATTTAATATATTTTTAATGATACTATGATTATTTTACATGGTGTTAGAGCATGTCAAACAAAACAGAATTCCAAATAAGGGATTCTCATGTAAAATTTTCTTATTTGAAACATGTTCTATAATATTATCCTATTTTCATTTACATAGAGTATATAATACCAATAATATAAATTATTTAAATATTATTTATTTATTCATGTAATCTAATTTTAAATTTCATGTTCGCCCTTTTAATGGATTTTTATATAATTGTTATAAAATCATAATTGTTTCATATTCTAAATTTTTTATTTTAGAGGGTCATACAATATCATCCTTGAATATTATTTTCTAATATTATTTTATTTCTCCATTTAAATAAAATTTATTATATACTCTCATTATCTATATTGAAATTTTTTGAGACTATGTTAGATTTTTTTTCAAAAAGTCAATATGTATTCGTGGATGAAGTAGTGATGCTTGGAAAATTGTTATGGAGTCAATTGTTGACATTGGATGTCATGATTGTTCAATTATCCATATAATTAACACCGAATATTGGTGAAGTCATATTTAGTTCCAAATAGTTGTGTCATTTGATGATACTTTTATTTACTAAAATATGAATTGTAATTGAAGTTAAAATTGTATCTACAATTTTTGGTGGTGGCTTGGAATATTATTTATAAAGGATTAAAATTCCATTTTTATATTTAGATGATTTATAAGTACATATGAGTACACATCACATTAAAATGAAGTAAATCCCACTAAACCCCCAAGGCTATCCATCAACTACAAATATGGGGACCCGAGGGTGAACAACCATGATAGAGCCTACCAATCAAGGTCCCAAATAGCAGTAGAAGTATGGTTAGGATCATGTATTAGTTTCACAAGTGTTCATTTACAAAAGCATGGTTGGGCCCATGTATAATGCCCAAAGGGTTCCTATTAGTCTGTATAGGTGAGGCACAACCCATGAAGTATATAGCGTAAGTGTTATGGGTCATGATCCCCCATAGATTGTATGATTGGAATAGACTAATTTTCTTATCCAGAGGAGCACTACCACTTCAGTTTTTTGATGTGAGACATAAGATTACACGTACTGTTCATACTTCATTAAATGAAATGAAAATAATGCTCACAGTTTGATGGAGATTATCTCAACCATACCTTGAATCCTTCACTATATATACTCAAATAATTCTTTCATATTTAACCACTCGATGAGGATATTATTCATGTGAGCTCATGATAACCATCCATGTATTGAAATCAAGTCAAGACATTGAGGAAAAGTTCATCACAACAATAACATGCATGAAATAAATTTCTTGAATTCATGAAATTGTCATGAATCCAATGTAAGATCAACTATAATTGCATGAATACATCATATGAATGAATGACTATCATTGCATGGTGATATATGGATCAAAAACTAGAATTAAGATAATCAACATAGGATTAGCGATATCACATGATGGAATACCGACAATCACCAAAGCCAATACATAAAGATCAACATATCATTGATTTTGAGAATCCTCTATCTTTAAATATATTTTCATATGAAATATCATGATATTTTTAAATATGATGTTCATCGATGAATCAATGAATCAATGAAGTGGTAATGAAAAGTTATAGCACTATCTGTATGATCATTCTAGTATTTTGTGGAGAAGCTAATAATCTCATCCATTCAAAATAAATGGGATCTTGAGACCCTCTAGGCCATTTAATGGGTACTCATAATGAATATTTTTTAATATGATAGGTCGTGAATCTTTAGATATATAAAATGTTCAATGTATGAGAAATGTTTTTGATGGAATTTGAAAGAGAAAGAGAGCTCTCATTATGATAGAGCACTTGTGTGATCCCTTCTCATGAAGGAAAAGAATCCCACATGATATTCTAAAATGAAGATTATTTGTGAGCCAACCTAGTCAATTGAAGGGGTATCATGTGAGTATTTTGATCTTGGAAAGGCATTTGAGAAGGAAACCCCTAAAATAACCTTCATTTTAGTGAATAAGTCACCATGGAAAGCTTTATTTTCATGCACTGAAACTCACTAAATATTCTTGGGTCACATGAAACATATACCTAAATACAGTGATATATCATGTGATATCTTCATGCGTAGGAGGGGTAACACCCATAATCCTTTTTAGGATTTTATGATAACATTGTTTTTAGAATAGTGGAACCCATGAGCCACACATGGATCACATGAAGTAAATGAACATATTCCATAACATTGGACATTTCATGTTCTTATCATGATATAGAGAGGGGTGAAAAAACCTTTCATGAAACAAATGAATTCCAGGAATGCAATTCCCTCCATGCCCTCACATATCATCCTTGATAAACATAAAATGGGTGTTAAGAATAATATTAGAAATAGATAAAAGGGGTTGTTGAAATATTTTTATGTTAATGAATTATTTTTATTTTTCACATAATATAATTAATTCAGAATTTTTTCGTGAAAGTGTTTACAATGGGAGTATAACATGCATGAAGATTAAAAAAGGTAAATGTGATATGATTTTTATAAATAATGTGAAACTATTTTGAGACCAAATAAGGGAATAATATTAGAAGATATTATATTAGAGTTAATTGTGAATTGTGAATTTTCAAGATCTTTCTTTCATATATATATATATATATATATATTCTTAAAGAAGTTGTGTGCATCAATTTCACATGGGTAGTGAGTCTAGGACTTCATCATCAGAAGGAATCATAGCCCAAGCATTGTTTCACTGTGGAAAAAGATCAGATTCATCTGATCAAAATGTATTAATAACGACAATAATGCTTTGAAAAGGTACTTTAAAAGGTATAAAAGAAATTGTGATCTTGTAATATCAATAATGAAAATCAACATATCAACCTACAATGGATCATGACTTAATGAAATGAGGAATCCCCTCAGTTGGATTTGGGAGTAAGAATTATCTTGTGTTATTCAAGAGTAGAAGTATCTAGTACATATTCTGGACTAGGATAGTCTGAATTATAGGAATACTATGGAATAGAGTATAAAGAACCTCCTCTATGGATTTAAGAGAGATATTGTGTCACTATGCGTTGACCATTTGAATTTATTATAATATAATAGTGGAGAATCCATGTTGGGGAGAATAAAAATCATGGTATGGATTAGGAATTTGTACGAAACCATGTAAATCCTTTTATTTTGTGATTTATTTTTACAGAATTATTTGAGGTAAGTCTAAGAGATAATATAATAGTGGATAAATGCTATAACTAGACATGTATGATTAATTGAAAAAAAAATTAAAATGAAAAATGGATTTCTAATTAACCCCTCCACCTCTTAGTGAACTCACAGACATCTGGGCACTCCAATTAGTATCAAAGGGAAGGTCACCTCTGAATGATCCAACCAATTTATAAGGATGAATAATATAAAATATATAAATAGAAGGGTTACTCAAAATTTAAATGGTGAAAACTATCATGGATGAAAAAATAGGATGATACCCTTTCTCCTATCACTTGTAGTAGAAGTAAAATATGTAGTTAAAATTGGATATACATCATATTTTGAGAATTATCCTATGATTTTTGAAGATAAGTGGAACATGGAGATGGATGAAAAGGATCACAATAAAATATTTATGTCATTAACAAAAATGATATACCCATATGTGATGGGTATCCAAACTACTAATGAAATCTAGGATAAACCAAGAAGTAGTTATGAAATCAATCTTAATGTTAAATATGGTTAGATGAAAATATGGAGAATATATTTTAAGTTATCAAAATAGAAAAAAATGAAAGTGTTTTTGACTAATTTATAATATTAATTAAGATTTTTAGTTTGATAAGATTTTCTTGGGAGAAGTTGTATGATTCAACCATTGTGAAAAAGACAATGAGAAACATTCCAGGTAGATTTGATTTAAATGTTTCTACATTGGAATACTAAGAATACCTATCATAGGATAAAATTCATAACATTCTCATATAATATGAGATAATAAAAATAATATCTTTTATAAAGAAATAAAAATATGATTAAACCTTTGAGTCTATTACAAAATGGAATATTAGAGTTGAAGGGAAAAAATAAAGTAATTCAAAGGAAGAGGAAGCTTAAGAGGAATACAATCAAATGAGGGCCTGGTTTTAAATGATGTACAACAAAGACAGAAGATAAAAAACCATTTGTAAATCAGATTTGTTTTATGGGAAAAAAGAATCTAAAGACACATTCAAATGTGGAAAATCTTAAGAGATAACTTCGATAGAATGATACTTGAATGATAATATTGAAGTTACTCTTTAGAATAATATAGAGATTAAGAAGGAGAAAAAAAACTGATAAATGAAATCGAAGAATGTGTCAAGAGCGAAGAGAAAATTTTAATGAGATATGGGAATATGTGAATACGGTACCTGAGATAGAAAGGAATCTAATAGTTTTTGAATAAAATTCACCTAAAAGATAAGAATTTAATAATGATGATAGTTCATTCATTAAAGAGAACAATTTTTTTTGAAGATATATGGACATGATAATATGTTGAATTATCATGAAGAATTTTTTTTTAGAAAAGAGGTATAATTATTTGAGACGCAGTATTTGTTCCTTTTATCTCAAACTCAGTTATGGAATATGGTATAAGAATTCACCAATTTCATTGAGATTAAGTGTGAAACTTATAAATATCCTGAGAATATGGGTTCGTAGAGAAGGGTTGCTTATTTTCCCAATGAATCTCAATGTACATAATTTATTTCTGACAATGAAGGATCATGAGATATGATTGAATTTAGAACAAAATAACAAATGACAAAAAATATTCTCAATGGAATATTATACTAATTTTGATAGAAGATTTCCACCTAAGCTGAAACACCCACAATATGTGAAAAGACAATAACAACAATCTTCAGAGTAGAATTATTTTAAGTCTAGAATATAAATGTTCATAGGATACTACTAGTGTTGTTGAGTGTTTTTTCAAAAAGCATATCCATGCTGGTAAATCATTTCACTGATAGGAATTAGGAATGAATAAAGGGGGAGAAATGGTAAAAAAATAAGATTTTACTATCACATAGAGAGTCCTGGGAACAAGACACAATCTAAATAATGAACAAAGAATAAATTTGAATACTTGATGATAGTTTTTGGTAACTGTGGTAAATAAGGTTACAAAGATGAGAAATACAGAGTCAAATCACCAATTGAAAATTATCACAATGTTAATATGAAAAGAATACCATTGGTGAAGGAAGAAACCATCACCAGTGTATTATGTGAGAAATTCAAGAAATCTGAGAACATCAACAATGAATGTTTAGTTATCATTCATAAACAACTAGACATGGACAAAAAAATTGAGAAATATCTGAAACTAGATGAGGAAAAAGGAATGAATGTGGTGATAATTGAAAAAGTAAAAGTTTATAAGAATCCATATACATGTGTTGAATTGAAAATCATTATGTGTGAAATTTTTGAACAAACTAGGCAGAATATAAGATATTTTATGAAAATTCTACCATCTAATAAAGAAATCATAGGGAAGATGTGTATAGTAAAAAAATTAATCTTATACTAAATAGGAAAGTAAATCCTTATTAGATGTGTAACATGATGATGAAATATAAATCACACCTTCTAAATAATCAAATAATAAGAAGTCTAGATTGAGTGTATGATCTTTGTATAAATGTTTTTTTATGAGAAACTAAGTTGCCAATTCTTTTTCTCTTTTATGATTCTATACTAACATGTGGGTAATTGAAAATTTTGGATGCATCCCTTTAGAGGAAGCATTTATGAGATGAATCTATTCAATATTCAATACATAGTGAATGTGAAACTTATTAATATATTTATAAAACTGGAAGACGAGGATTTATCATTACACTGACAATTTTGATTATTTCCAACCCTTAAAAGAGAGTTGAGAATTTAATATAATGAGATCACATACATGGTATTTTATATATTTCTTAGAAATCCATGGTTCTATGTACCTTTTTTTCATCACTAGTTTTCCCATGTAGACATATAGTTGACTAACAAAAGTCTATTTACTAAGAGAACCATGAGAGATCATTCCTATCTTAGAAGTGATCATGAAGTTTTCATATTAGGGAGATGATCCTGATTTTGAGAAGAAATATTAGACCAGAAGACACAATTTTCCATTATCTTAATGATATTCAATAGGGGAGAAAAGATAGAACCACCTATTGAATTATAATATGTACTGATATTGAAAAAAATAAAATAAAAAGGGGGATATTATTGAGCATAGTTTGAAGTTTTTTCAATAAGTCAATATGTGTTAGTGGATGAAGTGGTGATTCTTAGAGAATTGTTATATAGTAATTATATGACATTGGATATCATGATCAAAGAATCATCCGTGTTATTAACTTGTAAGATCGGTGAAGTGAACTTTAGTTCCATATGATGACAATTTGTTACTAAAAGATGAAGGGTAACTGATGTGAAAATTGTATCTACATTCTATAAAGGTGGCTCAACATATTATTTAAGGAAGGCATGGAATTAAATTTTTATACACATATTATTTCATAGTATATATGAGTAGGCCACATATTAAAAATATGGGAATCCCATTTAAACACCAAAGTATAGCATTCAACCACACATAGGGGGAACCAAGGTTTATCTCCATAGGAGATCTTTCCAATGGAATCTTCATATGGAGGTGGAGGTATGGGTGGAACCTTGTATAAGGCCCACAAGTGTGCATGACCATAAGCACAGTTAGGCCCATGTTTAAGGCCCAATGGGCTCTAGTGGTCTTTTATAGGTGCGATGTTGCATGTGAGGCATGCAGTACATGTTTCATGGGTTCTAATCCACTGTAGACCGATTGAATGGTTGGAATACACTAAATTTATTATAAAATGAAGCAATGCCACATTGATTTTTTAATGCGGGTTGTGAGATGATTAATACTATTATCCATACATTAATGAAACAAGAATAATGCTATCCTTCCAATTGAGATGATACTAGATTTCCATTGAATCTCACTCTATGCTCATTAAGAGATTCCTTTCATCTTCAATCTCATGGAGAAGATACTTTCTACATGAGATCGTAACAACTCAACATCACATGTTATTAAGCTAAGACATTGATACAAAGTCAATCACACTGATCACATTCATGAAATCAATGTCTTGGATGCATCTCATTTTTAAGAATATATTACAAGATCCTCTTTTTTCACCTAAGTACATCACATGAAAAAATTATTGTCATCAGATGATGAACCATTGGACATACTATATAAGGATTCAATCAAATGAGGATAAGTGACATCACATGATATTGTATAGATAATAGATGAATCTATCCCATAAAGGACAACATATATTAGATTAGGAGAAGCCTCCATATTTGAAAATATTTTAATTTTAATTTTCATGAGATAGTCTAAGAGAATGTCTATAGTGGCATCACATGGTCAAATAATTGATCTTGTGAAGCTATCATGTGATCCACCTGATCATTCTAGCACTACATAAATAATCAAAGGATCTTAATAATTCAGAATAATTGAGACCCTGAGATCCACATGAGGGTTTAATGGGTCTTTGACACAACACATTAATATGGGGATTGGATTTGAATCCTATATTACATAAATAGTGGAAGATATATGAGAATTTTCTGATGGAATTTGATATATAGAGAGAGTTCCTATTAAAACCGAGAACTCATGAGATCTATTCATGTGAAGGAAAATAAGCCCGCATGGTCCTACCATTGGAATAGTAATCATGATATAACCTAGTATAGTTATGGAATATGTCATGATTCTTTTTATCTTTTTAAGACATTTGAGAAAGAAACATGGAAATCACCTTCTGTCACAGAAAGGAGACACTATGGACAAGCATCTCTTCATTTAAAGGAACAAACGAATAGTTCTTGGGTCACCAAAATCACATACATGAAGGTGGTAATATTTATCATGATATCTTCTTGTGAAAAAGGATTTAAAATCACAATTATTTTAAAGAATTCATGAGAATAATGTTTTTGAAATTGGTGGATCCTAGATCCACACCTAGATTATGTGAAGGGAATAAATAGATCTTATAACCCTAGATAGATATTTCTCTTCACAAGATATAGAGTGGGGTGGAAAAACCATTCATGAAACCAATACATTCTATACACCCCCATATCATCATTAATAAACATAAAGTATTTTGTATAAAAAATATAATAAGATTAAAGTGGTACATGCAATATTTAGTTGTAAAATAATTACACTGAGTTTTCACATAAAATAATAAATTTATAATTCTTATGTGGAAGGGTTTACAAAAATAACTATTCCATGCATGAATATTGTGAAAGAAATATTCAATGTTCTTTTCATGAACAATGTGTAGTTATTTTGATACTGAATCCAATAAGAATATACGAAGAGAATATATCCAAGAGTAGTATTTTTATAGGAGAACACATGAGCCACACCTAGATCACATGAATGAAATGAAAATATTATACAAATATGGATAGATCATTCACTTCACATGATATAGTGCGAGTGTGAAAAAAATTCTTGGAACACATGAATTCCATACAACCCATGCATTCCATGCACCCCACATATCATCATTGATATTATCAGATGGTCTAGTAGAAAATATAAGAAGAAGATAAAATGAGGGATTGAAATATTTTGATGTAAACTAATTATGTTCAGTTTTAATATAAAATAATAAATTCATAATTATTATGTGTATGGGTTTAAAAAGGCAGTATTCCATTCATGAGGATTGAGTAAGTCATTTTCAGTGTTCTTTTCATGGAAAATGTGCAATTATTTCAATATTGAATCCAAGAAGAATACCAGAATAACATATATCTATTTTTATAGTGAATTGATATTGTGTAATATTCTTCTTGAATATATATATTTTTGTACAAGATTTTTGCATCACACATATTTATATATTTTGGATGAGGCTTCATCATCATAAGGAGGCATAGAGAAATCGTTTCTATTCTTAGGAAAATGATTCGATATTGGTGATCAGAGTTTATTGAGAATGATTATCATGATTTGAAAAGATACTTGAATCGGTAGATGATAAATTGTAATCCAAAAATATCATGGAGGAAGATGAAAATATCAACCCACAATAGATCAATCCTTTAATAAATGATTTATCATATCAGTTGGATATTAGATCAGGAATTCTCTTATGTGATTCAAGAAAAGAAGTATCTAGTATAGATTCTAGAGTTGGATATTCTGGATTTTGGAAACACTATAGGATGCAGTATAAAGAACCTAATGTGTGGATTCATAATATAAATAGTGTGATTATATATCAACCATTATAATTTATTATAATATAATAGTGGATAATACTTTCCAGGGAGAATAACCAATATAGAAAGGAGTCATTATTTTTATGAAACCTTGTAAATCCTATTGTTCTATGCCTTTTTATTTACAACATTATTCGAGGTAATGTTGAGAGACACATGAATAATGGATAAAGTCAACATCCAACCAAGTTGTTTAATTATAAAGAAGAAATATGTAAAATTAAAAAGGGATCACTGATTCAACTGTACCCCTTTCAGTGATCTTGCACAGATCATGGTACTTCAAAATTAAATCATAATATCAAAACATTATTCTTTTATGTATTATATATAAATAAAAATATGATTTTTTGAATGATTATCATTATTTTCATTGGATATTTTTTCCCTATATCCATATTATTTCATCGAAAGAATTTTTTCTTTTCTTATTATTGAATCATAATATGTATTTTATTTTTTATTCCTCATTTTTATTTTTTATCATTTCAAATATATAATTTTCATTTTTTTCTTCCCAAAGGATTTTGTTGAAACTTAATAAAGGATGGAAATGCATTTATGTTCATGATCCTATGTTTTTATATTACACCTAAAATTTATTAACATAAATTTATTTAATTTAAAGGGTATATTATTGAGGATTATTTAAAGTGTTGTATTATACATTATTTTACTCACTTTCAGGAAAATGAATTTTAAAGGTGACTTATACCATTGAGTTTTATAAAAATGCTAAAAATGATTTTAAAAAACTATTTTTCATGGATTTTGTTCCATTTGACTCTATAAATTCATAGGATATAACTATTATAGAGTGATTTTCAGGATCATAATCAAAATTATTTATATAATCAATTGGGTAGATTGAGTTTTTGGTATCAACTATTTTACTCTGGATGTCAGGTTATTCAATATTGATTTTAAATGATATGATTTTATTTATTTCCATGATTTATTCATGATATTTTGTATGGTTGAATTTATATGGGACACATATTTATAATTAATCAATATGGGATGGGTGGGTCTGTTAAATCACTCTAGTTTATTGGGAAATGATTTAAATATTATGAGATAATGATGTTATGTGTGGACATTATTAGGTTGTTTTCATGTTAATATGTGGTTATGATTGTATTTTTGCACAAAAAACTTGTGGAAATGAATAAGTTAATTTCAAAACAAATTTATTGGAATGATTTGTATTTATCATAATGTTGTTATTTTTTATTTTTATTATTTTTCCACATGTTAGGTTATTCCTGTTTCCTGTGTTAGGAATTCATCATAGTTTATGATTATTGGTACATGATCCTAATCGATGGTATAAATATTATACATTCATAATTGTATTTATATGGTATTATAATTATATTCCATGATATGTAGTTTTTATTAATATATTTTTAGTATTACTGATAAATATATGTCCCTTTTAATTAGATATGTATTGTTTTTCATTCCATCCCACAAGTTCATTGTCTTACCTATCATGACTCATTGAGATTTTTCTCTTACAGTGAATTTATGCTCACCACTTATTTTTTTTTCACGTTTCCAAATAATAATACAGAGGATATATATTAAAGGAGGTAATATGTATATATTTTTGGTTATATTGATTCAATAATGGGTAATAAAATGTTTATATATCTATTTTCTAAAACAACGAATCTTTAGGTTCTTGGGTTGTGATATTATTTATATGATGAAATGTTTAAAGTATGTAGAATACATACATGATAATCCTGGGATCTTTCAGTTGGTATTAGGGAATGTTTTATCTATTTTTAGAGTTTAGGTTGAATTATAATTGATCCCAACATTAATTATTCAAGGTTTAACCAAAAGTTTCATTAGCTAAATTTGACTTTTCACAGAGTAATACATCATAAGATAAAGTTTTCTAATTAATATACTTGTTTAATTTGATTTTATTAAGATAAAAGTGTTTTTTTGTCATGTTAAACCTATATAATTTTAATAAAATTAATGAACCATAAATAATCAAGCTAATAATGTGTGTATAAGACAATGTAGTTTTTTTTCAAATGAGATACCTAATGAAATGTGATATAGAGTTGATACCTTTATGGAAATTCAATATTTGTTTATAAAAAATATTTTCAATCATGTAGAGACAGTGATTGTTCTAAGTAATAAGGAAAATGTAGTCTAATACTCCATCAAAAGACACCAACCCAACATTAATGGGTCTTATAATCCATTCACTTCCCAGAAGTGGATCAGAATAATAGAGTACATTTTTGTTTCTCCAGTGCTTAGATCATGAAAAATATATATAATACATTTAGTATTTGGAAGGATAAGTTGACCAATGGTGGATTCTCATTAAGAAAAATACTCCCGAGGAAGAACAAGACTCTATAGAATATGGTGATCTTATGAAAATATTTTTCATTAATATTTTCTAAAACTATTCACACAAAAATGGAGAGAGGGTTCACAGAGTTGGATCAAAAGGATGATGAATCTATAGTATCTTATAATGAAAAATTCAAGAGACTTGAAAGGTACACCAATAGTTTAATTATTCCTTTACAAATGAAATATCAATTACATATTATTTTGGCCTATAAACATGTCCCAAACAATTATTGGATATTTGGTACATGATAACTATAAAGAAATTTATCAAATTTCACTTAAGATGTATGTGTAAAATATTCATAATCTTTTAATAATTCTTGACCTTAGAAGTTTTACATCAGAAAACCATACAGATCGAAAGATTCCCCTGAATGTGGAATCTGAAAAGAATATGGTACGTGAACTAGGAAGAGAAAAACCAAATTCCCAATCACCTCAATAAATTTGTCTCACTAATCCTAGTTTTAACACAAGTCACATAAAAATTCATTTAAATTAAGGAATAGAAATAAAATCACAAAAATATAACATTAATGGTTTTAATTGTTTTAGGCTTTCAGCATAAATCCATGGTGGATGAGTAAAAAACATTCATTAAATTTGATAAATAATGTTAGAATCTATTATGACTTGGTAACCATGTAGATGAAAAACTGATATAATTGTTAAACCTCTCAAAAAATTGGTCTCTCCCATTAAAAATAGAGGGTCAGACCTGGTCATCAGGTTACACAAAAATCTTACAATTATAGATAACCCTTTATTTAATAATTCAATTATTGAATCTAAATAAATTTCATGGTTAGATCATCTATGCCCAATAAAATAAAAGTGTTCCTTATACATGATCCTTTTCTTAAAAATTCATTTGCATGAATTCTCTACGAATTTCTTTCCATCATTTTGGTAACAGAAACTCATGTTGAACTTCCTATGAACTGACCAGATATTGAGAATCCGTTACAATGCTATATATTTTTAACAATAGATCATAAAAACACTGAATAAGTTTATGGATTATTTTAATAACCCAAAGAGTAATCAATATTCCCACCATCCATTTAACTTACGTGATCACTTTAAGAGATTAAGTAGAACCCCCAAAATATCCTAATTTATAGATTCTTCAAAAATTCCATGACATCATCTAATTTGTTTTAGAAAAAACATCCTACAAACTTGAATTTCATACGACACTTACCCATCTTACTTTAAATTTACCCAAGTCCAACCGAGGTATGATGTTTCCTTTGACTCTTATGGAACAAATCCTTTGTGAATATATCTACTAGGTTAATCTACCAAATTATCATTTATATCTCAAACTCCCAATCATCCAATATATTCATAATATAATGGTACATCTAATGAATTTTCATCTTCCTCAGATGTAACATCAATTTTTTTGTAAATTTTGTTTTCTCATTTACTATCATAGTAGAGCTATGTAAATTCCTATATAATTTTGAGATCCTCAATTAAAAACATTATCCACACAATTTTATTATATCCTTTCATTGTTACCACATGTTTATCTTCCTTTATAGAGAGGGTAATAACTATTTTTAGCCTCTAAATGTAGTTAAATATGGTTTCACTGAAGGAATAGAGAAACCCTTCTATGATTTTCAATGAATTTGCTTCTCCCCTAATTTTTTCATAAATATTCCTAATCAATGGATCATCATATCTGAATAAAAGGGATGTATCTTTAGTTCCTTTATAATATCTATGAATACACTTCACAACTTCTCAATGTTTTTCCCATGATTTTACATGAACATGATGAAGCATACACTAAATGAGAAATATCTTGTTGTGTGAAATCCGTGGAATTAAAGAGACTTCCAAATAACAATGTAATAAAATCTCACTATGTTCTTATATATTTCATTCATTATTAGTTCTTGTTATATTTAATGTTTAATGTCTCCATCAAGAAGTGTTAAATTAGTATCAAATCCAATCATCATAATTTTTTCAATGATAATCCTGACATACTATTTATGTGATAAGACTAAGATATCATATTTCTTGTTTTATTCAATTTTCATTCCCATGATCTTATTTTCTTAACAAGGATTTTTCATTTTAAAAATTCTCAAAAAGTATTTCTTCATCTCCAAAATACATTGAATTAAGGCATACACTAGAAGTATACCATCAACAAAAAATAACAGTATGATGAATTACCCATTTATGTACTTATTATAAAAGATTTTTTTAATTTATCTTCTTAAAACTATTATTCTCCATGAAAGAGTTAAAATTTTTGTTCCAATACCTTGGAACATTTTTTAAAAAAATTTATACTTTTGTTAGTTTACACATGGAAAATTGATTCCATTAGTTCACGAATCCAGTTTATTGTTTAATTTAGATTTCTCCTTAAATATTATCTTGAAAAAGATCCATATATTCTAGATTTAAAACCTCACACGTATCAAATGTTATCATTTTTCATATAGCATTATTTTTAAGTAATATAGGAAAGATTTAAAAATTCCAATTTTATCCTTTTTTTGAAAACCTTTGACCACCATCCATTATTTATACCTCCCACGTCTTTCAAATTAATCATTTAATTAGAAAACCCATTTTTCTTCATGTTCCCAATTTTGGGGAGGCAATTCATTAATCTCTCATGTGTTGCTTAGAATATTTCATTTCAACTCATATTGTATAGATCACTCTAATATATTAGAATATGTTATGTTCTATGCCTCTTTTATCAATGTGGGTTCTCCCGTATTTATTAATGGTATAATGTTATTGTCATCTTCACAACTCTATATAAGTCATTTGACTCTATTATATTTCTGCAACACTAGATATGGTTCTTCTTGGTACTAAATTAAAACTTAAATAATTTCATCCAATGGAACTCTAGATTGAGAGTCATAAGTTATTGAGATTTCCGATATAGTTTCTATTGGTCTAATCCCAGAAACATATGTGTTTCCCTCTAAACATTATAATGGAATTTTCTTAATTCTAGTAGACTATTAGATATTTGAGCTATATAGAATTTTTAACTTATGATTCCACCATTTATATCAACTTGGGAAGATATTTATTCACATACATCAAATTCATTCACCTTCAAATTGGGTTCCTTGGAAAAGACCTTCTCAATGAGGAGAATATTTTTACTTTTGAGTATTTTCTTTCTAATCATCCCACAATAGAAATATGATATTTTTATACTTTTATCCATATATGAAACAATGTTCAATATTTTAATCAATATTATCTATGTATTTAGCATAAATATGTTTATAGGGTACAAATTCAATAACATTTATGTCAGTGAAATTCAGTGTCTTCCTAAATGAAGATTCATACTCTAATGCCATTGTTTAAATATCTAATTCATTATTCCAACTATAATAATTTTCTATGGTTTTATAGGTATAGTATTCTTATAAATAATTTCTATGTCTATGTATATGTTCTAAAAAATTATATCCTTGTATTCAACTATATTGTCTAATATCCACCATTTTAGCATGAATCATTTTTCAGTTTCATGAAATGAATTCTATAAAACAGTTGAATTAAATTTTATAAAGTATAAACATAATATTATATTAGATTCATCAATGATAGTAACAAATTATTATGTACTTCCAGGGGATTTTATAGGGTTGGGTCCCCAAAATTCGGAATACACCAGTTTTTGATTCTTACTTTTTAATTTTATTTCACTCTAATAAATTACCACTATCCAATGATATATAAATATGAAACTATATAAATTTCTTAATTCTTATTGATTCATATTTATCATTCAATTATATACTACAACATTCATACCAATGTTTCTGAGGTTCCTAAGGTGATAGTTCCCCATAATAAAATTAATTTTTTTTGATGTTATATAAATTGTAGTTTACACTACAAATTTAGTCATATATAACATTTTATCCTTTACAAAGCTTTTGATGATAAGATAAATTCTTCTAATTTTTCAAATTCCCTTAGTAATATTGGCTCGACCTCTAAATTCATCAAACTGCCATATTGAAATGTTATTCTTCCTTTGACCTGGAATATATAAGACCCATTTTAGTTCAAGGGAAACACCATTCTTTAATTAATTTTTCATATCATCATTTTCCAGGATGTTATTATCTTTATCATATTCTAGATGAACTTTTCAAAAACATAGGGACACATGATTCTCTATTTATAAATTTCTACCAGTGGAGTGGAAAGATGTACCAAAATTGATAATTCCTAATTCCCTTAGGGTATTAACACCAATGAGTAGATTCAAACTACTATTCATAGGTGTGTTCATATAGTTATATCGTTTGGATTACAAAATTATTAAATTTATATTAAAATTGGGATAATATTTCCTGATATTTATACTTTTTCAATATTGCTATTTGGATAGAATAGATCGGTAGATAGACCTATACTCCACTATCTTGACTTTCCTTCAGATCACCATCAATTTATTCAATATGGTGAGAACCTTATCCCATATACATTCAAGGAAAAACTAAAATATATATAAGTATACCACCTCTAAAGTTTTTAATTCATTATCAAGTTTGATACATTCTCATCGATGAAGATATTCTTTACCCTAGAGACACATACTATTTTCACAGTTATATCCCATTATTATAGGAATGAGGTTGAATGATTTTCTCTAACATCATACCTAAAAGAACCCTTCACAGTATCAAATAGATTATAATCAAGTTTAAATCATTAAAATGATCAGAAGCAGGCTGAACATCTGATAACCTCATATTGAATATTCATTGAATTAAGAACACCATATTATGAGTTGTAGAAATATCTTATATATCAGATAAAGTTGTTATCAACTCCACAATAAGATTATTATTATAGATGTTAATGGACAAATTTTATGTAAAGACTTCATTTAGTATTTTTACCAAGATTTTCCCATTCAACCATTTCTATTTCTTCTTGTTTTACACCTTTTCATAGAACTTCTATGTAGAGACCCGAAGCCTGACTTACATGAACATTACATTACATTTGCGGAATACTTAGTACATAACAAAAACACACACTAAAGGATTGTAATAGTTTAGTGTCTTTGGAAACTCGGAACGTAATCTTCTAATCGTGGTGAAAGATCTTCAATATCTCCCATAAAGATCATCCCCTTTTTTTATACCTAAAACCTTTCTTTATATCCTGGGGAAAAGAAAACATAAAAGGGTGAGCTCAAATGCTCAGTAAGGGTAAACAAAAGAAATCACATCATATACATAAGCACATAACTATTGGAAATCTTAACCTGCAAAAGAGAACATAATTTCATAACATGGGATAAATCATGGTAGTGAAATGTAATCACAATAATCATAACTTAAAACATGAAACTTTGTGGCATTCACACATAATCATAGAGAATCATTTCTTATTAGTCAAGACTCATTGCCAAGACCATCTTAGTGGACAAAGTCCCTTTCTGAATCGAGTAACCCTCGTTTCAGTCCTGTTTCACTGAACCGGTATAACCTACCGTTCCAGCCCTGTCTATCTCATGAGATATAAAATCTTTACCCAATGCATTGGAGGGAGATATAGGTCCCACCCATCTCATAATGATACCATTCTTATGTGTGCCACAAAATCATAAATCATACATCATTGCATAACCCATGTAATAAAAATCGGATTCTTAAACAACATGACATCATAAAACCATTCATATAAGATAAAGGAATTCATAAACATAATTCCATCACAAAATAGTCAAATTAATGTAAAAATATGTATAGAAATAGAACCTTTTATTATCTTAGATGGAATATAATTTTGATAAAACACTTGAATTGAATTCTTGAGGAAAATATCCTTTCTTCTTCAAAATCAATTTCTTTTCACAAAACATCATGCAATTTTAAAAGAAAGAGATTTTATTGAAAATAGTCATGAAATATTTTTGAGGAAGGTTCATGAAAATAAGGCTTTATAAAACCGTAAAAATCCATTCGTGCCGTATAAGTTAAAAAAAACATTCTTCGTACATTTGTCGGAAAAGTCAAAAAGTACCTCGTACGAAAAAAAACGATAAAAGATTCCTTTCATATTCTTTACTAAAAAACTCACCGAAGGGTAAAATTGGATTTAAACTATTTTAAGTGGATGGAAACAATATTACATATTGAGGGAACATGGATGTGGATGATAAAATACACCCCAGTAAATACTTACGAATAAACAATCTCGGATAAAAATGAGATTGTGATATTTCCCTTACCTTAGGTCCGACTTGCTTTGTAAGTGTCCGAACCTCCTGTATAATGATTTAAATAATGTTATTGACTTATTACAGAATCATATTCATTGTTATGATATCATATATGGTTCACTTATGACATTATATTACCCGTTCTTTTGTAAATTCCATGTTAAAGAAGCGTTTTGGGTAAAATCGTTTCATTTATCGTAGGTGTTTTGACTTGTTGTTCTTGACATCATTATTACTTATATCATGATTTACTTACTTCCAGAATATAAAATATGATTTATATATATCATATATATTCAGTATATATATATATATAATAGATAGATAAATGAAATGAAAAACACCGTTCATGGAGACGGTAGTCCGTACGTACGCATGAACGCTGTTTTCTTTTCCTTATTGTCTTGAATGGAAGTAAGTAGATGACATACATATATATATATATATATATAAATCCAGTAGCTTTATAATGTCATATATTTCATTATTATTTCTTATATATACTTTATAATCATTCTTAAATGGTTAACATGGAGAATGAATCTCATCGCGTCGTGGAGACGGTAGTCCGTACGTACGCACGAGCGATGATATCATTTCTATAAATATTGAATTGAATTGGAGTGGATTATACAATATATCAGAATCAATATGATGTTGTAATAACTATGTATAGTTATTCTTTACACCATTATACCCATCCATGTAAGGTGGTGGTGGAAAATAGATTACACCACGGCGTGGAGACGGTATTCCGTACGTACGCACGCGCGGTGATTTCTTTTTCCGTAGGATGGATAGATGGTGAAATAGGGTTGTTTCATACTTATAATAACATATCAGTATATGAGTGATACTGATGTTATTACTTCATAATGAAACAACCTAATAAGAAGAAGTGGAAGAAGAAAGAAATTGAAAAGATCGGTAATGGATATTACCTCTTCTTTGGAACGCCTCTTTGAATCCTCCACTTAGGGAACTAAAATTGGTCTTTGAAGAAGACCAGGACCTCTAGGATTATTCTAGGGAATTGGAGAAGGGATTTTGACAGGGTTTGGCCGAGCTTGAGTGCTCAATTTGGTGTGAGGAGGAGGGGGAGGAGGTGCCCTTTTATAAGGGAGGAGAGGGGCACCTTAGGAATATCTCAAAATATTATTTTATATTAAAGTCAAAATCGGTTTATAATGGCTCAAAAGGGTCTTATTTCGAAGATAAGGTGGGGATGGGTCGAAATCCTATAAACCAATAAGATTTAGACAAGTTTAGGGTATTATTTTAACCTTATCAATTAGATTTAACTCTAAGTTAAATAATTTAACTTTTACCGTGTCTTTTTGTTTTCTTTAACTATATGGTTAATACACTTACTATAACATGCCAAACGAACCCCAAATTGTTTATTATTAATATATATATCCTTATCTAAGTCATTTGGCCGAACCTTAGATTTTTAGGAATAAAATAACAATTAATAATATAATATTTGATTTAAAAACTATTTTGTGTCAATTTTGACACTATTTGATATATGATTTTTGTGAAAGTCATAACAGAATTATATGTTCGAACCAAGTTTATTAAATCAACCCTAATATATCATAGTAACCTAGAAAATTAGTGGAATTCATAAAAAGTCTTAAATTATATTTAGTTTGGTGTTTATAACATCAATTATGTCAATATTTCATTAATAAGATAATTACTGCATCATCTTTGTGTCATAAATAAATTAACTTATATGATGTCTAAAAATTACAAATAAAATACCATTATGTGGGAAATCTTTTTATATTTCTAATGAATATTTACAATCGAATTTATCTTATGTATAACCCTATATTAAAAATGTTTTAGTAAATAAACATTGATTTTAACTCTTTTAACTCTTCTTTGAATTAAATAATAATAAATGTCCTAATCTAATCCAAGTGGGCCTAAATGATAATATTTTACACTTAAGGTTGTTTTTGGTCGAGATACACTTGTCCAATAGAATCAGGACATGTATTAATATTATTCTTACCCTTAATTACCCTATTTACTTTTAACCGTGGTAAATAAAAGTAAAAAGTTACTATTCACCAAAAATTATTTTCATCTCATTGAACCACATTTTACTTACTGACATCAACCGTGTCTCTCGGATTTTTGAAATTCCATTCACCGAAGCGGTAAAATTAAGTTTTATGAAAAATTTAGTTTTTTAACTACCACTTAGTAGTTTCACTATTCATCAAAAATTGATGTTTTTCAGAACAATGCCAAAATTTCATCCTAAGCTATATTTCATATTCCGAATTCAAAAATGAAGTCTATTTTACCAAATTCATAACATAAAAGTTGCATTAATTAATTTTATAATAAAATCCTGCTGTTAAAACAAATAGCGTGTTTTTAAGAAACAATATCTATCAAAAGATTAACACTTGTTTATGTCTAGTTTAAATGTGAAATTACATCCAATGACCAACATTGTATTAAATTGTAAAAATATATTCTAAATATACTTTAAAACCACTCAAATTAATGATTTATCACTATTAATTATTTCGATTAAAAAAGTTGTTTTTAATTATAATTTAGTAATTTTAACTATTCATCAGAATATGAAAGTTATCCGAAAAGTACCAATATTTCACCTTAGGCTAAATTCGATACTCCGAATCCAAAAATGAAGTCCATTTTGAGAGCTAAAATTTCTAAAATTTAAAAAGTGGGTATTACTATTCATAACGGCTAGTTTTAATAATATTTTAATAGCATATCATTGTTTCGTGAAACTCAGTATTACGTACTACACACGCTATCGAGGAAGGTTGCGATTGCGTGTAATGCAAGGAAAGTCAAGGATGTGTGTTGTGCAAGCTTCTTTTGGTGTAGCGTACAACACAAGACATTAGTGAAATAAAAAGAATATTTTTCATAAAATCTCGGGCTGTTACATTCTACCCCCCTTAAAATGAATTTCGCCCTCGAAATTCGTCGGGGTTATAAATGGTTTTCTATTCGAAAGTTTCTTGAATAGAAACCCACATCGTAAAAAGGAATACAAAAACTTCGCTTTAAAAAACTAAAGTATGAAATGTAACGATTACCCAAATAAACTAATCGCTGGGTTTCCACATAGGTAAAAATATGGATATGGAAGAAAAATCTAACCATCATGTTCTGATGGAGAGTGGTAGAGAACATGGCTTTGGAAAAGCCAAAAATCACAAATCCATAAATTTGTGACGATCTAAGGTACCATCTGATTAATCAGATATAAGAGCACTAGGACAACATTTTTGGTTTTCAAGATCGTTTCCCTAAAGTTGAAGAATTTGAATTAGAATAAATACTTACTTTATTTTGGTACAATCTCACTGTTGTTCGTTCCTTGAACAATTTCCACTTCATCTCTTAAATAAATGAAGTTGAATTTTTTATTCGTGAAGTGTTAGCAGATTATGTGATAGAATGACGGGTCATTCCATCTGTCTCAAACAAAAGGTTAAAAATTATATACATAAGTCGGTCTATAGTGAGATTAATCATATATGGTTCCTAAAATGGACTTATACTTCATATATCATACTGCTTAATATAATAAAACTAGTTTCTACTAAACAGGGACTTCCTGTAGGCCAGTGGTAGGCGATAAAGGCCAGTCGCACTTCGGTTGTGGGTTCGATTCCCACAGCCTTGTCCGAAGCGATGGGCTGTCGCCTGTCCTGCAGGTTGTCCTTTTTCTAAAACTACATTACTATAACATCACATAAATAATATCAAAAAAATTCTATACTTAATACTAACTTATGGTTAACATAATCCATTACAATCTTTAGGCTTATCTAAAATACTTCGGTCCAAGATCATAGTATAAAGAAAATGATTACTTGAAATGTTGTCAACCAAGCATGTGAATACCATCATTTATGCCCCATATATCTTGTTGGTCACATTCCAATCATGTGAATACCTTAATGATGTATTCTCTTGAAAAAAAATGAATACCCATTAAAACTTAGTGAAAACATGAATGCTGTCAAAAGTTAACTCTTTCCACATACCAAAATCCAAAAATTCTATATACTCAAACCATGATATAACCTTCTCCTTATATCAGTCATGAGCTCATGAATACAATCAAATACCTCATTATCTTATTATTCCTTCATTATGCGCATATCATCTACATTCCAAAAATATCTGAATAACCTTTCATGGATACTGGTAGCATTAATCGCACACTTTCAAAACTCAAGGAAAGACAACAATGTAACAATCCTTAGATGTCTCTTTATTCCATAGTACCATGAGATTCTTTATACAACATTACACTTTGATAAACATGTAATCATTCCACTACATTCTTAAACCATTGACCGAGCTTCAATAATTCTTTCATCTCACATATCATTTGTAGTCTCTTCATCATCATCCACATAAATACTTCCCATACGACCATACTCATTCTCTTCACGAGTCTTTCCATTAGGGCATTGGTTTGCATAATGCCCATACATTCCACATTTAAAACACTTAACCATTTTTGATGTCGTAGCAATACCATTATCCTCATCCATGGTGTTAACTGAACCTTTTCCTTTGCACTTACTTGCTTTGTGTCCTTCTTTTCCACACCCAAAGCATCTTCCAGTTCCCTTGAAACATTCTCCTTGATGCCTTTTCCCACATGATTTACATAGGGGAAATTGAACTTTCTTTCCTCTATGATCATCATGAAACTCCATCTTTCTCTTATTAGCCGAGTCAGGAAACTTACCAAATTTTACTTTATTGATCATATTATGAGATTGCTGATTCGGCATAATAATGATGTTTGGACTTCCAAATACCATTTCATTTGGTTGCTCATAAAGAATATCATTCCATTGTCCATCATATCCTCCATTATCGTGAATCATCTTGTTTCCAGCCATATTCTAAAACCCAAAAAGAATAATGTGAGAGGCAAAATAATGCTAAGGAAAACAACATAGTAAAGGGGGAGTACCCTTAATATCTAACATCTTAGGTTAAATTCTTTGATCGTTAGCGTAATTCTAGTACTATAACCTATACATATACTTAACCTTAGGGACATCCCTAGACATACCTTAGAAATATCTCTAGAGATCTCACTAATGTTTTCGCATCCTAGTTTCCAAAGGTTGACTAAACCTTTCCTCTGATACCAACTGTAGAGACCCGAAGCCTGACTTACATGAACATTACATTACATTTGCGGAATACTTAGTACATAACAAAAACAGACACTAAAGGATCGTAATAGTTTAGTGTCTTTGGAAACTCGAAACGTAATCTTCTAATCGTGGTGAAAGATCTTCAATATCTCCCATAAAGATCATCCCATTTTTTTGTACCTAAAACCTTTCTTTATATCCTGGGGAAAAGAAAACATAAAAGGGTGAGCTCAAATGCTCAGTAAGGGTAAACAAAAGAAATCACATCATATACATAAGCACATAACTATTGGAAATCTTAACCTGCAAAAGAGAACATAATTTCATAACATGGGATAAATCATGGTAGTGAAATGTAATCACAATAATCATAACTTAAAACATGAAACTTTGTGGCATTCACACATAATCATAGAGAATCATTTCTTGTTAGTCAAGACTCATTGCCAAGACCATCTTAGTGGACAAAGTCCCTTTCTGAATCGAGTAACCCTCGTTTCAGTCCTGTTTCACTGAACCGGTATAACCTACCGTTCCAGCCCTGTCCATCTCATGAGATATAAAATCTTTACCCAATGCATTGGAGGGAGATATAGGTCCCACCCATCTCATAATGATACCATTCTTATGTGTGCCACAAAATCATAAATCATACATCATTGCATAACCCATGTAATAAAAATGGGATTCTTAAACAACATGACATCATAAAACCATTCATATAAGATAAAGGAATTCATAAACATAATTCCATCACAACATAGTCAAATAAATGTAAAAATATGGATAGAAACAGAACCCTTTATTATCTTAGATGGAAAATCATTTTGATAAAACACTTGAATTGAATTCTTGAGGAAAATATCCTTTCTTCTTCAAAATCAATTTCTTTTCACAAAACATCATGCAATTTTAAAAGAAAGAGATTTTATTGAAAATAGTCATGAAATATTTTGGAGGAAGGTTCATGAAAATAAGGCTTTATAAAACCGTAAAAATCCATTCGTGCCGTATAAGTTAAAAAAAACATTCTTCGTACTTTTGTCGGAAAAGTCAAAAAGTACCTCGTACGAAAAAAAACGATAAAAGATTCCTTTCATATTCTTTACTAAAAAACTCACCGAAGGGTAAAATTGGATTTAAACTATTTTAAGTGGATGGAAACAATATTACATATTGAGGGAACATGGATGTGGATGATAAAATAAACCCCAGTAAATACTTACGAATAAACAATCTCGGATAAAAATGAGATTGTGATATTTCCCTTACCTTAGGTCCGACTTGCTTTGTAAGTGTCCGAAACTCCTGTATAATGATTTAAATCATTTTATTGACTTATTACAGAATCATATTCATTGTTATGATATCATATATGGTTCACTTATGACATTATATTACCCGTTCTTTTGTAAATTCCATGTTAAAGAAGCGTTTTGGGTAAAATCGTTTCATTTATCGTAGGTGTTTTGACTTGTTGTTCTTGACATCATTATTACTTATATCATGATTTACTTACTTCCAGAATATAAAATATGATTTATATATCATATATATTCAGTATATATATATATATAATAGATAGATAAATGAAATGAAAAACACCGTTCATGGAGACGGTAGTCCGTACGTACGCATGAACGCTGTTTTCTTTTCCTTATTGTCTTGAATGGAAGTAAGTAGATGACATACATATATATATATATATACATAAATCCAGTAGCTTTATAATGTCATATATTTCATTATTATTTCTTATATATACTTTATAATCATTCTTAAATGGTTAACATGGAGAATGAATCTCATCGCGTCGTGGAGACGGTAGTCCGTACGTACGCACAAGCGATGATATCATTTCTATAAATATTGAATTGAATTGGAGTGGATTATACAATATATAAGAATCAATATGATGTTGTAATAACTATGTATAGTTATTATTTACACCATTATACCCATCCATGTAAGGTGGTGGTGGAAAATAGATTACACCACGGCGTGGAGACGGTATTCCGTACGTACGCACGCGCGGTGATTTCTTTTTCCGTAGGATGGATAGATGGTGAAATAGGGTTGTTTCATACTTATAATAACATATCAGTATATGAGTGATACTGATGTTATTACTTCATAATGAAACAACCTATGAAGAAGAAGTGGAAGAAGAAAGAAATTGAAAAGATCGGTAATGGATATTACCTCTTCTTTGGAACGCCTCTTTGAATCCTCCACTTAGGGAACTAAGATTGGTCTTTGAAGAAGACCAGGACCTCTAGGATTATTCTAGGTAATTGGAGAAGGGATTTTGACAGGGGTTGGATGAGATTGAGTGCTCAATTTGGTGTGAGGATGAGGGGGAGGAGGTTCCCTTTTATAAGGGAGGAGAGGGGCACCTTAGGAATATCTCAAAATTTTATTTTATATTAAAGTCAAAATCGGTTTATAATGGCTCCAAAGGGTCTTATTTAGAAGATAAGGTGGGGATGGGTCGAAATCCTATAAACCAATAAGATTTAGACAAGTTTAGGGTATTATTTTAACCTTATCAATTAGATTTTACTCTAAGTTAAATAATTTAACTTTTACCGTGTCTTTTTGTTTTCTTTCACTATATGGTTAATACACTTACTATAACATGCCAAACGAACCCCAAATTGTTTATTATTAATATATATATCCTTATCTAAGTCATTTGGCCGAACCTTAGATTTTTAGGAATAAAATAACAATTAATAACATAATATTTGATTTAAAAACTATTTTGTGTCAATTTTGACACTATTTGATATATGATTTTTGTGAAAGTCATAACAGAATTATATGTTCGAACCAAGTTTATTAAATCAACACTAATATATCATAGTAACCTATAAAATTAGTGGAAATCATAAAAAGTCTTAAATTATATTTAGTTTGGTGTTTATAACATCAATTATGTCAATATTTCATTAATAAGATAATTACTGCATCATCTTTGTGTCATAAATAAATTAACTTATTTGATGTCTACAAATTACAAATAAAATACCATTATGTGGGAAATCTTTTTAGATTTCTAATGAATATTTACAATCGAATTTATCTTATGTATAACCCTATATTAAAAATGTTTTAGTAAATAAACTTTGATTTTAACTCTTTTACCTCTTCTTTGAATTAAATAATAATAAATGTCCTAATCTAATCCAAGTGGGCCTAAATGATAATATTTTACACTTAAGGTTGTTTTTGGTCGAGATACACTTGTCCAATAGAATTAGGACATGTATTAATATTATTCTTACCCTTAATTACCCTATTTACTTTTAACCGTGGTAAATAAAAGTAAAAAGTTACTATTCACCAAAAATTATTTTCATCTCATTGAACCATATTTTACTTACTGACATCAACCGTGTCTCTCAGATTTTTGAAATTCCATTCACAGAAGCGGTAAAATTAAGTTTTATGAAAAATTCAGTTTTTTAACTACCACTTAGTAGTTTCACTATTCATCAAAAATTGATGTTTTTCAGAACAATGCCAAAATTTCATCCTAAGCTATATTTCATATTCCGAATTCAAAAATGAAGTCTATTTTACCAAATTCATAACATAAAAGTTGCATTAATTAATTTTATAATTAAATCCCGCTGTTAAAACAAATAGCGTGTTTTTAAGAAACAATATCTATCAAAAGATTAACACTTGTTTATGTCTAGTTTAAATGTGAAATTACATCCAATGACCAACATTGTATTAAATTGTAAAAATATATTCTAAATATACATTAAAACCACTCAAATTAATGATTTATCACTACTAATTATTTCGAATAAAAAAGTTGTTTTTAATTATAATTTAGTAATTTTAACTATTCATCAGAATATGAAAGTTATCCGAAAAGTACCAAAATTTCACCTTAGGCTAAATTCGATACTCCGAATCCAAAAATGAAGTCCATTTTGAGAGCTAAAATTTCTAAAATTTAAAAAGTGGTTATTACTATTCATAATGGCTAGTTTTAATAATATTTTAATAGCATATCATTGTTTCGTGAAACTCAGTATTACGTACTACACACGCTATCGAGGAAGGTTGCGATTGCGTGTAATGCAAGGCAAGTCAAGGATGTGTGTTGTGCAAGCTTCTTTTGGTGTAGCGTACAACACAAGACATTAGTGAAATAAAAAGAATATTTTTCATAAAATCTCGGGCTGTTACATTCTATGACTTCTGGATAATATATTCCTCTATCTACATCCACTATTATGTAAAATCAATTTCATAAAAACGGTCACTCTATAACATACTATCATTTAATTCCATCACCTTTTGACATAGTGAATCCCATTGAATCAAGAAAATATATTCAAGATAGAAATATTACATGAGCCATTTTTGAGAAAACACTATATCCTCTCAGGGAACCTCCCATCACTCTAATAACAATTGTTGTGAATCCCACCTGAATTATATGCCATAGAAATTTTCCACTAGAAGAACTAACTGGAAGAAAAATGACATAGAATGTTTTCTCTCTAAGAATCAATGTACTGTTACTGGGAAAAGAGAAACCTTCACCCTAATCATCACATTTAATTTCACTTACTCAATCTAGTTTACTCTAATTACCACAAATATTCTACTATATTTTAAAAAATTTATAAAATCATGAAACGAGAAATATAATTTTTTTGATGGATTTAAATTTCAACCTAATTCTATGGGGATATACATAAAACTATTTCTTTATATCATAAGTATTATGTTAAAATCTATTATGACTAAGAATCTATGTATATTACTAACTCTTATTATTTTTTACCCAACAAAAAAGTGGTCCCACCCAAAAATATCTGTGGTTACACCCATTAATCATATTGAACCAAATCCGTAAAATTTGTGACATCCATACACTAAAAATCACAAATACCAACTACCTATTTATTTTTTGGTTTTGCAACCTATCATAGTTTAAAAAATACTATTCTTTGAACCTTATACATTTTCTATAAAAAACGAGACAAGAAAAATAAAAACGAAGAAACTTTATTATTTTGATAAAAAAACTCCAAATAATGTTCTGGTAAACTTACCAAAAGCTGGGAAACCATTTAAAAATTTTAATTTACAATCAACAAGTTTCATGATCATTTGTCTCACTGACATAGTTTTTATAGTTCTGAAGAGTCCTCTAGAGTTCATACTTTCATAGAACATACTTCATCACTTAAAATTAATTCTCATAAACCCAATTAAAAAAAAAGAAACTTTTGTTATTCAAATTAATTTGGAGATAAGAATGAGGAAATAAATAATCAAGGAAATGAAAATGAAAAATCAAATAGAGGGAATAGTATTCAACCACTTATATGCCCAAAATGTGGGAGGAAACATCCAAGAAATTTATTTAATGGATAAGGTAAGTTATTTACAAGTGGTAATGAAATTCAATAAGATAGAAAACTCTAAATATATATTAAGAGGCTTATTAAAAAATACATGAGAAGAAGGTCCATATAACACCCTGAGATATTAAAATAAGTATATTATGTTTGATGGGGTATATGACACACAATACCGATCTTAGAAAACCATGAAAAATTATAATGACAAGTAAAACCTAGCCTTTTAATTGGTAGGTATCATCTGGGATAACCAAAATTTTAATTATATATAAAAGTTTTAATAAATACCAATGTAGTTATTAATTCTTAAGAAATAAACATTCAATTTTTATTAGTGTTATATTATGATTTAAAAACACAATTATTTTAATAAAGTTTTGTTTATTTATTTTAAGAAAATATTATATTTGATTTTCATTCACAATTTTGAATTTATTTTAAAAAATAATCTTTATTTTAACTCATCATATCAAAATTATCTTAGGGTGGATTTTAGTGAATTTTTTAAAAGATATTTTTTTTATGAATAGTAAAAAATACATATTTTTATAAAAAACAATAATATTTGCTATTCTTTAATCATTATTTATTATTGACCTTTATTTCATTCTTCTTATGAAAAACTAAAAAATGTTCATGTGTACATATGGTCTACTATCTCCTTGAACAATGTAATTTTTTTTCTATTTATTTCTTTTATTGAATGAAAATAAATATATATATAATGAGTATGTTTAATTTTTATATCATTATTAAAATTATGAATATTATGTAATCATGATCCATGCACAAGGACTTGAAATACCAAACTGAAATTCTCATGAAGAACAAAATAGTTCAGGTCTATAAACAATGATTTTAATAAAAAATTATTAATAAAAGGGTATTGTAATGTTATAAGGGGATAATATTAGATATTAGAAGTATTTCCATGAATATGGTATAGAATTATAATAAATATAAATTTATAATAATTGATTCTAGAGTTCCTTTGAACCAATTCAAACTTATGTTAATGGTTTATCATCTCAAATTATTTTTTTGGGACATATGTTATTTTATGCGCATATATTATTTTATAAAGTGTATAAAAAAACCATTGACATGTTATATAATAAATCTAAATACTTTAATAATATTTAATATTTAATTTTAATTTATTCTTTTATAGACATTTAGATTCAAAAGTAACCAAAGTGATAAGGGTTTTATGTTACAATCTCATTATTTACATGGGTTATTTATGATTAAGTTTCCAATGATGAAATATTAAGTTATAAATATCATAGAAATAATTCATTTTATTATCCTCATGTTATTTATATAAATTAAATGTTTTTATTATATCTTTCTGACTTTATATACTCAATATACTGAAGAGTTTTAAGGTAAAAAATGACATTATTTCCCATTTCTTCCAAAACTCTTATCTCATCCTTTATGTTCTAAAAAACTATTTTAAATATTTTTTATAATATTAAAAAAATATTTTTAATGTCATTTTTTTCTCATTATGTATTGTTTATGAAATATATTATAATTATTTTTCTTGTCATTTTATATATAAAGAACTTTTTCTACTTTTTTGAAATATATGATAGGAATGTTTTATTTTATCTTATAAAACATAAATGAAATTCCCCACCATCATGACCACTCGAGGAATTAAATAATACTTTTAAATGTTTAAAGTTTTATTTAAAATAATTTTTTAAGAAAATATTTTATACATTTTCAAATTTTAAAGAAATGATTTCTAAGTGAAAATGTTATTTTCCTTGAGAAATATCCCAAGTTTAATTTAAAGGAATTTTCTTCTAAGATGACATCCTTTGATGTTATATAAGGTTTATTTGAGATTTTATCAAATTATACAATATATATTTACTCTATATGTAATTTGTGAATATTATGAATTTTTTTATTAAACCTATTGCTTTACCATGGGTTATACTATGATAAATTGACGAAATATTTATAAAAAAAATACATTTTATGAGATATGAAATGTTGAAATGTTTATGAATCAAAATTAATTTTCATGGGATATGATACAATAAATATTTTATGATCTTTTGAAACACATATGTGGGTTTTTAATTATGTGATGGGTGGGTAAATAAATATATATCCCACCAATACATTGGGTAAATTTGATATTTTGTAAGATAAATTAGGCTAGAATGGGATGTGAAACCAATTATGTAGGGGGATCTATCCATATTGATTATATTGGGAGTGAATCATTACTATTATGATGGTTTGGAGAGTAAATATAATCTAATATGATAGTGTAGGCAGTGAGACATGACTACTGAGGAGACAATATTCTATTCTTATGTGTATGCCACAATTATATGTCTTTTGTCCATGTTATTATCTCCCAACTCATGATAATTTTTTATTTTGTTATTGATGGCTTCTAAATTATGATGATTTATTTCCTTACTCAATATAATTATGTACGATGTAAAGGGCATGGTTTTCAAAAAATATTCTTATATTCCAATGTTATGATTACTTGATTATTTATATCTCCCTTGTTTAACTTACTAAGCATCTGAGCTCAAACTTTATTATGTTTTCTTTTCCCCTAGATATGAATAAAATTTTTAATCATTATTTGTATAATTGTGGTTATATTTATGAATTACTATATGTAAGTCGATGTATATATTTTATAAACTAGTTTTTTATTCATCTAAAATTCCAAATAAACTAATCAATAATTGTTATGAAATTGATAATAATGATATTTATTGAATATTCATAAAAAAATATGTTATGTTCATTTATAAAATTTCTGATTCACTATAATTTGTATTAGATAATTTCTAAGTTATCCCTTTTAAACTAGGAAGATAAGACATTAGTACAGACCCTAAAGTGAAATAAATATACAGGTTAACATCCTACAGTTTTGGTAAGGATCGTAGATGGCCTTATTTAAACCCACAGTGTAATATATTAAAAAATAATGTGTATTGATTTATATATAAAAAAATTATTTTCTTGTTTATGTGGTTTTTAACTATGATTATTATTTTCACACATTTATCTATAGTGTTAGTTGATGGCCGGAACCTGAAAGTATCATGTGAATAAATAATGTGATGGTATTTGAAATTATTGTCCTCTTATGGAACCAAATGAAATGGGATCTTGAATGAAAAACCTTGTTCTTATTTTAAATATGACACCCATTATATAATTTACAACCTATATATAATTTAGTTTTTGACACCCTTAATAAGATAAAGATGGAGTTTCATAAAGACCATAGAGGGAAAAAAATAATTATCTACTTACATGTCGAAAATATGGGAATAAGTCCTAATGGGAATGTATTAATTGAATGGAAAGATTTTTTATATGCGTAAATAAAGGGCATTGAGAATGTAATTTTTGAAAAAATATTGGTTTGAAAGGAGGAAAATGGATTCCTTCCAAAGGTACTATTTATTATTCAATGTCTTATATTTGGGGAATATGAGCATTATCCAAGACAATTCCCAAATAAAAGTGTAAAATCACTGATCAAGTAAGGATATATTATATGACAATATTTTAAGGAAATATATTGATGTTTTTGTAATGGCCCAGGTTTTTGGGGGTCCATTACTTTGTAAAAAATCTGGTGTTGGGTGTTCTGGGTAGTCTGGGAAAGTTATCGAAGCTTCTCGATAATGGTAGCTCGGCTGTAGCCTATCAGTAGCTCTTGACTACTAGTTATTGCAGCCTACCGGTATCTCTCAATGACCGGTCACTGTAGCCTACCGGTAACTGTCAGCCACTGGTAGCTCTTGCCTACCCCCACGAGTTTGCCAGTGGCGCCTCCTTTTTGCGCAAATTGGGTTTTAAACACTATTTTTACCCCTTTAAGCCTATTTTATCCCATTAACATCAATTAATGGCATTTTATTAAGTGAGATATCTAGTGTGCGTCAGACTAAACCGCCCCTAAAGGAGAGGACCCCTTTAATGACGTGTGGGGCGTCATGGTCAACCCACAACCCCGCTCCTTACACGGTTTCGCGTTCTTATCCCAACCTATATAAACTAAAGGGTTATCCCTGGGTTTCTTTTTCTCTATCACCCTCCCATGGATTCGTCTTCTCGTCCTTGAGTTGCCGAGGCCCCACCCCTGAAAATCATGCATCTTCTTTTCCTGGCATGTGAAGAGAAACTTTGATCGTTGATCAATCAAGTAGGGGTGTCACCTTCGTCTCTCCTTTATGTGTATCTTGTGGGGTGGGAATGCTTTTGATTCTGTAGAATTGGATGAACAAAACTTTAATGAAGATAATAAACAAATTCTAATGAATGAAGTGGGAGGGGGTGTAATCGATGATGCTGTTTTGTTTTTAAGATCTTCCATGAATAATGATTTCTGAATTGTGAGGGCATACGCCTACTGAAAATCATGTCCATTGGTGGTATTTATTTGTGAACTAATGAACCCTTACCTCTGGTGATGTTTAAATGGATTGTATTGTGGTTGTGAACCCCTACTGTGTAAAGTAATTTGGTTAATTACGTACATCCGTCTATAAAAATTGAAAGCACCAGGATCAATCCTTTTTGTGATAACCCCGGTTAAAGCATAGAAAAGTTGAAATCATGGAGTGTGTTAAATCTTTTAAATATGAAAATACCAGCTTGGTCTTGCCTTGTGTTGGTGGTGGTGGTTGGTTTGTTTTTCCTTTATGGTCCGATTGCTGGGTGATGTGGGTGGGGATGGGATCCCCTGTTGTTATGCTTCTAGTGGTTGTGAATTTAAGGCCAAATGGATTACCTTGATTTTATCACAAATTGGGGTGGAATCCTCTATTGTTGAGGAACCATTGGCTCTTGGATTTTGGGAACATGGGGTAGTATCTTGGGTTTTTTTCATGGTTCTAGTACTTTGAGGGATCTCTCTCTTATCACTTTTGTTGTTGTGGATTTACAAAAGAAATGAGTGTGAATTTTTAAATTAATGTTGGTCGTGATCTTTCGTTAGCGTGTTCTTATTATTTCTAGTTGCCCATGTAGGTGCAGAAACTTATTTTAAAATTATTACTGAACTTGAAAACAAGTATGGGACAAATGGGTTTTGGCGTGGTGTGAGTTGTGACTTGGACATGGGTGTTGTTTGTGTTATTTAGGTTGGCTGAAGAAAAACCTATATTGGGTGAGTGCTTTTTACCTATACATATACTTGTTGTTTTGTGTTTCTTATTCACACCCCACCCAAGTTGAGCACTTAGTGATAAACACCCCCATTTCATGGGGGAGGGTGTTTTTCCCAACACTTCTATTACTGTCCAGTTATTAGCACCTTTCTGCTCCCTTTCCCGGATTTCCCAAGTATCTTTGGGTAGGCTGTGATGGCATGAAGTCCATTATTATCCCAACAATCATCGGCAGGGTGGTGTAGTGGTTGGCCTAGGTGTGTGTGGGCAGGTGGATTCCCAAGTGTCCTTGGGATGAGGCCCAGGTGTCTTTGGGCATGGCAGTGGATCTTCTAGCCTAGGTGTCTTCGGGCACGGCGGTGTTTGTTATGGCCTTGGTGTTTTCAGGCGTGGTTATGTGAAACAGTTATGGCCCAGGTGTTTATGGGTGGTCGTGGCCCAGGTGTTTGCGAGTGTTGTTTGGCAGTGGGACTGCATGAGGATATGTCCCAGGTGTGTGCAGGCGGGGTGTGGTAGTGGGACTGTGGTGAGATTGGCAGGATTGGTCTGATGCGTAGGATGTCTTCAATAACCAGTGGGAATGTGGCACGGGGTACCCAAACAACGATGTGGTTTATTTATACATTACTAGCTTGTGTTATTTAGTAAGTGTGGCCAGTGAGTGGGATGGATGAACTCCTTGATAGTGTTGGTTTTCTGCTTCTCACGAGACTTTAGTACGTCTCCCCACTTGCGAACAAGAGTCTTTGGTTTTCCCTTCTGAGTATACCTGTATGCTCACCCTACGTATATAAAACTGCTTTCAGGTTTCCAGGAGGACATTGGGGACTGCACGAGACCATACTAGCATGGACCTTTTGGACTGTTGCTGTTTTTGATTTTCTTTTCTTGGTATTCTTTTTACCTTTGGGGTTTTTCGACTTGTATCAATACCCTTGAATATGGGAATGGTTTATCTTTAGTCGTTTTTGCACTTTCAGTTTGGTGTTGTGGGATTTACTATCTTATCTCCCGATCCTATTAAAAGAAAAAGGGTAATGCCTTCCATTTAGTGTGTGATCTTATACCCTTGGTGCTGGTCGCCACTCCGGGACCTATTGAAGGTGGTTTTCGGGGGTCATTATCTCCCATTCAACATAAAGAAGGAAGGGCCTAGAAATCTGCTGACCTTTCCCTCCTTTTGGTCAAGGCGGGTCATGAAATAATGGTATCAGAGCCAGATGTTGGGGTTGAGAGATAGGATGGAGTCTGGAGTTAGGCACAGTGAGGATTGCATGGGATGGTAGGGCAATGGTGTTGGGTGACCTTGGTACATGAATTAGGCCAGGGAAGACCAGCCAGGACATGGGATTTTAGGGCCCTCGTGATCCGATGCAAGGACTCCGGACCTACTAAACGACTAAGTGAGGCCACACTGATTGTGGGGTGGAGACCCTAGGAAAGGTACATGCACCATAATGACTTGTGTTCTCGTGTTTAATGGGTGTTTTGGGAACTTGAAATAAATAATAAGTTTAAGAAGTTTTATGAATAATATTTTTCACTTGTTGGTCTTAGGAATTCCTTTTTTACCTTGCAGCAATGGCACCCGGGAGATGACCAGGAGTTGTACGAGTGATCAAGGCCCAGGAGGTCGACCTAGCTGATCGACAGAGGGCTGACCAAGATGAGGAAGACAATCAGGGGCAGAGGACGCTTCGGGCCTTCCAGAAACAGACCCTCGAGAAGTATGAGGGCAACACCTCTGACATGAAGATAGAGAGTTGGTTAGAGGAGCTGGTGATAGCCTTCAGCTTGATCCGGTCTCCGACCGAGTACTTGGTTCCTCTAGACTTCAGCCAGATGCGGGGAGTAGCGTGTCAGTGGTGGACGCTCTACCTGGGGGAGAGGAGAGAGGTTGAGGTGGCATGGGATGACTTCGAAAGGGAGTTCTGGGCCGAATTCCTCTCTTCTACGATGAAGGCAGAGAAGAGCCAAGAGCTACTCTCCCTCCAGCAGGGGAGTATGTCGGTAAGGGATCTGGGGATCATGTTCAAGGATCTCCTCCACATTGCTCTGGACCTCTTTTCAGATGAGGATTCTCGAGTGAGACATTTAGAGGAGGTGCTCCGACCCTCCCTCCAGTACGCTATTACTCCCTTCACCTTGCCGACATACATGGAGGTTCAGAAGAATGCAGAGGTGGTGGAGAGGATGCACATGCTGGGCGGTGTGTCACGAGAGGGAATTCAGCTAGGCCCGTCAAAGGGAAAGGCCATCATCACCAAACCTCCAGCATCGGGACCCTCTAGGTTCCGACCAGCAGGAAGCAAGCCGCAACAGTTCCAGTTCTGGTCCCTTGGTCCTCGCCCTTTTCCTTCAGGCCCAGGACCAAGGTGCTTCAACTGTGGAAGCCATGGACATATTCGGAATCAGTGCCCGGACTGAGTGTAGTACGACAGTGGTAGACATGCCCAACACCCGCCTCAGCAGCAGCTTCCAGCTAGGCCCTTTCAGCAGCAGCAGCAAGGGCAGCGAGCTCCCGCTCCTCTGAGGGCAGACATTGCACAGGGAGGCTGACATTAGGGTACCCCTTAGGGACCTTGACCAGGGAATGTTTGAGGAGGCGGCCGATAGCTGAGGGGCAGAGGAGCTGGATGTGGACAATTTCACACCGCGGAGGCAACAGTTCCACTAGAACCGGAGGTTGTTCGAGGTACAATCAGTTTGTTCAGTACCCTTGCTTACGCCTTGTTCGATAATGGAGATTCACACTCCTTTGTTGCACCCGGTATAGCCCGTTCTCTGGGTCTTGGTGCTGAGAGACTTCTAGTGCCCCTGGTGTTGATCACACTAGTCGGAGGCCAGACTAGCTTGTTATATGTTTGCCAAGGATGCAGACTGATGATAGGGCCACATCAGTCTATTAGGTATCTACTACTCTTACAGATACAACCATACGATGTCATCCTGGGCATCGACTGGCTATTTTCTGTGTGTGCCATCCTCGACTGCTTCTGAAGATGAGTTGTGTTCTCAGACATGGGTGGCTGACATGTTACTTTTACAGGCGAGTGGAGTGGTCAGAAGGGCAGCTGGCGAGAGGAACCCCTCCTCTCCTTGATAGCCGAGCTCTTAGAAGAGTTAGTGGATGCTGAGATTTTGGAAGTACCAGGGACCTTCAGTGAGTTTATGGACATCTTCCATGAGGAGGTGAAGAAGCTACCCCCTCGACATGATATCGAGTTTGGGATAGATTTGCAGCCTGGTGCTTTCCCGATTTTAATGGATCCCTACCGGATGGTACCTTCGGAGCTACAAGAGTTGCGGATTCAGATTGACAATCTGATGAAGAGGGGTTATGTTCGACCAAGTTTGTCATCGTGGGGTGCTCCAGTCTTGTTCGCCAAGAAGGCGGATGGTGGCCTCTGGTTGTTCATATACTAGAAGAGGCTGAATCAAGTAACGGTCAAGAATCGCTACCCTCTTCCAAGGATAGACGATCTCTTTGACTAGTTGAAAGGTGAGGGATGGTTCTTGAAGATCGACCTGTGGTCTGGGTATCACCAGTTGATGGTAATGGAGGGTGACATCTTGAAGATGGCCTTCAGTTGCATATATGGGAACTTAATGTTTGTGGTTATTCCCTTCAGTGTTATGAATGATCCAGCTGTGTTCATGGGGCTTATGAACTCCGTCTTCCGGGAATATCTGGATCAGTTCGTAGACGTGTTCATTGACGACATCCTAATCTATTCAAGATCAGAGTAGGACCACATGAAGCACCTGAGGACGGTTTTGGAGGTTCTCCAACATCACTAGCTCTATGGGAAGTTGTTAAAATGCACGTTCTGGATGCGAGAGGTGTACTTCCTTGGGAACGTAGTGTCCGAGCAAGGGGTAGCGGTGGACCCATCAACGTTTGACGTGGTTGTTTCTTGGGAAGCACCCAAGAACGTGGCATAGGTTCATAGTTTCCTCAGGTTGGCAGGTTACTACAGGAGGTTCGTACCCAAAATCTCTCGAGTTTTGGCGCCTTTGATAGCCTTGACCAAGAAAGACCATGTTATAGTGTGGAGTTAACAATGCGAGGCATCCTTTAGCTATCTGAAGGAGAAGTTGGTTTGTTCCCCAGTGCTGAGATTACCAGAAGGAGGGGCGGCATATGAGGTGTTCTGTAATGCTTCAGGGAAAGGCCTCAGATGTATGTTGATGCAGCGACAAGGGGTGATCTCTTATGAGTCTAGATAGCTACACCATCATGAATGTAATTATGGCACCCATGACCTGGAACTTACAATGGTCATTTTCTCACTAAAGTTATGGCGGCATTACCTCATCAGAGAACGCTTTGTGGTCTTCACAGACCACAAAAGCTTGAGGTATGTCTTCAACCAGTGGGACCTAAACTTACAATAACGAATATAGATGGAGTTCCTCCAGGATTATGATTTCAAGATTTCTGACACCTCAGGGAAAGGAAACGTGGTGGCTGAAGCATTGAGTAAGAAGTCACAGAGGGATGTGGTCCGAGAGTCGGCAAACACTTGGAGGTTTGTGGAGGAGTTGGCTGCCCTTCACCTGGATGTGAGGATGGATATTGGTAGTGGTTGATTGTATTAGATGACAGTACAATCTTCTCTATTACATCAAGTGGAGGAGTCTCAGTGGGGAGACTCAGAGTGTGAAGTGATGCGTGACTGAGTTGACCATGGAAATGCTCCGAAAGGGTGGACGGAAGATGGTCAGAACCATATTCATTTTCGAGGAATAATGTTTGTTCCAGAGGCGATGCGTGGAAAGGTTCTCAGTGAGTTCTACAACTCACCCCTAGCAGTGCACCTGGGAGTTTCCAAGATATACCAGGGTCTGAAGAGATAGTTCTGGTGGCCCAGAGTAATGTGAGAAGTGGCAGAGTTTTTGGCCAATTGCCTAGTGTGTCAGCAAGTGAAGGCTAAACACTGTGTTCAAGGTGTCTTGGTGTAGTCTCTGGATGTCCTCTAGTGGAAGTGGGAGGACATCTTAATGTATTTCTTCATGGTAATACCCAAGGTTCAAGGGGGATACGATGCCATTTGGGTAGAAGTGGACCGGTTGACAAAATCAGCTCACTTTCTGGAAATTAATGAGTCGAGTGCAATGGATGCTTTGGCATCAAGGTACGTGGATGAGGTGGTGTGGTTGCATGGTGTTCTGCGGTCCATAATCTCGGATAGGGATGCACGGTTTACCTCACGAGTTTGGGGAGGATGGAAGCATACTTTTGGCACCCAACTACGTATTATCACTTCTTTCCATCCCCAGATAGATGGACAGACAGAGCGCACCATCCAGACCTTGGAGGCTATGCTGTGGGCATGTGTTCTGGACTAAGGAGGATCATGGGTGTGACACTTTCCTCTGGTAGACTTTTCCTAAAATAATAGCCATCACTCTACCATTGGTATGACCCCATTTGAATCCATGAATGAGAGACTATGCAGCTCACCTGTGTGTTGGACCGAAGTCGGAGAGGTGGGAATCCTTGGCCCATAAGTGGTGCATAGCATGACAGAAATGGTTCAGCTTATACAGGAAAGGATGAAGGTGGCCCAGGACCGACAAAAGTTGTATGCAGACACCAGGAGAAGGCCCTTGGAGTTTGAGGTTGGAGACCACATGTTCTTGAAGGTCTCCCCTCGGCATGGACAACAGAGGTTTGGAAAGGGGAGTAAGATTTCTACCAGGTTAATCGGACCCTTCGAAGTGTTGCGATGGGTCTACGAAGTGTCTTATAAGATATCGTTACCACTGCTGCTACTAAGGATACATGATGTCTTCCTTGTGTCCCACCTTCGTCGGTATCTACATGACGATTCACAAGTCCTCGGATGGGGAGAGTTGGACGTCGAGGACGATGTGAACTTTGTGGAAAGACCAGTGATGATCAAGGATCTTGAGGAGAAGGTGCTTCCTGGGTGAACCATTCCCTTGGTTCATCTGTTATGGAGACATGGTGGGTGTGAGGAGAGTACGTGGGAGAGGGAAGCGCAGATGCGTGCCCAGTACCCAGAGTTGTTTTGAGTTTTGTGATGTTCTGTTTATACTTGTTGTAGTGGAGCGTTTTACCTTATTGGCTATGAAATATGTGGGTTTTCATTCCACTCTGAATGTGTGTGAAAAGTCCTATCTATTGGGAGGGGAGGATCAGACCCCTAATAAAGACACATTAAGGTGGATGTGATTAAACTCATGCGGGTGAGTCAGTGCCACCCAAAGCGGATAGTATCTTGACATGGGGGAAGAGACTCCCCAACCCACACGACTGGGCAGTTTGAAATGGTATGTTGCTTGGTTCTTAAGAGGAAGGTGTTTTTAGTTAACAATGGGGTTCGATCCTGACTGGTATCTTTCGAGGTGGTTCTTAGAACCCTCTCTTTCCTTCTGGTTATTTTGATTCATGCGGGTTGTTTTGATTCTCAGGGGCAAGAATAGTTTGAGAGGTATCTGATGTAATTGTCCGTGTTATTGGGGGTCCATTACTTTGTAAAAAAATCTGGCATTTGGTGTTCTGGGTAGTCTAGGAAAGTTATTGAGGCTTCTCTGTAATGGTAGCTCGGTCTACCGATAGCTTAGTATACCGGTAGTCGTAGCCTACCCGTAGCTTGACCTACCGGTAGCTCGGTCTACCGGTAGCTCGGTCTACCAGTTGCTGCAACCTACCGGTAGCTCGGTTACCAATCTATGTCAGCCACCAGTAGCCCTTGATTACTGGTCGCTCCAGCCCACCAGTAGCCCTCGGTTACTAGTAGCTGCCAGCCACTGGTAGCTCTCGACTACCGGTCGTTGTGGCCTACCAGTAGCTCTTTCCTACCCCCACGAGTTTTCCAGTAGCACCTCCTTTTTACGCAAATTGGGTTTTAAACCCTATTTTGACCCCTTTAAGCCTGTTTTAAAGCCCATTAACACCAATTAATGGCATTTGATTAATTGAGATACCCGGTGTGCATCATATTAAACCACCCCTAAAGGCGAGGACCCCTTTAATGACGCGTGGGGCAGCATGGTCAACCCACGACCCCACTCCTTACGTGGTTTCACGTTCTTATCTCAACCATCCCCGAACCTTATAAACTAAAGGGTTCTCCTTGGGTTTATTTTTCTCGATCACCCTCCCATGGATTCGTCTGCTCATCCTTGAGTTTCAAAGGCCCCACCCCTGCAAATTGCACATCTTTTGTTCCTGCCACGTGAAGATAAACTTCGATCGTCAATCAATCAAGTAGGGGTTTCACCATCATCTCTCCTGTATGTATATCTTGCGGGGTGGGCATGCTTTTGATTCTATAGAATTGGATGAACAAAACATTAATGGAGATAATAAATGAATTCTAAAGAATGAAGGGGGAGAGGGTGTGATCGATGATGCTGTTTTGTTTTTTATGATCTTCCATGAATAATGATTTCTAAATTGTGTGGGCTTACACCTACTGAAAATCATGGACTTTGGTGGTATTTCTATTTGCACTAACGAACCCTTACCTCTGGTGATATTTAAATGGATTGTATTGTGGTTGTGTAAAGGAATTTAGTTAATTACGTACATCCGGCTAAATAAATTGAATGCACAGGGATCAATCCTTTCTGTGATAACCCCGTTTACAGCACAACGAAGTTGAAATCATAGTGTGAGTTAAATATTTTAAATCTGAAAATACCGGCATGGCCCTACCATTTGTTGGTGGTGGTGGTTGGGTTTTTTTCCTTCACAGGCTGATTTCTAGGTGATGTGTGTGGGGATGGGATCCCCTATTGTTATACTTCCAATGGTTGTGAATTTAAGGCCATGTGGATTACCTTTATTTTATCATGAATTGGGGTGGAATCCTTTGTTGTTGAGGAATAGTTGTCTCTTGGATTTTGGGAACAAGGGGGAAGTATCTTGGGTTTTTTCCTTTGTTCCAGTACTTTGAGGGATCTCTCTCTTATCCCTTTGGTTTTTATGGCTTTACAAGAGAAACGGGTGTGAATGTTTAAATTGATGTTGGGTGTGCTCTTTCTTTATCTTGTAATTATGATTTCTAGTTGCCCAAGTAGGTGCATAAACTTATTTAAACATTATTACTGAACTTGAAAACAAGGATGGGAAAAATGGGTTTTGGCATGGTGTGAGTTGTGACTCAGACATGGGTGTTGTTTGTGTTCTTTAGGCTAGATAAAGAAAAACCTAGATTGGGTGAGTGCTTTTTACTAATACATATAGTTGTATTTTTTTGTGTCTTATTCGCGCCCCACCCAAGTTGAGTACTTAGTGCCGAACACTACTATTTCATAGGGGTGGGTGTTTTTACCAACACTTCTATTAGTGGCTGGTTATTAGCTCTTTTCTGCTCCCTTTCCCAGATAGCCCAAGTATCTTCGGGCAGGCTGTGATGGCCTGAAGTCCATTATTATCTCAAGAGTATTCACGCAGGGTGGTTTGGTGTGTGGCCTAGGTGTGTGCGGGCAGGTGGTTTCCCAAATGTCTTCAGGATGTGGCCCAAGTGTCTTCGGGCATGGCTGTGGATCTTCTAGCCCAGGTGTCTTCAGGCATGGTGGTTGTTGTTCTGGACAAAGTGTTTAAAAGAGTGGTTACATGAGATAGTTGTGGCCCAGGTGTTTATGGGCGGTTGTGGTCCAGGTGTTTGTGGGAGGGGTTTGGCAGTGGGACTGTGTGAGGATATGGCCCAGGTGTGTGCGGACGGGGTGTGGCAGTGGGACTGTGGTGAGAATGGCGGGATTGGTCTGATGCGTAGGATGTCTTTATTAACTAGTGGGAAATTGGCACGGGGTACCCAAACATCGATGTTCTTTATTTATACATTACATGCTTGCGTTATTTGGTGAGTGTGGACGATGAGTGGGATGGATGAACTCCTTGATAGTGTTTGTTGTCTGCTTCTCACAGGACTTTAATACATCCCCCCACTTTTGCATGAGAGTCTTTGGTTTTTACCTACTGAGTATACCTGTATGCTCACCCTACATATATGAAACTACTTTCAAGTTTCCAGGAGGACTTCGAGGATCACACAAGACCATACTAGGACATACCTTTTGGACAGTTGCTATTTTTTCTTTTCATTTCTTGGTATTATTTTTACCTTTGTGGTTTTGAGACTTGTATCTTTACCTTTGAATATGGGAATGGTTTATCTTTAGTTGTTTTTACACTTTCAGTTTGGTGTTGTAGGATTTACTATATTATCTCCCGATCCTATTAAAAGAAAAAGGGTAATGCATTCCATTTAGTGTGTGATCTTATACCTTTGGTGCTCATCGCCACTCCGGGACCTATTGAAGGCAGGTTTCATGGGTCATTATATCTACTTAAACATAAAGAAGGATGGGCATGACAATCAACTGACCTTTCCCTCCTTTTTGTGAAGGCGGGTTGTGACAGTTTTTTTGTGTTGGGATTCAAAAATTATATCAATGGTATTTTGGATATAATAATCATGAAGCATCTAAGTGTTATAGCATATTAGTTTTCTTTATGGATTTGAAAATTTATATTTAATGGTACCAATAACCAATAAATGAGATAATATTTAGTCATGATAAAGATATTATTGACAGTGATGATATGTTATTGGTGGCCTAAAAATTGGTTAGAGATTTGATGATAAAGTGATTTTTGTCATCTTTGATGATTTTTTTGTATTTTTAGATATATGGAAAATATTCAGTGGTATATGACTTTATTTAAGTAATGATATTTTTTTTAATTTAAACATGTATATATTCAATTGAGGTTAAATTTAGATCTATGGATACCATCATTGGTATATAGGTTTAAGGTTTATTATATCTTCAAAGGATTAGAAAAGACTTTTTTTGTAGTTTTAGGTGATGTGATTCTGAGGTGATTTAAATCATAAATAAGGTTTTATAAATAATACTATATTAAGGTTTAAATAACTCTATAGGTTATTAAATTATTTAATGATAAGTTAATTATGGTCTATTGGATAATGGGATATAGATAATCTAGTTGTTTGAAAAGCGATTCACTGAAAATATGATATTTCAGTGATATTTATGGACATGTTTAGGATTACCATTTTGGTCATTATTTAAATTTTATTCATGAAAATTTGAATAATTTCTTGACATTACATGATTATATAGTTATTTATTATGGTGAATAATTTTATTTTATGATATGTTTCATTAGGATGATGAATATATAACTTTTAGGTTTAATAAGTGATTATTTGTGAATAATTAAATTAATATGTTTGATATGTAATCTAAATGTTTTGAAATCAACTTTGAGGTCATAAAATTTTTTAATGATGAGGTTATTGACTTTGTTTGATAAATAAGGTTACTATTGAACATATATAAGTGAAAACATTGTTTTTATTCTTGAAATTTTGGGGTTACATTTAATTGTTTATTCATTTGTGAAGTTATCTTACCCTAATAGAACCATTTTTGGTTTTTTATAATGTCTAATTACAAGAGGGATATCTTTATATAATTTTTATCAAATAAAAGTTAGTTTTAGTGCTTAAATAATGTAAAAATTAAGTCGAATACTTATCTTTTGGGAGAAAAAATTAGATTGTGGTGGAAATTAATTAAAATAAAAAATTATACCTATCAAGAAATTATATTTACATATGTTTTTAGTCTAGGTGGTAAATTAATGCCTCAAATATAGTAAAAGGATCATAAAAAATAAATTTTTCTTTTACCTTAAATTTAAATGAATTTATGGTATTTTTTATGACTAATAGTCTTATGGTTTTTTGGTTGTTAACATTATCATGATCATCAAATTTATAATAATCTATTTTATATGCATTATGTTTTTTCTTCTTGTTAGAAACCTAGGTATGTGTTATTTCAGATGACCGTCAAATTTCTCTGTTCATCTATTATTGAGGAAGTTTTACTAACCCTTTTTAAGTAGTGGTTTCTCAAAAAAGGGATATTTAAATATCAAACCCTTTATTACCATTAAAAAATTAAAATTGTTAGGATTTAATTTTCTAAAGGGGGTGGAATATAACATCCTATGATTTTAGAAAGGGGAATATTTTTTCGATACGTATACAACATGAAACCCCAATCTTAAATGACATTAAAATATTATTAGGTCCATAAAAACATATCCATTGAATTTATGGTTATGAAATAGGAAAACCAAATTAAGAAATACATATAAAGGTCCAAATTAGTACCAGTTTATTGATTAATTATAATGAAATAATCACTTATTTTTTAGTAATGTTATAATATGATTCACAAATAAATTTCATTTAAAAATGTTATTTATTTATTTTTAAGAATAAATTAAATTTTAAAAAAATAAATTCATTTTATGAAGTAAATAAAATTATTAAACTAATCATATTTTTTTATTAGGGTGAATTTTTGAGAATGAAGTGAAAAAATTGGTTTTTTATGAACTTTAAAAAAATACTATTTTTATTGAAAACTATACCTTTTTCAAAAATATAAAATGTTCCATATTGTTTTAAAATGATTTAAAAATAAAATATATTCCTATTATATTTGTTATAATCTACATATGTTTATTGAATTCAATTTTATTATTGAATGTTGTATAAAAACATTGTTTGTTCAAAAAATCCATATCTCTGGAAAACTTTTTATGCACACTATGTGTTTTAATCTTAATAAAAAAATTTACACTCTTGATGAATGGTTTTAATGGAATATGTATATTATATAAAAAATAAAACATTCAACTGATAGTTTTTTAGGCATTCTATATCAATAAATATTATTTTTTGTTGAAACAATATTTTTCTAGAAAACAAGTTTCATTACATTTTCCGCAATTATTTTTAAATTAATTTATACAACATACATAAATTGAATATAAAAAGTATGAATTAATTATTTTTAATTATTAGTTTCAAATTTGGTAAATTGTCCCCTTTTATTTTTTGTCAATATGTATAGTAACTATGGTAAAATATATCACCTCGGTAAAGGGTAAACTAAATTAATCTTGGTTAAAACTATGTGTTAAGGTCACAATTATTATCTTATTTTTTATTGTATGAGATAAAATTTACCCTTATAAACATAGGATTTTAATTTTAAATTTTAAGGGAGACTTGTGCTTGAAATGACCTATATAATATTCAAATAAAATATAGTTACAAAATGTCACTCTTTTTTTTTAATATCTCTTATTTTTTAACTATTGGAAAAAAGAAAGTGGTGGGTAAATATTAATGTTTATTTTTTGAATAATGAAATTATAATAATTATGGTAATTTATATATAATTTTAGTGACAAAATAATTATCTTAAATTCTTTTACAACACTAATACACTATTTATTGAATTAATTGCCAAATAAAATAAATGATTTAAAAAAATAAAAGTAATATCATTTGAGGTTTTATTGTGTTCCATGGTTTTTTAGATAAATATAACATATAAGTGATATTGATAAGGATTATATTCTAATTTTATGTATGTATTTTTTGTATATAATTCAAATTAATTGAATAGTTCCAAAACTGAATTTAATGATATTTTATAGAAATAATATCTTTTCTAAATTATATTAAAAATATAAAAATCATTAAAGAGGAAAATTATGATAATATATTGTATAAAATTTCAACCTTGGTCTATTTATGAGTCAATATTTACCATATATGTAAAATTATAACCCTTTAATAGTGGAAAAGATATTACCATGGTTAAGGATAAAATGTGTTAATTAAGGGGTTAAACCAAAATTTAATGTTTAAAACACCAGATAAACTATCCTGAATTCTTTTTATTTTTTGTATTTAAACGAAGATATACATTATTTTAATAATATAGGGTCATTTGGATGTATTTTTATTAATAGTGGATTTATTATAATTAAATATTTTATGAAATCCAAAAAAGTGCCCCTCCCCTCAATTATAAAAGGGTACCTTCTTCCCTCACATGTTCACACATTTTGATCAATATATATTGAAAAAAACCTGAAAAAATATCTCCCTAACATATGAATATACATTCTATAGGTTATAGACTTCCTAAAAGATCAACGCTAGGATCCTTAATAGAGAAACAAAAATAGTCTTTCTAAACTAGAGGTTATTACCTTAAACAATTATTTTTTTACTTATTCTTTTACCTCATATAAATCCTTGGTATTTATCAAAATATTATAAATTAATTATAAAATATATAATAGAACGTTTTTTATTATGAATCCACTTTTATCCACTATCCTTTCAATGGAATTGGAAGTTAATGTGTTTCTCATGCGTATGTATGGATTTCCATTTCAATGTACCGATGAAAATAATTTATCATCGCTATATTTTATGTAAGAGTATTACTATGGGATTAATGTTTATTTATTATAATTATGACATATTTATAATTTTTTAATTAAAATATCACATCTACCTTCTTATATTATGAACTATTGGAAAATGATAACATCGTTCGTGCCTATCACAACCATGTAGAGATGTGATTTGTTTTTCATTTAATTTTTACAAGGATGGTAATAATGATAGATTTAAAGAATACATATTATATATATTATATAAAAATTACTTTTTAACGATTAATTTTTACAAACATTGTTTCTTTCCACCTTGTTGAGAAGTGAAAACTACGTTAATGCATACGTATGGTCTACCATATCAATGAACTATTTAATTAATTTATCTATTTCTACCTTTTATAAATGAATGAAAATATTTATATAGTTAATATATATATATATATATGATTTTATACCATTAAAAAAATTATTAATATGATCTAATAAAAATTAATGTTAATGGACCATAAATACCGAACAAAAATTTTCATGATGAACGAAATAGTTATTGACCAGAAACAATTAGTTTAATAAGGAATTATTAATAAAATGTTGATGAAATATTGTAATTTGATCATATATTGTATTATAAATAACTAAATTACTATGGTATAAAATTATACTAAATTTAAATTTTTTATACATGAGGCAACATTACTTTTGAATCAAGTTAAACCTGAAGTAAAGTTTTATCATCTCAAATTTTCTTCTTTTGGACATATGTTATGTTATGTACCTATCTTAATTTATGAGGTGTATAAAAATCCCATTTAAAAAGATATACCCTGAATATAATTATTATAATTACATTTAATGTTTCATTTTATTTTATTCTTTCATGTGTATTATGATTCAGAAGTTACTAAATAAGTAAGTCTTTTATAATATAATCTCATTGTTAATCAGGATTATTTAGGATTACAATTATGATGATGGAATATTATGATTTAAATCTAAAAAACTCATAAATTTTAATAGAATATATTTATTTTTTAAAATTTCATTTTATCTTTTCCCCCTCAATTTATATACTCAAGAGACTAAAATAATGTTTTATAGAGAAAATAAATTCAATTCTCATTTAGGTTGAAAATTGTTTCCCTTCCAGGTAAATGTTTTCTATTTTGTTTCATAATTATGTTTTATATTATATTTTGATTTTATAAATTTATCTTACCCATTATTTACTTTTTATAAAATGGATTAAAATGATTCTCCTTACTTTTTTCCAAACATTGTACCTTTGAATTTTTTATTAAAAAAACTATGAAAGGAATGCATCTTAACTTATTAAAAATGTATGAAATTTCCCATTATCATGAACAATAAATGATTTAAATATTTATTAATGGGTTTATATGGTAAATTAAAAAAACAAAAATATTTTGTAAATTTTTATATTTTAAAGAAGTTATTTCACAGTGATAATGATATTTTCTTCAAGATTTATTTCACATGATCTTTAAAGGAATTTTCATCTAAGATTTCGAAAATTTAAGTTACATATTTTTTTTGGGAAAAGATCCAATGGTACCATTTTTATTCTCTCTCTGGATGGTTTTTTATTCCTATACCAAGATGTTTATGAAACCCATTCATTTTCTATGGGTTATGCAATTTTGAATTGAGAAAATTGTTATGAAATACATTCATATTGCATGGGTTATGTTATGATTAAATGTTTATAAAAATTAATTAATTATCATAGGTTACGATATGATGAATATATTTTGATCTTAAGTTTAGCATATGTATAATTTTCATTATATGATTAGGGAGTCAAGAATTATATTTCCCTCCAAGGGATTGAGTAAAATTTGATATCTCATGAGTTAAAAAAGATTATAGTGGGGATTGAATCAAGTTCAATAACTGACTATGTCTATAATGATATTATTGGTCGTGAAAATTTACTTCTATGATTTTCTAATGAGTGAACCCAGTCCACAATGATATTCTTGGAAGTGAGCCTTTACTAACAAGGAAATGATTTTTTAAAATTGTGGGTATGCCATAATTCCCTGTCTGATGCCAATGTTATTATCACATAAACAATGATCCTTTATTCCTGTATGATTAATGTCATATAAAATTCCATGCCATCTTAAATGACTCAATGTTATGATCTATGATATACATTTTATGGTTTTCATTTGTTAATCTAATATTTCCATACCTTATTTCTCATGTTACACTTATTTAATCATTTATATCTCCCTTGTTTAACCTAATGAGAATATGAGATCACCCTTTATTATGTTTTCTTTTCACTATGATATGAAGAAAAACTTTTATTTAAGACATGTCTAAGAAGTGTTCATGTTATTAAGAACTATATGCGAGATTATTTAGATATTTTATGAACTAGTTTTTTATATATACACGTTTTCAAAGTCACTAGACCATTACAATTATGGCGTGGAACATAATGTTATTTATTTAATATTTATTTAAAAAGTTGTTATTTTTATGTATGAAAAGTCTAATTCACTATATCCCCAACTAATGGATCATAAAAACATCAATACAATAAATTACATATTTTTGGGAACAATAAAAATTAAATCCTTAATCCATTGGATAGTAATGAAAATAGATATCTTCAACCTCTGAGACTAAGGGAATAAGTAATAGATCGTGCATTAACAACTACTGAAGTAGAACTTGATACCGAAGTGGTAAAATATATACCTATTATTTTTTCTAAATTAATATATGTCTTATTTTATTTGGGTTTTTTATATTCATTCATATAATGAATGTTTTCTAAAATATTGATTGACCACTTCAAATTTTGGATATTATATATTTGGGAAATAAACATGGCGGTTTTATGACTATATCCAATGTATATAAATCTTTTACAATTTTGGTTTGAAGGATGATTCTTTCTATAGATCTAGTATAACTTTAATTTTTATAATTTGATATGTTTTTGGGAATGTATTGAGACTCCTAAAATAGCGGACAATTAAAATTTTGGGATAATGAAACTTTATTTAATAACACAAATCATCACATTACCACATATCAATGCATAAATGATTATAAAATCTGTATAGAAACAACTTTTTTAATATGTGTGATGATACCCAATAAATAGTGATATATTAATCAACTTGTGGGTGAAACTCCCAATGTTGGATACATATCAATTTTACATTAGTATATAGATGTATTCCTTTAAGAACTATCCTATTATCCAATAGATTTATAGGATGATTTTTCAATTGAACTCATACAAATAACGATGGAAATATGAAAGATCCATTTCCAAATAAACCCAATTTAATTATAATAATTGAATAAGAATCTTTAAGATAATATTAAAAAGCATATTATATTTTAAATAACTTCACCATTGGGTGGACCATTCAACATTGTTATGAAGAAGAGTATATCAATGAATCTTTACATTGATTTTTATGAATTAAAAAATATCCAAATCAGAATATGAATCTAGTACCATGTATTGATTATGTTTTATCTACTTATTGGTGTTAAATTCTTCATGAAGTTAGATCCATGATTTTAATTATATAAAATTTGGGTAATGAGAGGATATATACACAAGATAACATTATCCAAAAATAGGACACCACAAATTAATAGTGATTCCTTTCAGTCTTAAAAATTCTCATGTACTATTTATAGATCTCACTATTAAACTCTTTAATGATTAACCTACAGAAATATTTTAACTGTTAATTATTCATACTCTCATATATTCAAAATTAAAAAAAACATGAATGGAATATTATGATTATGTGAATGACCTTATGAATGGAAAAATTGTATGCCATGTTCCGGAGGTATGCAATTTTTCTATACGATATATCATTTTTTATCTATGTAAAAATTAGTGCGGGTATATCGATGAATCTTTTGAAAAAATGTGATGGAAGAATATTAAAAACCAATAAATTTGATATAAATTATTATTTTTCATGGTTTATCGAAAAATTGTCAATGATTTCTATGAATTTTTTCATGATTGTCAAATCCACTTTCTAAGTTATCATTAAAAAAGTAATGTTTCTTTGGATAGATGGATGTTATTAAGTATTCAAGGACTATAATAATATTCTTATCACTACACAATTACTCTTACTACCCAATATCATATATGTTTTTTTATATGTGGTGATGTTGAATGGATGATATTGAGATGCGCTATTAAATAAAATTACAAGGAAATGGATTTTGAATCCTTCCAATTAATGGGCCATGAGAAAAATTACATTAAACAAGATCTAGAGATGGTGATTTTAATTATTCTATTAATGATTTAGTAGAAAAATATCTATGGTAAAATGTGTGATATATATTTTAATAACCCATGCCATTATGGGTTGGTGGAAGTCATGGTGAATTTTTATTTTTCTCAAAGAGTAGGGGTTATTTTATGAATTGGGATATACATCTAGAATCTATGTATTGAAACATATTGAGTTGTAGATTGTGGATTAAAATCGAGGGTTGAATGGGGGTTAAGGTGCTCCAGGATGTCTCTGAGAAAGTGTATTGGTGATTAAATTTCTGAATTTCTATACATTCTATAACATCCCCAAACTCACACTTTTGGATCTGGTGCTAAATATTTTATCATTATATATATGGATTTGATAGAGATGAATTTAAACTAATTGTTTCCCACCTAAAACATAAAAAAATCAAAAGGATATATTGGTTTACTTACATAACCAATGAACTTTTAGGTTTAGGGTTTTAGTGAAATAGTAAAATGTCTTAAATAAACAATACCCATGAATTTAAGGGAGCATTTTTTCCACTATATCCATATTTTCATAATCCATATTAAGTCTTAAACTTCTTTAACAAAATTAATCATGTTATAAACCATTATATACATGAATAATTTAATCATCTTTATTCATAACTTGGGGAATAAAAAATATAATAACAATGAGTTATAATTCTTAGTAAATATAAACATAATAAATAACAGTTACATCTCATTAGTGAGCATAAGAAAAGAAAAATAGTTTTATTACAAAATAAAAGTTATTGAGAATAAAATAAGAACATTCATACCTATAAATACCTAGATCATCAATCATAAAACATGGAATAAATCATTATAAACGTAAATATTCATAAAAATAAATAATTTGGATCAATTTTATTTTAATCTTGATCAAATTAATCATTAAAACCAATAGCATGAAAAAAAGAAAATGTTCTTATATCATGGGAAAATATCTTCATATAATCCTTATAGAACACGAAACAACCCTTTAAATAGAAATAATCATACTAACTAATTCTAATATAATTAGCTAATACATTTGAGCTCTAACCAGGTGCACCAATTGTATAAGCTATAACAAGCTAACATCTAAGCTATAATGGGGTTTAACCATTCATAAACAATGTAAAGGAGGCATAACACGAATAAAGTACACATAAAGGATGATATTGAAATAAAACATTTTTAGGATGATATTACATTAACATAACCAAATGAATAATAAGCAACATCAAGGGATTTTTACATTGATGAATGGAAATAACGTTTAAATCTAATTAAAAAATTCTTGAGGAAATTAAAATTTAATCTTTGAAAGGCATCAAAGGATGTCATCATAGATGTTTTTTTGAAATATCACTTGGAACATTTCTTAAGGAAAATATACATAAAATTTAAAAAATTATTATCTAAAATTTAAAACATTCCCAAACAATAATGAAATTTTTTTATTTGAATTTTTTTTTCAAACTTAAAAATCAATATTAAAAACATTGAGTTTTTATGATACCATAAAAACCTGTTCACATTATAAATGTTAAAAATAAACATTCTTTTCAAAAAAATTGTAAAGTAAAAATGACCCACTGGGAAAAAACTATGAATTAACACTCAAAATATCTTAGAATAATGTCTGATATCGTATAAAATATCTTTATAGTATATTTTTCATAAAATAAAATTTCTAAATCATTTTAAAAAAAATGGATATTGAAGTGAAAGATATTCGATCTAAAAGAAATTCCAGGATCTGTGTCACTTAAAAATAAAATACATTGTTTTTCATTAATTAATAAGGAATGAAATTGAAATAATTTTTTTTATAAAATTAATAACCATTAGAGACCAAAGATACATGGTTCAAGAAAATAAGAGCTAATTATTTACAATAAAGGAACCTTGAATATTAACAATCCGTAAAAGAAAAAAGATAATAACATAAAGACTTTCTTACTTTAGTAACACTTTAATCATAAGAATAATGAAATAATAACTTGGTTTGAAACATTAAATATCATGAAAATAAGTAATTTGATGATATAACATGCATAAAAGGTAGTATAAACCCCCTATAAAGGAATATAGGTTCACATCGTAATCATATTCCCCAAAGTAAGGAATTTGAGATTATTAACCCTTACAAAGATCATATCACCAAATTGGGAGTAAATAAATTGAGAGATTATGTGTAAAAAATGTAAACCAAAAAAATAAAAGTTGAAATAAATGATAATAAAAATTATAGATTAATTCATACAGAATCATATCTAAATAGAGTCAATGAAGAGGAGTTATAACACAACAAAAGATAATTGAGTTAAGAAACCCTTTAACACTTAGTAAATTTCAATTAAAATAACCCTAGATGAAATAATTAAAAATAAAAGAAAAAATAAAATTATTTATATATTATTCATTATATTACATGTAAAATTGGATGTTTATACATTATATAAAATAAATTCGGATCATAATAATTAAATATGCCTCAACGAAAGAATATTGAGATACATACCCATACTTTATGTCCAAACTTGCTATATATATACTTTAACACATGTATAATACATTGATATCAATTATTATATTTCCTAATAAACATTTATATGTTTAATACCGTATAATTATTTAATTTATTTCATTAACTTTTTTATTGAAATGTATAAATACATAATCAATTTAGTCCACGTTGAGTGTTCTGAAGACATTTGGTTCATTGTTTCACAATGAATTCAGTGTGTTTAAGATGGTCAAAACTTTCATTATTCCATAATCTTCATAATAATGATCATGAAAAATTTATCATATTTATACATCAATTATGATTTTAAAATTTTTTATTTTATATTGTTAAGAAAAATGAACCACATTACAATCATGGAGAATGTTGGTTGTACGCACGCATGAGTAACATTTTTATTTTTCAGTTATCATTATGGAAAGAAGTTAAGTATAATTTTTATATTTATAAAATAATATTTATATCATAAATATAATTATATATATATATATTATCCATATGATTTGATGATGTAAAAATGAATCACATCACTTCATTGTGTAAGTAGTCCACATGTATGCACAAATGACATTTTCATTTTACTATGAGTTGAGACATATGAAATAAAATGATATATTATAATTTAATAATTATTAATATGTAATTAATTTCATAATTATTTTCTATATATCACATATAATCATTAAAATTATCCTTATTACCTTTTATTTAAATCTTTAGTGAAAAATGAATCACATCACTTCACAATGTTTTAGTCTGCCGTACAAATGAGTGATGTTATCGTATCCCATAAGAAATAGAATGTAAGAATTTATATGTGATATAAAAATACCATAATTATAATTATATTTCAAATATCAATTATTTATATTTATTCCATAATTATATCCAATCTTAAGAGGATTATATGGAAAAAGAATTACATCATTTTGTGAGGAACTAGTCCAAGGATCACATGAATGATGGTTTTGTTTCCAATTTCATAGAAGAGGAGGTGGATTTATGTTATTAAACTTAAAAAATAACAACTCAGTATTTTATAATTACTAGGGTTATTATAACAGTATAATTGAAGAATATTTTTTGGAGGTGGATGATTAAAAAATTAAAAATTCTCCATTAAGCAAGATATAACTTCTTCATACAACTTCCTTTGGTTTGAACCAAAATACCAATTAGGATGGATTTATTATAAGAAAATATGGATTTAGATCTTGAATAAGTATGTAAGGAAGGTTTTTTAGAAGTTATTGGTTGATAAAATGGATTTTAATCAATAAAGAGGAAAGGGGAATTGGTATCCTTTTATAATTGTGGTGAGTAGAACATTTATAATTTTCCACATGAAAAAGTTATAATGACGTTTTTACATGAACAAATGATTAAAAGTTGACCATTATCATTCCTAAGACAATATATCATTAAAATATGGCCATCAGTCATAGTTTTTTACTAGAATTGAGGTAATTTTAACCCTTATATTTTTATTTTTACCCTAGGTAAACCCGTTTTCACATTAACAAATGTCAAAGATATTTATTGTCTTCACTATTAATTATGTTAAAAAAATATGTTGATCATATTAAGAAATATAAATTATTCTTATAAAAATTATTTAATTCATTTTAACAGAATCAATTCATATAAGTGGCAAAATTTAATATAAAAATAAAACACACATACATGAGGAATAAGTTGTTTTTAAGAAAATATTTTTTCTAGCATAAGATGATTTTATATTAAATATATGGATATAATTTATCATTACATGAATTTAAATTATTATTTACTAATATATAATATATAAATTATATTTACATCATTACTTATTATGGGTTGTTATAACAAATTAAAATGGAGAAATATTATTAAGTCTAATACAGTTTTCAAAAGAAACCCATTTTAAGCCAAACAATATAGTATAAAGATTATTAAAATATAATTAATTAGATAAAATATTATTAAATAATCCCAATTTTACATTATATAAAATTTAAAACCTAGTAGGACTTTTCAATTACAATATTTATTGTAATGAAATGATAGTTTTAAAAAAAATCAGTATTTTTCATTATTCACTGAAAAATAAATATTTTTGAAAAAAAATCCAAAATTTCATAATAGGTTAATTTTTAATTTATTGTTTCAAAAATAATTCTCATTTTATCAAATAAATTATCTAAATGTTCTAAAAAGTAATTATAATATTTTCAAAATAAAATTAATAAAAATTAATTTTGACGAAGACATATTTTTTAGGAATGAAACAAATTATAAAAAAATTGCTTTATTTTTTTATAAGAATTTATAAATAAATATATTTTCAGTATTTCATATATATATATATACATATTATAAATTTGTTAATACTCATCATACCATACATTTTTAATCCTAAGTTATAACTATATATTTTTAAATAATAATATTTCCTAGCATGTTTAAGATCAACATTGCATTTCTTATATGTTATCGAACATAGATTAATTATTTTAATATGAAGGTATTATAGTCTCCCAATTTAATATATTCATCATCATAATTTTAACATTATATTAGTAATCAATGTTTTGATATTTATAAATACCTTTATTGAAGTCACACATTGTAAAAAGGATTAATAAAACAATCTCATGCAAAGAGAGAAAAGTAAGAATGAATGTTATCTGGAATAAAATATACTAAATTAACAAATAGGAGAACATTTTAAGGACACGAAGAGTATGAAATAGAATAAAACAATAATTAGCAAATAATTATGGAGATTGATAGATATTATTGATCATAATAATGTGAATTATCATAATTAATTCAACAACCACAAAAACCATGAACCAAAGTAGTGTGAAAAGATAATAATTTCATTATAAATGAATATAATAGAGCAACATTTTCATTTTAAATCTCCTTTTAATTTATTTGTGTAATTATATTCCATCTAGACTATGAATAATTGGAAATATACTTAATTGATGTATCAAATTTCATCCTTTAATCAATTTCAACAACAATCTCATATTTTTCTCTAAATAATGAGTGTTCAAGAAATTTTTTTCATGTATGAAGTAATAAATAAATGCTTAAAATATCAAATTACCATAAAAAGATATGAATATATTCTTCCTATCCTTATACATTATCCAAAAACTAAATTTTTAGAATAATATAAGATAATTCCCCCTAAAAAAATAAACATTCAATGATGAAATACTACAATAATCTCAAAAATTCAATTGTAATACCCAAAGATCAAACTAAATCATTAAAGGAATAAAAAACCTGTATCCAAAAGAACCTCAACAACCTCACAATTAAATAGTGATTTAACCTCAACGGTTATCTCATACATTTCATCTTATAATCCAAAAAAATAATGTTATTCATCTGAAATAACAGTAATTACATAGTCAAAAATCAATATTAAATACCTTGATTATATATATGATAAAACATGTTCCCATAATTACCACAATATCCATGATCATATAAACTCTAAATTTTATCATTAATATAAAATTTATTTCAACTTTTTTTATGTAATACTTAACATTAAAGTGATTCTTTATATACACATCAACCCAAAAAAAGTTTCCCAATGTGTAATTAATCACTTTTAGATCTCAGAACATAAATCCATAAAAGATGAGTCTAAGACTCTGAACTTATGATTAACCTTAAACATAAAAACCTAATACAGAATCCATAAATATTAAGATAAAATCACCTGAAAAATCATAATCTCTAAAGTTATCTAAAACCACATTTTATTCCAACAATAACAACCTCAAACCCACAATCTATATTCTGGTGCTAAAAATATTATCTTCACATTTATGGATTTGATACCAATGAATGTGACACAATTATTTCCATCCAAATAATAAAATTAAAAATTATTTTATCACCTACATACCTAAGGAAATTTTAGGTTTATTGTTTCTATGAAATAGGATAATGTCTTACATAAACAATACAAATTAATTCAAGGTAGTATTTTTCCCACTATAAAAATATCTTTATATTCCATATTAAATCTTTAAAATCTCTTAAAAACATAATCATGTTATAATAATTTGTAGACACATTAAATATAGTCATCATTATTCAAAACCTATGAAATATAAAACATAATAAGGGTGGGATAATATGATCTACATGGGGAAACATAAGCACTAATAGTAGAATTTCATCAGTGGGAATAAGAAAAATATAAGTGTATTATGAAATAATCAAAGTACGTGAGCATAACCTAAGAATATTCATTCCAATCAATAATTGGATCATAAATCATAAAACACGACATAAAGATTTATCAAGTGAAAGATTTAAAAATATTAATAATCATGATCAATGTGATTTAAATCTTGATGAAAGGAAACATTAAAACCCATAGATATCATAAAAAAATGTGTTGGTATATTGGGACTTTGTCTTTATAAAACATTAAAATAACCTTTATAAAATTCTTACAAATATGAATAACCACACTATAAACTTGAAATATAATTAGCCTATACTTTATATTTCTATATTGGTGCACACATCATATAATATATATTGGGATCACCTTTAAGATATAACAAGCCTTAACCCATTGTAATTAACTTCCAAATACCATAACATGAATAATGTTCATATAACATGAATGTAATCACATAACCCATAAAAACATCCATTATTCCTTTAATAACATTTTTAACCCCTGGAAAAATTTGGTTTTATGATAATATCTTTAATAATGATAATCTATCTAGAGAAAGAATAAATATGGTATTATATCAACATACCCTAGTGGAGCATAAGTAACATCCATGTTTCTTGATGTTGATGAATGTAAATACCATTAAACTATCAATAAGTCATTTTTGAGGAAGTTAATCATTTGAGATTAAGTTACATAAAATGATATCAATTGAGATGAAAAATTATTTTGAATAATCACTTAGACCATTTATAGAGGGAAGTATCAATTCAATGTTGAACATACTTATTTAAAACCTAATCCATTCTCAAACACTAAATAAATCATTTTATATAAATATAAGCATTTAATATTTATCCATAAGATTTTTAAAATTTAGTTTTCATTATGTATGTAAAATGAATTAATGTTTTAAATGTTAAAAATATAAATTCTTTTCAAACATTTTTTAAAGGAGTAAAAATGACCAATTTAGAAAAAATTATTAAATTTAACTTTTAAGAGTTAATCAGATACTATGATTTACCACTACGATAGTATCCTTAAAAGGTAAAAAAGGTGGTGGATGATATATATAAATATAATATTACTACCATATACTTACTAAGCCCTAAAATGAACTCAATATTTTAGGATGTTCCAAATATAGATATGGAAATCACAACATAATGGATGAAATAAAACCTTCCCCAAAATTATTTCTCAACCATTTTTTTATTTGAAGATAAAGGTTTCCCTAAATGATGATATAATGCTAAAAAAGATGGTATGATGTTTAAAGGCTCCAAATTTAAAAATAGTAGAGTGGTAAGATCTTATAAATGATTAATTATCCCTTAAAACAAGAATTGAAGTAGGAGTTGTTAGCAGACACATAAATACCAATATTATCTATTCACCCAAGATTCATAAATATGTGTAGAGAAATTAAGAAATAGTTATTATGGGATAAAATTATGTAGATTATTTTAGATTATATATAACAATCCTTAGTTTTCTCAAAAATAATGGACAATCCTTAGAATCCCAAGGGGATAATTTATCCATTAATTATAGAAGTACAAAAATAGGGTAACATAACCATAGATTTTTTCACTTATCATTATAAAAATTTAAGAGGAAATTATTCCATATTAATCATTGTGGGTAAACTAAAAATGTTGACACTTTGAGTTTATTTTTGAGATGACTCCTTAGTAAACAAATTAACAAAATTATATGTAAATAATATGGTAATTATTCCTGGATTCACACTATTAATTGTATTTTATTGAGATGTATGTTTGAAAGAAACTCTATAGAATTATTCAATAAGTAATAGATAAAAGTTGATACTTAACACATATTGTCAACCTCAAACTTATGGTAAAAATAAAATGTTCACTATAACATCAAAAAATATACTAGTATCTTGTAAAATTTCATTTAATATGGCTATATATGTGAAGAGAGTTATATTTATGATATGTTTGGAAGAATTCATATATATTAATCTATCAAGACATGATATTGTCTATTAAGTATTTAAGGAGGTTCAAATCATTCAATGAAATATCAAAGAAACACAAAGTCAAAAAAAATTATGTTAATAGTTATGGATGAGATCTAAAAAATGAACTTTGTGATAATATTTTACATTGAATATCACCTTTGAATGTGGTTAAGAGACTCATGAATAAGATAAAGTTATTTCATAGATAATAAGTCTATTTTAGATTCTTAATTATATAGGGACTGAATATTAATTCTTATCACTTCCTAAAATCATCTCTAAGGTAAATGATGTGATCCATAGATAAATTTTTGGGAAATACATACAAGATCTATTAGATATACTAAACTAAAAAGTTTTGAAATTTGGAAATGATATATATTTTATGGAATAAAAAATGGAGTTCATGGTTCCATAAGATAAATCAGTACATAATATAACCCACCAACTAATCATTTTTAGGAAAAATTAATAGTTTGAGAATAAAGCATGGGAACCTAAAGATCTAATGATACCAATGTACCCTCATTTGTTCTTCTCCATTTATCTATATTTTGAGTGGAAGGGTGGAATGTAATAACCATTTATTTTTATATATATTTATATTTAAATAATTCCTTTATATGATTTATGGTCTATTTCCCATGAAATAATGAACTAAAACAAATAGTGAAATATTAATGGGTTAAAATTATTAATTTTGATCTTTATAATATATCCATTGAGTTATAGGTCATAAATAGAAGTAATTAAATTAAGAAATAAATCTATAAAATTTATTAAATGGAATAAATAACATGTAGCCTTTAATACAAGGATTAATTGTTCAACCATGGAAAGAGGTATTGTTACAGGGTTTTACATTATACTAATCCAATGAAAACATTAACAAGTTCAGATTTAGTGAAATAATTTATGGGAGAAGATCTCACTCATTTAATCACTATGATATCTATTCAAGGTTAATCACAACATACAACTACAACCATTACATATCTTACCCATTTATCTAATGAAATAGACATAAATGTGTTTGAAAATAGATGTTTTAATGAAAAAATAGGTAATTATTAATTTAATAAAATGTAAATATGTTCTCTTTATTTTATTTATAGTTTTTATAAAATTTAATTTGAACTTAAATTTAAATGTATGTCTATAAGAGAATTTTATTATTTAAACTTTAGGAAATTAGTATATAATTTAAAATATGAGGTCTAAAATGATTCAATGATAAAAGGACCTATTTCATATAAAATATGTTTTACATCATATTATGTATTTTTTATCTTAATGAACTAAATTTTTTAATATTTAATATTGGATTTAATGAAATTTATTGATAAAACATATAAACTAACTAACTAACATACGTTGAATGATTTTTACATAGAATAGAGTATGAATAAATTAATTTATGTCTCAAAAAAAATTTACTAAATTTTTAAACATTATATTTTTTAATAGTAAAATTATTTTTCATACCTATTGTAAATTCAATCAAATAAAATTAATTTCATATTTTGAATTAGAATATTCTCAATTATGTAATATTTTTAATTTTATTCTTAGGAATAAAAACAAGTTGCAAAGGTAAAATTTATCCACCATAATAAAAACTAAAATAATGTAAATATGTTAAATCTAGGGGAAAGGAACAAAAATTTCCTGGAATATTATTTTTAAATGAGTGTATGAGGGATTTATAAACTGTAAATTATCTTATCTTAATTATTTTTAGAAAGTGGATCCACATTCACTGATAATAAATTTTCTTTTTAAAATAAGTTATAGGTATTTAATAAAATACTACCCTTATCAAAAATAAAAAGGACCCTCCACCACCATCTCAATGAAAAATTAAAAACTAAAAATTTCCACAATAGTATAATATATTATACTTTTTAATAAGACTTTACCACATTATGTTGATTATGGTCCCTAAATATTTACCAAATTATTTGAAAACCAAAATATTTTCCAAGAGGAACTACATTTTCTTATTTAAAAGTAATTAATTATTTTATATTATTTTTCATTTATCATCTTCATCAAACCATTATAAATTAATTTTTTTTATCTATTTCACTAAATATATGTAATAAAATTTTGTTTATGGAGTGATACTATTAAAATAGATCATTTTTATAATAATAATCATCGATTTATTATAGAATATTCTTATTTGGGTCGACATAACGACCAAAATGAATTATGATATAAATTTATGTCATGTAATATTATAGAAAATTAATTACTAGAGTGATATATTATTAAGGATATATATAATTGTTTCTTAAATGGAAATATCATGATTTAACTCATTATTAATATATCACCTTTACATATTAAAAATTACTGTAACAAGATCATTATAGATTTCATCATAGAGAATCATAACCAAAAATAGCATGGAATTTACCTAGAAAATAATAATTCATTATGGAACTTCTATTCAAATATTTGAATATTATAGAGATTATGTACTCTTCAACATGGAACAGTTATTGAAACTTTTATAATGAAATAGATAAGGAATGATTAAAACTACTAACACTAATAGAAGATATAAACTTAAAGTAAGTAATGAATATATAATAAATGAATACAAAATATTAATGGATAACTTAATAAATATTAACAATTTTATGAAAGAGTTGTTTAATGAATCTATGTCAAATATACTGAAGGTTAGAATGCATCATACCAAGCTAAAAACCAATCCGACATTTTCTCATCTCAAATTTCTTTTTTTGAGGCATGCATTGTATTATGTTTTTATTTCAACTTTTATGGTTTATATAAATCGTATATGAAATATTATTTCATTATTATATCATTATTAATTATATTTTTTGCAACACATGAGCTTCAATTATAGTACGTAAACATTTCTTTATCAAGAAACTCAGTCACAATGCCTGTATGTTTGTTTAAGCAAAAGATTAAAACCAAAATTCTAATTTTTTTAAAAAAAATTTAATATGAATAAATGAATATAATTTATTTATTTAGAATTTATGAATTAAAATACAGTGATTTTTTAGTATTATTTTTGTAAATAGTAGATTTTTAGGTGAATGCTGAAAAATAAAAATTTTATAGTTACTATAACCTTTATGACATTATAATGATAGAAAAATAACATGAATGTTTAGGAAACAATTTTTATCGAAAAAATATATATTATAAAATAAATATAATTCATATAAAAAATAATTTTGATCTTTTAAATATATTCATAATAGATTATAAATCTAAATAATTTTTTTAAATATTTTTTTTGTTCTTCTTTTAAAGTCAAGTATTTATAATAATTATTTCAGTCATGTTATTTATTTAATAAAAATAAATGTTACATATATTGATCACAATATAATTAATTCCATTTGGATCAACATTATACTTGATTCTACTAAAAAACCATTTTTAATCTTAAAATAATTTTTTTATAAAACATGTTTTAATTGAATATCATGATCATACAATAAAAATAATATTTACCACTTTTGGAAGTTGAATATTGTAAAATAGATTCCATATTTTTAATCACAACAAATAAAATTATTTAATAAGGTTAAAATAATTTTTAATCATAATGAAAACTGAAAATAACAAAAAAAAACATTTCACAATGATTGAGGTTAAAAAGAATTTTCTACGGTTAAACTAAGAGATACAGCTAAAAATACAAGCCAAAGATGAATAAATAATATTTTACTTATTTATTTTGATTTATATTCTATTACCTTTTAAATAAAAGTAATTTGGTTACACATGAATATGATAATGTCCTTATATTATTTAAATCTTTTATGTGATTTGATGTGTTCCCCTCCACTCACTTATAAAAGGGAACCACTTCTCCGTCTTTATTAACAAACATTGAGCACTATATCTCAATCAATAACTATAGAAACACAATCCCAAATTCCTTACCTTTATTATTGAACATATATTCTTACCCAAAGACCATACAATGATGGATTAAAGTGTAATTGAAAGGAGCACTCTCAAAGAAAAGGTGACTTTCCTACCCGAATCATTTATATTTTATTTCTTACTCTACATTATCCAAATCTATTATATTAATCCTAACATAATGAATCCATTATCATAAATATTCTCCAATGACCCAGGTTTCTATGGAATATAAACTTCTGTAGAAAATTTTTTTTCTTTTAAATTCATCTAATGGGTAAAATGGTCATTTTACTGGAGAAGATGAATTTGGATATTTTTTTTCACCACTCCATTTGTCAAAAAATATGGAGCTTTACCCTATGATTTGAGTTTGGAGGAATTCTGATATATTCAAATTATAGAGAAATAATTAATAATTAATAATTAATTAATTAAATATTAAATTTTTATGCATTTTCTCAGATGTTTTTTAAAAAAACCATCATATTGAGATTCAATATCTTTAATTGTGTTCATAATGGGTAGTTTTTCCTAGGCAGGATATAAACTCAAGTTGGTCATCGGGGTCGGGGTCGATCCCCTTTTTCACTTTCATTTTCTTCCTTTTCATTTTGTTTTTATTTTCTTCTTTATCCCATAGAATATTAGGCATTCCCCTCCATGGATTCCTTCACTATGATAGAGAGGGAGAGGGAGGGAGAGATATTAGATGAGGTGAGAGGAAGAGAGGTACCACTATAGAGATCAAGAGGATCTAGATCATTGTACGATAGCCACATACCACCAAAATGGGAACGGATTTAGAAAATCTTACCCAAAGGTAGGTAATTATTATTATTTGATGTAAAACACTATATATTTACCATTTTAAAGTTTTAAAACCCATAATTTGACTAATTACGGCCCTCTGAGGGGAAATATAGATCTTTTTGGGGAGAAAAACGTTGTTTCAGGATGGTTGTTGGGTTTCCCATTTAAAAATCCTAATCACATGATGTGTAGTTCCAGAAGAAACATCTTATCGTTATCCTGTCTAGGGTATATGATCTTTTTAAAGTAAATTCCATGTATGAGTTATACATGCAGTGTAATGGGACTCAACTAGGTAGCTAATTACTTATCCAGACAACCCGTGTGGGGGCACATAGCCATTTAGAGTACATAACTAGACCCCAAGTGGGTTGCACACTATAAAGAGGTACACAATAAATATATGTACATATTTATTCCATTTTATGTACATAATAAGGTACAATCCATGTAACATGATCAACATACCATGTACGTGAGTTTTTACACTCCAATTCCTATAGATGTACATGCCTAGTTGGAGTGTTGGGAGAACACACCGTGTATTAGTTATACGTCTCATATACTACCCCATAATACACATTAGGGTTTTTCATATATTAATTCACATAACTCATAATTGGACACATGATTAGTCTATTTTTAGTATCATTCCACATAGATCTCTATAGTGAAATCCAAGTTCTTATTTAAGGACTAATATTTGGAATTTTGGTATTTTTAGTAAATAGAGAGGTTTATTATGTGGTAATAAAATATAGTTTTCTTCTAAGGGTGATAAATTTTATTTTATTTTGATATATGAGCTATCTATATTATCATATGGTTTTGTAGATTCTCCCTAGAGAAAATCTCTCTTGTTAGATGTGCCCTTCTAGCCCAAGAGGTCATAAGGTTGATTTCTTATAAGGGTCCCAAGTAGGATTCATCTTCCCACATATACTATTTTTATGGGTCCCAAGTAGAAATATAATTCCAAAATATCATGGAAGCGATCCTTTTTAGTATTTATATATTTACTTATCATCAAGGATACCTTGTAGGATTCAAAATTTTACCTACCCCACTGAAGATCCCATGTAGGATTCTACATTTACCTTCACTATCGAGGATCATGGTGAGCCTAGTGTAATGTGAAATTTATCTTTGGGATGAGCAGATATAATTCTTAGGATGTATATTATTCATTTATTTGGATTCCTATATGTTCTTCCTAGGAACCGGCTTTCGTGCCTTATATGTTGGTTTGTTTTCCACATCCCCTTTCGATACTATTGGGGATGATTCCTATATCCCTGATTTATTATATGAAGATGGGGATTACTATATCATTAAGATATTTTATAATAAGGTTTATTCAACTATCCTCTAATTCAGTTATTAAGGATTATTATGCTCTCATTGATTAGAAATAGGATGATCATTCCTATACATTTATCTTGGGAAGAGGATTTTAAGACTTACATTACAAGGGTGGTTGGGTGTGAAGTCGCACACCCATTGTAACATCCCGGGTAAATAAAGAAATAATAAATTATATTTTTTATTAATATTTTGTGAATTAAATATTTATTTTACTTTAAAGGGGTTTCTATGTTTGATGGCATACCCGATACGCAACAACGAATTTCTTTGAAATCTTACATTGCACACAAATAATATATAATTATTACTTTAAATGGCAGTTAACCCATAACCATTGTATGGGAAGGAATGAAAAAAACTAAATAAAATATGATTATACATGTTTGTTAAAGTATTTACATTTATACAATAAAAGTTTGACGCTTAAAATGTGAATGAATCTAATTTTAAGCATAATTAACTTTAAAAGGTCGATTTACTACCCTTTAATGGAGAACCCTCTTTGAATATAGTTTTGGACACTTTTTATAAGTTCCTTTTGACAAAATAAAATTCATCTTTAGATTCAGTACATTGAAATTTACTTTGGGTAAATTTTTGTATTTTTCTGGTAAAGTTCATTTTTATGAATAGTGAAAAATAATTTTTATTCAAAATCACCTTTTAATCTAATTTATTTTTATGGGAATATAATCTTTTTAATAGATTTTAATGTGTAATTAGATTATATTTTTACTAATTCTTCCAATTTTGGTCACTGGAATTAATTTCAATTTGATATTGGAAATAAACAAGTGTCGATCTTTTGATAGTTATTGTTTCTTAAAAACACGTAATTTGTTTTGATAACGAGAATTAATTTTAAATTAATTCATGCAACTTCTATGTTATAAATTTGTTAAAATAGAAATAAAATTTGAATTTGGAATATCAAATATATTTTAGGCTGATGTTTTGGTATTTTTTTGAAAAACATCAATTTTTGATGAATAGTGAAACCACTATGTAGTAGTTAAAATACTAACCTTTTCATTTATATGAAATTTTAACACTTTTGTGAATTTAATTTCAAAAATATAACATGCATGATTGTTATTAGTATGTAAAATGTGGTTCAATAAGATGAAAATAATTTTTGGGGAATATTAACCTTTGACTTTTATTTACCGCGATTAAAGGTAAATATGGTAATTCAAGGTAAAAATAATATTATAATAATACATAATTAACCTTAACACTTGTAATGAGCTTATTTTATTAGTAATGGCAGACCATGGGCATCCTTGGATTGATTTGGGGACCCCATGGAGCCACATAAGAGTGATAACGCCACTTTATTTTAATTAATTTAAAGTAAAATAATTACACATACAAATATCTTTTATTAAATTAATTTTTAGATGGTGTTATATAATTATATTTTTAACTATAAATATTCATTGAAAATATAAAACTATTTCCTACATAGTAGTATTTTTTAATAATTTTTATACATCAAATAAATTAAATTATTTATGACACAATAATAATTTAGTATTTACCTCATTAATAAATGATTTAAATAAAAAAATTATAAATATTAAAAAAATATCCCAAACCTGTCCAATTATAATTAAATGATTTTGTTTCGACCATGAGTCATCTTATATTTGAATTTAATTAGTTTTAGACCTTTAGAAACTGAATATCATTATATAATAAAATAATATTTTTACACTTTCCAAAACAGCCCCTCCCCCCCCCTTATAAAAATCCCTCACTTCTAACTAATTCCTCACTCCTCTCAAGCCCCTTGGCTCGTCCAAACCCTGAAAAAATAAGCTCTCAAGATACATATCCTCCTCCTAGAATCCTTACCTTAAGCAGAAGGCACGTTAAGAAGTCCTTCTAGGTCAAACCAAAGGGAGTTACCCATATTAAAGGTAACGATTCCTCTTAACTTCTTTTCATTTATTTTACTTCTCCAACTACTGAAATCTTTTTATTCATTTCCTTTATAACAAAAATAGTATCCTAAATATACTAGGATGTTGTTATAAGAAGTATTTGGACTACACTTACACACACCTCCATCTAATCGGTGAAGAACATAATGTTTCTTTGGATGGGAAACTAACGCCTCATGAAATGATGATTGTCAGATTATCTCCTACCACCTCTCATGGTGGACATTAAGATGACACTATATTTATATATGATATATATTATGTTTATGTTTTGTTTATGCTTCAATATTTTTCTTTTATATCCAACCTTTATGGTTTCCATTATGGGTTAACACGATAATTGAATTTGAGGAAGTGTGGACTACCGCTCCCTTAAAGTGATATGACTCATTAATGCCATATGTGGGACGTTTAATGGATGGAATTAAAGATATTATATATGATATTATACATTAATTATAATATAAATATGTATCATTATGTTTTAATTCCATTAAAATAACAAATAGAAATGAAATTTGCATTCATACGTACGTACAACTTATCGTCTCCATGAATAGTGCATTTCATTTCATACCTCCAAATGTTATGTACTATTATAAATACATGTATATAATGGAAAATAAATGATATATATGATATCTAAAACCTGAATACCATTCTAGATATAATGAAATTTTTTCCATGTGAACAACTTTTAATTATAAGAAGTCCATTTTGACTCAAGTACCAAATATCATCAAAACGAACATTATTATCTTAAATGATTACATAATGTTTATAAAATGGTAATAAGTGATATAAAAGGAATAATAAACATAAAAAAGGTTCTTAAGAAAGTATAAATTAACTTTAGTTTATTATTCATGAGATTAAAGAATGAACGCATCAAGTCGGACACGAGGTAAGGGACTTCATCTCAATCTCCTTTTATTGAGGCATATTTTGATAATATATACCTTCTTCTTTTACAAGATGTATAATAAAACCCTTTGAATTTTACTTTCGTTCAAATGGAATCTTTTTTCTACGAATCATTTTACTAAACAACAAATGGAATGTTTTTAACATTTGCAGGGACAATGACCTCTCCGCTATCATAATCGTTATTTGGATTCCTCTATAAGCTTATAATGTTTTCTGAAATAAAAAGGAAAACCCTTATTCTATTTTTTGGGTGTTTTGGTATTGAAAATGGTTTTTAAATGGATTTGTTATTTCAATATCTTAAAATTATTTCTTGTGATTGAAAATTAAATATTATTAGTTAAATGTTTATATTTGCAATATTCTATATGTTATGATTTTATAATGGTACTTGGACATTTGATGGGTGGTTACATGATAAACCAAATGATGGGTGGTGCTGTGAAAAAACAAGATGGGTGGTTACATTATAACATTAAAATTCACTGGGTATGAAAGTTGGCCATATGGATTTTCCATTTAGTGACATGTGTGGAAGCCGACTGTATGGTTATTCCATTTAAGTAAGTTTATGTCCTAACTTACCTTTATATGTTATGTGTTCATTATATGGATTTTATGGTAATATTTTGGTTACAATAGGGTATGAAATGATCTTTTATTTAGTGAATAATATTTACTACTTCATAAAGGTAAAATGTATTACTTATGATAAACTATTCATGGTTTTCTTGTTATTTTAAAAAACTAACAGTTTTATTTCTTTGTGTATCCCTTACTGAGATTTTAATGCTCATCCCAAGTATTTGAAATTTTTTTCATAGGGAATAAATTGGAATGGGGTAAACGATGAGATCAAGGAAATGTCATGTTGTCTAAAACATGGAACTAAACAAGGCATTTTTTTTCAAGAGTTTTTATTTTATGAAAAAAATGGAAACTCAGTAGAACTGTCTAACTTGTAATTTTTGAGATGTAATGTAATAATTATTGCTTAATTCTCTAAAAATATCAACATGAAAAGAACCTCAATGTGAATTATTCATTTAATTCAAGATTATTTAATGTTTAAGGTCGTGTCTTTATAGTTGGTAACAGAATTTGGCTTAGACAATTTTAGGAGTATGGTTTTGTTAAATTAATATCTATAAATTAATTTATTGTAATATTGAAATGATATAGAATTTATAGATTACCATGTTGCTTCACCTAAGATATTTTTGTGTTCAAAATGGTTTTCCATAGATGAAACAGGGCAACTATGTTGGGACGACCTCAAAAGGAAGATAACCTTCCAAATCAGCAACCTGAGATGGTTGGAATCAGAACTGAATAGTTTTTTGCAGTGATGGAATAGTTGACTTAGGCTATAAATGGTGGCGATATCCATACACGAGATAATCTAGATGAACCACCGAGGAACATGTCATTAGTGTAGTATTTCATGAGTAAACATCCCCCATCATTCGGAGAATCATCTGACTCTGTGCTAGCAGAAGGGTGGATTAAAGAATTGGAGAAAATTTTCGATGTCAGGGGTTGTTCAGAACATCAAAAGGTTAGTCTCATTGTTTACCATTTTGAAGGTGAAGCTGACCAGTAGTGGTCAATGGTGGAAAATATCTGGGATAATGAGGAGATTGATTCTCTTGATTGGGATGAATTCAAAGGTATGTTTTTTGAGAAATATTTCCCTAAGGTGGTTCGTCTTAGGATGGAAAAATAATTCCTAGAATTGAGGCACAAGGATGACTCAATAGATTATTATGAAGAAAAATTCACTCGATTGGTAAGGTATGCTCCAAATTTCATCTGAGATCTTGATAGTAATATAATTTGATTTTACATAGGACTATAGCCCTGATATCAAATAGAGTTAGACTCTTGTGAGTTCAAAAGTTATGAAAAATGTTTTCGGTGTGTCGAGAAGGTGGAAATAGAGTTTGTCCAAGATTAGGTGTTCTTTGACAAACAATAGAATAAGAGGTCTAGTTGGCAGACAAAGGGAAAGAAATCATCAAAGAACCCTAGAGGTAAGAAAACTAAATATCAATCTTGTTATAAGTGTGGTACAAAGAATCCTGGAGAATGTTTATCAATGTTTTGGAACTGCTTCCGATGTGGTAAGTCTGGTCATATTCCTCGTAACTGTAAGGAAAATGATCATGTAAGAAATGAAAAGCCTGAGGTAAGGCATTTTAAGTGAAATTAAATGGGTCATTATGTAAATGAGTGTCCAAAAAAGAATTCAACTGAGGGAAAGAAGGAATACTAAAAGAAGAAAGGGGTGGTGAATTCCTTTACAACTACTTCAGAAGATTTTGGGCCATAAAATGAGGTAGTATCAGTTACACTATTTGTTTGTTTAGATTATTCCAATGTGTTGTTTGATTCAGGGTCTAAAAATTATTTCATTTCTGAGAAGTTTACTAGTAAATTGGGAATTCCATCTCAGGATATGAATACCGAACTTATGGTAAAAACACCTGGAGGAAATGTTGTGACAAAAGGAAATTATAATAACCTTCATATCCTTGTGTGTCAAAATAATCTACTAGAAAACCTTATTGTTTTGCCTCTAGTAGAGTTTGATGTTATTTTGGGTATGGATTGGCTTTCTTCTAATCCTTCTAAGATTGAATGCAGATCTATAGAGGTTTATTTTCATAATTTTTTTCAGTTTCTGTACAAGAATGAACTCTTTCATTGATAACATATCAGGAAGTTGAGAAACTAGTAAAAGATGGAAATGAATATTACCTTGCATATATTGTTGAAAACAAAGGAAGTGTTGAGATTAATGATGCGCTAGTGGTAAATGAGTATCTTTATATTTTTCCTGATGAGTTGCAAGGAATTATACCTGATCTAGAAGTTGAATTTACTGTTGACTTAGTCCCTGATGCTAAGATAATTTCAAAACCCCCTTATCGAATGGCTCAAATTGAACTTTTATAGTTAAAGAATAAATTGCAGGAGTTATTAGATACAGTTTTCATTCGACCTAGAACATCACCATGTGGTGATCCTGTCTTGTTTGTTAAAAATAATGAATGTTCAATGAGACTTTTCATTGATTATAGATAATTGAATAACATCATTGTTAAGAACAAGTATCATTTTACTTATATTGATTATTTTTTTGATTATCTCCATGGATCTCAGTATTTTTTGAACATTGATTTGAGGTCAGGTTACCCTCAATTGAAAGTAATGGAAGCACACATTCCAAAGGCCGCGTTTCATACTAGATATGGCCATTATGAATTTTTTGTTATGCCTTTTGGTTTAACCAATTCACTTGCTGTATTCATGGATATTTTGAATAGAATTTTTTGTGAGTTCTTGGATAACTTTATGGTTGTGTTCATGGATAATATTTTGGTTTATTCCAAAAGTAAAGAGGAACATGAATGTCATTTAAGGGTTGTGTTGCAAACCATATATGAAAATAAACTATTTGGTATGTTCAGAAAGTGTATATTTTGTTTCCAAAAAAATTCTTTCCATGGCCACAATGTTTCAAAAAATGGCATAACTGTTGATCTTGCTAAAAAAAGGTTATTTAATAATGTACAAGACCCAAAAATATAACCTAGATTCGTAGTTTTCTTGGTTTGGTAGGTCATTATCGTATGTTTGTTGAGAATTTTGAACAGTTATCTAGCCCACTGACTAAGTTAACTCAAAATGTTTTTAAGATCATTTGAAAAAATGAATGTGATGATTGTTTTCATGAATTGAAAAAAATATTGTTGAATGCTCTAGTTTTGTCACTACCATTCAGAAATAGTGAGTTTGTTATTTACAGTGATGCTTCGTTGAAAGGACATAGTTGTGTCCTTTTGCAGAATGATCAGGTAATTGCTTACACTTCACGTTAGTTGAATCCTCATGAGTTAAATTACACTACACATGATTTTAAAATATCCACTATTTTTTTGACTTAAAAATTTAGAGGCATCATTTGTATGGAGTAAAATGTAAAATATATGCTGACCAAAAAAGATTGAAGTATATATTCACTCAAAAAGAATTGAACATGAGACATAGGAGATGGATGGAATTAATCAATGATTATGATTGCATAATTTATTACCATCTAGGAAAGGAAAATATAGTGGAAGATGCTTTGAGTCGAAAAAGTAATGCTTCACTAACCATGATATGTTTGGAAAGTGATACTTTGGTTTTTGATTTAATAATATTTGGAATATAAGTTGTTGGTGCAGAAAATTCTTCTGTTTTGTTTCAGGAGTTAGTGAAATAATCTCTATCAGATAGAATAATGAAAGTGCATTAGAAATACAGTGAGTTACAGAGAAAGGTAGAGCTGTTTCATCATAGTATGTTTTTTGAATTTAACATTGATAATGATTGTGTTTTAAGGTTTGGGAAAATATTATGCATTCCTTGTGATTCATAGTTGAAGAATGTGTTGTTATGTGAAGCTCATCATTCACCATTTTCAGTTGATCCTAGAAGTACTAAGATGTATAGAGATCTTTGAGAGTATTACTAGTGGGGTGAAATGAAAAGATATATTACTAACTTTACTGTGAAGTATTTGAATTGTCAGTAGGTTAATGTAGAGAAAAAGTTACTGAAAGTTATGCTTCAGTCTTTACCGGCGTCAGAGTGGAAATGGGAAAATATATCCATAGACTTCGTTGTGGGATTACCGAATACACCATGAGGTAATAATTTAATTTGGGTTATTATAGATCGATTGACTAAATCTTCTCATTTCCTTCATATTAGAGATAATTTGTCTCTAGATAAACTTTCTCAGTTGTATGTTAAATATATAGTTAGGATACATGGTGTTCCCCTCTCCATTGTATCTGATCGTGATCACAGGTTTACTTATAACTTTTGGAAAGGCCTTCAGAAGTCGTTGGGTACTGAATTAAATTTTAGTACAAATTTTCATCCGCAATCATATGGGCAGTCATAATGAACAATTCAGACCATGGAGGATATGCTACGTGCTTGTTCACTGAATTACCAGGGAATTTGGGACCAACATCTTTCTTTGGTTGAATTTTCATATCATAATATTTTTCATTCCAGTATATAGATGGGTCCATTTGAGGAATTATATGGAAACCATTGTTGGACTCCAGCATTTTGGGATGAAGTAGGTGAACAGAAGCTAATGGGACCAGAATTGGTAGAAGAGATGGTAGAAAGATTTCAGTGGATTCAAAAAAACATGAGTACAGCTCAGAGCAGACAGAAAATTTATGCGGATAACCAGAGGAATGATCTCTCTTTTGAGGTAGGTGATCATGTCTTTCTCAAGGTTTCTCCATGGAAAAGTGTTATGCGTTTTGGTAAGAAGGGAAAGTTGAGTCTGAGGATCATTGGATCTTATGAAATCCTAGAGAAAGTAGGATCAGTTTCATAAATAGTGGATTTACCTCCATGTTTATCCTAGGTACATAATGTTTTTCATGTTTCAATGTTGAGAAAGTATATGTCAGATCCGTCTCATGTTTTGAGTCCAGAGATCGTTTAGTCAGAAGAGAATCACTCTTATAATGAATAACCAGTCCAGATTATTGACTGTAGAGAGAAAGTGTTGCAGAATAAGGTAATTCACCAGGTTAGGGTTTTGTGGAAAAACTATATGGTTGAAGAGGCAATGTTGGAATCTGAAAATGCTATGAGATATAAATACCCACACTTGTTTGATAAGTGAATAAAATTGGAAGGACACAATGTCCATAAGGGGAGAAGGATGTCATATCTTGGGTAAATAAAGAAATTATACATTCTATTTTTTATTAATATTTTCTTAATTAAATATTAATTTTATTTTAAAGGGGTTTTGTATTTTTGATGTCATACTTTAAAATATTACATTGCACACTAACAATATAATAATATTATTTTAAATGGTAGTTAACTCCTAGGAATTGTATTTGTGGGAATGAAAACAACTAACTACAATATGATTATATATGTTTGTTAAAGTATTTACATTTATCCAATAAAAGTTATAGGCTTAAAATGTGAATCAATCTAATTTTAAGCATAATTTACTTTAAAAGGTCGATTTACCGCCTTTTAATGGAGAACCATCTTTAAATCTAGTTTTGGTCATTTTTATATGTTCTATTTGAAAAAAATAAAATTCTTCTTTAGATTCGGGACATCAAAATTTAGTTGGAGTAAATTTTTGGTATTTTTTTGCTAAAGTTCATTTTTTATGATTATTGAAAATACAGTATTTTTATTCAAAAGTAACTTTTAATATAATTTATTTATATGGTAATATTATCTTTGTAATTGTTTTTAAATTGTAATTAGATTATATTTTTACAAATTAATCCAATGTTTGTCATTTGAATTAATTTCACTTTGAAATTGGACATAAAAAACTGTTGATCTTTTGATAGTTATTGTTTCTTAAAAACACAATATTTATTTTGACAACGAGAATAAATTTTCAATTAAAAAATGAAACTTATATGTTTTAAATTTTCTATAATTGACATAATTATTGAATTCAGAATATCAAATATAGCTCAGGCTTAATTTTTTGTATTTTTCTAAAAAACATCAATTTTTGATGAATAGTCAAAGCAATAAGTAGAAGTTAAAAAACTGATTTTTTCATTTAAATGAAAATTTACCACTTATTTGAATTTAATTTTGAAAATCTAACATATATAGTTGATATTAGTAAGTAAAATGTGGTTCAATAAGATGAAAATAATTTTTCATGAATAGTAACTTTTGACTTTTGTTTACCGCTGTTAAAAGAAAATATGGTAATTCAAGTTAAAATAATATTATAATAACACAAAATTGACCTTAACACTTGTCCTAACCTTATTGGATTAGTCATGTCCGACCATCGGCATCCTTGGGTCGATTTTGGGACCCCATGGAGCAACTTAAGATTGATAATGACACTTTATTTTAACTAATTTAATGTAACGACAAAAATGACATAGACAAAAATCTTTGAGTAAATTAATTTTTACATGGTGTTATATAAGTTATCTTATAGATTATAAATATTCATTAGAAAGATAATGAATATTTTCAACATCATTGTAGTTTTTTTATAATTTTTAGAAATCAAATAAATTAAATTATTTATGACACAATAATGATTTAGTATTTACCTCATTAATAAATGATTTAAATAAATAAGATTATAAATATTAAAACAATATCCAAAACCTATCCAATTATTATTATATGATTTTATTTCTCCCATTATTCATCTTATATTTTAATTTAATTAGTTTCGTACCTTTATAAACTGAATATCATTATATAATAAAATAATATTTTCACACTTTCCTAAAGAGCCCCTCCCCCCTTATAAAAACCCCTCACTTATAACCAATTACACACACCTATCAAACCCATTGGATCATCCAAACCCTGCCCAAATATGCTCTCAAGATCAATCATCTCGTCCTAGAATCCTTACATTAGGCAGAAGGAACTTGAAGAAGTCCTTTTGGTTCAAACAAAGGGAGTTACACAAATTAAAGGTAACAATTCCTATTAACTTATTTTCTTTTATTTTATTTCTCCAACTCCTAAACTCTTCTTATTAAATTATTTTATAACAAAAAAGTATCATAAATATACTAGGATGTTGTTATAATAAAGATTTGAATTACACTTACACACACCACCATCTAATGGGTGTAGAACATAATGTTTCTTTGGATGGAAAACTAACGCCTCAAGAAATGATGATTGTTCGATTATCTCATACCGCCTATCATGGTGGCCATTAATATGAAACTATATTTATATATGATATATATTATGTTTATTTTTCCTTTATTCTTAAGTATTTTTCTTTTATTTCATACATTTATGGTTTCCATTATGGGTAAACACGATAATTTATTAGAGGAAGTGCAGGCTACCACCCCCTAAAAGTGATATGACTCATTAATGACATACGTGGGACGTATAAATGATGGAATTAATGATATTATATATGATATTATACTGGAATTATAATATAAATATGTATCATTACATTTTAATTCCATTAAAATAAGAAACAGAAATGAAAGTAGTGTTCTTGCGTACGTATGACTTACCGACTCCATGAACACTGCATTTCATTTCTTACCTCCAAATGTTATGTACTTTTATAAATAAATGTATATAATGGATATATATGATATCTAAATCATTAATACCATTCCATATATAATGAACTTTTGACCATGTGAACTAGTTGTAATTATAAGAAGTCCATTTTTGACTCCGGTACCAAATACAGACAAAACAATCATTATTAACTTAAATTATTACATATTGTTTATAACAAGGTAATAAGTGATATAAAAGGAATACTAAACATGAAAAAGTTTCATAAGAAAGTATAAATTAACTTTAGTTTATTATTCAGAAGATTATAGAATTAACGGGTCAAGTCGGACACGAGGTAAGGGACTTCCTCTCAATCTCCTTTCATTGAGGCATATTTCGATAATATATACCTTCTTATTTTACATGGTGTATAATAAAACCCATTTAATTTTCATTTAATTCAAAGGAAATATTTTTTCTAGGAATAATTTTACTAAACAAAAAATGAATCATTTTTAACGTTTGCGTTGACAATGTCCTCTTTGCCACTGTAATCGTTATTTGGCTTCCTCTATAAACCTTAATGTTTTTTAAAATGAAAAGGAAATCCCATATTCTATTTTTGCGTGTTTTGGTATTGAAAATGATTATTGAAATGGATTGATTATTTCAATATCTTGAAATTATTTCTTGTGATTTGAAATTAAATGTTGTTAGTGAAATGTTTATATTTGCAATATTTTATGTGTTATGATTTTATAATGGTACTTGGACATTTGATGGGTGGTTACGTGATAAACCAAATGATGGGTGGTACCATGATAAACCAGGATGGGTGGTTATGTTATAAATTCCAATGCATTGGGTATGGAAGTCGGTGATATGGCTATTCCATTTAGTGATATGTTTTGAAGTCAACCATATTTTTATTCCATTTATGTATGTTTATGTCCCAAGTTACCATTATATGTTATGTGTTATTTATATGGGTTTTATTGTAATCTATTAGTTACAAAAGTGTAATAAATGATCTTTTATTTAGTGAAGAGTATTTCTTACTTCATAAAGGTGTAAGTATTAGTTATGATAAAGTATTCACTGTTTACTTGTTGTTTTGAAAAACTAACAGTTTTCATTATTTGTGTGTCCCTTACTGAGCTTTTTATACTCATCCCAAGTCTTTGAAATGTTTTTCACATGACATAAAGTGGAATATGGTCAAGGATGGGATCAAGGAAATGTCATGCTATGTAAAACATAAAACTAGACATGTCCCTTTTTTCAAGAGTTTTTATTTTATTAAAAAATAGAAATTGAGTAGAAGTGTCTACCTTGTAATTTTTAAGATGTAATGTAATCGTTATGGCCTAATTCTCTAAAACTCTAAACTTGAAAATATCTTCAATGTGAATTATTCATCTAGTTAAATATTATGTAATGTTTAAGGATGAGTTCTTATACCCATTATTGATTTTTCTCGTGAAATTAAATATATGAGACCATGAGGGGTGAGTATGATATCTGACCCATGATATGTACTTATACACCCCTTAGGGTTCAGACCCTTAGGGATCATTCATGTCTTGCTTCCATGGATTCCTATGGATCGGGGATAAGGGAATTGATATATCCTTAGATTTACCTGGATTGAGTGGAAAGATTTCTATATAAGTATCCATTTATAGGACTGTTTGTTGTAATATGTAATTGTTCATTATATTCATTACAGGTGAGTATGGATAAGCCCATGTCTAGGAAATGTACCCCCCTATGATGATGTATCTTACCGAAATACATTTATAGCATTGGATAAATAATTTACTGTTGATTGGGATTATAGACATAGATATTGACTTAACTATACATGAAATGAGTGGTACAACATCTATCCCAAATTCATTTTCATAGGATGTACATACGATTTAGATTACGAACCCAAAGATCGACTGCTGTTTTTTATGTTAAATTTCTATTTATTCATTTATATTAATATTTATGTGTGTATATATATATATATATTTATTGGAATACATATATAAAGATATAAATATAAATATACATGATGGATCATTTCCCAGTTGATCAAGAATAAAAACCTAGGGATCGACTATTGTTCACACTATTTGGTTTATTTTTATTTTCTAGTAATGTCTCACCTATGATGAGAACGTTTTATGAGCATGAATTTATGGAAATATATTTATAGGTTCATCATTGTGGTGGCCTACTAAAATTATTTCTAACCCCTATACATTCACCTTTTTGTGTCCAACACTTATGTATTCTTTTTAGGTTGACCACAAATTGCAAGTGGGATATGACTGTGGTCTAGGGTTTCATGATCAACCATAGCTGATTCTATGGATTCTTATGATTTTTATAGATAATCTTAATATTCTTTGAAGATTATGTATGTGATTCGGATCAGAGCTAGTAGTCGAAAATTTTAATTTTATTTAATTTTTCATTATGTACGTATTCTTGTATAGTTGGCCCAGTGGGTGACCATTGTTGTATGCATGAAATGGCAGTTTGAGCTTCTATATCATTTCATTTATTGTTATATCTTGTTCTATTATAATTTATTTTCTTCTTCTGCAATCTATTTATTTAATTCTAGGATGATATCTAGTTATTTTGGCTATATTTACTCTGATATGACAGTATAGTCCCCCCATTGTACAACCTTTAGACCCTAGATTCTAGCGCTGTATCTGGCCTATAGGGATGCACACTTAATGAATTTTGGTGAATGGGATCATGCAATCATTTTAGTGTCTCCTGGACCAGAATATTAAAAAGTGTTATTATGTGTGTTTCTTTTTCTATTTTATTAATATTTGTTATATACTATACAAGAGTAGTATGAATTTATCAGAACATGTGATTAATATTGGGCTAGTGCATCAAGAACCCCTGTTATGGAAAGAAGTCCAGTTTTTTAGAGATATAGGATTTCTATTTTGATTTGGTATGGCATAGTTGTATATTATTTATTCTTTCAGTGCTGAACATTTTGTGGGGATGTTATGATTTATTATATACGTTTTTCTCTTCGGCAATTGTCTGGAGGCCAGAAATTGATTTTGACTATTGGATGTAAAAGGAAAGAGGAATCTCATACATCATATTTAAAATTTATGATTCATATGATATGGGCCGACTAGTGTGTGGTTTTACTGATGATAGTGTATGTTTAAAAAGTTTCAAAAAATACAAATGGGTTTTTAAAGTACAGCTTTTTTGGTGTAATTATAATCAATTAGGAAGACTTTCATATATATATTTCATTCTAATGGCAGCTAATGTGGATTTACATTGAGACATTTGAGGGTGAGGATAACGACTTAGTCATTATTGACATGAGTTTCTTTGACCATAGTTGGTCTATAGGGCATATTATTCCCATGTGATAAACCCCATTGTATTTTTTTTATTTGGGTTACTCATTTAATGTGTCAATAACATTCTATAAAGTGTTTTCCTCTATATATTGGAATAAAATTCTACTTAATTGACCTTAATTTTTTGTTATATAGTTGGATCTCTTTGTAAAATGATGATACATACCTCATTAATTCTCATTAACTGGACCTCAAGGGGGTACTACGAATTCTCATAGAGTGTCAGTTCAATATCTTTTTTATGTAGATATCATTTCCTCTGTGGATCCATTCTTTATGTGGATTCTTGGTGAGGATCAAGCCCCATTTGTCCGATATCAATAGTTTGAAGCTCATAGGTAACTATTGTTCTTTATCTCCCCTAGAGAGGTTTGATCTTTTGGGTTTTGTGGTTTGAAATTATTACCCAGTTGTGAGACAAGATCAGTTGGTCAAGATGGTAGACCATATGTACCATATTGTTGACTTAGATGCTTGTAGTTAAATGTTATTTTTTTTCAAAGGAAATGAGTGAGTGAAGTTGGCCCATGTTTATGGATTCTTTTATAGGTTTTGATATTTTTTATACACTCATTTTGAGGTCAATGCATTGTTATTGCTCTGGTTTTGTGATATAGGCATGTTTATGCATTTTTCCATTGATGAATACCATAGAGTTCTTGTTTTTTAATACCATCTTTGATAGGAAGGAATAATAATGTACTCATATTTTTTGACTGATGTTTATACTATTGCTAATGTAGTCATAGCATAGGTAGATTTTTATGACTAGAAATATGCCTGGTGATGAGCAGTTGTAGAATAAATCTTGGAGTAATTGAGGTGCTCGATTTTTAAGAGGAGTTCCAAGGGAGCTTCTAGAATTTTTAGATTGACAAAATGTATTGCACGATCAAATTTGGTTTAATAGTGGATGAAACTCTAGAGTATGAGTTGGGTTATAATAGGGAATGCCATTTATGTGTGGTACCATTTTAATTTTAAATCCATGAAGGGAAAAGTTTTAGCTGAGGACCGATGGTTTCAAAGAGAAGATGTTGGCATGGAGTTTTAGGATTTAATATTTAATATGTTAAATGTCTCTCCTTGGTAGAGGAAGCATAGAAGATGAATCAGGTGCTATGGGATTGTTGACATGTGTTTGGACCTGAACACCAATTATTGGGAGATGTGGTGTTAGGAGTTGGTTTATAGAAAGAGAAGCCTATTTCATGTAATTGTTTCTTGAAGAGTGATATACACGACTTTTTATGGAATTTTAGTGTATTTCTTGTTAGAGATAATCATCCTATATCTTGACATCATCCTAATTATGCTGAAAAAGAATCATTTATACATTGACATTATTTTCATTTAAATATCTTTTATAGTCGGTGAAATATCATGTTGAGGTTGCACTCAAAGAGAGACATAAGGTCTGACATATTGAGGGGAGTGCACTGTTGACTATTTCGGGGTCATGACCCCTTTTTTTAGTTTAATTTCAATGTTCTCCATGGGCCTTTAAGCTATGAGTTTTATTGTGAGGCGTTGATAGAGATGCTTCTATGGTGGGGAGTACTATATCAATTCCAGGTATGTATCTTTTATGTAAGAGAGTTATTGAAATTATGATACTGGTTGTCGGATAATTGATATAGAGTAATTTTTTTTATATTTTGAGGTTGAGATTATGATTGTGTTTTACCACCAAGTATTCTTTGTAATGATAAGTTTTATGGTGGGGAGGTTGTAATGACCCTTGTTTTTCTAGAATGGAAATTTGTGCCGAAATTTTAATTAATTCATTTAGATGATTATAAGGGTTTAAATTGAACTTTTATACAAGAATATGGACTTGGATAATTTTTATGACCGCTCTTTAAGTCTCAATTTAGGGTGTTCACCCAGGGAAAAGAGTTTGGTAGAATTATGATCCATTCAAATTTTAGATGAATAATTAATAATTTTGATTCAATTAATAAAAGATTAATTTATTCATGTATGTTTGTTTGGATGAATATTTTAAATGGATATCTGAACTGATATTATTTCTTTATATTTTACCATGAAATGGGGAGTTTTTACTACACATGGATTAAATCAGGTTGGGCACCAGGACTAGGCCCATCCCGCATTTTCTTTTTCTTCTATTTTTCTTCCTTTCCTTTTTCCCTTTTAATTTATTCTTTCTCGCCGACATTACCACATAAAAAACTCAGTGTATTCCTTCATCATTTTTGATAGAGAATAGTTAAGGTTAGAGAGATATAGAGGGATAAAAGAATATATGTACTGCCATGGATCTTAGAAGGATCTCGATCTTCATGCGACAGATGTGGACCACAGAAACGAGTGAAGGTTCATCATATTTTACTAGAATATTGTTCACTTATATTTTTTCCTATGAAACAAAATAGATTTATTGTTTTCATGTTTAAAAATTCTAATATTATATCTTAATACCCAATGTGGTTTGAACTTTAGATTTTTGGGAGAAAAACTGTGTTTTAGGCCGATTTGAGCGGTTTATCATTCAGAAATAATGATCAAACGAAATATTGTTCAAGAAAACACACCATGTGATGTTCTTTTTTAAGGTAGGTGATTTTTTATACATACAAACCATGTAACGGGTATAAATGATATGTATTGGGAGTTGACCATATAGCTGAGTACCTAGTTAAAAAGCCCATGTAGTGGAACATGGTCGTGTTGAGTACATGGCCAGACCCTATGTGGGTTGCACACATTGTAAAGGTACACGGCCAGAATAAGTACACGGAAAGTCTATGTGAGGTACATGGCAGGTACCCTATGTAGGGTACACTCCATGAACATGATCAACATGCCATGTACATGGGTTTTAAAATCCATGTCCAACTGAAGTACTTGACGAGGTGGAGCATTGGAAGAAAATGTCACGTACTCAGTATAGACACCGTGTACTACCCCTTAAAAACATTTCAGGGTTCTCTATATCTTTACACCTATGAGTATGAATTGAAAACATGAGTAATCTCTTTTGTTTATCTTTCCATATAGATCGTGAAGGTGATACCCTTGAGGTGATTTAAGGAATAATTGTTGGTGTTTTGGGCATTTTTCTAAATAGATAGGTTCTTCCTCCAATAATCAAATATAATTTTCATTATGGGTTATAAATTTAGTAAAAAATAAGAAATGAAATATAACTCTTATCATATGATTTTTTGATCTTCTCCCTTGGGTATTTATCCTTAGAGGCATGTGTCCTTTTGGATTAGGAGGTGGTGAGGTTGGTTATTTTCAAGGATCCCATGCTGGATGCCTCTTCATTTGTATGGTATTTTTTGGGGGACAATTTAGTGTACCTATTACTATGTGCCATTATAAATATCCTATGTAGGATTCCTTTTTTTAATTATAATCATGGATCCCTTGTAGGATTCATCCTTTTACCTTTACTACTGAGGATCCAAGGTAGAATGCATCTCTTGAGTTATTACATGAGGGACCCAGTGGATACCTCAATGTTTAACTGATCCAATGCTAGTACATTGTGGGTTTTGGTAGTGATTGTAGAATGTGTTACCTTTTAGCCCATGGGAAAAAAATTAATCCCTAAAATATTAGGCAATAGTGGTGGGATTAGGAATTCAACCACCCTCACTTGTTTTTATGCATTCACTTGTTTACTCCTGTTGCAATAATGGTTACCAAAGGTGATTCCTAGTTTGTGGATGATGATCCAAACCTGATATGAAATTTATATTTCATATTCACAAACACAATTCATGGAATCATTCTTATTAATTTATTGGGATTCCCAGATATGATTCTTAGAATCTGGATTCAGTACCTTATATGTTTGAATGTTATGCACATCTCCGCTTGATGCTGATGAGGATGATTCTAATGTCATTGATTTATTGTATTACGGTGATGATTTCGTTATCCTAAATATATTTTATAATGAGGAGGATTCATCTATCCTATACTTGTGGTTTAATGAGTTTTCTTACACTCTCTTAATTTTGGAATATGATGAGCATGCTGAGGCGTTCTTCCTTGGAACAATATTATGAAGTGTATGTTATCAGTGTGTCTAGGCACGACATCAAAACCATTATTGTTGTTCAATATGAAATTACAAATCAAAGAAAAAGTGGTTTGGGAATAAAGTCTTACTAGTGACCTCTCCTTATATATCAACTATGGGCCATACCCTTAGGGATTATCTGAGTCAGGATGTCATGACTTTCTAGAGACTGAGACCCAGGGCTCATACATTGGGCTTAATTTACATGGCTTGAGTGGAATGATGTACAACTTTGTGACCATTTATAATATTTTACATTGGTATATGGAACCCTTCATTTATGTTATTATAGGAGAGTTCGTCTGAACCTAGGATTTTGAAATATATCCCCCTAGGAGGATGTAATTTACTCAGAGCATGTTTTAAGGATAAAAGACCTTGTCCTTATATAAAGTTAGGATTTTCTTTCTATATGTCCATATATTCATTAAAATTTTATAAAATTTTTGTTATTATAAAATGAATAATTAAATATATTTTTTCCATTTTCGTCTTTCTATAAAAATGTTTAAAAGGAACATTCTTGTCATTTTTTGGAATAAGGTGTTTTTTACATAAGGTGTCGATGGAATATTTGTTATAACATTTAATACATAAAAATATTTTTCTACCATCATCAATTTTATTTACCATGAATATTCTTTTATAAGATTCCATTGTTGTTTTCAAAGAAATTATTTTCCTAATATTCTAAAAAAAATTAGATTTCAAAAAAGTGATTCCAAAATAGAAGGTCTATTTTGCTCAAAAAACTTTGTAGTGATATTTTAAAGGTATTTTTATCTATGTAAATAAACTTTGTTGAATCTAATAAATTACCAGAGATATTATATAATGATACTGTCAACCATATTACTTTTTGTGGATTTTGATCATGTTTCTCTAGTGATTCACTAGAGAAAATATTAACATTTCATATGATTGTTTTGCAATATAAATTATTATAATGAATATGAATTGATTTTTTATTCATTTATTTTATGTAATGAATAAAATAATGTTAGTAAGAAATTATAGGGGCTTGTTATAGCCTCTTTAAGTATATGTAGGTCTTATGAGACATACTAGTATGTGTATTTAGTGTCGGCCTCACCTATTAATGTATGATTCCTTGGAATGAGGCCTTGAAAATAACATTATAATGAATTAAATAATGAATTATATCACTATAAAATTAATTATTGTTATTTATGAGATTATTTGTGTTCTAATGTCATCCAGGTATATATTCTTCTTTTATGATATTATTTATATAGGATAACTTCTTATTTTTTATCATTACTGTATTATTCCTAATTTATTTATTCTATGATATATTTTATTAAATTCTTTCCCTTACAAATCATTTGAACTCAAACATTATTATGTATTCATTTTTTTATGATAACAATAAAGGATCTATGAATTATTTCATGATTATGATCCGAAAAATATTAAATGTTATCACAAGCCTTTATGTTTTATTTCATGTTTTAAAATTTATTATGTGAATTATGCATGTAACAAGTATCTTAGGAATATTAAGCTATTTAGTTATTCAAGATCAAATTACTTATATCTTATTACAATTTATTAATAATACCACCAACTTCGGTAAAAAGGAGTCTGGCTGTTATAGTTTGTTTGAAGTTATGTTTAGTATAAAACTTGGGAATAGTACCTTGGAAAATATATATATATGAGAATATAACCATATGATTGAATATAGGGAAATGTCTAAGTATAGGATACTATAATTATGTTTTTTGATGTAGATAATGTGAGGTTTCCAAGAAAATACATCCGTATTTGGATACTAGAAACTGGATTAGACTATGGAACCGATTTACCTTGGGTTAACAACTCTAAAAGGGATAGATTTGTTAATAACATGATCTTTACAAGTATATGATGAGAGGGACTAAGAATAAACACCTTTATAGACACTATTAGTGGTTATGAATTATTTGATTCACATTATTTTTACAAACCATTAGGTATTAAATGAAAATATTTTTATAATTTTAAGATATTTCAAAATACACTAAGTTTAAAATATGACATTAGCTATTCATAAATTTTCAATTTATGTTAAGTGTTTCTCTATTATAGAATTATATAACATGTTTTAGAATTCTTTATGATATAATCTAATTATGTATATACCATCATGTAGAAAGGGATCATAGAGAAAAGAAATTTAAACTATATCAATGCCTGTAATATATGTTGGGATTTACCTCGTGGGAATGATAATAAAGTTGAAGTTAGATTGAAATAAATTATAACTATAATGGGGATGATAAATCTATTTATGGCTAATAAATATACCCATATGGTGTAGTTTTCTAATCCCTATTATGGTCCAATAATGTTAAACCACATTATTATGATTCCCTCTGAGTTATATATATGTTTAATTTTTAGAATAATTTATATTTTTTGAGTTTCTATTATATTTTGGGAGCCATGGGAAAACTAGTTAGTGTTTTGGGGGAATAATATGAAGAATTTGGTCTACATATGGTTAGTAATGACCATGTGGTAACCATGTAGAATGTCAATGTTAGTTATATTAGGAATTTTCTCATTTTGAGAACAAATTTTCTAACCATGGGAGTCACCATGAATTTTTTTTTGCAGTGGATTGAGTTGGATCTCTCGGTTGTCACATGACATGGAGATGATTTTTTGGATATGTATCAATTACCATTTAATAATTCACATTATTTTTTAAGGGAATGTTTCCAACACATGGATAGTTAATTGTATTTCTAACTATATAACCTTACCATGTGACCCATGAAGGTTTTGTAAAATTTTAAAATTACATCGATTACATGGGTATTTTTTATTAGAAATCACCCATTAAGAATTAATTGTCTTTATCCATCCTCTCATTAATTAACTAGAGGACTCCCCCATGAATCATTAGTGATCCTTTATTTGTTTGGGTGGATCTATTTGATGATTTTTAGATTTTCTATTCATGTGTATTATTTTCTCTAGATCTATCATCAAAACATCTTCCTCTTGATCTATTAGAAACCATTGGGGCTATGAAACTAAGATAAATGGTTGAGGGTGGAGAATTTAACATTTTATTTTTTAATCTAGGATTGTGGGGACCTGATCTCTTTGATTACCTTTATTGGATTTGAATTCAATGACATTTCCTACTTTGGTGAGGTAGGTGTATCTATCCTATGGATTCTTTAACATGGTCTACTTGAATGTTATTGAGATAATGATTTCTTTGACATTAATAAGGGATAAATTAAATTTTTTTATTTATAATTAATCAATGGTGGTGATAGGGAACGGTCTTGAAAGGGGTTTTCTTCAAAAACAATTTGATGAACCTTAATTGTTTGAGGAAATTACAGAAAGATAAATTTAAAATTTTTGGGCATTGATTCTCTTTAACATAACTGTAATATAATTCACATGAGTAAGACCATAAAAATTTTACTTGGTAGGTCCCTGGGATTCACTATTCCATCTAGAGTTCCTTGGATTTTCTAGAATCATATAATCCTTCACGAGGACCATTTGGACATTACTAGTAGACATTACATGTATTATTTGACATTAGTTTACCATTTTTTATATGAATAGATTTATTGGTTATTTAATTATATATATGAAACAAGTTTTACTACCATGTTCTTATTTAATGTAATATGATATTTTTTAAAAAATAAAACCAATAAAATGTTTAATGAATATGTTTTTTCATATGTACTTCTTTATCAAACCAATTTTTTTTAATTTATAACTCATAGATCCATGATTACTATCTTTGAATAGATTCATTACGGTATCCTAATGAATATTTCCACACCCCCAAAATATTTCTTTGGGTGTATGTATAATTTTTTTAGGAATCTTGTAATGGAAATTGAGTCATGTATATTGGTTGATCCTCTTAGTAAACATCAGCTTTGGGTGGTCTGGGATAGTGGTGGCTGATGGTCACACAAAGATATACTCTTTCCTCATGGTTTGTTATATTCTCTAGAGCATTTATATTTTTTCATGTTATGGATAATTATTTTTTAACTTCCAATTTGTTCTCTATATTTGAATTATATTTATATATATATATATTTCATTTGGTATGTGATACATGTAATCATGGAGTTTTGAGGTAATGTTTTCCCTTTAATTCCTATATTGATTACAAAATTCATATCGATAACCCCTAGTGATGTAGAACATTATTTATACATTATGGATGTAAGACTCAAGTGACATGTTAGTTATACCTAGGATAGATCATTACTGAATTTTATTAGATCCATTACCTAAACCTAAGTGTGAGGAAACATCATTTGTTTTGTTTAGTGATTATGGTAATCTGTTTTAGGACATTATAATCCATGTAGTATGTATAGAAGAGTGCATGGATAACTAACTTTCATATCTAGCCTCATGTTATCATTGGTTGTCATTGATTTTTAATCTTTTTTTAGATTCATTTTTTGTCATTTTAATGGACCCAATATATGGGTATAGATATATGAAACATGTCTTATTTTCTATTAGTTTTTAATTTAGTCATCTCATGTTCATTGAATTTATTGTTTCATTAAATATTTAATGTATTTGGGATATAAAATAGATTCATGATATTTCATTTATTGATTCATAGATATGATCTGTATCTAACAAGGTCTTATATTTTGTGGTCAATTGGGAATTCCCTTCAAAATATCTCTTAATAATCAAGTTAAGGAACCTATGAGATATGTTCCATTATGTAATTCTCGAGTTGATCATTCTTTAGAGGAATAAGTCATTGGGATAATTCATAATCTTAGGTAGGTGGGTGTTGTAAACCATGAATGGATGGTGGTGCATGTTTTTGAATTTACTAATAATAATACACATATTTTTCAGTGTGAAAAATGGACGCACATACTTGAGGAGTGCATTGATTAGATTAAAAGAATTTTCTACTTCTTGAAGATAGAGAGGGTGGTCAAGTTCACTATTATCCTAATTATTGGGATGAGGTCTATTTCCACTTCATAATATCATATATCCCTTCTAAGATTAAGGTTCTTAATGTTCAATTTTATGATCTTTGGTATGAGGGATTTATTCAACCTAGTATGTCACCTCAGGATTCACATATTCTCTTTATAAAGAAGGTCGATCAAAGTCTCTAACTTTTCTGACTACTAAAATCTTAATCAGGTGACTATTAATAAAAAATAACTATTTCTTATGATTAACTATTTCTTTGATCAACTCAGAGGTGACCAATGGTTTTCCCATATTGAAAAATTATTAGGTTTCCATCATTTATAAGTCCAAGAATATGATATACCTAAGACAACATTTAGTATACAGTATGGTAATTTCAAGTTCTTAGTTATTACATTTGGTCTTATCTACACTCCCACAATATTTATATTTTTTGGGAAATGAATCCTTCATGGGTTCATGGAATAATTCCAATTTTTCTTATAGGATGATATTTTTTTGTAATATATGTCTGAGGACAAAAAAAAGAATCATTTTGATATCATCCTTTGAATTGTGAAAAAATATTTTATATGGGAATATATCATAGAGAAAATATTAGAAATATGAATTTTTTTGTGTCATTCCATATATGATAGGGTAATATTTGTGGATCTGAAGATGATTCAGGTAATTATGTCTTAGGAACGACAACAAAATATGTTTTAAATATGGATTAATTTTTTTTGTTCTGTACTTTATCATGATCAAATCATTGATCATATAGTTAACCAATAAGGGTGTTATATTCTAATGGAATGATAAGTGTCAAAAAAAATTTGAGAAACTAGAGGTGAGGTTGAATTTAACTCCAGTTTTGGTTCTTCTTGAATGGGGATTTATCAATGATATTTATTGTGAAACATCAGGTACAAGGTTGTGGTATGTATTGATTCAGGTAATGTATGTGGTGCCCTATGGATCATTCCAATTACTTCATCTTGAGAAGAAAACTCATACCCATGACCATACATGTTAATATCTGATGTTTACTCTAATGACATGAAAGTAATACTTATTTTGGTTAATGGTAGGTTATATAATAAAATAATAATAACATGAAGTATATTTTAATCCAAAAGGAATTGAAATTAAGACATAGATTCACTGGTGAAAATTTTCAGACATTTCATATTTATATTTCATGTAAACCTCAAAAATCTAATTTGGTCATCGATGAATTGATTATGATGTTACCAACTCAATCATTGAAAGAATCAGTGGAATAGTTGTCTTTGATGTTGATGAGATGATATTAGATGTGAATGAGTGTAATGGGATGGTATTCTAAGATTTCATGAATGATAACTCTTTAATTGATAATTAGAGTCCACTTGAATGAGTTAGATAAACCAATTTTTAGCATTTTAGTAAAATCCTTAATGGTGGAGAGACATCAGGTGGTGGGTCTTAGTATCTCGATGTTGATTTGTGTTTCCAAGGAATATTGTTTGTTCTGATATATGCAAGGAAAATGTTGATGGATATTGGACATTATCCTATTTTTTCTACACCATGGATATACTAGTATATATCATTATTTAAGATGTCAATATTGGTGTTTGGGGATAAGGAAGTTGATTAAAGACTATCTGACATGATGTCTTACTTTCCAAAAGATTAAGGCAGATCACCAGATACCCACCAGTTTTTATAGAGTTTACCCATTATATTGTGGAAGTGTGTTGCGATATTTATGAACAACATTTTCATTTTATCATGGACTCTTAGTGGTAATGATATAATTTTTTTAATCATTTATCAACATAGAAAATTAACTTTTTTTCATCATATTACGGAGATGATGAGGGTGGAATATCTTGGTCACTGATATGTGTAAGATATTTTCAACATTAATGGAGTGACTTATACTATTTTTTTTATGATATATACCCACGGTTTACATCCTTATTTTGGGGAGGTTTGAAATATGTGATGAATTCCAAATTGAAGTTAACCACAACATATAACCTTTAAATGGATGTAAAGACTGAGAAATCCATTAATAATCATAAGGATATAATTTGGGTGTCCGTGCATGTTTCTGGTGGTTCCTAATGAAATAATATAAATTTGGTTAAATTATATTATAAAAATATTTATCAAGACATGATTAAAATGGTTAACTATGAAGAATTGAATGACTGAAAATTTATATATACTTCTTTTTGAAACATATTGGAGAACATTCTTTGGTTATACTGGGTCTTGTTCAAGAGATAATAGAAATGGTTTAGCTGAGCTAATAGTGTTTAGTGATATATAATAGTCATCAAATATCTTATACAGATATCCTTAATCGATAATTGGTGTACAATATTGGCGATTATGTTTTATTAAGAGTTCCACCTAATGTGGTACGTCATTGATTGGGCATGCAGGGTATGTTGGAACCATGGTTTGTTAGCCTATTCAAAAAACATTATTGTCTTGAAAATTTGGAATATTTTTTAATCTTTTAATCAAGGTTGATGTTGATCCACAATGTATTTCCAATTTTACAATTGAGTGGGTATCAATAGGATCTTTACCATGTGATTGAATGAGAGGATATTAATATAGAGTCTGAAAACTATATTGTTGAGTAGTTAGTTTAAATTATGGATTTACTGGATAATGTGATGACCTTTAAAACAATTCCTCTGGTTTGTGTACGATGGTAGTGAATATGTAATAACAATGATACATGGGTTTCAAATCCTTGACGATATAGAATTGACCTAATATTTTGGAAGTTCTATAATCTTGTGTACCTTATTGGGGCCTAAAGGTTCATGGTGGTGATAATTATGATACCCTTTGGGTCAATGGTATGTTAAATTTTGATCATTGTTATTCTATTCTATGGTTTTATTGGATTTTGTGAATCAAGGGACAAAAATTTATATTCCTATAGGATACAATTTAGGAGCACATTTGGTGAACAATTTTTATTACATGTGAAATAACTAAACATAATAGATCTTTTGGTTAAAGTAATGATTTTCACAATTTGAGAAATGTTTATTTAACTCTCTGATTCACCAGGAAAACTATGGGAGTGACTGATTTTATTCTAGAGGATATATCACAAAATTAGAATAGTTTTTCTAATCATGTGTCTATTACTTTGTAAACTTGCACTTCCACTTTCAATTGATAGTAAGTATCGTATGGTTAGCACACCATTTGTCTAACTATACTGCCTAATCGTAAGACCCATGTGGGTTTTCTAAAATAAGAACATTACCATAATTATCATGGTCATTATGAAATCAAATCACCCCAAATTCCACAATTTAACAAACTATCATCTCCTCAACCATATATAGGACTCTCTAACATATTCTTTAAGGATACTTGATCAATTTTGTTTGATCTCTTTAAGGTACACCAACATTTCAATTTGATTTACAATATTTTCTCTTGATATATCCTCAATATTTATTTCTCTTTATCCATTGGATTCCATAGGAGATGTGAGGGGTATATCTAGGGTTTTTTTGAATAATTTATATTGTTATAGATAGATCCATGATTGTAAGGACCAGATATATTGTATTCCCTTTACTAAATTTGAAGGTTTCAATGTATCCTCCTTTTGGGAGGTTTGTGACACTATACAGTGGGTTATTTCACATGGAATAATTTAATTTTGTATTGAAAAATATTTGTTTGGAATTGATAAGTGATAACTTGAGATCCTTCATTCATACTTGATCATTAGTGGAAGAATGAATTCATCTAAAAATAGGGTTTCTTGGAATTTGATTTGGATGAACATTAATTATTTGGTGAATAAACACAAAGATAACTATTAAAATTATAGGATTTTTATTCAATTTATGGTAAAAATTATCACATGGTTATGAAATTAGGACATGTGTATTCTTAGAGACCTAGGATTCACTATACCGTGTGGAGTACTTTCTATGTCCTGGTATCCTAGACTCTGTATAACGGCCCATTTGTCCATTTTTATAAGACACTACATGGATGATCGTACTTTACATAGAAATTTATTTTTATATATCTGGATTTATTGTTTATTTAAATTTATTAATTAAAAAATCCGTTACTCCCATGTTCTTATCTCTTGAAAAATGGATTTTTTTAAAAGAAAATCATGAGGAATGTTTTATGATAATGTTTTTGGAAATGTAATAATATTTGAAAATTGTTATCTTTTAAAGATATAACTAAAAGATGCTTGGTGAATGTATTTGTATGGATTCATGGTGACTTCTTTTAGGGAATTTACCGACACCCTTCACAAGCCTTGGGGTTTATGTACACTTGGTTTAATAGGAATTGAGTAAAGGGAAGGGTGTCATGTAGCTTGGTGGATCTTCGTTGTTAAAACCAACTTTGGGTAGTTTTTGATATTAGTGAATAGTTTTCACATAGTGATATATTGTTGGGTCATGGTATGAATTCTAGACCATGAATCCTTTTTTATGTTATGTCTCATGATTTTTTTATTTCTAATTTATATTATGTTTTATACAAGTACTTCGGTTCATGAGACATGAATTCATAGTGTTTTAGGGTTAAATAATTCAATTTCCTTATTAAATTGATACATAGGTTATTTTAACCAGAACATGGTTATAAAGAAAAATATTCTTTAACAAAATGATATATTATGATATATTTCTCTTGAAATAAATTTAATTTCTATGATAGACTACGATCCATACAAACTAGAGTCTAAATAAACCATAATTTATTAGAATTTTATAACCTAGAAGTTTAATTGTGAGAGTGAATAGGAATAATTACATTTTAAAAATTATTTATCATGTATTTGAATAATGTAAATACATTGAAAAAGATACTCAATGTTTAATATATTAATCTTAGGCTTTAATGATATATTTTCCTCAAAAAACGGGTTTTATTAATATTTATATGAAAATAATATACTTATATTTTTCCAATTTTTGAAAATTTATCTGATAAAATAAACAACAATTTTAAAATTATAATTACAAAATTATCTTAGAGTGAAAATTTGAATATTTTAAAGAATGACTGATTTTTCAATGAATAATAAAAAATACTGGTGTCTATAATGAAATTTATTTTCATTTAAATAGTTTACTAAGTTTCATTTTTTTAAAAAATTATATAAATATATAATTTTTCATTAATATTGTTATTAATGAAATTATGGTCACTAGAATCAATTTTATGTTGGTTTTTTGTATAACAACTTTTTAAACATAATATATTTTTTCATGGAATACCTCTTTTCGCCGATTTTTTTGGATTAATTTTAATTTAAAATAAACCATGTATTTGAATTATATTTGGGAAAATTTATTATGTATTTTGAATAAAAATTTAAAAATATATTAATATATCAATTTTCATTATTGTTTATAGTGAATAGTAACATTAGTAAAATAATTACCATGTTTGAGGTTAAAACATGTTTATCGGGGGTTAAACCAAGAGATAAAAGTGAAAATGACAATTAAATATCCATAAATCCAATTTCCTAGAATTTTTAGAAACTAATAATATTAAAAAATTTATCATTTATCCATTCTTAATCATCTGGATTGAGTATAAAATTATTATATATTAATCTTAAAAGAAATTCCAAGCGTGTCCTATCCCACACTTAGATATTGACACACAATCCTTTATCTTATTTAAAACTCGTTGATCCATATTGATTTTACAAATCCTAATAAATTATTCTATAAACTTTACTAGAAAAAAATATTTTTTTCTTCTTCTTAAAATACCATTCTAAATATCATTAACGAGGGATGGAAACAAGGATTACTGAAGAAGAGTTAATCATCTAAAATTTTTTTTTCAAATAATTTATTATTCAATATACTATAAATCAATATTATTTTACATAAAATAATAAAATAAATATTATAAACATACCTTAATGTTATTATTATTATGGAATCTCTTTATTCACCCAATTTTTCTATCAAATGGGAAGTTAAAGTATCACTTCTATGTATGTGTGGATTATCGCTTGTCCATAGCGATAGAATTAAATTTCAAAAATAATATTTCATGGTTAGTTATCATAATGGGATTAATGTTTATAGGTGATATTTTATAAATAATTTTTATTTTATTATTAAAATATCACATCTAACTTCTAACTTTATCATCCATTAGAAAACACTAATGTCACTCGTATGTTTGTTTATACTACCACCTCCAATAAGCATTGCAATTATTTTTTCCATTTTACATTACATTGATATTAATAAGGATAAATTTAATGTATAAATATTTATATTTTTTTACTATAATATAGTTTGTTTTAAAATTGTAAAATAATATCTATCTATATTTCCATATTTTTAGTAAGAAATGAAAACAACATTTATGCATAGGTACAACCTAATGTTCCCCTGAACTGTGTAATTATGTTTTCTATATCAACCTTTTATGGATGAATATATAAGTATAATGAGTATATATTATTTTTATATCATTAATAATATTATATAGATGATGTAACCATGATTAATGTTCAACAACCAAAATAACCGAATCGAAATTATCATGAAAAACGTAATAGTTAAAACCTGAAAATAAAGAATTTAAGAAATAAATATTAAATAATGGATTTTTAAATGTTATAAGTACGTAATATATTTTATTATAAGAATCTAAATTATTTTTCACATAATTATAATAAATTTAAGTTTATTATATAATAGATTAGATCACCTTCAAAGCAAATTGAACTTGAGGTAAGATTTTATCATCTCAAATTGTCTTCATTGGAAAAAAACTATGTTATATACCTATTTTCATTTATAAGGGTTATAAAAAACACTTTGCACATGTTATATCACGAATATATTTATGATCACAATATTTAAAGTTTCATTTTATCTCTATCGTTCACGGATCTTATAACAGATATGCATTACTAAGGATATGATCCAAGGATTCCATTATTATTCTATTATTTGTTAGTTTATGATTATGATGATTTTATTTTCCATAAACACATTTTTTTCGATATTTGTATGCTATAATGAAATTTTTATATGTTTATAATACCCATATCCTTTTTATTGTTTATTATATATGATGAATGATTTCTGATCTTGTGGCACACATATGAATAGATTTGGATAATGTGATGGGGGGGGGGGGGTTGGAATTATATGGACCTAAAACGAATTGGGTAATGATGGATATATCATGAGATAATAAGGATTTGAATGGTATGTGAACCTATTTTGTTAAGGGTATTTACCCAATATGATAGTTAAAAGAGTGAAACTATACTAAGTATACAATAGAATGTATAGTGGACCCAATACACTATAATATTCTTGTAAATGGGTCTTAACTATAAAAATTATTATATATACCTATGTTTTTTCAAAAAACCTCTTCGTATTCCAATGAATTGATCTTGTGGATCATGTTATTTGATTCCTTTATGATTAATTTCCAATTAAAATTTCATTCTTTATTTCATGATTCATGATTAAAAATTTTGGTATATTGGGTAAGGATTTTAAAATTTTAATCTCGAGTTCCCATACCCTTATTATCATGTCATGTTTGTCTGATAATTGATATCTCACTTTCTTACCCTTACTAACATCTGATCTCGCCCTTTCTTATAGTTATCTTTCCCATGTCATGGATAAAATTAGTAAATATGATATGTTTAAAAGGAATGATAGTTTTGAACTACATAGATGGGTATGATGTAGATATCTTCTGAAAATGTAATTTCTGTATCAATGATTCCCACAAAAATAATCCTATATAAATATTTTATGGATAATTTTGTATGTATTGAATATTAATCTAATAAGATATATTATTTTGTATTAAAATTATGGGTTTCTGTTGCAAGAATCCGATAAATGTTTAGTTTCCATTAAAACTAGGTTGAGACTGATTTAGTTAGATCCTTTAAAAAAATCCAATGTTATGGTAATGAAATTACTGTAGCTTTCAATAAATAAAAAACTTTTATAGATACTAAAGGTGGATATGGTTCTATGTCAGATGCATGTAGGGGAAATAACAATGAAAATATTTGGTCAAGTATATCTCGAATATTATTCTAGTGTAAGGTGAACGTGCCCATATTGCACACTTAGTTTGAAAAACCTAGGTAATATATTTGGGTTAACTCACATTTTATTTATAAACTATTATTTTCTATATATGATGATCATGAATAAAATATGTTAAACTTATGTTTTGGAATATTTAAATGATGTTTTCAATAATTAGATAACCTTTGAATGTTTTTTTGATTGATCACACTGATCAAATATTCTTAACAATCAGGCTAACCATTTTGGTTTTACTAAGGCATTAAAGATAGGAAAATAATGTTGATGTGGCTATAGGTATGATCAATTATTGAAGTACCATATTTTTGAATAATTATATTAATTCATATATATTAGGAAAAGCCTCAAGGAATTTTAATTCAGAACCTCAACATGTCGATGATAAATTAGAAGAGAAAAATATTAAATGTATGATGATTACATATTAAATGTATGATTATCAAAAATTGTTTTATCTAGTAATATTCTTCCAAAAAAACATATCATTATACATTTAGTGTAATTTGATATTATTTTGGGAATGGATAAGCTTTATTTATATAAATCCCGTATTAATTTTCAAGAAAAGTAAGATATATTTGATATTCCAAACCAACCTATGATTATCCATCAGAGTGACAAAAAATATGAACATACAAAGGAATATTAAATATAGTGTATAGGTGTTTATTCCATTTTGAAAGTGGTGTTTATCTCTGATGGTTTTTTAGAAAATCAACATCAATGATATGCTTATCACACAAGATTTTGTTGATATTTTCCTAGATGAGTTTCATGGTCTTTTATTGAACCAGGAATTTTGGTTTCAATATAACTCATAACCAGTTATAAAATACTTCAAAGGATCTATGTATAATGGAACAGATTTGGGTTATACGAATTTAAGAAGAAATTCTAGGAGAATATTGATAAGTGATCATTAGGCTAAATGTATCATTATGGGGTGCACATGTTCTTTTTATTAAGAAGATTGATGGATAAATATGAATCTGTATTGATTATCAGGAATGTAACAAGATAAAAATCATGAATATATATCTATACCACGTATTGATGATTTCATTGATCAATTATAAAGATTTTAATATGTTTCTCAAAATTTATCCTCAATCTGGATACTAACCATTGAGGTTAAAAAGTGATGTCAAACTCAGGAAACCCTTTTTTAAGAGTTATAGACTCTATGAATTTATAGTGATTTAATTTGATCCTAATAAATTCCTTACAACATTCATGGATTTATTCTATAGGGTATTTTAAAAATACTTTTACTATTTTTTTCTAGTCCTTATAAATTAAATTATTATATTTTTCATGAGTAATAAAAAACATGATGACCACTTGAGGATTGTACTGACGTCCCAAATAAAGCATAATATGTATGAAAAAATTACCAAATAATTGTTTTTTCTATAAAAATATTCATTTTTGTGTCATATAATATCAATAAAGGGTATATCGGCAAATCCATCAAACATGGAAGTTGTTTAACGTTTCCCTATACCAAACACAATGATTGAGATCCATGGTTTTCTTAGTTTTACTAGATATTATTGATCCTTTATAGAATATTTGACAAGACTATCTAATCTATTATATATGTATACTCAAAATTAAACTATATACCTTTAGATTGATAAATTAGAATACAATTTTAAGGAACTAATGAGAATATTATTCAATTAACCCATACTTAAAAAAACAGTAGTGGTTAAGGGATTATGATATATAGTGATGCATCTAAGAAGAGGATAAGATGTGTCATTATGCAAAATGATATGGTGATAATTTGTTCCTCACAATAGATAATTTATTGTGAGGAAAATTACCCATCTAATTATTTGGAGTTATCTATATTTGTTTTTTTGATTAATTATTTGGATGCACAATCTCTTACTGAGAAATGTGTGACATTTTTATAGATCATAAATGTTTAAAAGTATATATTATCAAAAAAATAATTCAATTTCTGCTGGATAAGTTAATAGAGTTGATCAAATATTATGACTTCTCAATTAATTACCACCCATAGAAAGTAAACAAGTTAGATGATGCTTGGATTTAGATGGATCATTAGTGGTTATCTGTAATGAAGATAAATATTTTCCAAAATTTCTAGATTTTAAAAATATGGAAGTTTGAATCTTAATGTGGAGAAATATTATTTTACTCAATTGTGTGTTTGAACATCTATCCTAGTTGGGATGAAATATTCATTGAAGGAAGACGTAGATTTGAAAAATAATATATGAAATTTTCCTAAGTTATAACTTTATTCTAATGAAATGATAAGTTTCCAAAACTCCATATGTATTCCATCCATACCAGATTATGAATAGTTATTGGATAAATATCATATTTCATCATTCTATATTCATATTGGAAGTAAATTTATTTATAAAGATACAAATGTGTATTTCTTGTGGGATAACATGATGAGATAGATGATAGATTATATATATTAGTGCTTGGTTTATTTTAAATTTAATTACCAAATAAAAAAATTCTAAAAATATAATACTACCATTACCTATAATAGAATGGAAATGGGAAAACATGACCATAGATTTTTTTCATTAGACTCCAAAAAACATATAAAGTTAAAATTTCTATTCAGGTTGTTGTTGATTGAGTTACGAAATAATCTTGTTTTAATATTATCAAAGAATAATTCTATCTTGATCGTCTTCCAAGAATAAACATTAATTTAATTATAAGGTTTTATGGACCACCTCACTCTATTGCATCTACCTGATATTCAATGATTACAATGATGTTATGTTGATGTATTCAAAAAAGATTAGATATATTTTTTTTATAATACTTATCAACCATAGGAATATGATTAGTATGAGAGAATCATTAAAACATTGGAGGATATTTGAAGGTTTAATTCTTTCGATTTCATAGGTTGTTTGAATTAACACCTTCATCTAGTGATGTTTTCTTACAACAATAACATTAAATATAGAATTAATATATATACTTATGAATATATACTTATCAAAATGTGTAGAAATACAATTTGTTGGAATTAGGTTATGTGGATAAATCTTTTGAGACATTATATAGAAATATAAATGGTACAAAGAGTCTAAGATATTAAACAACAAATCAAGGTTTCTCAGAGTCGATGAAAATGTTATTCTAAGAATTACAGGTGAAATATAAATTTTTTTTATTATTTTGAAGATATTCATTTGAATGTTTCAATCAAATATGGTTATAATATTCATAATGAAGGGAATTTTGAGCCCTAGGTATATTGTTCCCCTTGAGAATCTTGATCGAATAGGGGATATAGATGATTGTTTGGTGCTTCCACCAAACCTCCCATAAGTTCATGATGTCTTCCATATATCTCTATTGAAGAAGTAAATAACTAATCCCTCATATTTATTGAACTTAGAGTGTGTAACTCTGGAAATGATATTTTTTATGAAGAATAACAAGCAGGATCCTTTATTGTAGAGATAAAATGCTACTTAATAAGACTATTAGCCTGGTTAAAGATATCTAGAGGAATAAAATATTTAAAAAGCTACATGAGAACCCGATGATGTGATGAATCATAGATATTCACATTTTTTTAATAAAAATAATGGAATTTGTTTGGGGAAATTCCTTTTAAGGGAGTTATAATGTAATACCCAAATATTTCATGATATATTTCTCTACAAATAATTTTAGTTTCATTGATAGTTTATGATATAAACAAAACCATATTTAAATTTACCATAACATAGTTTACCATTATAACCTATATATTGAATTGGTGGAGTGAATAAGAATAAAAAAAAATTTATAATTCATTTAATTAAATCAAATGGATTGATAAATAAATACTCAATTTAATTAATGTTTTAATCAAAAAGGTTATTAATTCTCTTTGTGAGAAAAATATACAATTAATTTTTTCTAATTTTAGAAAATTTATTTGATTAAAATAGATTAATTTTTTTAAATTATCATTTAATATTAATATTAGAGGTAAAATATGTTAATTTTCTTAATATATTGATTTTCTAATGAATAAAAATATTATAATTTTTATGAAAATATATGTTTTCATTTAAATAATTTAAAAGATTAATTTTGTTTTAGAATTATTCAAAAGTAAAAATATTTCATTTATATTATTAAAAATTTATTTAAGGTCAATTTATTTAATATTATGTTTTATTTTGGTATAAATAATGTAAGACTTAATAATTTTTTTCTAGAATAAAGATTTTCATTATGTATTACTAGTTTAACTTTAAATTATAATATCCCAATTTTTAGAATTGATTTCAATAAATTTTTTAATTATTTGATAAAATAATTTATAAATTCACTAATAAGGTACCTTTTATTTTTGTTCATAATTAATATTAAAATTTGTAAACGTCTATTACAAAGATTGAGGTTATTACAGGTTTACCCAGGGTTAAACCAAGATATAAGGGTGAAATTTCCAATTAAACTTGTATAAATACAATTTTATGGCCATATTTAGACCTTATAATATCCAACATTCGAATATATTTCCGTTTTTCATCACTTTTCTTGAGTATACCATTATTATATTTTAATCTTTCATGAAATTCCTAGTGTGTCTTCTCCCCCACTTATAGAAAGTCAACCCTTCATTCTATTCTATAAACCTCATTGAGATATCAAGCATAACTAACCCTTATCCAATTATATTATAAACATATATAATCATGTATTAGTGATTATATTCTTCTTAAAATAAAATTCCAAGGATCATTAGTTATGGATCTAAATGAGGTATAACGAAGAAGAGGTAATCATTTAACCCCACGTCTTTCAAATTATTTATTCTAAAACCCCTTGAATTCCATTGTATACATAATAAAATAAAAATTTAAGTATAAAAAATATACTAAAATTTTATAATTACTTTTAAACACCATTATTCTCATATTTTTCAATCAAATGGGAAGTGGAAGTATTGCTTTTGTGTTTATATATACTACCACCTCCACATAATGATATAATCCATTTTTCATCACCATATTTCAAAAATGATTATTGTTAAAGGATTAATTTTTATATATTATAGTTTGTAAATAATTATTATTATGATATTATTATATCGTATTGACCTTCTTACATTCCCATCCATTGGAAAATGATATGTCGCACATGGGTAAGTGTGGACCACCACCTCCACAATGTGACATGATTCATTTTTTCTTTTAATTTTAATGGACAGTGATAATAATATATTTAATATATATATATATATAATTTATTATATAATTATTGTTCCTAAGTGATAAAAACCATCTATCAATCTTTCCATATTTTATCTAGAAAATGAAAATAGAGTTTAACATACATACAACCTACCATCTTCAGGAACAATAAAATTCATTTATATATATATATATATATATATCATTTATAGGTGGATATATATATACATATAATTAATATATATTTCATTTATATCAATATTATATTTGTGGATATGATGGAACCATGATAAAAGATTGAGTACAGAAAACACTAAATGAAAATTCACATGAAAAACGAAACAGTTGATATTCGAAAACTATGATTTTATGAATTTTTTTAATAAATTGGTGTAAAAATATTATCAGTGGATATTAAAAGATATTATAAGAATATATATGATATTTAATATAATTATAATAAATTTTACTTTTTTATAAATTAGATTATATATTTTTTAAAAGCAGAACTTGAGAGTAAGGTTTAATGACTCAAATTATCTTCTTTGGAATATATGTTAGGTTATGAACCTATCATAATTTTTGAGGTGTATATACATCCTTTTTTACATGTTATATCAAGAATATAAATATTTTTTTGATATTTTTTTCATTTTATGAAATTCTATTAAGGGGCTTAGAATTTAGAAATTACCAAAGCGGTAAGGGATTTATGTATCTATCTCATTATTTGTTGGGATTATTTATGATTATGTTTATAGTGATTATATTTCATAATATATCTTCGAAAAATCACATTAATTTTATTATAATATAGAAATTAATTTAATTTTCAAGTAATAATGTCATTTTACTTTCATTTTTAATTAATATGAATGTTTTTTAAAGAAAAACAGACTTTATCTCCTCCTTTGCCAGGAATATTTTTCTATCATTTTCATGTTTTATTTAAAAAATCAAGATTTTTTTTATTAATATCATATGTTTTTTATGTTTTTTAACAAATTTTATAAATTTTTACAAAAATCGTTTAAAATTAATATTTTTGTGTTTTTTAAATGAGGGGTTTTAGACTTTTTACAATAAATAGTAAAGGAATATTTTCTTTATAGTGAAAATCATGAGATAAATTTTCCTATTTCATGAATTCAAAATTACTTGAGGTGTACATTAAAATATTCTAATGATATTTTCAAAAAAAATTAATTAATAATTATAAAATTTTTATATTATAAATCAGCTAATTCAAAACGAAGTGTGTTTTTCCTCAAGAAATATTCAAAATATCTTTTGAAAGTATATTTTATTTATTATATCATCTTTTGATGTTAATTATATTTTACAAGGGAAAATATTTCAATATTATTTATCAATTAGTTTTATGATTATTAATAAAACATGTTTATGAGACCTTTTAATTTTTAGGGGTTATGTAATAAAAAATGTTTAAATATTATTGAAAAAGGTTTTCCTTACATGTGTTATGATATATGATGAATGATATATGATAATGTGAAACAAATATAATTAGATTATGATTATGTGATGAGTGGCCCCATATTAATATATGCCTCCAATTAATTGGTTAATGATGGATATCTCATAAGATAATAAGGACTGGAATTTGGAGTGAACTCAATTCATTAAGGGTCTATACCCACTGTGATAGTCTTGAGAGTGAATGTCAAATAAGAATTTGATAAAATGTGGAGTAAAACTAATATAATATGACAGTGTTGGAAATTACCATTGAATAAGGAAATTATCTCTTGTTCCTATATTTATTCCAAAAAACACAGGCCTTATGCCAATGTTATTCTCTCATTGATCATGTTATTTGATTCCATTATGATTCATGTCTTATGAACAACCATGGTTTTTTACTTTATTTAGTATTATGTTATATTATATTTTTGGAATGAATTATCAAATTTTATGTTCATTTTCACATACCCATATGCTAATTTTATTTTTACGTTACTATAGGTATATATCTTAGTTACCTTTACTGAGTATCTAAGCTCACCATTTTTTATAGTCCACTTCCTTAGGTTAAGAAGACTAGTTTGATGTATGGTATGTTTAAGAAGGGTTCTAGATATGAAGAATATAGAGCTAGATAATGAAGATATCTTATGAAGAATTATTTTATGTATCGATGTTTGAAAAGAAACTAAACCTATATTATTATGAAATGGATCATTATTTAATATATTGAATATTAATATAATATGATTTAATATTTAGGTATGAATAGTATGAGTCACTATTCATCAGACCCTATATTGGTATGACTCATGTTATGTGTCTGGTTATCATGGATTTGATTAATACATTGATGTGACAATAAACTCCATTATTAAATGGGTATATTAATCCCTTATTATTTGATCAATGTACCATGTCCCTAGAGAATATATTTATCACTTTTAGTAGTAGTGATATAGAAATAGTTATCCATGAAGTTTATCATAATAAAAATGATATTGGTCAATAGTGTACATTCATATAGAACACTATATATCCAAATTAAATAAATAATATAGATTTAAATACATTTAGGGATATACAATTAAGAAAATACTATCTTCATGAGAAATTAACAAATATGGAGAGGATATTCTTTGATCTATGGATAATGGAGTCAGGGAATTTTTTCAATTATGAATATAACATTACAAGGTCAGAAACTCCTGATATAAATTATGTATATAATCCAATAAGTAAGATTTAATACTTATTTTATAGGATAAATCCACACCTTTGAAATGTACTTGTCTCTGTAATATTTTCAGTATATGAGGTTATAGTATTATGTTCCATCATTATAGAGAAATAATTCTCTAACTCTTCAGTTTTACATGAAAAAATGAAAGGAAATGCCCATTTTAGTTGTCTAAGAAATAAATATAAAATTTGGGAAGAAGTTACTGGTGTAATATCTAACTTTTAATAAATATTGAAAGAAAAACTACAGAAAATGATTGATAAGAATATTAGTTTATATAACGTTGGGTGATAAAGTCCATCAAGTATAGAATTTTAAGTTGAAAAAATATTAAACCATTAAATGATTCAAATTAAAGGTTATGGGGAAATATTATAATTAATTATATAGGTCTAAGGTGATATTTCATAAAAAGAGGTGAAGGGAGAAAGGCCATGCTTATGTTGTCACTGTATCAAAGGAGAAAGTTAATCACGATGTGTTTGGAGGTACTTTGATCATAACCTAAAATTATGATAATGAATTATTTGATTATAAATCATTACCCTATTTTATATTGTCAATGTTTGATATGAAAATTAGATATTTCCCTAGAACCTTAGGAAGGGATTTTTCAATCAATAATCATAGTTAAAAACCTGTTTTTGTAAGTATATGTCATTCATATCCACTTATTACACATAAAAAGCCCCTATTTGAAAACATTATTATTATACTTATGGTTATATTTGATATAATATATCATATAAATTGGATTTAATTTTATAATGTAAAAATTTATTACTGTGAGAAGGAGATTATGATTTTTGGATATGGATTTGGAATTATAGGATCAATATGATACTGATTGTAGTATCAAAATAATGATTTAGATGCTCAATATAAAAGAGGGGGGGGGGGGGGGTGAATTGTATATTTTAAAAATTCCTTAAGAAATTTTGTATAAAAAAATTCACAACACCTATTTGTTCTAATAATTTTCTTGATTTTAGAGATGTAGTTCTGAAAATATGATTCCAGAAATGTGGTTCTAGAAATGAAATTAGTTCAACAAATTAACTAGATTCTAGAAATGGAACTAGTTCAAAAAACTAAATATAATCCGTAAATGTGATTCTGGAAATGAACCTTAACAAAAGTTTACAACAACAAAGATTCTACCTTAAATTGTATAGAATACTATTTAATTAGAGTACAAGTATAAGGAAGTATAATATAGTTATACTTTCTTCAACAACCATAAATATAGTGGAAATATAAGGCCGCAGCCTTAAACCCTACCTAATATTGAATTAAATGAATAATTCACATTGAGGATCTTTTCAGGTTTAGAGTTTTAGAGAATTAGATCATAAATCATGAATTACATTCCACATTTAAACAAAGTGGTTACATAAAAGATAGTATTCATTTTTCCCCATCAAAAGAAACATATTTAAAATAAAACATGGATTCTTTCTTGACACATCCTTAACACTATCATCATAACATGCACTTTTCCCTTGACCTGTGAAAAACATTTCAAAAACTTGGGATGGGCATAAAATGCTCAGTAAGGGATATAAAATTATGAAAAGAAAATATTAGTCCATGTAAGAAATCATACTTTACTCATAAAACATAACCATTTTAACATACCTCATCAAATCATGAATAAATCATAGAAATTATAAGGCATAAAGGTAACTTGAGGCATTCATAACATTCTTACGTAGGGAGTAACCCTCTTGGTTATGTTTAGAATACCCATCATAGTATATTCCCTAAATCTCTTTAGAGAATCTTTAATGTTTAACTACTTCGCGTTGACCAATGCATTGGAGAGCTATATCGGGCTCACCCGCCCTTAGTTTATCACGAAACCACCCATCTTCATAATAATGCCCAAGAACCATAGCATAATAGTATTACATAAAACATGCATAAAGGAAACATAACATTTCAACTTTTCAATAACAAGATATCAATACAACACATTGACATAAAAACATTCTGAAAACCATTTTCAATACAAAAATAAAATAAAAGTAAAACATGGTATTTATTTTTCATTTTAAAAAAAGGTATGGCTTATAGAGGAAGCCGAAACTCAAATAATAGTCACGGTGGTGGAGAAGTCGTTGTCGCCGCATACGTACGACAAAAACATTCCCTTTTGTCATTTAGTAAAATTCTTTGTATAAAAAAGATTCCTTTTGGATAAAAGTAAAAGTAAAAGGGGTTTATACACAGTATAAAAGAAAGTTGTGTATAAACAAAATATGCCTCAATGAATGGAGATTGAGACAGAGTCCCATACAAAGACGGTATCCTTGGATTAAGGATAAATCAATTACATAATTATGTGTGACAAAATAATACACCTAATATAAGTTGATATTAACTGTAAAACAATCAAAGGTCATTCACACATATTCATAGAACCACATATTCAAGGACTACAAGTTTATCCCAAAGAATCAAAATTGGGTTAAGATGTTCCCTTGCAAAAATTCGACAGCCTAATATCGTCACTTAAAACTTAAAAAATGAGTTTATGAGAGATAAAAAGGGTATCTCATCACATGGAAATGAAATTTACATCAATATGGATATATAATAACATATCCCAACATTACAATATGTAAATTAAAAGACCCGACAAAATAAGTCTTTTAAGAAGAGGAGGGTGAAAAGTTCCAGTACCGACTTGGGTATATTTCGAAACATACACCCCATGAAAGAAGGACAATACATCATTGATGTAAATACTCATAAAAGAAAATATATTACACAACGAGTAGAATAATGGGTAGTAAATATACCACTCAAAGGAAATGGTGGTAAAAGTAGAATAAATCTCACGAGAATAAAAGTGAGATGAAAAATCCCTTACAAAAACTCGGCAGCCGAATGACGCAACTTAAAACTTCCAAAAATGGATTGATGAGATCAAATAGGGTATCTCATAATATTAACATAAAATTTACAGTAATAGGAATATAAAAGAACATCCCAATCATAAGAAAGATGAGGTTAAAAGGAATGGCATAAAAGAGTGTACATAAAACGAAAGAGAGGGGTAGGTTCCCTTACCTTGGGTCCGACTTGACTCGATCATTATTTAAACTCCTGAATAATAAACTTGAGTGAATTTTTACTTTCTTAATAACCCTATTCAAGATCATTATTCCTTTTATATCACTTACTACCATGCTATGAACACTGTAATTATTTAAGTTAATAATGGTCGTTTTGTAGATCATTGCTACTTGAGTAAAAAATAAACACTTTATAATTACAAGTTGTTCATGTAGTAAAATATATATTATATCCAGAGTTATATTCATTATTTAGATAGCATATATTTAATATATATCCATTATATACATTCATTTATAATATTACCTAACATTTAGAGGTATGAAATGAAATGCACCATTCAGGGAGACGGTAAGTCGTACGTACGCATGAACGCTACTTCCATTTCTATTTCTTATTTAATGGAATTAAAAAATAATGATACATAATATTATTATAATTCTAGTATTGTATCATATATAATATAATTAAATCTATCCTTTATATGTACCACATATGGTATTAACGAATCAAATCACTTTGAGGGGGCGGTAGTCCGCATTTCCTAAAATGAAGATATCACGTTTAACCTTAATGGAAAACATAAATGTATGAAATAAATGAAAAATACTGAAGATTAAGTAAAACATAAACATATTATTTATCATATATAAATATAGTGACATCTTAATGGCCACCTTTGAGGGTGTTAAAAGAATATTGAACAATCATCATTTCGTGAGGCAGAAATTCATCATCCACAGAAACAGTATGTTCATTAACCATTAGATGTAGGTGTGTGTAAGTGTAGATCCAATAATTATTATAACAACATACTATTATATTTAAGATACTATATTGGTTACAAAATAAATGAATAAAAATATTTTAGGGGGTTGGAGAAGCAAAATAAAACAAAAGAACACAAGTGAAGACATTACCTTAAAATCAGGTATCTGTCTTTGATTTGAGATCAAAGGCTTTCTTGGGAAGACTTCTTCCCAAATTTAGGATTCTTGGAGTAAGATAGGTATGTGTAGAGACAAAATGAGAAGGGTTTGGCCGAGCCAAAGGCATGAGAGGTGTGAGTAAGGTGGTAGAGGTGGGGGCCTTTTATAAGAGGAGAGGAGGGGCACTCTTGGAAAGTTACAAAATGTTACTTTACATTCAAATGAGTTACGGTTTTTAAAGGTCCCACATTGATGTATTTCTAGGATAAGGTGGTAAGGGTTCTAAATATACTCATACAATAGGTTTTTTACAAGTGTACATTATAGTTTTAACATTATCTTTTCATTTTATTTAAATCATTTATTAATGAGGTAATCGCTGCATCATCATGATGTCATAAATAATTTAATATATTTAATGTCTAAAAATTAAAAAAAAATATCATGATGTATGAAATCGTTTTATCTTTCTAATGAATATTTATAGTCAAAAATATTACTTGTATAACCCCATTTAAAAATTGTTTTAGTAAAATAACTAATGCTAGTGACATTTTTATTTTAACTTTAAATAAAAAGTTATTTATGTCATTTTCCAACCAAAGTGGCTCCATGGGGTCCCCAAGTTGACCCATGGATTTTCTTGGTCCGCCATGACACATCAAATGAGGTTAGGACATGTGTCTAGGTCATTTCATATTATTAAAACATAATTTTTACTTTAAATTACACTAATTACCTCTAATCGTGATTAAAAACTTAAAAGTTACTCAAACCCAAAAAATTATTTTAATCCCATTGAACCACATTTTACATCCTAAAGACAACCATGTATGTTGGATTTTTGAAATTCGTATCACAGAAGTGGTAAAGTGTCATTTAAACAAAAAATTAGTTTTTAAACTACCACTTAGTGGTTTCACTATTCATCAAAAAATTGAAGTTTTTCAGAAAAATACCAAAAATTCACCCTAAGATATATTTGATATTCTGAATTAAGAAATGATTTCTATTTTAAAAAATTCAAAACATATTAGTTTCATTTATTAGTTTAATAATTAATTCCCTCTGTCAAATCAAATAGCGTGTTTTTAAGAAACAATATCTATTAAAAGATTGACACTAGTTTAAGTCCAATTTCAAAGTGAAATTAATTCCAATGACCACTATTGGATTATATGGTAAAAATATATTCTAATTTAACTTTAAAAACAAATGAAAAGATAAACTAATCACATAAATAAATTAGATTAAAAAGAGGTTTTGAATTAAAATAGAACATTTTTCACTATTCATTAAAAATGATATTTATCCGAAAAATACCAAAAATTTACACAAAGTAAATTTTGATGTCTCAGTTCTAAAGAAGATATTTTTTAAATATAACACATAAAATTGTCAAAAAGTTGATTTAAAAGAGGTTCTCCATCAAAAGGTGGTTAATTGACCTTTTAAAGAATATTAGAATGTTTACGCTTAAAATTGGATTCATTCGCATTTTTAATCCTCTATCATTTATTGTATAGATTAAAAATATTTGACAAACATATATAATCATTTTTTAGTTAGTTCTGTTCATTCCCACCATTACAACGGCTAGGCATTAACTACCATTTAAAATAATATTATTTTATTATTAGAGTGCAATTTATGATTCCCAAGAAACTCGGTGTTGCGTATTGGGTACGCCATCGAGCATAGCATCCCCTTTAAAGTAACATTAATATTTTATTCACAAATATGGATAAATGTGAAAATTTAATATTCTTTATTTACCTGGGGTGTTATATCTTTCCCCCCTTTTGGGAATTGCGTCCTCACAATTTTAAAATTGGGCTTGAAAACTTAATTGAAAATCCCACATCGGAACAAGAGTCAGTAAAACAATCACTTTAAAATAAAGAAACAGAAGTACAAAGGTCACTCGAGTTAACACATATTAGGATTCCATATAGGAAAACATGGATATGGAGGAAAAAACAAAGGGTCATGTTCTGATGGAGAGTGATAGTAAACATGTCTAAGAGAAAGTTAACAACAAGAAAATCACAAAATTGTGATGGGTTACACAGTATTTGATTCCCTGGTAGGAAAAATTAACAGACAAAATTTTTGTTTTATATTAATTTTAATTGAGGAATTTATTTATGAGCTTAACTAAAACATAAGGAAGCATACTTAATTGTCTAGTTGACTATCAACTTTTACTAGATTTCTTACACGAACTCATATTTTCTCCAAAAGATGAGTATTTGGGATGACTTGATCACATTAAGAGAGCTATAATAAACTTCTATAGAATCACCTAATCCACAAAAGAGAACTATATACTTCCCATGTCTTTATACCTTAACCAAAACTAAAACTAAAAAGGTTAGTATGAGATCATATAATACCCAAAAAGGATAATCGTTTATAAAAAAAATCCATTCTTAATCTCCAAAATTTGTCAAAAAAACCCCAAAGTTCAACAAATTCCATTCAATAAACATATATCCATAAAATTATACAAAGTAAACCAAACTAAGATTGAAACCCAATTCTCTGAAGGATTTAATCACATAGTCTCCTAAGATAAATTTTAACATTTTTCTCCAAAATAACATCAGTTACTCTTACAGTCTGATACTGAAAAGTAATTAACCTAATCACATATCCTCGATTATAGGCTAATAATTTTCGTTGATAACCAAAAATAAACTTACTCTTAATTCATAAAATAATATAACTAAAAAGAATCATTCAAACTAACCAGGGACTTCACGTAGTCCAGTGGTAGGTGATAAATACCAGTTGCACTTTGGTTGTGGGTTCAATTCACGCAGCTTCATCCGACGCGACGGGTTGTCACACGGTCTGCGTGTTGTCCCTTTTCAAAAACTATATAATTTTATAACATCCCTCAAAAAGAGATAAATTCATCAAAAATAACCATAACATATTTAAACCACAAAGGTTATCTTATAACTTCCATTTTGCATCCCAAAATGTATTAACCGGTAATTGCCTCAAATTCAAGGATCATATAAACCCAAATGGTTCTTTATAAATATATCCACAAAATAAAGGATAATTATTCCTTGAATAAAATATTCATATATCAAACATTAGGGTTATTATAAAAAGTATTCTTATGTAACCCCATCATCAAAAGAGACTTAATACATCTAAGAATTTCACCATTCTAAAATCTACCATAAATCTTGAATCCCTTATATGATGACTTCTTACTCATTCAGCATTCTTCATGATCCATTATCCATTCCTTTTCAACTTATTATGAAATAATTATTTCCTACAAACAAAATCATGAATCTTATCCTAAGATTCCAATAATAAGAAAACATATGTTAAGAAATATTCCATACCTTTCATTCATTATTGTCAGTTTCTTCATCCTCAATTGGAATGACATTAGGTATTGGTAAATGAATATTTGTACGATCTTGGTGACCCCATTCCAGAAACTTATTTATAGGACATGTGTTTTCATAATGACCATGCACACCACATTTAAAACATTCAATTGATCCTTCATAAAGAACTTCTTTCCGTTTCCTAGAGTCAACTTGATGCTTCCTTTTTCCATGGAAGGTTCTTGCTTTATGACCTTCATTTACACTTCTATAGCATCTTTCTGTCCCTTTGAACCATTTTCCTATGTGTTTCATTCCACATATTTGACACATAGGTTTTTGAACATACATACCTTTATGATTATTACCTGAACTTCCGTAGGGATTTGTTTCTCGCATATACGATGCCTTATAAAAATCACTAAGTTTCAGGTGGTCAATAATGACTCCAGATAGTTGGTTGAGGATAACCACAAGAGTTCTCATTGCCTCTCCCATATCATTCAGTTGTTCTTTCATAAAACCGTCACTGTTTTCTTCAAATACACTATTACATTGGTGACTGCTAGATCCATCCATTTACTAAAACCAAAAAGGTCAGGGTGAGTATATCTGTAAAATCATCAAATAAAAAAGAGGAAGATAAAAACCAAGATATACTAATCCAATTTATCTTAAAATCATTCTAACTTCCAAAAAAAAATGATGACTCCATCTAATATGCTAACCATTGTGGTTATACACAACTTGTCACTTTTTCTTAAACAACACTCTAACCTCTAAAGTTATCTAAACTGACCTCTGATACCAACTATAAGGCGCTGGCCTTAAACCTTACTTAATATTGAATTAAATGAATAATTCACATTGGGGATCTTTTTAGGTTTATAGTTTTAGAGAATTAGATCATAAATCATGAATTACATTCCACATTTAAACAAAGTGGTTACATAAAAGATAGTATTCGTTTTTCCCCATCAACAGAAACATATTTAAAATATAACATTGATTGTTTCTTGACACTTCCTTGACACTATCATCATAACATGGACCTTTCCCTTGACCTGTGAAAAACATTTCAAAAACATGGGATGAGCCTAAAAAGCTCAGTAAGGGATATAAAAGTACGAAAAGAAAACATTAGTCCATGTATGAAATCATAATTTACTCATAAAACATAAGAATTTTAACATACCTCATAAAATCATGAATAAATCATAGAAATCATAAGACATAAAGGTAACTTGAGGCATTCATAACATTCTTATATAGGGAGTAACCCTATTGGTTATGTTTGGAATACCCATCACAGTATATTCCATAAATCTATTTGCAGAAACCTTAACATTTAACTCCTTCATGTTACCCAATGCATTAGAGAGCTATATCAGGCTCACCCGCCCTTAGTTTATCACGGAACCACCCGTCTTCATAATAATGCCCAAGAACCATAACATAATCGCATCACATAAAACATGCATAAAGGAAACATAACACATCTACTTTTAAATCACAAGATATCAATACAACACATTAATATAAAAACATTATGAAAACCATTTTCAATACCAAAATAAAAGAAAAGTAAAACATGGTATTTATTTTTCATTAAAAAAAAAAGAAGGTCTTGTAGAGGAAGCCGAAACGCAAATAATGGTCACGGTGGCGGAGAAGTCGTTGTCGCCGCATACGTACGACAAAAACATTCTGTTTTTTCATTTAGTAAAACACTTTGTATAAAAAAGATTACTTTCGGATAAACATAAAAGTCATAGGGGTTTATACACCGTATAAAAGAAAGTTGTGTATAAACAAAATATGCCTCAATGAATGGTGATTCAGACGATGTCCCATACAAAGACATTATCCTTGGATTAAGGATAAATCAATTACATAATTATGTGTGACAAACAAATACACCTAATATAAGTGTATATGAAGTGTAAAACAATCAGAGTTCATTCATACATATTCATATAACCACATATATAAGGAGTACAAATTTATCCCAAAGAATCAAAATTGGGTTAAGAAGTTCCCTTGCAAAAATTCGACACCCTAACGGCGTCACTTCAAACATCAGAAAATGAGTTTATGGGAGATAAAAAGGGCATCTCATCACTTGGACATAAAATTTACATCAATAAGGATATATAAGAACATATCCCAACATTAAAATATGTAAATTAAAGGACCCAACAAAAGATATCTTTTAAAAAGAGGAGGGTGAAAAGTTCCCTTACCCACTTGGGTATCTTTCGAAACATACACCCCATGAAAGAAGGACAATAAAACATTGATGTAAATACTCATAAAAGAAATTATATTACACAAATATTAGAATAATGGGTAGTACATATACCACTCAAAGGAAATGGTGGTAAAAGTAGCATAAATCTCACGGGAATTAAAGTGAGATGAAAAATCCCTTACAAAAACATGGTAGCCGAACGACGCCACATAAAACTTCCAAAAATGGATTGATGAGATCAAATAGGGTCTCTCATAATAATAACATAATATTTACAGCAATAGGAATATAAAATAACATCTCAATCATAATAAAGATGAGCTTAAAAGGATTGACATAAAAGAGTGTACTTAAATAGAAAGAGAGGGGTAGGTTCCCTTACCTCGGGTCCGACTTGACTCGATCGTTCTTTGACATCCTGAATAATAAACATGAGTTAATTTCTACCTTTAATAAGAACCTTTTTAAAGTTAATTATTCCTTTTATATCACTTACTACAATTCTATGAACACTATGTAATTATTTAAGTTAATAATGGTTGTTTTGTAGATCATTGCTACTTGAGTCAAAAATAAACTCTCTATAATTACAAGTTGTTCATGTGGTAAAATATATATTATATCCAGAATTATTTTCATTATGTAGATATCATATATATCCATTATATCCATTATATACATTAATTTATAATATTACATAACATTTAGAGGTAAGAAATGAAATGCACCGTTCATGGAGACGGTAAGCCGTACGTACGCATGAACGCTACTTCCATTTCTATTTCTTATTTAATGGAATTAAAACATAATGATACATAATAGTATTATAATTTCCGTATGGTATCATATATAATATCATTAAATCTATACTTTATACATACCACATATGGTATTAATTAATCAAATCACTTTGAGGGGGCGGTAGTCCGCACTTCCTAAAATGAAGATATCACATTTAACCATAATGGAAACCATAATGGTATGCCATAAATGAAAAATACATAAGCTTAAGTAAAACATAAACATATTATATATCATATATAAATATAGTGTCATCTTAATGGCCACGTTTGAGGGTGTTAAAAGAATATTGAACTATCATCGTTTCGTGAGACAAAAATTCACCACCCACAGAAACAATATTTTTTTAACCATTAGATGTAGGTGTGTGTATGTGTAGCTCGAATAATTATTATAAAAGCGTCCTATTATAATGAATATATTGTAGTTGTTACAAAAGAAATGAATAAAAAGAGTTTAGGGGGTTGGAGAAGCAAAATAAAACAAAAGAACACAAGTGAAGACATTACATTAAAATCGGGTATCTCTCTTTGATATGTGCTCAAAAGCATCCTTGGGAAGACTTCTGCACAAAGTGAGGCTTCTAGGAGTAATAGAGGGATTGGGAGAGATAAAAGGAGCATGGGTTGGCCAAGAAAAAGTCTTTAGAGGTGCGGGTAAGGTGGTTGAGGTGGGGGCCTTTTATAATATGAGAGGAGGGGCACCCTTGGAAAGTTACAACATGTTACATTATTTTTAAATGAGTTTCGGATTTTAAAGGTCCCACATTGATGTATTTCAAGGATAAGGTGGTAAGGGTTCGAAATAAACTCATACAGTAGGTTTTTTGACAAGTGTAGGTTATAGTTTTAACATTATCTTTTCATTTTATTTAAATCCATTAATAATGAGGTAATCGCTGCATCAACATGATGTCATGAATAATTTAATTTATTTAATGTCTAAAAATTATAAAAAAATATAATGTTGTATGAAATCTTTTTATATTTCTAATGAAAATTTATAGTCAAAAATATGACTTGTATAACCAAATTTAAAAATTGTTTTAGTAAAACAACTCATGCTTGTGACATTTTTATTTTAACTTTAAATAAAACGTTATTTATGTCATTTTCTAACCAAAGTGGCTCCATGGGGTCCCCAAGTTGACCCATGGATTTTCTTGGTCAGCAATGACACATCCAAGGAGGGTAGGACATGTGTCTAGGTCATTTAAAATTATTAAAACATTATTTTTACCTTAAATTACACTAATTACCTCTAATCGCGATTAAAAACTTAAAAGTTACCATTCACAAAAAAATTATTTTAATCCCATTGAACCACATTTTACATATTAATGAAAACCATGTATGTTGGATTTTTGAAATTCAAATCACAGAAGTGGTGAAGTTTCATTTAAACGAAAAATCAGTTTTTAAACTATCACTTAGTGGTTTCACTATTCATAAAAAATTGATGTTTTTAAGAAAAATTACCAAAAATTCACCCTATGCTATATTTGATATTCAGAATTCAAAAACAATGTCTATTTTACAATATTCAAAATATATAAGTTTCATTAATTAATTTAATAATTAATTCCCACTGTCAAAACAAATAGCGTGTTTTTAAGAAACAATATTTATTAAAAGATTGACACTAGTTTAAGTCCAATTTCAAAGTGAAATTAATTCCAATGACCACTATTGGAGTAAATGGTAAAAATATATTCTAATTTAAATTTAAAAACAATTCAAAAGATAATCTAATCATATAAATAAATTATATTAAAAAGAGGTTTTGAATTAAAATACAACATTTTTCACTATTCATTAAAAAATGAACTTTATGGGAAAAATACAAAAAAATTACACAAAGTAAATTTTGAGGTGCTGATTCTAAAGAATAATTTTATTTTGTCAAATATAACACATAAAATTGTCAAAAAGTGGATTTAAAAGAGGTTCTCCATCAAAAGGCAGTTAATCGACCTTTTAAAGAATATTTGAATGTTTACGCTTAAAATTGGATTCATTCGCATTTTTAATCAAATATCATTTATTTTAAAGACTAAAAATATTTGACAAACATATATAATCCTTTTTTAGTTAGTTCTGTTCATTCCCGCCACTACAATGGCTAGGCATTAACTACCGTTTTAAATAATATTACTTTATTATTAGAGTGCAACATAATATTACCAAGAAACTCGTTGTTGCGTATTGGGTACAACATCGAGCATAGCGTCATCTTTAAAGTATTATTAATATTTTATTCACAAATATGGATAAATGTGAAAATGTCATATTCATTATTTACCTGGGGTGTTACAGGAAAAACAACTTAAAACAGTACAAATTACAAGTATAGAATTATTTTAACCCCAAGAGTAAGGTATCCAACAACCTTGGATAAAGGTTCCTTGATTTATACTTTCAAGAAAGTTTTCATTACCGAAACACAGGTACACACTCAATCCGAAGATCGGTATCTGTCTTTCTATCCCTGCAAGACCTCTATTTAGAAGGAAATGAAAACCTCTATCTTCCACACCCAGAAGCCCATGATCAGCACGATCAGAGTCTATACAAATCATGTCTGAACAAGTTGTTCACACCCAAAAAAGTTGTTCACATCATCCGCATGAAGCACTTAGAGTTCAAAGAGCCTCTCTATCTAGAAATTAATTCAATAGAGTTAAAAAGTTCTGAAGTCCAAAAGTTATACAAAAGTCTTGATCTCGTTCAAATGAGCTCGTATTTATAGGTACAACTTCAAAGGGTCAGCTCCCTCCTCCAACAGTCATATTTTTCCATGAATTTTGGGGGGGGGGACCTATATATGTGTCACTCGAACAACGGTTAGTGAATAACAGAATGCATGGCATAATTTTATGTCTCAAACAAGTGTAAGTAAAATTATAGTTTCATAACCAAAACTATTTTTCGGAATGTAAGGAAGAATTAATGTTTTGAGTCTAAGAATGTAAAACTTTGGAGTCTATATAAAAAAGATATTCATATTTTATTTCTCAGGAATTTAGAACCTCAATTCTTAAAGAATTAGGAGTCTGATCTCATAAGAGTTTGGAGTCTAAACTTAGAAATTTCAGAGTCTGAATTCAGAGAATTTAGAACTTGATCTTTAGAAAGTTCAGAGTCTAAATTCAGAGGAATTCAGAACCTGGATATTAGAAAGTTCAGAGTCTGAATTCAGAGTGTTCAGAATGTGAACTCAAAAAGTTCCGAGTCTCGATTCAGAGGGTTCGGAATCTGAACTGAAAAAGTTCAGAGTCTGAATTTAGAGAGTTTGGAACCTGAATTCATATCCTGAAAACAAAATGATCTATATCTAGGAATTTATAAGATTATAAGGTTTTAGATGTGAAACTGAATTTTATAATTAGAAATAATATGAGTTAGGTTATAATATGAACATTGAAAACAGGTAAGGATACTGTTTCCTTGGGTAATGAAAATTTTCCATATCAAGGGAAATCATAGGGAAAATGAATTTTTCCTAACGATAGGGTGTTGGTGATTTTTAAAACAAGATAGATTGGAAAAGTCATAAGGAAACCATATTGACTCAAAAATATCCCCCAAGCATTAAGGAGTGGAAAAGTCATAAGGAAACCTTATTGACTCATCAATATCCCTCTTTTTGGTAAGCACAAATATCCTTATGAAAAAAAGACAAAGAATATAAGGACTTATAAAATTTTATGGACTTGTAAATAAAACTTATCTGCCTTTACACATCAGCAATAATGAATACGAATGACTCCCCCTTAGGCTTTGGAAACACTAAGGATAATATTATTGATTTCTGGATTTAGACTTATCATTTTATTTCATACATAAATATTCATGAATAAGAAATCCCCCTTATATGAACTCCCCCTTACATAGGGAAATTTCTTCTTTTACTTTGTATTATTTTTTATCATTCCTTTCTCCCCTTTTTTGATTTTCAAAAAGGAATTCAGGGAATGAAAAGAGAAAATATGGTACCTAAAATATTAGTACTATACAAAAAAATATATGAAGAGCAACCCAAAAATTTCATTAGTATTGGAAAAATTTATGCAAGGAATACAACAAAATATTGGAATTTAACAATTTTGTCCTTCCTTCTCCTTCGGAATCAACTTATTCACAATAGTTTTGGGCTTCTTGAGTTCTATGTGGTCTTCCTCTGCTCATTTAAGAAGCTGATCCTAGTCTTTAGATTTCTTCTCTAAGGATTTGACTCTTTCTTCATGAGCCTTAAGAGAATCTACCTGAACTTTTAGAACTTTTTCTTGGTTATGAAATTTTTCTTCAAGCTTGATTATAAGATAACTTTCTCTCTTCTTGCTCTGTGAAACTGAATAAAACATCTCATTTAGATCTTTAACATCATGAATCCAAGAATTCTGATCCAGAGTTAGCTTCTCCTCAAAACTGTTTGTGAGATTCTTGATCTTCAAATCTTCGGTGTCAAATTAATCTTTGACACTTTCTTGAAACTCATCAAGAATTCTCATATCTTCTATGGTTTTATTTAACCAACTGGTCATCTTCTTGTAATATCTTTTGTGAGATTCATAATTTATGAAGAAGTTTTTGAAGTCTTCCTCAAGAATTATACACTGATCCATCACTATGGATATTGAATCAGATATTTGATTTAAGGAGTGTTGATGAATTGGAATCTTGAGTCTATACTGTGAAATATTGGTATAGTTCCAACAAGCTTCTTCAAATACTAGACAAATAAATCATGTTTAAGAGAGGATGCTTCCGAATCTGAAACATTACATGGTGAGAATTCATTTTCTATCTCAACAACATTCCTCTTTGATGACCCACAAACATCTTTCTTCTTAAGCACAGTCTTGGTAGGTGTGTTAACTACCGCTTGTTTACCTTTATCATCCTTTTAAATGGGTTCCTATTGTTGAGGGTATTCATGTTCACTATCATAGAGTTGAAAAATTATGTTTTCATCAACCTTTTTCTTTTCAACATGTGCCTCAACATCTTATGGATGAATGAAATCATGATTAAAACATTCTTCTACAGACAGATTATTCACTTTCTTCATCAACCTATTCATCTTTACCTTTCTCATATTTCCCAAGGGTAGCAAGATTTGAAGACCTAGCTTCAAATGTTCGGATTAAAAGCTTCTCAGAAGGACTTTCCTTCTCATGAAAATATTCTAGTTGCTTAATAAAATCTTCAGTATCATCACTTACAACTTCTTCTTCTTCTTCCACTGCTTTTACTTCTTATACTTGTACTTTTTCTGGAATCACATATTTATTTCCCAGTGTATCAGGTAATGCTTCTACTAAGAAGGATTGTGGTACCAGAATATTTTTAGAGGCTTTCTCATCATCCTTCAGATGCGATTGCATAATTTCTGGTTTACTCATCTTTTTCTTTTGTTTCCTTTATTTTTCTTGATTTTCAAGCTCATTACCAGTCATTTATTTAAAAGATTTTTCTTCAGCAGGATCAAAACCAAATTTAGGCTCCCCTGTCTTTGTTTTCTCCTTGGATTCCCTCCATTTTGTTTCTATCTCATCCGGATATGCTTTTTTGCTTCTTAGGCTTTGGTGGTGTAGATTGGGTTTCCTTGGCCACTGGAGATTTTTCTTTCTCTTATACTTCCTTCTGCTTCCTCTTCCTTCCTCGCTTATTAGAGGTTGCATCGGCCTATTGTTTCTTCGATAAGGATTCTACCTCCTCCTTAGGAAAATCATAAAATTCTTCAGATTATTTAGAAAATCCAATATTCATCCTTCTCAGAGTGTCATCACTTACTAGTACGACTATGTAATTTCATGGCTTATAACTACAATGTATTTTGAAGGACTATAAACACCGAACAATAAGCTTTGAGAGAATGGCCAGATACATGATAATCTGAGCCTTCAGCTTTCCATTATTAATATTATCAATTGTAATCAGAATATGCTTAACTAAGTTAATATTTCATAGATTCACCAAGAAATCCATGATATACATATCACTCTTTTCGAATGTATCCATGTACACTTTTCTCGGATTGATGAATCCTTGAACCCACAATTCAAGAATCCAAAAATTTATAGATTGGTGAACAATATTCAGATTCTTTACATCTAAAAGACTAAGGAAATCCATAGCCTTTATCTTAACAAATATTTCGTGAACATCCGACAACGTATGAGAACAAGACTCTGCTTCTCCTTCATAAGGAACTCCAATCAAACCGGATACCTTTATGTAAGAAAGATTATAATTCTACCCATAGATCTTGAAATAGAATTTATATTTTCTTTCTTCCATGAAAAAACTTACTGACTCATAGAATTAAAATAAAAATTCTAGATAAACCAGATCCAGAGCTCTTGGTTTTGATATGCAAACACTTTCCCATCAAACCAGCTTGATATTATTTGAGATGATAGAATCATACATAACAAAGAAATTTGGATGTAACAACATTTCTCTTTAAATATTCCATTCTAAAATCAACTTTATAGTTGACATGAATTTCTGAGAAGATACTTTGATAGACATTTGGAGTTCAGGAACATTGAAAAATTCAGAATGGGATTATATAGGAGGGAAGGACTTTAGCACATGAATGCTTGGATTTCGATGTGGGAAAATAATCTGACATCCTTTATATTGGTGTTTGGGGTGATAGTTCAGCTTACAAACTCAATATGATGGTTAATAAACTTTTTGATCAAATCTGATGATTGAGATGATATCTAGAAGGAAAATTTGATATTATCCGATCTTTTGAGGTTTTTAAGAAAAACTATTGGATTCAAGAAAAAAATAAATTTGAAAAATTTGAAAATAGATAGAAATACCAACAAATAAATGGTGATTATGAATATTTAAGAAAGGAAAACATACCTTTCGTATTTCTTGGAAGATTATTCATAATGGGGAAAATTCATCTTGAAGAACTTTAGATTTTGAATATTTTCATTACGAAAATTTTTACTATGAAAATCTTTATTACAAAAAACTTCATTATGAAATTTATATGTACCAAAATCCTATTTACGAAAATTTTAAGACTTCAAATGATTTTGGATTAATTTTAGACTGTGAAAAATTTTAGACTATGAAAAAGTTTAGAATACAAAAAATTCTGGACTACAAAATAAATTTAGGATATGAAAAAATTTAAGACTTCGAAAATAAAATTAGACAACAAAAAAATTATAGACTATGAGAAAAAATTTGACTATGAGAAAATTTTAGACTATAAAAAAATCAGACTAGAAAAAATTTTAGACTATGAAAAAAATTTAGACTGCAAAACATTATAGACAATGAAAAAATTTAGACTATGAAAAAATTTTAGACTACGAAGAAATTTAGACAGCAAAAAATTTTAGACTACGAAAAATTTTATAAATAACAAAAAAATGTACTCCCCTTATAAAAAGGAGTTTCTTATTATAAGGAGATTGTTTCAAAATGAATTTAACATGGAAGATTACTTTACGGTTATCATTCCTAACTTTTGTTTAATGTATTCAAATCTATCAGAAAGTAATGATTTTATAAAATTATCAGTGAGTTGATTTTGTGTTTTGATAAATTGAAGAATGAAATATCATTTTCACTAAGAAAAGGTAGATCTTGGCTCCTAAGGTGTTCTATGTTTAGTGTGTATACATTCTCTTGCCTATTGGCAGAAATAATAAAATCTTCCTCAGAATTGTGTACTAAGCACTAATCATTCCTAAAATTCAAAAGGTAACATTCATCACATAATTGATTTATGGTAATGAGATTGTGCTTAAAAACCTTAAGGAATATAACATTTGAAATCAATGTTTTTACACGAAGAACAATGTTACCTATACCAATAATTTATCTCTTATCATTATCTCCGAAAGATACTTTTCCTCCTTTCGTCTTGATAGTCTTTTAAAAGAAATTTTTGTTACCAGTCATATGCTGGGAACATCCACTATCCATGTACCAAGATTTTTTGTTGGTACAATCTTTATTTTCATGAAAATAATAGGGCTAGACTTTTAGAATCCAATAATTCTTGGATCCAGAATTGTTAGACAATAATATTTTGGGTATCCATAGTTGTTTAGAAAAGTATGATTAATGAAACCCATGGTATTGAATATTATTTAATGAACAATTCTTTTTCCAATTCCCACCACTTTGAAATTTATTACAAAAAGGGGATCTAGGAGGAACAAAATAATTGTTTCCAAAAAAAGGGTTTTCATGAGAATAACCTAATCCATAATTATTACCATAAGGTCATATATGAGAAAACACTTTGTTAAAATTTTTCTTAATGGAAGTAAAATTTTCAAGAAGTTTATTTAAGGAGAAAATTTCGGACATTAGTCTAAGGTATAAATTCGTATCCTCAGGAATAATAGACTTAGAGTTAACATTATCCTCTAAATCATCTTTTTCTAAAAATTGGTTTCTAAGATCCCTAGAATGCTCATCCTTCTCAGAATTTTCATCCTCATGTTTCTTAGAAAGATTTTATAAAATATCGTTTTTCATTTCATGATTTTTGGAAAGATCCAAAATTAATTTTCTTAAAATACATTCTATACAATTTTTTTCACGATTCTTAGGAAATTTTCAATTTCTAATTTCTAGTAATTTAGAAAACCTAGAAACTTCCTCATGGGAAGGAAAATAATTATCCTTATCTGATGAAGAAGATTCTTCATCAAGAAGAAAAATATTTATCAGGAAAATTTTCACTCAAAGACATATTGGTTAAGGATTCAGTAGTTCATACCTTAGCCACAAAACATTGATTTTGAAATGTAGATCAGGCTATTAAACCAATATTCTTTAACTCAGAAGATTCATATTCTAAAGAATCATTAGAAGAATCTCCACCACTGGCACTCTAAGTGTCATTGGATTTTAGAACATTCTTATGCTGGGATATGTAGAACTTCTTCTTGTTTATTTCAGAATTCCTTTCCTTCTTGTCTCTTTTCTTAAGTAAGGGGAAATCAGGTCTAATATGACTAGTTCTTCTACATTCATAGCATGTCACTTCTCCATCATTCCTATTTTTTCCATATTTCTTCTTATATCTATATTGAATTTTTTTCTACCCAACTGTCTTGTTCAACCTTCGTGCAAGATTAGCTAGTTCATTCTCGGAAATTTTACTTTCACTAGATTCAGATTGAATAAAAACTTTCTTATATTTTGATCTTGTAATTATCTCAGGAGTCTAGGATTATATATATTTCTAATTAGTTGTAAAAGCAACACCACCATTCACATTCTTCTTCTTAACATTGTCAGAATCTCTCTTTACTCTAGTCTCATGTTGAAGAAGAGTCCCAAAAAGTTCATCCAGAGTAATTTGTGGGACATTCCAATTCTCGTCTATAGCTTTTCTCTTTGATTCCCACTCATTTAGCATGATTTCTATAATCTTGACTTCATGTGCCTCATCATCCAAACATTTTTTACCCTTGGATTGTAAGCAGTTGATAGTAGTCATAAATCTCTATTGAGCCTTACATATAGGTTCTCCATAATGAAAGAAAACACCACGTTACTCAACTCTAAGCATACCTCTTCTGGTATCAATATATTTGAAAGTCCCAAAATGTGTAGCCTAAAGTTTCTTCAATATAAAATTAGCCACTTCACAAAAAGAGATTGGGCTATATATATTCTTTGTCATGGAACACAATAAAGTATTTTGTACGTTATAGTTAAGTTGATATTCGAACTTCTCTTGATTAGTAAAATTACTAACTTCCCTATCAAGAATATTTTAATCTCCAGTAAGCATAACAAAGTCATCCACTCCAATATTAATAACAAAAGTCTTCATATGATCTCTCCAATATTCATAATCATTCCCATAAAAAATAGGTGGTCCAGTAGGATTAAGATTTTCAATTTAACCAAAGTTCATTCTTGAAATCTTTATCAAAAACCTTCCACACAAACTTATCAGTAATAAAATTTGTAAACAAGGATAGAAAAATATTGAAAAAGGAAAATATTGAACATTGAAAACAAGATCAAGAGAACATACTTGTGAATATAAGTATTTCAGAGACCTCCTATGAAATAATAGTAGGATTGATTAAGTGTATTAGGTAGCCAAACTCTGATACCAATTGTAGGATTGATATGATACTGATTGTAGTATCAAAATAATGATGTAGATGATCAATTTATAAGGGGGGGGGGAATTGTATACATTAAAAATTCCTTGAAGAAATTTGGTAAAAAAAATCACAACACCTCTTAGTTAAACTAATTTTCTTGATTCCAGAAATAGAGTTCTGAAAAAGTGATTCCGAAAATTTAGTTCTAGAAATGGAACTAGTTTAACAAATTAACTAGATTCTGGAAATGGAACTAGTTCAACAAACAAACTGGATTCTGAAAATTTGATTTCGGAAATGAAACTTAACAAAAGTTTAAAACAAAAAATATTATACCTTAAAGGGTATAGAATCATATTTAATCAGAGTACAAGTATAAAGAAGTATAAGATAGATATACTTTACTCAACAACCAAAAATATATTGGAATGAAAAATTGAAACATTACAAGAAACAAGTATAGAAATATTTTAACCCCTAGAGTAGGGTATCAAAAAACCTTGGATAATGGTTCCTTGATTAATAATTTCAAGAAATTTTGTCTTACCCAAACCCAGGTAAGCCCTCAATACAAAGATTGGTATCTTTCTTGCTATCCCCAGAATCCCTCAACTTAGAAGGAAATCAGATCCTCTGTCTTCCACACTCAGAAGCCCGCGATCAACACAATCAAATTCTGTACAAAGCAAGTCTGAACAATTTTTTCACTCATAAACAAGTTTTTCACCACATCCACACGAAGCACTAAGAGTTGAAAGAGCCTCTATACCTAGAAATCACTTCAACAGAGTTTAATATTTCGGATGTCCAAAAGTTCCAGAAAAGTATTGAGCTCGTTCAAATGAGCTCCTATTTGTAGGAACAACTTTAACGGTCAGCTCCCTCATCCAACAGTCATATTTTTTCCATTAATTTTTGAGGGACCTTTATATGGGTCACTCAAACAATGATTAGTGAATAATATAATGCACGTCATTGTTTTATGACTCAAACAAGAGTATGTAAAAAATATGGTTTCTTAACCAAAACTATTTTTCGGAATGTAAGGAAAAATAATAGTTAGGAGTTTAAGTAAGTTAACCTTCTAAGTATATATAACATGTATAAAGACCCAAAAATTCTATGGAATATTTTTTTTCGTAAATACATGAGAATTTTATGAGTCCCTAGTTTCTAACGACGCCTGATTCCGAGGCCTAGTCTACTCGGAATCAATTTCTGAAGTTTTATTTGGGTATGTTTAGTAAAAATATGTGTGGGATTTTATATCATTTGAACCGGTGATCGGAATGGAAATCCATGGACACCGATGAAATCACAACACTGATATTCATTTATGGAGACTTTTATAGCAGTTCTGTTTTATCGAGGATGGAAGTTAATTTTTGGGGATTCTTAGTAAATTAAATAAAAATTATGTGTGACATAAATTTTATTTAGGTGGTGGTTATTTTCTCCAAAGGGAAGTTGGATGTGGGGCCCACCCCCACATAATCTCCCATGGGAGAATATTATGTGGCGGGGCCCACATGGGCATCAAACTCCTAAACTCCCCTTGAACCCCCCTTTAACTCTTGAACTCCAAAATTAATGGTGGAGCCTCTCCACCTTCCCTCTTAATGTGCCAACTCACTCTCTCAATTAATTAACTAATCCTGCAATTAATTATTTTCTCTTCTTTTTTGAATTATTTTTAATTCATTATGTGAGTATAATAATATGTGTTATCTTATTATGGTTGGAATATATTTCCTAGGGGGATAATTAGTGGTGATTTGGGAGAACTCTTGGAGGAAGAATATACTCTCGATGAAGAATGCTATTTCTACTGAAGAACGACGATGTGTTTCCTTCCTTTCCAATCGGGGAAAGAAAGGGAAGACGATGCCTGCAAATAACCCCACCAACAAAAATTTCATCCCCTCCGACATTGACAGAATGACGTCTGTCTTCCGCAATGTCCATCTTCCGTGACTGGTCAACGTTCAACTAAAAATTCGAGGTATGGGGTTTTTATTATTTTAATGTATAAATTGTACCCTCGTTCCTCGTTGTTTGCTTGGGATTGATGGTGGACACTTTTTATTACCTAATGTAGAGGGTGTGGGCTGAAACAACATGGCCCGATGCCCCTCCGTTTGTTTTTGTTGATTGACGTCAGAGGTGAAGAAGAAAGGGATCAGTGCCGTCACACCACATCGGAGAAGAACTGTGGGGCGAAAGAGGTGCCATCGTCGGCGGCAGCAGCGACCACACGTCGGCCGCATAGAGGGAGACTGGAGGCCGCTCGGGCAGCCTGGACCACGGGAAAACAAGCTGGCCGATATGGCCGGTTCACGTGTAGGGGACACGACACACAAAAGCACCGCGTAGAGGAGGACGCGACCTGCATCCACGGACCGCTCAGCTGGAGGAACCGACCGACTGCTTTTCGGCCAGGCTGGAAAACCACGGTGCCCGCAGGCGCCGCACGGAGGAGGACGCATCCCGCATCTGTAGGCCGCTCGAGAAGGGAAAACCGGCCAACCACCTGCCAGACGAGCTGGGGAGCCATGGTGAGTGTAGGTACTCCACGAGGAGAACTCTGGCTTGCAACACGTGCCACGTGCGCTAGATCGAACAAGTTGGCTATGGCCGACCGGGTAGAGGGGCGGCGCCACTTGGCGCCGCCGGGCGAACAAGACCGGCCCGCAGTGTGGGCCGAGTCTGCCGGTGGGCCGCGCCCCACCAGGTCAGGCCGACCCCCTGCCGGGTCAGACCCGCCGTGCCGGGTAGGGCCGACCCGCCAGCCCACTGGGCCTGATGAGCTGGGCCAGTCTTCACTTTAAGTGCAAATAAATCCTAGACCGCGCGTTCGATCGACGTGCCGTTGGAGGCACCAGGACCCTCGCGATGAGACGATCCTTTTGGGATATGCTAAGTGAGTTTCAAACAATTTTGGAAAACAACCGGGTTTGGATCGAGAGTAAATCCAACCAGGCCCCTGGATTGGAAATGCCAATAACTCTAAGATTGGGCGTCCTATTGACACGATGTCTTTCGCTTTGAGTCTCTAGTAATGAGACGAAACTATGAGATAAATCAAATAAAGACTTCGTTGATGTATCAACACCTTTATTGAGGATAGGAACCTCCAGAAATCGAGCGTGCTGTGTACAGGAACCCTTGGGCTAACTGTGACGTTTTTGTACCAGAATCCAATATTTGTTTGACAAAGAAGACTAATGTATCAGAATCCTTCGTGGGTTCGACAATGATGAATTTTATACCGGAATCCTATGTGGCTTCGACAATGATGACTAATATACCAGGATCCTCCATGGGTCTGAGAGTTCTGACTTCTATTCCTATATCCTGTGTGGGTCTGACAAAATAGTTGGTCCTGTATCCTGTGTGGGTTTGATAGCTTAGCTGGTTCTGTATCCTGTGTGGGTCCGACAGCTTAGATGAATCAGTGACTACATATGATCATCTCTATCACTCTACGAAAGATATATACCTGTGTGAGCTGAGTCATGTCTATCAACCATTATCATCGTGGTGATTGACTTTACTTCCTTTGTTGAATGGGTTGTGCTTGGGCTCGAGAGTTGGAGTCGAACTGTGACTGGTAACTTATGTATATGTTTGGGCATATACCTATGTATGGTTGGTTGATACTTCATGATTATATATTTCTTTGTGGGTTATCCTTATTAGATATTGTGAGACCTTGAGGGACTTGGGGTCCCTACTGAGTATCATTATACTCACCCCTGCACGAGCTATGCTTGTAGTTTGTTGTGTTGGTTGTAGACGACATACATCCCTGATCGAGATAGAGAGTTGTGGAGTTGGATGGTACCCGGAGGTGGACCACTTGGAGAGACGTACATGGAGTAGACGAATAGAAATATGGTGTTGAGGAGGACATATGTACCCAACCTTTAGGTGGGAATCCTGGAGGAGGACTCAATAATTGTTGTTTTACCTTTCTGCAGTTGTACTAGCTTTTCAGTTGTTTGTACTTTACTGTTGGGATTGAATTTCTAGACCCCTTACTTTCAACACCTTATTTTGTATACCGTCTTACGTAGTGTTTTACTTCCAGTTTGATACTCTATTGTGTTTGTTTTCTTCTATAAAGGCAATTTCTTCCCATTTTAGGGATTTACACCTTTGGTTCTAGTTGCCAGCCCCTGGCCTATAAAAGGGGGGCTTAGGGTAGTCACTCCACGAACCCCAAGGATGGGTCGTGACAAATTGGTTTCAGAGGAGTCAGTTCTACAGTAGATCATGGATTCTGATTATTTTTAACAACAATAGTGTTAAGTGTTTTTGTTGTGGTTATCAGTTTAGGGAAACCGGTGTTGCTGCGGCAGCCAACATATCCATACACTAGGACTCTGACTTCTGATCTCTGATTCCGTGCATGAAAACATTGATTGTGTGTGTGTTTCCTTTGAAAGATTTATCTTCATGATTACTTTTTGTCATCTCACTAGGTATACTGTTTTAACTGTGGTGCACATGTTTTTTTAGGATGGCCCCATGAAGGCAGCCAACTAGGGTTCAGAGTTAGGTACGAAATGGTAGCCCACCGAGCGATGAGGCCTCGGTGCAGGGCCCCATCACAGCGGAGGTACCAGTAGTACCACTACCTACTGGGCTACCAATACCACCAGCTCCAACAACAGAGAGTGAACGCCGCCTGAGTGTATTGCATGAGTTCCAGCACCAGAGGTCACCCAGGTTCTAGGGAGAGATGGACCCATAGGCAGCTGAGGATTTTCTAGAGGCTATCATGAGAGTTTTCAGTTAGGTAGGGACACCATCTAACGTCATGGTGATTCTTGTCGCAGGTCTCCTTCATGAAGCAGTATGAAGATGGTGGAGCTTGATGCTCCAGGTTCATGATGAGGCATATTTACTCTAGAGATACTTTGAGAGTATCTTTTTCTCAAAGTTTGTTCCAGCCAACCTTCGTGCTGTGCGTATTCAAGAGTTACTCCATCTGCAGCACGACAACATGAAAGTAGCTCAATACAAAGTGAGGTTCACCGAACTCTCACGCTACTCCACAGATATGGTACGAGACACATTATTCATGGCTTGGACCTTTGAGCAGGGACTCGGAGATGATATCAGGGCTTCAACGATTCCACTCAGCATCCCGACATAGGCAGGGCTGCTGAAAGGAGCCCTTATAGTGGAGAGTTTTCTCACTGAGCAGTCACCAGCAGTGAGACCCACCACAGGGAAACAGATAGAGGAGTTTTCTATAGACGACAATAGATAGATGTCTTAGAAGTCAAAGAGGACCAGGACATCACGTGGGAGACCCCAGGATACAGGTTCTGTTTTTCAGGGCACATGAGACAGAGCCATCTATACGAGGAGCAAGCATTGCTATGCATGCGGCGGGCAGGGCCACATGGATCGAGACTACCCAAATCACCATGCAGATGAGTAGAAGATAGTATAGGTACCTCCCAAGCAGAGGCAGAGGTTCGACCATGGTGGTCCTCTAGGAGTAGGCAGATGTGGGATAGGAGCTGGCCGAGCAGCGGGTGGTGGACGACGTTTCGAGGCTCTTCCACCACCACCACTAAGAGGTCCACCCCAACCACCAGGAGTTGGCGGATAGAGGCATGCCAAGCTCCAGGAAGTCAAGGCCTATGACCACAGCACACCTGAGATGATTCGAGGTACTATCTGGGTCTAATCCACCCTTTCTGTAGTACTTATAGACACAGGTACAAGTCATTCATTTATTACCACTTCCCTCATTCGGAGTTTAGAGATTCTGACAGAGCTGTTGGATCAATCCTTATGGCTAGAGATTCCTATGGGAGAAGACTCGACGATTACGCACTGGTGCCTATAGTTTGACCTTACCCTAGGAGGCGAGTGCTTCGGTTGGGATCTCCTCATAGCGGCGTCGAGGTCTTACGACGTCATCTTGGGTATGGACTGGTTATCCACATTTTATGCTTAGATTTACTGTATTAGGTGCAAAGTGCGGTGTATCCGCATGGATGGGACCAAGTTCACCTTCACCAGTGAGAAGGGAGAATTTTCAGTATAGGATAAACTTACACAGAGGAGGGGGTAGCCGATCAAAAATTAGTTGGCTAGTCTCATCCTCAGAGTGGTTGATGTGCGGGGTTTGAGTTTTCCTGTTGTGGTGAATCAGTACGTGAATGTTTTCCCTAAAGATGTTCTAGGACTACCTCCTTACAGAGTGGTAGAATTCTACATTGTCCTATACCACAGGACAAAACTGATATCTACTCCAACATATCATATGGCTCCCGCCGAGATTCGTGAGATTTGGGTACAGCTGGAGGACTTGTAGGGGAAAGGATTTATCTAACCCAGTGTTTCACCCCGTTCATCACTGATTTTGTTTGCCGATAAAGAGAATGGCAGCTTGCGACTGTGTGTCAACTACCATCGCCTGAGTCTGGTGACTTTGATGAAAAAATGCCCACTCTCGAGGATTGAAGACCTCTTTGATCAGCTCAAGGGATCACAATGGTTCTCAAAGATAGAACTCAGGTCAGGCTATCACTAGCTCAGAGTTCGAGACGAGTATGTGTAGAAGATGGACTTCAGGCGTTGGTATGGACACTCTAAGTTCTTGGTTATGCCCTTCGGCGTAACCAATGCTCCAGCAGTGTTCATGAGTCTCTTGAATAGGATCTTCCAGCCTTACCTCAATTTATTTATCGTAATCTTAATTGAAGACATACTAATCCACTCATCTACTAAGGAGGAGCATTCCTACCATTTATGGGTAGTACTAGACACACTCCAAGAGCACCGACTTTATGGTAAGCTCTCAAAGAACAAGTTTTGGATTCGAGAGGTTTACTTCTCAGGACACGTCATCTTGGAGGCTGGAATTGCAGTGGATCCAGCAAAGATCATGGAAGTACTTTCTTGGGATCCACATAGGAGTGTGACAGAGGTATGGAGTTTTCTGGGACTGGCTAAGCACTATCGGATATTTTTTCCAGACTTTTCCAGAGTTACAGCACTGCTTTAGGCATTAACAAAGAAGGGGCAATCCTTCGTGTGGTCAGAGAGATGCCAGCAAAGCTTTCAGGAGCTGAGGCAGAGGTTGACCAGTACGACCATCTTGAGACTATCATAGGAGGGCATTGGGTATGTAGTTTACTGCAGCACATCAGGGAATGGACTTGGGTGTGTCCTAATGTAGGAGCGAGAAGTGATCGCTTATGGTTCTTGATAGTCGAGAAAACACAAGAAGAACTATTCTACCCCTGAACTAGAGTTAGCAGTAATGGTCTTCGCCTTGAAGATTTGGTGATACAATCTGATGGGTGAGCGTTTTACAATCTACTCTGACGACCAGAGTCTCGGGTACAATTTCTCACAGAAGGACCTAAACCTGGGATTGCGACGATGGCTCAAGATCCTCCAGGACTACGACTTCAAGATAGTCTATACTCCTGGGAAGGGGAACGTTGTAGCAGATTCTCTCATTAGGAGATCATGCATTTAGTTGTCAGGAGAGGCGACAGAGTAGCTAGTCGTGTAGTAGATATCCTTTGTGGATGGAGATGGAGTAGCCTTTCTACAGTGTCTCACAGTCTCTCACAGTCACTTGTCCACTTTTCTATGAGTCGAGGAAGCACAACGTGGGGTCATTGACTGTGATACTCGACGTGCTCAGATATCCACTGGTCAGGCACCTGATAGATTTTCTGAATCTGGGGAGCACTTCATCCCCTTTAGAGGACGTACCATGGTACAAGTTGCACTACTGGAGGATGTGTTGAGGGATTTCCACACTTCCCCTCTAAAGGTACATCCAGGAGTGGAGAAGTTGTATCAGGACCTCAGACAACAACATTGGTGGCCAGGTATAAAGAAGGTAGTTGTAGAGATTGTCTCGTGATTCCTCACTTGTCAGCATGTGAAGGCAGAGCAATAGGTTCTAGTAGGCTTGGTTCATCCCTTAGAGGTCCCAGAGTGGAAGTGGGATAGAATATCAATGTATTTCGTGATGGGACATCCACGTACATCCAGAGGATACGACTCTATCTGGGTGATTGTCGAACAACTCACCATGTCGGCCCACTTCCTACCAATTAGAGATTAGGGATCAGTAGAGATCTTTGGACGCCTCTAAGTTCTAGAGATCGTACGGCTTTAGGATGTTCCATTGATGATCTCCTCCGATCGATATGCACATTTCACTTCCCGACTTTGGAAGGGGTTGTAGGAGGCTTTTGGGACACAAATTCACTTGAGCACCACCTTCCATCCTCAGACAGATGGTCAACTGAGAGGACCATTTAGACTATTGAGTACATGATCTGTGCATTCATCATCAACTTTGGTTGTAGTTGGGAGGATCACTTGCCCTTGGTAGAGTTTGCGTATAACAACAGCTACTATTATACCATCGTAATGGCACCTTATGAGGCACTATATGGCCGACCTTGCGGATCGCCTCTGTGCTGGACTGACCCCGGGGAGTTAGCACTTGTAGGACCAGAGATGGTGCAGGCTATGATGGAGAAGGTATAGATCATCTAGGAGTGGATGTAGACTGCTCAGAGCAGACATAAGTCTTCTGATGATAGTAGATGAAGACCACTGGAGTTCGAGGATGGTGACCACGTCTTCCTACGGATCTCACCTCGACAAGGTCTACAGAGATGTGCCTAAGGAATCAAGCTATCTCCGTGATTCAATAGAGCTTTTTATGTCCTCGGCAGGTTAGGTGAGGTTGCTTACTATCTGGCCCTTCCACCTCAGTTGCACTGAGTGCACGACGTCTTCCACGTATCTCAACTGAGGAGATACGTGCACAATCTGTCCCACATCATCGACCATTGGGAGCTGGAAATAAATGGTGGGGCTGCATTAATGGAGGTTCTATTGGAGATTGAAGATCAACATGAGCAGGTCCTGTGTGGACAATCGATTCCTCTGGTGCACATTCTCTAGCATCACAGGAACCTCCAGGATAGCACATGGGAGCCGGATGATCAAATGTGTGCTCAGTACCCTTAGTTGTTACCTTAGTCTGTGTTATATCTTATGGGGACGTAAATAATTGAGGTGGGGAGAATGTAAATACCCGGAAATTCTATGAAATTTTTTATTTAAATACATGGGAATTTTTCGAGTCCGTAGTTTCATACAACGCCAGATTCCGAGGCTAGGTGTGCCCAGAATCAATTTCTGAAGTTCTGTTCAGGTACGTTCAGTAAACGTACGTGTGGGATTTTATATCTTTTGAACCGGTGCTCAGAATTAAAATCCAAGGACACCGATGAACTCACAGAACCTATATTTTCTTAGGGATACCTTTAACGCAATTATGTTTTATTGAGGATGGAAGTTAATTTTTTGGGATTCCTAGTAAATTAAATAAATATTATGTTTGACATATTTTTTATTTAGGTGATGGTTATTTTCTCCAAAGGGAAGTTAGAGGTGGGGCACACCCCCACAAAACCTCCCATGGGAGGATATTTTTTATTGGGGCCCACATGAGCATCAAACTCTCCAACTCCCCTTGAATCCACACTTAAACTCTGGAACTCCCAAATTAATGGTGGAACCTCTCCACCTTCCCTCTAAATGTGCCAACTCGATCTCTAAATTAATTAAAAAAGCTTGCAATTAATTATTGGATCTTCTATTTTGAATTATTTTTAATTCATTATGTGAGCATAATAATATGAGTTATATTTTTATGGTTGGTATATTTTTCCTTGGGGGAGAATTAGTGGAGATTTGGGAGAACTCTGGGAGGAACAATATCCTCTCAACGAAGAACGCCATTTCCACTGAAGAACAACGACACATCTCCTTCCTTTCCAACCGGGGCAAGAAAGGATAGACACCGCCCGCAAAGAACGCTTCCAACAACAACGTCATCCCCTATGATATTGATGGAATGGCGTCCATCTTCCGTGACATCCGTCTTCCATGATGTCCCTCTTCCGCGACTCGTAAATGTTAAACTATAAATATGAGGTAGAGGGTTTTGATTATTTTAATGTATAAATTGTACCCTCGTTCCCCGTTGTTTGTTTGGGATTGTTGGTGGCCACTGGTTATCACCTAATGTAGCGGGTGTGGGCGGAACCAACATGGCCCGACACCCCTCCATTGGTTTTTGTTGATTGAAGTTGGAGGAAAAGTTGAAAGGATGAGGTTCCGTCGCACCACGCTATAGAAAAACCGCAGGGTGGAAGAGGTGGTGACGTTGGAGACCAGAGGCGACGACCACGTGCCGGCCACATGGAGGGATACTGGCAGCCGCTCGGGCCGCCAAGACCATGGGACAACCAGCCGGTCGATCCAGCCAGTACGCGTATAGGAGCTGCCGCACACGATGGCGCCATATGTAGGAGGACCCGGCCTGCATCCGTGGGCCGCTCGACTAGAAGAACCGGCCGGCCGCCTGCCAGTCAAGCTGGAAAACCGCAGCACAAAAATGCACCATGTGGAGGAGGACGCGGCCCGTATTCATGGGCCGCTTGGCTAGGTGAACCGACCGGTCGCCTGCTAGATGAGATGGAGAACCGCGGTGCCCGCAACGCGGGATGCGTGGGCAAGATCGAACTGGCCGGCTATGACCGGCCAGGCAGAGGAATGGGCGACACCACAAGGCACCTCCGGGTGAACCAGATCGGCTCACAGCACGGGCCGGGTCCACATGTGGGCCACGACCCACCAGGATGGGCTGACACCCAGCCAGGTCGGACCCGTCGAGCTAGGTCGGGCTGACCCGCCAGCCCACTAGGCTTGACAGGCTGGTTCCGTCTTCACTTAAATGCGAATAACTCCTAGGCGGTGCGTCCAATCAACACGCCGTCTGTGGTACTGGGACCCTCGTGATGAGATGGTCCTTTTGGAATACTATAAGTGAGTTTTAAACAATTTTGAAAAATGGCTGGGTTTGGATCGATTGTAAATCCAACCGAGCCCCTGGAATGGAAATGCCAATAACTCTCAGTCCAGACATCCGATTGACGTGCCATCGGTGGCATTGAGTTTATTATGATGAGATGAAACTATGGGATACATCAAATTATGACTTCTTTGATGTATCGTCACCTGGCTCGAGGAGTAGAACCTCCTAAAATTGAGCGTGTTATGTGCGGGAACCCTAGGGCTGGCAGCGACACTTCTGTACCGGAATCCACCGTGGGTTCGACAGCGATGACTTTTATAACAGAATCCTCTGTGTGTTCGACAAAGATGAAAACTGTACTAGGATCCTCCGTGGGTCTGACAGTTCTGATTTCTGTTCCGATATCCTATGTGGGTCCAACAGAATAGTTGGTTCTGTATACTCCGTGGGTCCGACAACTTAGCTGGTCTTGTATCATGTGTTGGTACAATAGCTTAGATGAATCATTGACTACATCTGATAATCTCTATCACTCTATGAAAAATTTATACCTATTTAAGCTGAGTCATGTCTTCCAACCATTATCATTATGGTGATTGACTTTACTTCCTTTTTTGAATGGGTTGTGGTTGGGCTCGAGAGTTGGAGCCGAACTATGATTGGTAACTTAGGTATATATATGGGCATATACCTAAGTAAGGTTGGTTGATACTTCTAGATTGTTTATTTATTTTTGGGTTACCCTTGTTGCATATTGTGAGACCATGAGGGTCTTGGGGTCTCTACTGAGTATCGTTATACTCACCCCTACATGGGCTATGCCCGAATTTCATTCTGTTGGTTGCAGACGACTAACAGCATTGATCGAGGTAGAGAGTTGTGGAGTTTGACAGTACCCAGAGGTGGACCACATGGCAAGATGTACATGGAGTGGACTGACAGACTTGGGGTGCTGAGGAGGCTATCTGTACCCACCCTTTAGGTGGGAATCCTGGAGGATGACTCAATAGTTGTTGTTTAACCTTACTACAGTTGTGCTAGCTTTTCAGTTTTTTTACTTTACTATTGTGATTGTATTTATGGCCCCCATACTTTCAGTACCTTCTTTTGTATATAGTTTTACTTAGTGTTTTACTTTTATTAGCGTACTCTATTGTGTTTTTTTTCTTTTATAAATGCAATGCCATCCCAGTTTAGGGATTTACGCCTTGGTGCTAGTCACCAGCCCCTGGCCTATAGAAGGCGGGCTTGGGGTAGTCACGGCATGGGCCCCAAGGATGGGTCGTGACAACAAGGATATTTGTATTCTGTTTCTCAAGAATTCGGAACCTGAGTTCTTAAAGAATTCAGAGTCTGATCTCATAAGAGTTTCGAGTATGGACATAGAAAGTTCAGATTCTGAATATAAAGAATTTGGAACATGATATTTAAAATTTTAGGTGTCTAAATTCAGAGGAATTCATAACCTAAACTTTAGAAAGTTTGGAGTCTGAATTCCGAGAGTTCGAAACCTGAACATAGAATGTTCGAAGTCTGAATTCAGAGTGTTTGGAATCTGAACTCAGAATGTTCCGTTTTTGAATTCCGAGAGTTTTGAACCGGAATTCATATCCTGGAAACAGAATTCTCTATATCTAAGTATTTATAAGTTTATGAGGTTTTATATGTGAAACAAAATTTTATACATAGAATGAAAATGAGTTAGGTTATAATATGAACAATGAAAATTGGTAAGGATAAAGTTTCCTTGGGGAAAGAATATTTTCCTAAATCTTGGGAAAATTACTTTTTCCTAAAGATAGGGTGTTTGTGATTTTCAAAACAATAAGGATTAGAGAATTAATAAGGAAACCTTATTGACTCAACAATCTCCCCCAAGCATGAAGGAATGGAAAATCCATAAGGAAACCTTATTGACTCAACATAAATCACTTTTTTCAGAGAGGATACTAGATCATATGAATTGTGTCTAGATCCTCTTCTACTATATTTATATTACGAAATTAATATAGATGAATGGAATACATAAGCTGATAATTGTAAAGGTATTCATAAAACTATGTATATACCTATTCTGTAAGAATACATTTATGTTTCTCCTAAAAAACAAAGAGAATATTCACCTGGGCATAATATTTAATTTTCCATTGATAATGTCCCTACTACATCACCTATAACAAATAAACAGTACTTGATAAACATAGTGAAATTAGGGGAACTAATGAAATAACTAAAAGAGATTTTAGATAAGAGATATATATTCTATAGTGTTTTATCCTCGAGATCCCTATTTCTTTTAGTTAGTAAGGAAGATGGATCTATGAGGTCATACATTGATTATAGGGAAATCAATGCTATTACTGTAACAAACAAGTATATTTTTCCCCAAATTGATGAATTGTTTGACTAACATCATGGAGATGAATATTTTTCACAGATTGATCTTCATTTAGGGAATAATAAATTATATTTAATTCTAGTGGATATTCCAAAGTTGATATTTCATATAAGGTGTGGTCATTAAGAATTTTTTAGTGATTCTCTATGAATTTACTAATTCACCTTTTATTTTTATAGATATGATGAAAAGAGTATTGATGTATTATCTCTATAATTTTATTTTGGTACATATTGATGATTTATTAGAATACACTAAAATTCATGATGGTCATAAGAAAAATATTTAAATAATTTTTATGACATTTAGTAAAAAGGATTTACAAGGAAAATTTGGAAAATGTATATTCTGGATTCTGGAAATTTATTTTCTTATATATGTTGTAAATAAAGAAGGAATATTAGTTGATCCTTAACAAAATTTCCAATTAACTAATTCCAAAAATTAGTGAATTCTATTGAGGTATATATTTTACTTGGATTGGTTGGTTACTACTGATTTTATGGTTAAAATATTCATAAATTATCTAACTTGTTAACCAAGTTAATATATATAGGAGTTTTTTGATATGGTCAGAAGGCTGTAATGTATGTTTTAAAGAATTAAATAGGATACTGGTTAATTTACCAATAATGAATTAAAAATAACCAAGGTATAGGTTTACCATATATAAGGATCCTTGAAATAAGGGGCTATCTTATACATGAATATAGTTAAACATTCGTGAATATAATTATCTGACCCATGATATTGAGTTGGAGATGAAATATTCACACTGTAGATATGATGGCTTTACCTTTATAGTGAAATATTAGAAATATATATGGATCAATAATGTTTAAAATTTATATTCTCTAAGAAATATCTCAACATGGGGGACATGAAATTGTTACAACTACTCAAGGATTATTATTGAAAAATTAACTGACCGCAATGGGATAGAAAATAAGGTGTATGATGTGTTGAGTGGGAAAGATCATGGAGTTTTGACTAGAATGAAGATTTAAAATGATCATAAATTTATGTATTCAATAAATTTTGATATAGGAATAATTAAGGATGGGAAAATATCACATCTGTTCCTAATAATTTCCAAATTACTCTTATTGGAGAAAATGAAATTATTCTAATTTGTTGATAGAGATATTCAAAAGAAAATAAATGTTGTAAATGATGGGAAGTGGGAAGACTTCATCGATGAAGATAAGATATTGAAAATTTTAAAGAGGATATTTGTTTCATATTTTTATGAGTGGAAAATAGAATTATTAGATGAATCTCATAGATCGAATTTATTTATACACCTAGTTAGAACTAAAATATATCTGAATTTTATAGAACGTTTATATAAAATAATTTGAATTGGAAATTATATAATATGAAATAAGGTGATTGGTTTTTCAATAGTCATATGATGACTTACAACATCTTAAAAAATCCATGTATCCTCTACATACTATTTAGTGGAAATTGGATAATATTAATATATACTTCGTCACTAGATTTCCTAAATATTCTAGAAATAATGATTCCATGTTTTTTATTATTGATCAATGTACTAAGACAAACCATTTCCTCATTATAAGGTAATATCACCCTCTTAATCATATCAATTTTTAATAGATTAGTTATGTTGTGTGACATAATTGTGAACCTACTTTGATTTTATCTAATTGTGATCTACAGTTTAAATAATAATTTTAAGAGTCTTGAGAAGTATCTTGGCATCAAGCTACATTTGAGTACTGCCAATCATACTATAATTAATAAAGAATATAAAATAAATTTTTAATCATCAATTCACATAAAATAAATTCTCTCATTAAATAATTAAAATAACAGTATATAAAGCATTTAATTGCAAGTGGTTCCATAATCCAACCTATTAGGTCAAAATTGGTGAATGAAAAATTTTAGGCCCAGATCATGTGAAGGGAACAACAGTGAAAGTGAAGGCTTTTAAGAATCATATTAAGAAATATCATTATATAAAAAAATCAAGCTGATAAGCAATCCAGTTATTTAGAATTTAGTGTGGGAGATCTATTTTATATATAATTATCTCTCTAGAAGGGTGTTATATGGTCAAATAAGAAAGGGAAAAAAGTACTAGGTAAATCGAGAATTTTTAAATTATGGATATAATTGGAGTTATGGATTACCATTTGGAAATTCCACCTAAACATTCTAAATATCTTGATGTATTATATATATCATTATTGATGAAGTACATTACAATACTAATTCATGTTATCTCATCCAAGAAGATATAATAGGAACTTAATTTTTCTTACTATAAAGAGGATATCTATATTCTTGAATCTTGAGAACAAGTGTTACAAAATTTGAAGAATCGATAGGTGAAAGTGAATTAGAGAAATACTAAAATATAATAAGAAATTTTATAACCTAAAGAATCTATGATTAAGAACTAAACCGATCTGTTCATGAGGAGATATTCTAGATATTTTGAAGATGAACGTTTTGAAGGTTGGATAATTGTAACACCCGTGACTCAATTATTATAAGTTGGATTTTTTTTTCTAATTATAAAAAAGAATAATTCACATATATTTAATAATTAATTTCATTAAAATAGATCATGATACATGATGTTAGGATTCCATCATCTAAGGTAGTGATGGTTGTTTATGTTTTAAAGATGATATTTAAAAATTTAAGGTTTTACTTTATTCTCAATTAGCAGGCTTGTGGATATTAATGATGATTAAAGTGGATAAATGGGATGTGGAAATGATAGGAATTGTATCCTTAATGATTTAAGTATCATCCTTTTCATTTTTTATGTTTTAATTTTGTACTAGTAATGCTTTTAATTTTGATTTATAATTTGGAATCTCCGGATATATATGGGTTTACCACTAAACATAAAAGTGGCTTTTGAGAATTCAAAAAATGGATTTGGGATTAAACCTAATTTCTCTTATTTTTATAGTTTAATTTGAATAAATTAATTTCATTTTAAACCCATACTTTGATGTTATAACTAGGTGATATTTTGATATTTTTCAAAAATAGTTGACTTTTAGGTGAATAGAGAAAATACATATTTTACAAACATTGTAACCTTTATGAAAAAAATAATGATATATGAATTACATGAATGTTTCTGAAACCATTTTACATACCAAATATATATTAAAATGTTAATATAATTATTTTAAAAATATAATGTTGAAAATAGAAATATATCCTTAATATTTTTGAAATCTGTAAAATGTTTTTATTCAAATAAAAAAGAATTTATAGTGATTCTCCTTGAATCATGTATCTAGAAGGTTTCTTTTTGTTTTTGTTTAGTTTAAAAGAATAAAAATATAATTTAATTTTAGAAATTCAAATTTATTTCATTGAAATCAATAATAAATTTTATTTTTCACTAAAATCATTTTTATGCATAAATTAATTATTGTTCTAAAAATGGTTTTCATTAAATTTTTGAACATTTTTGAAAAGTTATATTTAAAAATTAAATCAATTTGATAATGTAAATTGGATTCCATATTTTTTTATCCCCATAATTATTATTAGTTAATAAGTCCAGATTAATTTTTGGTCATAATGAATAGTAAACATATTAATTTTTTACCACAGTTCAATTGAAAAAGGGTTTACCAAGGGGATATTAAACTAAGATATTATAGTAAAAATTACACATAATAATGTATAAATAGTAATGAATGAATACATATTGAAATTATATATTATAATTATCCATTTTGCTTGATATGAATAGGAAAATGACTTTTTATTATTTAAATATTTTTAGTGATTCCCTATGTGGCCCCACATTACATATAAAAGGACACCTCTTCTCAACCCTATTTGAAAAATATTGAGAAATAAATATCATAAAATACCAAAAAAAATTATTATCTTCCTTAACTTATTTCTGGATATTTTTTCTTATAATGAGACCATCCCATGAAGTTTTAAGGTGTATACCGAAGGAGGACTTTTAATGAATAGGTGATCGTATTACCCAACTCCTTCAAATTTTATTTATTATTATACTTCTTATAGATATGTTTTATTCATAATAACATAATTAATTTATTTTTATCAATATACTTATATTATTATTATTATTATTATGGGAAAACCATTTTCCACCTCTATTCACTAAACAAGAAATGAATGTACAGCTCATACCTATGTGTGGACTACCACTTTTACATAGCGATATGCTGGATGTTCCAAAACCTAATCACATTGAGGGATATAATAAGGGTTTTAATAAATATATATGATATATATGATATTTTTATAATTTTTAATTATTAAATATTATTTATACCAATCCATCATTTTTTATAAAATGTAATCAATATTCATGGGTGCGTATAGACTACTATCTTTAAAAATGGTGTGATTCATTTTTATATCACAAAATTTTATGGTAGGTTAAATATATATATATATATATATAAATAATATATATGATATTTATATCATGCTTAAATTTTTTGATACAATGAAACATTGATCATGTTTCAAGTACTATAACATTAAAATTGAAACATACATGAAAAATGTAGTTAACACCCATAGTGATGATGATAATGAAAAATTATTAATGAAAGGGTGATAATATTTCATAATTAAACCATTTATGGTATTATAAGTTTAAATAAGATACTATTATAAAATTAGAATAAATTTTAATTAAATATAAAGGAGGCTAAATGAATGGAAAAAAATAAATTCATGAGATAAGGGTTTATTCTTAAATCACATTTTTATTTTAGATTGTTTCGGTTTAATTTTACATTGAAGAAAATTATATACTAGTACACTTTTAAGATCCACATAATTTCTTATTATCTAGTTATATATGGATTTTACATGATTTCCATAAATTTTATTCTATCTATGTAATCAAATTTCTGAAATAATGTTTTTATGGAAAACCTACAATAAACCAAAAATTCCTATCTTTTTAAACTAGGATCATTTTTTTCCAAGTCGAAACATTTCTTAAAATGTTTTAATGAATATTTTCACTATTCTGAAGATATTAATAAAATTAATTTTTACCCATGTTTTAATTTTTATAAAAGGGTAAAAATTATTCTTCTAATTTTTTAAAATGAGGTAATTTTTAGTAAATCCATGAATGAAATATTTGTTTTAATGTTTACTGCATGGATGGTTATTACCACTTTCATAAATATTTTTTACATAAAAAATAATTTATATGTTTCATATTTTCATTAATATTAAAATGTATCTCATAATATTAATGCTATTATTATATTTATAATATTAAATTTTAAAATGAAAACGGTTTTCCTAAATAAATGTTCTGGTGATATTTTAAAAGTATTTTCATCTAGATAAACATCATTTAATGAAAAATGTAATTTATAGGGGGTATAATATAATGATACCATTCATAAAATTACATTTTATATGTTATTATTAGGTTTTTGTAGTTATTAACAATGTAAAATATTATCATTTTTATGTTAGTTTTTCAAATTGAATGTTTATATTGATCATGTATTGAATTATTGTTAATTTCATTCATAAAATCAATGAATTGGACATAGAAATTAATTGGTAGGGATGGTTATAGACCCAAAATATTTTAAATGGTCTCATGAGATAACATTATTATGATATTTTTCATATTACTTACATATTTATGTATGATGTCTTGGCATGAGGTCTTGACAGTAATATTTCGATGTCTGACATTATGTATTTTGTCATTATAAAACAATTTATTGTTTTAAATGCGATAATTTATATTTTTAGGTAATACATTAATATATTTAACTTTTATGACATTAATTATATATAATATTTTATTATTTTGTATCTCTAGAATATTATTCATGCTTTATTTATTATCATATATTATTTTTTTTACAATTTCCTTTACTGATCATGTAAGCTCACCACTTATTATTTTTCCCTTTACCTAAGATACCAAGAAAGGATATATGAATGATTTTAAAGATATATTAGAATAAATACTAAATTTATCATAACAATTTTATGTTTTATTTTGTGTCTTCAAATATAATGAGAAAATCATGCACATATCAAGTATTCCCAGACTGAAAAACTATTTGATACTTTAGGATGTGATATCTTATATCTTTTTCTAGTGATATAAGAAAAAAAATCCATTTTTCTAGAGTTAATGAGTTAATTTTATAAATCCATATCATGTCCAATAATTCAAGTTATTTTCATCAATATTTTATAATATTGTAAGTGTTTTTTGAGATCAATTTTTTTATTGGGTCATACAATATCTTTCTTGATTAAGATATTTTAAATTTCTTATATTTTACCATTTATCTATTATATACAATTTTATTCTTTATATCTAGTAAAATTATTAATTTACCTAGAAATAACCTTCTTTAATGAAAATTATTTTCTATAATAGTACGATGTTATCATGAATAATTCATAGCCTTTTAGAGAGATATATTTACTCTATATCAATATTCCTTATTTATTCAAATATTTTATTTTATTATTAGAAAATAGAAATACATAATATCTTATATATTTATAATTTTGTATATTATATATTTTTTAAAATAATTTTTCAAAATCCTTTTCCACTGAGGGTGTTAATTTAAAAATATCTAAGAGATAAAAATGAATTTCTTTACATTATCTTATATTTTTATCGTTAACATAAAAATTATTTACATAAAATTTGTTCAATATATAGGTTTCATTATAAGTGATTATATTAATTTTATGTTTTATAAATTATTCCATTCAATTTCCTGAGTATAAATTTTCAATATGATTTTTATCATTAGATTTCGTGAAAATAAAAAAAATTAATTTTGGAAGAACATTTTAATGGATTGAATTCCATTTTTTCTCCACCACATTAAAAACATCACGTTATAGAGTAATATTTATACCCATACTATAAATGATTTCATATTAATTTTGGGAGATTGAATTTTTGGGTATTAACTATTATACTCTTGATGACATGTTATTTAATATTATTTTAATATTATATAAAATCCATTTTCCATCCATGGGGCTTTTCGTGATATGTTGTATGATTGATTTCATATGGAAAAGATATGTATGGTTGATCATTATGATATTATTAAATCCATTATATCCCACCCATGAATTATGTAATGAATTATATCAAATTATATAATGATGTAATGCAGGGAAATTATCGGGTTTGTTTAAATTTTAATATCTATAGATGAATGAATTTTCTCACAGCATAATATATGGCCATGATTGGATTTTTTCAACAAATAATACATTGAAATTATTGGGGTTTATCACCATGTTAGTATATCATATGCTTCTTCTCATGCTATATTTCATTGTTATTCTACAATCCTATGCTATTCTTTCATGGTTTATTACTATTGATATATGTTTCTAAACCATGATATAAATATTATGAAGTTATAGAGATATTTTATGGTCTTGTTTTCAATTTCATGATCTATTTTTTTCATTGGTATCTTATGATTATCACTTATGTTACTACGTTCCTTTTAATTAGATAATTATACAATTTTTATTCATTCTCATGTCTTTATAATCTATCATATTAGGAATTATTTAAAAGTTTTTCTTTAATGAGAATTTAATCTCACCCCTGATCCATTTCCATATTTTAGGAAATTATATGTCCGATTATGTATATAATTAATTATAATTTAGATATATCTATTATAGTTATTATAGAATAAATGTGTAATATGATGTTTATATATACTATCTCCAAAGAAATTAAAAATTTGGTTTTAGGGTTGTGATCTTATTTGTGAGACGTAATATTGAAATGTTGTAAAATATGTGAATTTTTATAATGGGTCATTTAATTTTACACTGATGATTGATCACAAGAGTCTAAATCAATAAAAAAAATTTCTTATTAAAATCACAAAAACATTAACATTATCCATTTTTTCCTTTATCTTGAAACCATTTTGAAACATAATCTACAAATAATAAGATGAAAGAGTTTACAACAGAAATGGGAAAGGATCAAATGAAACAGATTTCACAAAAATAAATGATTTCACAAAAACTTATTATTTTTTCATGTATCTCTTATCTTATATAGATATTCCTAATTAATTGAAACTACTCTCATTTTTTACAAAACTTCTAGGAATCATTAAAAAACATAGTCTAATATATAATAGATTGTGAAATATAACTAAAATTCTTATAATGTCTAAAGAGACCTCTAAATGTTGGAGTGGGGTATTATTAAAGGGAAGAATACATCTCACTCTCAAGAAATAATTTCATGATCATTTTTTTCATTATAAATTTTTAATTTATATAGATCATCTCAAAGATAAAACCATGATTCAAATTTTATCTAAATAATTTATTTTTCATTCATGTGAGACTAGTCGTGGGGTGTTTCCAAGAAGATTGTAATATTATAATTATAAGGCCCCATCTTTAAGCACTACGTAATCTTGAGTGAATTTATAAATTCACGGTGGTGATATTCTGAGGTTTTGAGTTTTATAGAATTAGTCCATAACTATTACATAATTTACTCATACATTACATGAGTATAGTTACACTCAATATCCAATTTTCCCACCAAATGAAACCCTTTATAAAAAATATGAATTTTTTCATGATAAAAATATTTAGGAATTATTCCTTTTTCTTACCCTTCCATATACCTTGTAAAAGAAATTTCAAAACATAGAATGAGAATAAAAAGATCTGTAAGGGATACACAAAGAAGGAAAACTGTTAGACTTTGGAAAACATAAAACCATGAATACATTAGCATAAATTAATACTTTTCGCCTTCTTTAAGTAGAAAAAAGTCTTCAATTAATATAATATCATTGCATATGCTTTTTGTAACCAAAATATTACCAAAAAATGCATAGGAAGAAATATATATCATATAAAGGTAACATGGGACATAAACATTCTTAAATAGAGTAACCATAGAGTCAACTTACACACATATCACTAAATGGAATAACCAAAGAGCCAAAATCTATACCCAATGTCTTGGTGGTTACAACATAATGAACCATCCTTAGTTTATCATGAAACCACCCATATTTGATTAAAAATGTAAACACCTATCTTTGGTTTATCACGTAACCACCCATCAAATGTCAAAGTTCCATAATATATTCAAAACTCATAAAATATTGAAATTAGTAATATCTCAGTCATAAAATTTTATTTGTATTCCCAAGAAACCATTACAAGATATTGAAATAGTAAATTCACATTCAAAACCATTTTCAATACCAAAATACCAAAAAAAAGGCAATATGATATTTAATTTTCTTCAAAAAAACATTAAGGATTATAGAGGAAGATGAATATAAAATAATCATTATGGTAGTAGAGGAGTCATTATATCTGCATTTGATAAAAACATTCCTTTTTTAAATTTAGTAATATGACTCATAGAAAAAAACATTCCCTTTCAATTAAAAGTTAAAATGGGTTTATTATAAACCATATAAAATAAGGTGGTGTATATTATCAAAATATTCCTCATTGAATGTATACTGAGATGAAATCCCTTATAGAGATTGTTTCATTAGATTAAGTATAAATGATTGATATAATTATGTGTGAAAAAAATAAACAAACACAATATAGGTGAATATTAATTTTAAAAAAATCATAGGTTATTCACACATATTATTGGAAAAACAAAACCAGTGACATGGATATTTGACTCAATGAAATGACACTGAGTTAATATTTCCCTTAAAATGTTCATACAAATGTCATAATCATTTATCTATGGGGTGATTATGTGTAGAAATATTATATACCCACAATGGTATGTGTAAATTAAAACACAAATAAAAAAATAGTTATTCCACAAATAATCTTTTCATAATATAATCAACTATGTATGTGTAAACCCAATGAGTGGAAATTGACTTTAGAAATTCTCTTACCTTGAGCCTGACTCATCACGTTCAATAATTATGTTCTTGAATAATAAAAATATATAAATTTATACTCACATGATATAATTTTTCATATTTATTGGTTATTTTATATCACTTATTAACATGTTATAAAAATTAAATTATGATTTTAGTTAAAATCATTTTTTTTATCGATATACCATACTTGAGTTGAAAATGAAATTGTTTTGATGTAACTTTTCCATGTAGTAAAAAGTCCATAATGTCCAGAATATTATTATTCAGAATTTAAATATCTTATATATATATATATATTATGTATTTATTATTTCAATAATATTTGGAGATCATAAATGTAATACACCATTCATGGAGATGGTAGGCCGTACGCTCCCATGAGTGTTACTTTCATTTCATTGTTATATTAATGGAATGAAAAATAAATGATACATAGGTATATTATAATAAAATTATAATATCTAGGTTATATATGTTACATAATTTCATTAACTCCATCATTTATATGTTCCATGTATGGCATGAATGAGTCATATCTCTTTGAGGGCACGATAGTCCAAACTTCCTAAAAGGAAATTTTCATATTTACACATTATGGAAAAAAAGGTATTTTGTAAATAATAATTATATAAGAATATAGAGAATTTAAATATATTATATATCATATATTAATATAGTTCCATTATAATGTCCACCATGTGAGGTAGTAGGGGAAAATTGAATAATCATCGTTTCATGATCCAATAGTTGAGGAAAAACAGAAACAATATGTTCATATCCATTAGATTGGTGTGTGTGTTAGTGTAGTTTGAATAATTATCATAAAAACATACTATTATATTTTTTATAATTGTGTTACTATTTAATTATAGAATAATAATAAAATGGGTATTGGAGAAGGAAAAAAATGGAACGGGGCTTGAGAGAAGACACTACCTCTAAATCTGGTAACTCTTTTTGATTTGACCCAATACGAATTCATGAATTTAATTATAACCAATTTAAGGATTATATAAATTAAAGAGGGATATTAGAAGATTATGTGATTAGAATTTGGATGTACCAAGGGTCTTGAGAGGTGTGAAGAGGTGGGTAGAGTTTGTGGCATTTAATAAGAGGGAGGAGGGTCACTTTATGAATGTCTAGATATAATATTTTATAATAAATTAATTTTATAATTAAAATTGATCCAATATAATATTTTTAGAGGATAAGAAAAGTAATGGTATAAATTCTCCCAATAAATAGGTTTTAGACACGTTTAGGTCACAAAAGTAACCTTATATTTTAGATTTAACCCTAATTTAAATACATTAACTCTTACCATGTCTTCATGTATTTAAATAATATATGATTACTGTACTTACTATAAAATGAAAAAAGGCCCAAAAGTGGTTCATTAATAACATATTTAATATTATATAAGTAAATAGTCCATATATTATATTTTTAGGACTAATATATCATTTAATAAAATAGAATTTTTTTAAAACTAATTTACGTCAATTTTGATATTATTTAGAATTTTTTTTATTAAAGTTATAAAAAAATCATTTGTTCAAAAAAATCATTAAATCATATCTCACATTTCAATGTATTCCTAAATATTTTTTTATTGAATCAAAATGTTCAAATTACCTTTATTTTGATATTTATAATATTATTTATTTGAAAACTTCATTAATAAGGTAATCGCTACATCATCATTGTGTCATAAATATATATATTTATTTAATTTTTAAAGATTATAAATAAAATACCATGATATATGAAATTTTCTTATATTTATAATTAATTTTTATATTCTAATATATCATTTATATAAATAAAATTAATGTTTTTTTAGTTAATATATACATGTTTCTATTATATTTACCTTTTCTTTATATTTAATATTACAAAGGTCATAATCACACCCAAGTAGATCCACGGGGTTCTAAATTTTCCCCAAGGATGATCATGGTTTTAAATATCTCATCTAATAGGATTAGGATACAAGCTATGATAATTTTATATAATTACAATATTAATTTTACACTAATTTACCAGATTTACCCTTTAACCGTGGTAAATTAAAATAATTACTGAACATACTATTCATAATGTTAAAAAATAAGAGTACCTATTTATATAATATGGAAATAATGAATCCAAATAATGAATCCTTTTTTTTCAAATTAAAAAACATATATGTTTAAGTAGTTAATTTGAAATTAAGTCTCATTGTCAAAACTAGAATGTGAGTTTTAAGAATTAAAAACTATCAAAAGATAGACAAGTGTTTATATCCAATTTAAATGAAAAATTTCTACCATTGACTATAATTGTATTAAATTATAAAAAATTAATCAAATTAAACTTTTAAACTAATTAAAAGGACAATATAACTATCTAATAAAATTAGATGAAAAGGGTGTTTTGAATTAAAATATAGTGTTTTCCACTATTAAAAAAAATATAGATTTTATTAGAAAAATACCAAAATTTCAACCAAAGTAAAATTTAATCTTTCAATTTTTAATAAGAAGTTTATTCCATCTAATAAAATATATAAAGGTGTAAAAAACTATTTTTAAAAATTATTCTCCTTCAAAAGGAAATAAAACAAACTTTTAAAAATAATACAATATTTTATACTTAAAATTGGAATAATTTTCATTTTAAGCCTCTAAAATTAAATGGATAAATGGTGAAAAATTTAAAATATATGTAAAATAATATTATAGTTAATTATATTCATTCCTTAAAATATAATGGTGTGGTGTTAATTTCCATTTAAAATAATAATATTATTGTTGTATTATTAATCAATATAACCCACTGTCGTATGTAATGTAATATTTTGGAAATGCCCATAGTTGCGTGTCAGGAATGCTATCTTACATAGTTCCCATGTAAACAAAAAATTAATATTAAATTCAAAAATATTAGAATATATGAAAATGTATTATTCGATGAATACATGGGATGTTACAAGAATACGGGGGAACTTATAAATTAATGAAATATAAATTCTCTCCTAGAATTAATCTATTCAAGGACTCTTTGTCTTGAAAACCCAATTTAATTATTTAGGGAAGTCTAGTCAATTTATTTACCACCGTATTCTAGGTTCAATTCTTGTGATCAATACTTAAATTAAATTCTAGAACTATAAAGATATATCCAATAAGAATAAGTTTAACATATACCTTATTCATTATGTACCTATGGTCCATATGATTAGAGATAATAATATTCTTAGTCCAAAAAATATATAATATAAATTTATCCAAATAAAAAAAATTTATTTTTAGTGATCACGTAATGGTTTTTGGAATCATCCTATGACCTTGGGGAATATAAATTTAATTGAGGAGTTCCTTTTATTATTTATGAATTTATTTATCCATCAAAAAGGTTAAAACCATCACTATGAAGATTAATGTGTTTAGATAAATTTATTATTACATAACTAGTGGTGTGATGAACATAGACTATAATTACACAACTAACATTCTCCAATCATCCTAAAAATTAAATTGAATGCCAATCAAAATAATTCTAAATAGTGGGTGGGAAACAATACAGATATAATTCTAGAACATACTATAAAATATTATAGGTCTAAGAAATGACTTATCATTATTTACATAGGTTTTATTATATAATTAATTTTTTACATCCATTTTATTCTTATCCACCTCAATTTCATTTTTTAAATGATATACCTGATCATTATCGTTCTTTCAACCAAGAAATGAAACTTTATAAATTAGTAAATAATGTTTTTTTCAGGGTATATTTTAAAATATTATATATTTTTTCAAGGATTGGTCAATATAATATCTAAATATAGAAAAATATTCCAAAGAACCTTACATAAATACTTTAATATGTCCATATAAAATACTTACAATACATCAATGAACTACATATGTTGTATTACATAAATCAAAGATAACTATACTATATGTATAATTACCTTAATTACTTTTAATAGTGTTTTTCTGAATCCCCACCTATAATGATCACATAAATTTAACCTAGAAATCCAAATATGAAACATTAATGACCCTTTATTAATAAAATATTTCACATTTAACAAATACTTTTAATGGGAAAATGTGTTTTCCTAGTTACCATGTTTAGTTTTTTTGAATATATACACAAAGTCACACAATTTTAAATTCTTAGTGGGGTTGATTCATTTTACATATTTTTGAAAATAGCGATTCTTGGTTTTCATAACTATATGAATTAGACTAACCAATTTTGAGTCATTGGTGAGATATATTGTGGAAACCCAGGAATATTATAAATAAATATTACATCATTTTATATGAATCTTCATTTAAACTTTTAATAATGAAACCCCCTAACCCAATGGTTCAGATTTTTTAGAGATTATATACATAATAAAAATACATTACAACATCTTCAAAATATTCCAAAAATATTATTCTTACATGATTCACATTTAGAAATGTGTCACAAAATTTCAACTATATAACATAGGGAATGGAAACATAAGAATGAGTGATCTATGATTCTCAGTAGGGGAATACATGGGAGAGGAAAATTGAAGATCATAAGGAAACATAAGATAAACATGTGGGTGAGAGAATATAATCTCTTTTCATGGATATATTATTAGATTATAAAACCCAAAAAAATAATTGATCATAAATAATCAGTCATAACGTAATAATTTAGATACAAAATAATACATGAACAATACGATTGTGAAAACATGACTCAACAATAATAACCAATGAGAACATTAAATATCCATAAGAATATAACATATTAATATGCCCAAAAACCAATAATTATATCTAGGGTCACTTTAATGACCCTTTTCACGTAGTGGATAGAGTCCCATAATTTATTGTCTTTTCTCCACTATCTCTTACATGTCATTTCATGAGATATAAGTCTTTACTTAATTCATTAGATGGTGGTATAATTTCGGGCCCACAATTCACTTGTATAAATAAAATCTTAAGGTCCTGGGTTCACTCTTTATTCCCTAACATATCATGATAAAATACTTTACCCAATCCCATAGAGGTATATATACCTATTCATTCCACCTGAAATGAAAACATTATTAATCCCATCTCGGCTTAATTAACTTGTGAGAAAGAAAAATGTTCCCTGTGAATTTCTATAAGGGATTATCATAATCCTAAAAAAATATGTTTTTATGTGGTATCATTAGATAATTTTATTAGAGAGTCATAATAATCATTTAATGAAATTGATATACATGAAAAACACATTTATAAGAACATTAAAATCTCTATTGTGAATGAAGGTGAAATATGATTTACATATTAGGAAGAATATATTATTATTTAAAATATTTTATTAAAAATGGGAATTGATATTTTATTGGATAAACATGAAAATATAAGAGAAATAATTATGGAAAACAGTTTTAAAATATAGAAAAGGTTTCTATTCAAATTAATTTTTTAAAAAATTACATTTTATACATGTATAAATAGTCAATATTGGCAGAAACAACTGTAATAAAAATGTTAAAAGATGTTTAATTTTTAAAGAAAGTTATCTAAATTTAAAAATTCATGATGAACTAAAATATTTCAATATGAGTAAAATTTTAAAATAAAATTAATAATATATACATATAATACAGAAATTATCTTTAAAAAACTAGAGGTATGGTCTGTTTCTCTTACAATCAATACATCTGGTAAATTATAAACTAGATTGAAGGTGAAATGGTTTAGGGACATGTAAAACCCATAAATATATATGACAGGAGTATAAAGGTGGTTTTGAAAAGAATTATTACACAATTTTTCTATATAAATGCTATGTTAAATCAATAAATAATTAAATGTGAGATTGGAATGAATACCCTTATTGGTTTGGTAACTTTTAAATCAAAATAATTTGAAATAGGATTCAATATATGACTTGTAAATCCATTTAATTACATAAAAATTGTTATAACCAGAAAACCATCATAATTATATACACCTCATAATAGAAAAAATGTGTTTAATATGGAGAATATATCAATGTAAAGAACTAAGATTACAAATACATATTTCTTTGGGAACAATTAAATCAAAATCCCTTGAAATAAAAAAATAGAGATGATTTTGTAAATACAATTAATTGAGGGAATATAATAATTAAAATAAATATATGTAAAGTCCATTCACTACACAATAGAAATGATTTGGTATTATAAATTATATATTATTGGATTTAAATTGTGATGATAAAACCTTATTTTTTTCATGACCATTGAATCAAACTCCATTGAAAGAAATATAATAGGAATTATTTGTAAAAACATTTAATTTAATTATTATTTAGATAAAAATGTGTCCATGGGTATTATATACAAAAAATGGATAATATGAATTATATATCAATGGATTAAGTTGAAAATAAAACCCTTTACCATGACTCTTGACTTCTAAGGAAGCACATTAACCTCCTATATAATAGACATAACAATATCACTCACATATTTCATATCATTAAAACATAAGATTTTAAATATAAACAATTTTTCAATAGTTTATAAAAAATTAAACACTATGATTAAATAAACCATTTCATAGTGTAATATTTCATTTATTTAGAAAATATTTATTTTTTAGTGAAGAGTAAAAATTCTATTTTTTTATATGTTATTTATTTTAATAAATAATTTATTCTAAAATTATAATTATTATATCAACATGATTTGAAAATAAATTATCCATTATTATGTTATATTTAATTTAAATAATTAAATTTAAACCACCTTAATTCTATATTTTAGTATATGTTTATTTTTTGGATTAAAAACACATTTCTTCTAAAAGCAATTTTAAATTACATAATATTACAACAATTTAATTTATTAAAATATCAGAAAATTATGAATATATAAATGAAATTTATATTATATATATATATAAATAGGGGAAAATTTATATAATTATGGAATATAATCATAAAATTTATATAATATCACTTGTTAATTAAAAAATGAAATTCTTGAAACAACGTTTTATAACATGTTTAATTGGATAAATTTCAAATTGAATTATATGACTCATACAATTTTAAATTTTATAATATAGATTTAATGTTTTAAATTATAATAATTAATATTATGTAATAATTTCAACTCCGTTTTTTTAATAATGAATAGTAAAAAATTTAAAAAATAGTTATCGTGGAAAAAAAGAAAAAAGAAAAAATGAGTAACCTTTGAGGCCATGAGAGTAAAAGGTTTAAAAAAATTAATTTTAATTTTAGAAATTTTATAATCCTTATTTATCCCTCCACTAACATATTTTTAAAATTTTAAGGCACTTTTCTTTAGAGTGACTTCCAATTATTGAATAATTTTGGGTATTTATAATAATTCCACTCCACCTCCCATATACAAGGAAACACCCTATCCTATATTTATTCACTTATGATACCCATTGGTTTATAAAATCCCAAAACTAATTCCTAAATTTATTCCATTAAAACATCCTACATGCCTTGTTTTTATTAGAAATAATATATTTGGAGGATTTAGGTATAATCCTAAAGAGGTAGTTAGAAGAAGAAGCATCGTTTTTAACCAAGTAAATCTGTTTTAATTCCTCTACCAATACCCTAAATACTTTCTCAATCACTATGATATAATTACTTTTGTATGTCACATATAATAATATTTCATTCTATTAATTTTATTACCTAAATCCACCCCCACTTCCATAAATGTGAAATAAAACAATATTTCGTATGTACATTGGACTATCTCCTAACAAACTAATGTAATTCATTTTCCATCGTCAACAAACATGAATTTTTATAATGATCAATTTAATATTAATATATAATATTTATGACATATTATTCATTCTATATAAATAAATTATCAGATACCTTCTTACCTTACCATCGATTGAAAAATGATAACATCATTCGTGTGTATGGCGAATTACAGCCTCACGAAGTGATGTGATTTTTTTATTAGAAAATCACATGGATGATATATGTAAGTTAGTATAAAAAAATAAAATAATATTAATGATATATTAAAAATTCTGAAAATATAAAATAACACAAACATTCTTTCCATCATGATCTTTGAAAAATGTAAATGTTAAAAATGAATATGTATGATCTACCATCTCCATGATTGTAACATAGTTCATTTTTTATAGCCAAATATCATTATTTTTAAGTATAAATTATGTATTAAAATTTTAATTATGTTATTATTATTTTTTTAGTGATTATATAATAATGATCCGTTTGACCATAGTCAATGCACTGATGTTGATTTGAAATTATGAATTGAGCATCATCAAAACACTAGACGTTGACATAACTAATAATGTAATTAAACACATCATTAAATTAAAAGAATTAAATGGTTTGTGTATAGAGTATTAAACATATAAGGGGTTTTTCATTAAAAAATAATTTATATAATTTTATTATAAAATGAGATAAACTACATACAAGTAAAATTCTAGGCTCGAGGTAAGGGTTTGATCCCAAAACATCATTCTCTTACATTGATATTATTTTTTGCACTTAATTTATTTTAAATGGTGTATATACCACACATTTAAAAATATTTCATCTTGATTGCTTCAAATTTAATTGTATAATAGGTTATAATTTATTTAAAAAATTCATTGGAGGTATGATTTGAGTGTTACCAAAGTGGTAAGAGTATATGTTTCAATGTCATTTTCGTTGAGATTTTTTATTCTTGAATTTACATTGCAATAAACTATATGAATTGTTTGTAATAAAAACTATTCATTTTATTATACTCTAGTTAATCAATAAATTTTCATGTAATTGTTCCAATTTCATCTCTTTGGTACATAAATTTAATGAAAAGTTGTTTTTAATAAAATGTGACTTTATTCCACTCTTTGGTTAAATTTTTTTCTCCAAAATTAATGTTTTTTTAAATATTTTGAAGAATATTTTTAACATTAAGAAAAAGTTTTGTTAAATAATTTGTTACTCGTGTTTTAAATTTTTAAAAAAGTATATTGAACGGAATATTCTTTTAGTTTTAAAAAAGGGAAACTTTTTAACATTTTTATAATATTGTGAAATAAAGGTTTTTTTAACTTATATAACATGTAAAAAATTTAACTCCCTTATGACCAATCAACTGTTTGTATATTACATTATTGTTTTGAATGTATATTTTGAAATAAAACATTTTATATAATAATTAAGAATATTTTATATATTTAATATGTTATTGCAGAATAAAAAAAGAATTTTTTCTCAATAAGTACTCTATATAATAATTTTAAGATAATTTCATCAATGATGATAGCCTTGGATGTTAGAAGTAATTTTTAAATTAAGAATATATTTTTATCATATATAAAACTATATTATTCTCCCTTAGTTTTATTGGGTAATACATGCATTATTTTTATCTCTCAAATACCTTCGTTATTAAAATTTTCTTGATTATTATATGAGATGAGACCATAGAACCCCTTTCTTTCAATGGGAAATTCTTATGTTTTTGCTTTATTATTGATTTAATTTTTGTAGAGCACATAATCATGAAAATGTATTTATTGGAGGACTGTAATAATGCTAATTTTAATGGGGTAATATTTTTATCACTTGAGATGTCATATATGGGATTTGGGAGTCAACCTAATCCATTATGGGACTGTGCACCTGGTGATATTGCAGAAGTAGTAAGCCTTGATTCATGTTTTTGTCATGTAATATATTTTTTTCACATTTCATATGTAAAATTAATATTATGACACTACATTATTTTTGTTAATCATTACTATGATTACTCTTGAGCCATTTATTTTATGATATCATGTTATAACATTGAATCATAGGTTATCCTTACATATCATTTTTATCCCCATATTGGGATTTTCAACTAACCCCCTTTGTCTATGTATTACACATGTTATTCCATATTGTTTAGAAGTCCAAAAGTATTTAGGATCTCATTATGGATAATAAAAAAATATTTATTTTGGCATCAATTTGATGTATTATGTACCTAGTATTCAAAATATAATAGGCCTCATGATATTTGGGTAGTAATTAATGGTTTCTTAAGTTTAAATTAATGTGATACTATGTGTAAAAGTATAGGGTCACTATAGTTAGTATTACATATTTTTATAGTTATATTTTGGTATTAGGACTACAATTTTTTTTAAAAATCATAGGGATATGTATAAGGATACATGTCTGTACAAAATATATGTTGTAATTTGGATGAAATATAGAATTAGCGGGTAATATTAAATTACTTCTTTATCTTGGTACTAAAAGAGTATGGGGATCCGGAATAATTTACCTAGTTGTAATAACCTTGAAAGGGGAACATTGATCTGCACATGATCATCACTTGGTAGAAAAATTTGGCTTTAGTAGTCACCTAGTTTGAAAATATTGGAGGAATATCTTTGGAAATTCACAAAAACATTACAAAGATTTATAATGAATTTGAAAAAATTATGGTGTTGGAAAAGCTAATATGAAAAATTAAAATTGATATCCTAAATTGAAACATAGAGACAAATATGTTAGGATATACTTTTCATTTATAAGTTATGGCTACAAACATTTTATGTTTCCCTTTTATACATTTATTAGTGAATATATTATTATATATTTTTCATCTATTAGTTAATGGTGGGAAATTGGAGAAAGCAAGCCAACAACCAATATGATTGGAAATGTAATGGTTTCCCAAATGAGTTGCTTATAATTATTGGAATGGTAGTAAAAATATTTATGATAATATAAAATGAGTGATCTTAAATTATGATTAATAACTAAAAAATAGTTGTATTTTAAAATATATCAAAGATGATAATGAAAACAAATCCAATAAGTTTAATTTTTAAGGATGGTAAAGGAAATAATATTAAATTTCCTACATGTAAAAAATGTGTGCAGGGGAACTGGTTAAAATTTAATAAAGAAAGTGGGAGATAATTTATATGTGGAAAAAGAGGGAACAAAGAAACTAGAATCCAGAGAATAATGACGAGTCTGGTTAACAAGATTCAAGGAAATATTTTTCAACCTGATACACCACTAATAGGTCATTGATTTAGATGTTGGAAACTAGGTCATTATCCAATTCAATGATCTAGTAAAATAATTAATTATAAAGGTCCCATGGTAAGATAATCATCAATTTGAAATGATTGGGTTTTTAGGTTTTTAAACTCAATAATGTTGCTATTAAATTATTTTTTTAATGGTATGTAGGTTATAGAATCCTAAAACATCAAATTAGAGTTTTATAATAGTTTTTCATTAAATAGTTTTATGAATATATTGAATAGAACAAATTACCATGAAATATGATTTCATAATATGGTGATATTTTAACGAAAAACACATTATTTAGTAAAACCAAATATTGGGCATGTGGTTGATGTTCAGGTAATTATTTTCAAATAACATTATTTTATTATTTATGAAAAATTAATCTATATAGAAGACTTTTGGGGTCTATATGTAATTCAATGATCAATATTACTTTAAGAATGTTCAAAATATTTTTGGGAATTTGTTTGAAATTATATTAATTTTGTTTAAAATAAATAACCCATATGCCGAGTTGTAAGTCATGATGTATAGAAAGGCCACAGGTCTTGAATCCATGACTGGAGGGCTACAAGGGTAAAATGCCTATCACTAGACATCACAGTATAGTGGTTAGTATGATATTATTTTTAATTAAATTATTTAATGGATATATATATTTATTTTGTTTTGATAAATATATTAGAGTATCATGTTTTTTTTAATTTTTAGTATTTTTCATTGATTAATGATATTTGGGTAATTTTTTTAATTTAGTTGAGATATATTTAGCCTTTAGGTTTAACATAAATGATATGTTAGGAAAATGATGTTACGATTTTAGAGATTTATGTTCAATTATATGATAAAACATTTGAGATCAAGACCATCACTAATGTGGAGGTTATTTTGGTTATTTAAGATGTAGGTTTATTTATTTAAGGAATGATATTTGTTAATCATTTTTTTTAATTGTTTATTGTTTGAGATTAATATTTTCTTATCCATTTTGAGTATTATATTACTATGCTATAACAACTTTTTTGTATTAATAGAGTTTAAGAAAGGATTGTTACTCTTGGATGTATCTTATGATCTATTAAAATTTAATTTTTATTCTTCATGCATAAATTTATTAATTTTAGATTTTCATTATTTATAATAAGAGGTAAAGTGGAAAGTGATCTAAGAAAAAAATGACAAAATTGTGATTATGAAATAATAATATATCAAGTAAGTATATTTTCTATCAATGTATATCGTGATAGAAAGAGAATCCTTGACGTGTTGTGAAATTATCATAAATAATTTATTTTATCAACTTACCTTTATATCAGATGAATCAAGGTCCTTTTAATTCATTACAAATTTATGATTTTGTGGTCCTTAAATATCACTTGATTATTCAATTTTTTTTTCAATGACCTCAATAAATATATATAATTAGTTATATTTTCCTTACATGTTAATACTTTAACTTCCCTCCAATTTTCACAAATATAGAAACCTATTCATGTTTTATTATTTCCAGCCTTCATATTTTTATTTCCCCCTTTTAAGAAGGTTTTTGTTAACACTATTTGTAATGTGTGTTTTCCACAAAGTGAATATAAAAATATAAAACCATTTACTACTGAGAAAAATAAAAAATTTCAAAGATGAAATTTATTTAAGGGTTGTAGAATGTAACACCCCTATTTTTAAAATAACACTATGTTTGATAGCGTATAAAAAATTTAACACTAAGACTAAACGAACTACATCATATTATTAAAATACCATCATTAAAATATGAAAATTACAGCCAATAATTTAAATTGGAAGGTTTGAATATTATTAATAACATTATTAAAAATATATAATATTTCTAATAGATATAAATTTATTTATAAATTATTTGGAAACAAATTATCAATTATTAATAAAAATGTTAATTTCAATAATGAATCATAATACTATTTGAGAGTAAATATTATAATTAATATTTAGAAATTTTTAAAATTATATATTATAAAATTAATATAAATTTATAAATTATATTATTTATATAAACATAGGGTGATTTTTTTTATTTTTGTCAAATATTGAATTTTAAGTGAATAGTGAAAATACTAAATTTTGTAGAACTATCATTTATTTTTATAAATTAAATAATTTATAAGTTAAATTATTGTTTTAATTTAATATAAATTTTACATAATCATTATATAAATATATATTCCAATTAATTACATTCAAATATCCTTTATAATGGATTTTAGTATAAGATTATATATAGGCATAAAAAAGGTTTTTTCATGAAAACTATCTTTAAGTGAATAATGGTAATCCATTTTAATTAATAATGATATAACCAATTCAAGAATTATTTAAATAATATATATATATTATAAATAAATAAAAAATTTATTTAATATAATTAGTGTTACTAGTTATTGAGTTTATATAAGATACCATATTCCTAGAAAAAAGCATTTCTTAAAAAAAATGTTCTCCATATGTTTATGAGGATTAATTTTAAATTTAATTATACCAATAATGTGATATGAATTTTAGAAAATATATTTAATATTTTTAATCATAATAATTAATATTAGATAATATGTTCAACATAATTTTTTTTGAAAATAAATAGTAAAAATAGTATGAAAATAGTTTCTCTTGTAAGAAAATTAAAATAGTAAAAGTGAGTTACGTTAGAATTAAAGAGGCTGAAATGTTTAAAACATGTTTATTTTCAATGGTTGAGGTGCGGATCAAAAATATATATTGTCCAATATTTTAGTTTCCAATCATAGAGGAACTTACCTTGAGTGCAACTTCCCATTACTAAAACATTTTGGGTAACTATAAGATTGCATATCCTCCTCACTTATAAAAGGTCTCCCATCTCCCCTATATTCCACACTACTAAAACCCATTGGTTCATCCATAAACTATTAAAATAAAATACTTTCATCCCTTTAAATGACTTAGATTCCATGGATTTTTTATAAATAAAATTTAGGATGTCTTTAGGTAAAATCCTAAAGAGGTGGTCCGAAGAAGTGGTATCATTCTTAACTGACAATATTTTTTTTATTTCTTCTTCCACCGCATTAAAATAAATTATAATCATAATTATATAACAAATTAAATCTCATATATAATAGGTTTTTATTTTATTTCAATGTAATAAACTTTATCCAACCTAACTTTCATCAAATTGGAAAAAGCCATTATTCATGTGTACGACAAAATACTACCCCACGAATCAATACAATTCATTATCCAACATTGTCTCACATAGCTGTTTATTATGATGGATTTAATTTATATATATTATATTAATAAATAATGAAAATTATATAAGTTTAACATATATTATACTTTATTAACAAACAATCTATTGAAAAATTATTACATCAATCATTCTTGTGAAGTGATGTAATCCATTTTTTATTACCACATCACATATAGGGTATAAGAAAGTGTGTTTAAGTAAATGAAAAGATATTTTTATATAATTTTAATTATTCAAAGAATACATAACACATAACTTTTTTCCATCATGATTGTAGAAAAATATAAATTTTAAACATGCATATGTATGATATACTGTCCCCATGATTGTAATATAGCTCATATTTCATAACTATAATACATTTTTATTTTTTAAAATATAATCTATATATAAAAATTATTATTATTTCATGATTATTATTGTTGGTGTTATAGAATAATTACCCATTTTACCATGGTCAGTACACCAATTCAATTATGATATTATAAACTGAGCATTCACAAAAACCCAATATGGACAAAAAAATTTATATAATTAAAAAAATAATTAAACTAAACCAATAAAATGGATTAATAATATTGTATTAAACCTAGAATTATTTATTTTAAAAATATATTGGTATTTTTTAATTATAAAAGATTTGAAACACAAAATAACTAATCCTGGACTCGAGGTAAGGGTTTTATCTTAAAAATTCATTATTTGAGACACATGTTATTTTATGCACATATTTTATTTTTGTGGAATATATACTAAAAATTTACATATTATGTAATTAATACTTAATAATTCATGATATTCTAAGTTAAAATTAATTTAATTCATTCAAAAGACTTATTATTCAAAAGTTAGCAAAGTAGCAATGGTTTATGTTTCAATATCAATTTAATCGAAACAATTTAGGATTTTTTTACATTGTAGGAAATTATATGATAATCGTATAATAAAATAATTTACATTTATTTTACTCTTTTTACATGTTAAATTTTCATGTAATATATCAATTTTCATCTCTTGGGTGCTTAAAATGACTAAAATGGTTTAAAGAAAAGATGACTTTATTTCTCAATTCATTTGAAAAACATTATTCAATCATACCCATGATTTCTAAAAAAATTAATAATATTTATAAGATAAAAAAAATATTATTGAAGATATTTTTATCCATGTTTCAGTTTTTTAAATTTTTTTGAAAGTAATATTCTTTTCATTTTCTGATTGATGAACTTTTTTACCCTTTTAAAATAGTGAAAAAGGAATATTTTTTTAACTTAACCACATGTATAAAAAAATCCCTCGTTATGAACAATAAACCATTTGAAACATAATTTTTTATTTTTTATTTTTATTTTTAAGGAACATTATTTGTATCATATTCTAGAAATTCTATGATTTTGAATAATAACTTCAAAAAAATGATACATTTTCTCAAGAATTATTCCATGAAATTTTTTAAGGGAATTTTCATCAATCATGGAAAACTTTGATGTTATTAATTACATATAAATTATGTATATATATATATCACATATATAACAAGATTATTTTCTATTACTTTCACGGGGTAGTACATGCTTAATGATCATTTATTAAATGAATTCACTATGAAATTTATTTTTTTATGATATTAGACAAGATTATAAAATCCATTTCTTTCCATGGGTAATTTTTTAATTTTATTCATTTTATTTAGTTTCCATTTTTTGTTACACCTAATTAGGAAAAATATGGGTTCAACTAGATAAGAGTTTAATGATTTGGGTATTGATTTAATGACATGAGACATCACGTATTGCATTTAATAATGAAGTGTATACATTATGTGAGTTTGTCCACCATGTGATGTTGTCTAGGAAGTTAGCCTTGACTTTTGTTAATATCTTGTTACATTTTTCTACCACACATATTTTGTTACGATGATCTTATGATATGATTAACATTGTGTTGTGCATTAATGTTATTACTCTTTAGCATTGTATTTTAAGATATCATGTTATACATTTTACTCACAAGTTAGGCTTCCTTATCTTGTTTATTTCATTACTTGTATTTTTAGCTCACCCATTCATTCCATATATTCCCTAGGTTATTCCACACAATTTATGTTCTCTAATGTATTATGTATCTCATTATGGAGAATAAAAGAATATGTTTATTTTATTTTCATTTTAATGTATTAATAACCATATCTTATAAAGATACTAGGCCTCAAAATCATTAAATTTTAACTAAAGAACTTTTTTGTTAAAAATAATGTAATAACTTGTTTCAGAAGATTATGTATCTATATTATTCAATTATATTTCATTTTATAATGTTTAATTATAATATTTTATTAGAAACATTATCTAGTTAATGTTTATTTTCATTAACGTATATTTTTAAATATGATTGTTTCTTATAAATTTTTTAATTATAATTGGAATCCCTATTATTGGATTTAAATATCCGAATTCTCATACTACTTAACTAAGTGGAATTATAAAGTTCAAATTAATTTTTTAGTGTCATTTTATTTTATTTATTGAATGGGTATAGTTTTTGATAATGGAATCTATGAAGAGAACATTTTAGTAATTTTTCCAACAAAAGATGGTACTTTAATAATGGGTTAGATATTAATATTTTCATTACATAAACAAAAATATCATTATATATACATTAATATAAAATTTATTCATTAAACTAATTTTAATTATAAATATTTTAAGGTTGTGATAATGAATGAAATGCATCGTTCATATAGGTTGTAGTCTATAAATACAAAAAATAAATATTCTCTATTTTTGAATGGATGAGAAGAATGTATAAAACGATTAATAGATTACGAAAATAAAATTTTGTCACACAAGTTCAATTGCTGTAATTATGTTAGTATTTGTTTAATATAAATTAGGAAGGTAAAAGAAGAACTAAATTTGAATGAAATCAGTTAAAATAGTTACCTCCTGTGTAGATATTCTTTTGTTGGAAACTCATTAGGCCTTCTTAGAATGGACTTTTTGTGTAACCCGAATGTATTTGAAATGGAAAGATATTTTATATGTGTATTGGAATGATTTTGGTATTTCTAAGACGAATATGGTGTGGGGATAGGTGGGGTGGTGAATGGATCCTTTTATAAGGGAGAGGAGTGACATTTTTGTAAATACACAATATATTATGTTAATGGCTTGCCACTTTGACGGGAAACTGGATCCCAAGAGAAAATAATGTAGAGGTTATAAGGATTGATTGAAAAATACCTCAATATAAATATTTATAGATATGTATTGAATACATTTAGAGATTTTATAGTTAAGTTCTAACATTTTTTTACCTCATTTTACCTTTACCATGGTAATTCAATTTTTACATTGGTATTTTTTATGCCTAAAATTAAAATTGAACTTATAACATATTTTGAACATGATGATTTAAAATATTAAAAATTATTTAAATATTAAATTATAGTATCTTGTAATTTTTTTAAAAAAATTATTCCTAAAAAAACAAAAATTATTTTTAAAAAAAAATCGTTTTACGCTTGAAAATGAATTAACTCAAAAACCGTATTTAATATTACCTGAATAGCCCAAAGTCCTAATTTTTTATTTTTTTTGGATAACTCCCCTTTTAAGGATTGAATGAGAAACCTTACAAGGCCTACAATCTCATGGCATAAATCTCGTACATGACGTAATACATGACCTTAAAGGCCCAAGACTTGAGACACTTGAAACAAACCCTCCCTAGTATATACATCCTCAAGGAGCTGAACTCCCCACCTTGAATGGTTTATCATCTAGCATTTCCTCGTGAAATGATACAGAATGCCTAGTCCCGATGAAAGTTGTAATACTCTCTCATTATTCTAATATAGTTATCTCTACTATGATGGTTTCTATTTTTTTTCTCTGAATCCTCATCGGGGCCTACTCATATGTGGTCAGCCCATATTTCTTCTTTGTCTTTTTTGTAGACCAAAATACATGTTTCATGATGTCCATTTGTATTCTGAACCCCTTACAACCTGAATACTCTATGGTTTGATGTCCTTTGCGGGCCCAAAGTCACAAGTAAGTTGTATAGTGTTGGCTACTACAGTACCAAACAGTACCTGCAACAGTAATTACTACAGTACAACTATAGTACATAAAACTTTAACTCCACCTGGATTTGATTTTGGGTCTCTTGGATTCCATGTAAGAGCTTATACCACCTGGGTACAAACTCATTGAAAAAACCTTGTATAATATTTAATCTTTGAAAATTTATTGGTTAATTATTAAATTGAAATGATATTTTTTGACATTAATCCCATGTCAAAACCAAATTGATCATTATTAATACATAATTAATAAATTTAAAAGGACCAAATTATTTTTTTATTTGAATAAAATATAACTTAGTTTCCAAACAAAATCCATTCTATATTTCTAAATTAAAAATTTTAAATTTAAATAAATTATATTAATCCCTAAATTTATTTTCTAGTCTAAAATGTTTTCACATATTCTTAGGGAATTCTTATATTTGAGTGCTGGCATAAAATTTATGTTATTTGAATAAAAATTCATTTTTAAAATTTAGAAAAAATAAACCTCTTTTCAAATATTATAATAATTGAACCTATGTTAATATTTATATGTTTAATAAAAAATTTAAGATAAATTTTTAAAATAAAAAATATAAAATAGAGTGAAATTAAAATTAATATAATTATACATAATGAATAATAACAATTGTTACAAAAAATATATTTTTAAGATTAAAAGATATTTTTTCTTATTAATTTCCATGTATATATATGTGTGAATCTCAATTTATTTTGTATCTATATTATAAATACATTTCTTTTAATATCATTATTTAATAATGATCTATTTTTTTAATTTAAAGATACTAAATTCTTATAAAAAATCTTGAAAAATATCACTTTTAAATAATTTTCACTAAGTAACATTAAAATTAATAATTCGCATCCAATGAATTTAATTTTATCAATCCATTTAAAATAAAATATTTCTTTGAATTTTATAAATAAATCATATCATAATTTAACAAAAATATTATATCATACAGAAATAAAATTATATATATATAAAAATTTCAATTAAATATTATATTTTTGATTTATTATCTATTATTTATAAATTATATTATATATATTTTCTTACAAGAAATTAAAAAAATCCAATATACCTATTTGATACATGTGTTTCCGATGACCATATTTGCAATGAAATATTTTTAATGAAAATATTTCTATTTAAAACCTTCATATAAACCCCATTAAATCCAATAAATTCATTCCATTTTAACATTACAAAGCATAATTATCATTTTAATAGTTTTTAGTTAGGACTTTTAATAATTATATCTCATTTTCATGATATTATTTCACATTTTAGGATTTGTTTCAATAATTATGATTCTCAAGGGTTAAGATGACCCATGAGATTAAATTGGTGTGAAGATATAATCTGATTCTATTTATTTACACCTTTAATTTATGCATTTTTTAGATGTAATCATGAATTATATTTAATAATAAATTATAAAAAATTCCTGATTTTATGTATTTTTTTAATTATCCATTATAATTGAATAAACTATAATAAATTTTATTTAGATCTTGTATGAGACATTATCTATCATGTTTTATTTATTATGAAATAAAATAATTATTTTTAAAGAAATAAATTTTTTTAAGGAAATGAAATGCATCTTAAAATAAGGGATGTTAAATTCTCCGCCATTTAAATAAATTACATTCTCATAATTCTAATTATATTACTGATGAAAATAACATAGGGTATTCTTAACATAGAAATAACTTTTGATATGTTATACAATGAGTCATATACCTTAATATCTTGAGAAAGTCTTTGAAAATTAATTTTACATATCCATTCAAGAAAAATAGTCTTAGTGAGTGGTTATTAAGACGCATCTAATCAAAGTAATATCCATAAAGAGTCAAAAGTGATCTTTTATTTGATATATGAATAGGGGATTATTTATGATAAAAAACATGATTTTCATATCTAGGAAATTGGAATGGGATTTATGAAGCGAAATCCAATCAACTCCCATTATAAAATCAAGTTTTACTAAAAGTAGAATAAGATTTGTTTGAATTATATTCTCAAAAATTTATATTACAGAAGGGTTATAAAAAAGAGATGAAATAATTATTAAAATAATATTTTTTATATATAATTCAATATTATATCGTTTGGGTTGTGATTTTGTGTTCATAGATAACATTCTAAATTTAAAGGAGTGAGTAAAACAAGAATCAAAAATGGAATCTTAAGTAATTATGTGGGTGATGATTGCATACGTTTCCTTTCATTTTCAAGACCCACATCAATTGTTTTTCATCCATAATATCTACATTTTTCCCTTTACATAATATGTTCATTATGTTTAATATTCTTATTAAACTATATATTGTGTAATTTATTTGCAATCTTTCCGAACTCATTACATTTTAAACATTGAATTCTTAGGGGTACCAAAGGAGAACATTATGATCATCCTAAGAGTTGACTGAACTCTTAATTCTTCCTTGGATGTTTTCTGCTACAATCCATCATTTAATAAAAATAAGAAATCTTCTACTTCCATTAAGACATCTTCCAAGTTGATTTTATCCTCATTTTTGACATATATGAAATTAAATCATTAGTCATACATCTATATCGCAAAAAAAAAATCCATTAAAATTAATTTTAACCTTCTTTGGAATGTTTTTAAATTCATCAGGATGTATGTTATTAATAAATACATTAATTATCTATTAAGTAATATCTAGAATATTTTTCACTCAAAATTAAATATCATGTTGTTATTCATTGGGATAGTCAGGGCATCTCCCCTCACATTTATTATTAACTCAATTACTCTTAGTTTCAACCATTGAATAAATTAAAAAGGATATTATGTATATAATGAAATATTAATTAGACTAATCAATAATATTATAATGAAAATAAATCCAATTATGTCCAAAATTAGGACACATTCATTTAAATATTTGGAATTTTAGATTCATCTGATATTAATTTTAGAAAAATATTGTATTTTTAGATTTTATCCTCTATTTTTTTCTATCCTAATACCCAAAAAATTCAAACCCACTCTGATACCCACGGAGGTATCCCAATCATCTCATATGAATATATTAAATCATTTTATCTCCATATTCAATATAATTCACAATAAAACACAGCCAATAATTGAACAATTGGGCCCCACTGATGGCACAAACACCCCGCTTTAACATGTTTATTAGGTTCTAGTCTACCTGGTACCACCAGTTTTCCCACAGACATATGAAACCCTCTCTCGAGCCCACCCATGTGATGGAATGGGTCATCAAACTAATAACTTCCCCCATATCCCAACACATTTTCTTTTTAGTTTAATTTGTCTTCACTCACACACACACCTTGGGAAACTTCCTAGAAGCTCACCCATATTGATCACTACTCCAGGCAAAGCATGCTTAACTAGGAAGTTCAAATCAGTTAGGATACAAAAAATAAAGGTGTATCCTCTTGACTTGATTCATATCATTTATTACAATAACCCTTCATTACTCTACGGCGTTACGTTCACCCCCTCCCCCACCCCCCTTTAGTGAACTATGTCCACCTTGTGAACCTTATATAAGGCCCCAACCATAAACATAATATGATATTGAGTTTTGTTAATATTTTACTTTCTTATACATAGAGGATCTTTTAGGGTTTATATTTTTAGAGAACTTGTTCATAATTAATAAATAAAATATCACATTTATAAAAATTGGATAAAACTAAAAAAATATCTATTTCTTCCAAAATATAAAACTTTTAAAATAAAGAATGATTTATTATTCTGTAAAAATCATCATAACATTCATCTTGATTTCATACTTTCTCTTACCAATCTTATATGCCATGGAAAACATTTCAAAACACGGGAGAGAAAAAAATCTTAGTAAGAAAAATAAAATAAGGAAATGAAATCTTATTCCATGAATACTTATAAACCCATGAATTTTTTTCCAAAGTCATACATTACACCCATAAAACATAAGATCTTTTACTTACCTCATGAAATCATAAGATTACAATATAACTCCATAAAAATCATAAATAATAATTTTTACTTATGGAATAAATTCCATATCACTCTTATATTTATTGTATCTATCCCCGGTACATAGCTAGTAAGATCAATTGTTACTATTTGAATAACCACTATAGTTTATTCCCTTAATATCTTAGGAGAAATAAAACTGATTAACTCTGTCTCGATAACTAATGCTTTGGATAGATATCATGGGATCCCCTACCCTTAGTTTAATATAGAACCACCTATACTAAAAAACAATTCCTAGGTACCATAATATAATCACAACACATAAAATAATTATAAATGTAAAACAAGATTTTCACTTTGAAATATAATTTCATATTTACAAAGCCGCACACTCATAAATGAAAATAATTATTTAAAAATAAAATTTTAAACATTTAAGGAAGAATAAAAACATTAAATCTATATAAAATCTAGAAATTACATTTTCTTCTTATATGTAACAAATAAATTTCAATTTTACTTTTTTAAAAATAATTGGAAAAAAGGATCTTTAAGTGACAATTTTAAAAGAAATTCCCTAACCTTGAGTCAGAATTGTCAAATAAAATATTTATCTTCATAAATAATTAATGTAGCTAATTTTTTTACATTCTTGATAAATTTTTTATTTTTTATTTTACTTTTGCCTTACTTATTTTCATGATATGACAATTACATAGTTATTTACGTTCCCATCAAACATTTTTTGATATTCAACACTTGAGTCCAAAATGAATTTGATATGATGTCAATAGTCAAAGTTGAAATAATTAAATCATCTAAAGAATATGTTTCATGATAAAATATTAAATATTATACATACATTATAATTTTAAATTAAAATATTTTTTTATCGATATAAAAAATGAACAACATTATAATCCTGAGATAGCAGGTTGTACATGCATACAAGGAACATTTCCATTAATGAATGGTCATTATGGAAAAAATTTAATTATTATTTTAATATTATATAATTATAATAATAATACCAAATTTCATATTAATCATTTAAATATAGTAATATATGTGATCAATGTGACGTGGCGACGAAAAATGAATCACAGTGCATCGTAGAGGTGATAGATCACATGTATGGATGAATGATGTTATCATTTTTATGTTCACAGAATTGTATAATAATAAATGATATATTACTATGTAATAAATATTAATATTTAATTAATATAATATATAAAATTAATTGAATAATTTTAACCAGTCTTAAAAGACTATGATAGAAAATGAATTATACTGATTCAAAAAGTGGTAGTCCACGATACACACAAATGAATAATTCATTTACCATTTTATGAAATTAAAGATGGATTTAGTTGATGATATTAAGATAATAAAATGTATTTATATTTTGGATAAATTATTAATTATTAATTCATGGTTGAAGAATATTTTTTGTATGTGGAAGAAGATATAATACATAAGAACTTAATAAAAATTGATACCTCTCTTCAGATGATCACCTTTAATTACACATCGAGGGATAATATAATTTCTATAAAATGAAAAAAACATTAATTAATTCATTGAAATAATTTTAAGAATTATCCATATAAATTTATCAAAATTTAGTGTTTTATAAATTTTATATATTTTAATGAAATATTATTAATTTTTAAATATAATAAATGTCAATTCAAGTACTATTCATTAGCTGACTTTTTAAAAACATTATTAAAACAAGATTAATTCATTCCAAAACATCAAAAACATAAATAAAATGTCTATTTAATATAAATAATTATTGGATGACATTACTAGTATCAAATTATTTTCATTTTAGTATTTATAATTTCATTAATTTGACGTTTCCTTTAATTAAACAATTACTTCAACATTATTGTCCTAGCCTTCAATTTATGTATTTATTCCATAATAATTAAAAATAAATTTTAATGATAAATATAATAATTTATCCTTCAAAATAATATTTTCACTCTAATGTATTCCGTATATAAAAAATATTAATAATATTTCACTTGTTCAAAACAAAAGTATGTAAAAATTGAATTTTCTTTGAATATAATATAATAAATTTCATACTCTCATATAAGTAGATTATAAAAATTTTAATTTAGTCCCAAAGAATCATTTTTTTGGAACGCACTCATTTAATGAAATTAGGTAAATATTTAGGCTAATATTTAATATTTTAAATATTATATTTACCTTTAATTACTCGATTTACCCTTAACTATAGAAAAAATTATTAATAACGTTACAATTTATATTTTCCAATAAAAGGATCCTATTTATTAAATTTTTTTCCTTCTGATTCAGAATATGGAATAAATTTTTCAAAATTCAAAAAAAATAAATTGCGAAAATTAATTAAAAAATAATCATGCTGAAAAAAATGAGAAAATGAGTTATTAAAGTCAGAAAATTCAAAATTTCACAAGGTTTTTACATCTAATTTCAATGTGAAAATAATTACAGTTACCCAAAATGTATTAATTTATAAAAAATTAATCTTATTATGCTTTAAAAACATTTAAATACACAATTTAACACAATAAACAAATTTTTTGAAAATGTTGTTTTCAATAAAAATGGAGTACTTTTTAACTATTCATCACAACATGAATCTTATCAGAAAAATACTAAAAATTAAAGCAAAGTAATTTTTGATAATAAAATTATAAATAAGAATTTTTTTTTCAAATAGAATTTATTAATGTTCAAAAACTAGATTTAATGAAAATGTGCCATAAAAAGGTGGTAAGATTACTTTTTTGGAAAAATTCATTTTTAAGTATAAATTTAGATTAATTATAATATTATGCCTATAAAATCTATTTGGAGAATGTAAAAAAATTATAAATTTTGTAACATTATTATATCATTACCTTTGTAGTTACATTATTTCCCCTTTTAGAAATTGTTTCCTCGAAATTTTATTAAATTATTAAGTGAGTGAAGATATTTTTCAATCATAGATTTTTCACATTCTCATATTTCCTCTTAAATTATATGGGTTTTCCACAAAACCATAACACTATGAGTAACCTTATTCTAAAAATCCTACTCCATATGGTTTAAAATCTAAACTGGTTGTTCCAAATAAGATATATTCTCATCCAACTAAACTACTTATGGACTCAAAATATGATATCGATCTAGAATTTAATTTCTTAAAATTGAAACATGAAAAATATTGTGTAATTTTGATAAAATTACAAGAAAATATACTCAGTTGGAAAATGATCTAACTTTATGTAGGATATTATATGGTTTAATAAACCTTGGGTTCAAATTCCCCTTCTTACCAAAACACATCACAAATTCCTTAAAGAAACATTGAGAAATACATGAACACCTACCTTGAAATAAGGATCCTTCTTCCAGATATTCGCAAAAAAATTATGCCTGCTCTGGGATGTATAAATGTGTTATTGAATCAAATGAACTTTCTCTATCGTTTACTATACCATTTCTTATCCCACTAACTTGCTTTTAGTAACCTCTTCCCAAAATAAAAGTGTCTGGAACTGCTTTCCATATAATGCATTAAATGGTACTATCTATATACCAGAATGAAAACAGTTATTATAAGAAAAAACAACCAATGAAATATGTTAATCAAATCTTCCCTGGTAATCCGTTGAACCAGCCAATAGCATATCATCCTTGGTTTTATTTTCTTACAAATTTCCATATGATTGAGGATGAATAATGTGATAAAATTTAATTTTGTACCTAATGACTTATGATTCCCTTTAAAAAGGTAAGAAGTGAACCTGAAATCATGATCACATACAATGGAGAGAAGAACACTATGTAACCATAATATCTCTTTATGAAATAACCAAGGAAAATGATATTGAGATAGAGTATCTCAAATAGGATGAAAATTAGAAGATTTATTCAATCGATCAATAATAAACCAAATAAAATTTTTACCCTGATAAGTCTAAAAAAATCCCACCTTGATGTCTGTAGATATATTCTACCATTTCCTCCTTGGGACAAGAAAATTAAGTATCATCCCCTTTCATAACTTTAATTATAATTTAAATTTTTGACAAGTAGAACATCTCAGGGTAAAGTCCAAAAAACTTTTTTTGTATTTCATCCCACTGGTAAAACTATCAGTTTACCTTGTACATCTTAGAACATCTCATATGAACAGAAAATAGAGAACTTTACTCTTCACATAACTACTCTTTCTTCAACCATGAATCACAATGCACACATAATCTCTTCCCAAATCTCAATAAATAATTTTTATAAATTCTAAATTAAGTATACATAACCTTTTTAACAAATTATACATTTTTTTTGTAGCTTATGGACTTACTTTCGTGTTTACATAGTTCTATCTGATAGAGATAATTACATTGAAACCTAAAACAAATCAAAATAATTTCCCACAACAATAACTTTCAATGTAACACACAAATATTTTATGAGAGATATTATTTTTATTTTCATTGATGTATTGTGTTGTACTCTAAACCAATATTATCTTGTGATATACACAACAACATATTATCTTTTAGTATACACAAACAATATTCTTGTCTTATGTTGCATGCAAGAGCGACCTTCCTCGATAGCATGTGCTGTACGCAATACCGAGTTTCACTAAAAATGATATATTGTTATAAACCAGCCGTTATGAATAGTGTTAACTGAATTTTTAATTTTATAACATTATCATTCATCTTACACATTATCTAGAAGATGGTATGAGAACAAAATAAATTTTTCAGGTAAAATAAGTATTTTTTAAAAAATGCAGTTTTGCCGCCTTTTAATGGCGCATCAACTTAAAATATGGGTTTTTACATGTTTATTAGTTTAATTATATGAAATTTACTTATTCATTGCAATAAGGATATAAAAATTTACTTTGGATATATTTTTTATTTTTTTCTGTTAAATTTCACATTTTGATGAATAATAAAAATACCCTAAATTTTAATTAAAAATAACTTTTTTCACCAAGATAATTTATATAATTAAATTATAATATTGAATTGTTTAAAAGTATAAATATAATATAATTTTACTATTAAATATAATTCAAGTCATTTTCATTAATTTTACATTGATTTTATATGTAAAAACATTTCAATCTTTTTTAATGTTTTAACTTTCAAAACCCATTTTCTCAACAATGGGATTAATTTTTAATTAAATAATGCCACTTCTGTGTTTTGAATTTGAAAAAATGGATTCCATATTTGAATCAGTAGGTCCATATTATTTTAATAAACTATTTTTTATTTTTAGGCATTATGAATAGTAACTACAATAAATTTTATTTACTACAGTTAAAGGGAAATCAGGTAATTAAGGGTAAAAATAAGAATATAAAATTACCCTAACACCTGCCAAGATTTTATTGGATTAATAAAAGTCGACCCATATCACCTAATAACCAAAATAGATTAATTTCATGGAATTTTGAAAATGAAAATGATGTAATTATTATTAAAACCAAAGAAAGTGACAACATGTCTCTCTATTATATCTTATAAGTGTAATAATATTAATTTAGTGATAAACATCTTAAAATTAGAACATAAATAGTCTCCAGAAAGATAATAAAATTATCTACATAATGTGAATTTATTTAGAATTTTATATGGTTTGAATAATTATCATTACTAGTGACACAATAGTGATGCATAAATTGTCTACGTTGTGAAAAAAATCAATAATATAGTTTTTTATTAAACTAATAGTTACCATAAAAGGAAAAAAAACCTAACCAAAACTTATTGGTCATGTACATGTATACCATAAGCATCCAATGGTCGAATATTTGACCATTTTGAGCCATATAAAAGCTATTATGACACTTATATTATTTTATTTTAAATGATGTCAATGTTTTCACCTTCATGATTTAATAAATATAAAAATTTAAATGTGGTTAAATAATATGATAAATTCTAGTAAAAGTTTTCTAATGGAATATATGTAATTTATCTGCATCATGGTATTTTATTTTTAATTTTTATGCAATAAATAAATATATTAAATTATTATACAAAAATGTTGTAGTAATTATTTTATTAAGAGAAACATCAAACAAATGGTTTTAAAAATATTAAAATAAATGTTATTTGAACAAATTAATGTGATATATGAATATTTTTTTATGCATATGACATGTTAGGAATCTATTAAATTTTTTTATTGAATATATCCTCTGGTTGGATTTTAATTAAATATAAATAAATGAATAGTGTCAAAATTGACTCCATTGTTATTTTATAAAAATAACATATTATTTAATTATATAAAAATCCAAAAATACTTAGAAATTATAAATTGAAATATATATGGTCTAAAATGTCATAAAGTATCCAATTATAGACAATTCACAACACATAAGTAATTTTTTATAACAATTTAAAATTTATAATATTTTTAACACAAATAAAATTAAATAGATTAAATAAGGATAAATCATGTTGATAAGGTTTAAAATAAATTTCCAACATGTCAAAATTTTATTTTCTAATGATATTACAACCCTATATAATCTAATTTTCAGATTTTAGTCATTTTTTGAGGTTTTTAAGTGGGGTTTGAGTTTATTATAAATTAACATTTTAGAGGTTTCCAAAAGTGACCCTCTCCTCTCTTATAAAAGGGCTCCTCATCCCTCTCATCCTCACAACATTTTGAGCCTTATGTATTGGCCAAACCTTGAAAATTTCCCTTATACACTTCCCTAGAAACATATTATAGGTATTGGTCTTTTCAGAAGACCAAATTTAGTTCCCTAAGAGGAGTTTTGAAGAGGCGCGTTGAAGAAGAGGTAACATCTTTTTCCAATTCATTCCAAATTTTTTTCTTCTACTTCCACTTATTTAGTTGTATCATTATAAATTAAAAACATTAGTATAAATAATATACTAATATGTAATTATAAATATTAAACAACCCTATTTCACCTTCTACCCATCCTACGAAAAATTAAATCACCGCACGTGCATACGTACGGAATACCGTCTCCACACCGTGGTGTAATATGTTTTTCCACCACCACCTTACTTTGATGGTTATAATGGTGTAACGAATAACTATATATGGTAATTATAACATGATACTAATTCTGAGATATTATATCATCCACTCTAATTCCATTCAATAATTATGGGAATGATATCATCGCTCGTGCGTACGTACAGATTACCGTCTCCACGACGCGATGAGATTAATTCTCCAAGATAACCATTCATGAATGATTATAAAGTATATATATTAAATAATAATGAAATATATGACATAATAATGATATTGGATTTATCTATATGTTATTTACTTATATTCATTGAATTTAATAAGGAAACGAAAAGAACGTTCATGCGTACGTACGACTTACCATCTCCATGAATGGTGTATTTCATTCCATTTATCGATCTATTATATATATGTATATTATGAATATATTTTATATATACATCATGTTTTACATTATAGAAGTAATCATGATCTAAGTAATCATACGAATAATTACAAGTTAACGCATGGATGATAAATGAAACAATTTTACACAAAATGCTGATTTAAGATGGAATTGACAAATGAACAGGTAATATAAATCTTAAGTGAATCATATATGATATCATAAATATTATTATGGTTCTTTTACAAGTTAATAATATGTTTAAACCCACTATACATGAGTCTCATACACATATGGAATATATTGGACATCAGTTAAGGGATAATTTTGAAAATCACATTTTTATCTGAGATTGCTTATACGTAAGTATTTACTGGGGTTATATGTTTCATCCATATCCATAAAAATGTTTTTCATAAATTGTTTAATATTAATCAGTGTATTTTTAAAGTCAATTTTACCTATATTTTACTTTTACATTGTGTTATGGAAGGAATATTTCTTTTGTTTACCATACAAGGAACTTTTTGACTTTTCTGGAAAAAGTACGAGGAGAATGTTTTTTTAACTTATACGGCATGAACAGATTTTTACAGTTTCATAATGGATAATTTTCATGAATCTTACTCTACAAGATTTCATGACTATTTTCAATAAAATCCTTTTTTAAATGTGAATGGAATTTCGTGACAGGAAAATGATTTTGAGGAAGAAATGATATTTTCCTCAAAATTAATTTCAAGTGTTTTGTCAAATCTATTTTCTATCTAAGATGACATTATTTAGTATGATTATGTTTCAATTATAATGTATCTATTATTTACATGGTTTTATTCTTCTTTTGATGAAATTATATCCATTTGTTTTATATGGATTATGTTATGATGGGATGATGTTTATGAAACCCATTTTATTATTTGGGTTATGATGAATAATTTATGTCTATTTTGTTGCACAAGTAGGAATTTTTTTTCATTATGAGATGTGTGGGACCTATATCTCCCTCCAATTAATTAGGTAGAGATTTATATCTCATGAGATATACATGGATGGAACAAAAAGTGAATCTGGTTCAGTAATATAGGGCTGGAATGACAAGTAAACCCGGTTCAGTAATGGACTTTTTCCACTATGATGGTATTGGAAACAATGCCCTGGCTACTATGGAAATTATAACATGTGCTTAATGGTTTTTCACAATTAAATTCTTTATTCCCATTATATTTTACCAGGATTATTATTCCTTTATGATCTATGCCTTATGTACTGCCATGATTTATGTAATTTCTTATGTTCATGTTTTTATGTTCAAATGATTATCGATTGTTTTTATGTTATCCATGTTTACCCTTACTAAAAATTTCAGTTATACCTTTTTATGTTTTCCCCAAGATATAAATAAAGGTTTTAAGTAATAAAACAAAAGGGGAAGATCTTTATGGGAGATGTTGAAGGACTTTCACCATGATTTGAAGAATATGTTCTGAGTTTCCAAAGACACTAAACTAATATGGTCAATGGGCATCTATTTTTGTTATGTATTTAATATTCCACACAAGTAATGTAATGTCCATTTACATCATTATTTGGGTCTCTACAGTTGGTATCAGAGGAAAGGTTTAGTTAACCGTTGGAAACTTGGATGTGAAAACATTAATGTGATCCCTAGAGATATTTCTAAGGTATGTCTAGGGATGTCCAAAAGGTTAAGTATAATTATAAGTTAGAGTCCTAGAATTATGATAAAGATCATGAATAACCTAGGATTAAACCTATGATGTTATAGATTTAATTTACTCCCCTTGATTATGTTTTCTTCCTAGAATGATTTTTTCCTCTCACACTATTCTTTTTGGGTTTTAGAAAATTGCTGGAAAATGGAAGATTCAACTTAATGGAAAATATGATGGACAATGGAATGATATTATTCATGATCAAGAAAATGAAATGAGATTTGGAAGGTGGACCATCGTTATTATGCCTAATCAGCAATCTCATAATATGATCAATAATATCATCTTTCGTAAGTTTCCTGACATATTTAATAAGATAAAAAATGAGTTTCATGATGATCATAGAGGAAAGAAAGTTCAATTTTCATCATGTAAATCATTTGGGAAGATACATCAAGCAGAATGTTTCAAAGGAACTAGAAGATGCTTCGGGTGTGGAAAAGAAGGAAACAAAGCCAATAACTGCAAAGGAAAGGGTTTAGTTAACACTGTGGACAAGGATAATTGTATTTCTAAGACATCAACAACAGTTAAATGTTTTAAATGTGGAATGTGTGAGCATTATGAAAACCAATTCCCTAAGGAAAAATCTCTTGAATAGAATAAACATGGTCGTATGGGTAGTATTTATGTTATTGATGAAGAAGAGAATACAAATGATATATTAAATGAAAGAAGTGTTTAGGAATAAAATGATGAAGATCGGTAGATTGTTTAAGAAGGTAGTGGAATGATTTTATGCTTATCAAGAGTAATGTTGTATAAGTAATTTAATTGTACTATGGAATAAAGAAACATCTAAGGATTGTTACAATATTGTTTTTCTTAAAGTATTTGAAAGTATATATTGAATGGTACCGGTAACCACGAAAGGTTATTCAGATATTTTTGGAAAGCATATGATATGCGCATAATGAAGGGATAAAACGAAAATAATATGTTGGATATTATTAATGAGCTCATGATTGATATAAGGACAAAATGATATCATGGTTTTAGTGTATAGTATTTTTGAGATTTTGGTATGAGGAATGAGTTAACTTTTGACAACATTCTGGTTTTCTCTAAGGTTCTATGATAACTCATCTTTTAAGAGAATACATGACTAAGGAATTCACATGTTTGGAATGCGACCAACAAGATATATCTTATGATATATGGGGGATAAATGATGGTATTCACATGCTTGGTAGATGAACTCTCTAGTAACTTTTATTTATATATTATGAGATTGGAAAGAAGTATTTTAATAAGACTAATGGTTGTAATGGATTAAGTTAGACATCAGATAGTATTGTTTAATGATAGAAATTGTTTTTTTGATATTGTTTTTAGAATGTTATAATAGTATAGTTTTAGAAAAAGGACAACCCATAGGATGGGTGACAACCCGTAGGACGGGTGACAATCCATCACGTCGGACAAGGATTCAGGAATAGAACCCACAACCGATGTACGATAGGCCTTTATCCCTTACCACTATCCTACATGAAGTCCATGGTTAGAAAAAATAAATTTTATTTTATTAAAAAGTATGATAGATAAATTATAAGTCAATTTTAGAAACCATATATGATTAATCTCAGTGTATAAGGACTTATGTATATTTAATAACTCGTGCTACCCTTTTTGTGACAGAGACAGATAGAATGACCTATCATTCTATCCCATGATCTACTATCACATCAAGAATGAAAAATTCAACTTCATTTCTTTAAATAAGAGATAAAGTGGAAATTTTTTAGGGAATGACCTATGATGATATTACACTGAAATCAAGTAAATATTTCTCCTTATGAAAAATTTCATCAACTTTAGGGAAGTGATCTGCAAAACCAAAAATGTTGTCCTAGTACTCTCATACCCGATGAATCCAAAGGTACCTTAGATCATCACAAATTTATGGCATTATCATTGTTGGCTTTTTCATAGCCATGTTCTCTACTACTTTCCATCTGAACTTGATGGTTATATTTATCTTTCATATCCATGTTTTCACCTATATTCTCCTATGTGGAATCCTAGTGATGAATTAATTTGGTTAATCATTACATTTATTACTTTACTTTTTAAAAATTAGTTTTAGTATTCCATTTTACGATGTGGGTTTCTATGAAAGAAACTTTCTTGTATTAATCCATTTATAACCCTGATGAATTTTGAGGGAGAAATTCATTTTAAGGGGGGTAGAATGTAACACCCTGAGATTTTATGAGAAATATTATTTTTAATTTGTTTGATGACTTATCTTGTACACTACACCATGATTTGCTTGTGCTATACGCAACACCGTATTATCTTGTAGTATATGCAAACACTATTCTTGGCTTGTTTTTCACGCAATATCGACTTTCCTCGATAGCGTGTGTTGTACGCAATACCATGTTTCACTAAAACCGATATATTGTTATGAACTAGTTTTTATGAATAGTATTAACTATATTTTTAATTTAATAACATTATCATTCATCTTACACATTATGTAGAACATGGTATGAGAATAAAATAAATTTTTCGGGTAAAATAAGTATTTTTAAAAAAATACAGTTTTGCGGCCTTTTAATGGCGCACCCATATTAAATATAATTTTGAAATGTTTATAAGTTTAATTATATGAAATAAAATTTTTTATTTCAATATGGATAAAAAAATCCACATTGGATAATTTTTTTATATTTTTTTGTTAACTTTCATATTTTGATGAATAGTAAAAACACGTTAAATTTTAATTAAAAATAACTTTTTTCTTCAAGATCATTTATATAGTTAAATTATAATATTAAATGGTTTAAAATTATAAATATAATATATTTTTACTATTTAATATAAGTCAAGTCATTATCATTAATTTTACATTGGATTCATAGGTAAAAACATTTAAATCTTTTGTAATGTTTTAACTTTTAAAACCCATTTTCTCAACAGTAGGATTAATGTTAAATTAAATACTGCCACTTCTTTGTTTTGAATATGAAAAAATGGATTCCATATTTATAATCAGTAGGTCCAAATTATGTATATAGGATACTTTTTATTTTTAGGCATTATGAATAGTAACTACGGTAAATTTTATTTACAATAGTTAAAGGTAAATCATGTAATTAAGGGTAAAAATAAGATTATAAAACTACTCTAACACCTGAAAAAATTATATTGGATGAATAAAAGTCGATACATATCACATAAGGATCAAAATAGATTAATTTCATAGAATTTTGACCATGTAAATGTTGTAATTATTATTAAAGCCAAAGAAAGTGACAACATGTCACTCTCTTATATGTTATAAGTGTAATGATTTTAATTTAGTGATAAAATTCTTAAATCATCGAACATAAATAGTCACAAAAAATATAATAAAATTATCTACATCATGTGAATTTATTTAGAATTTTTAGGGATTAAATAATTATCATTAATTGTAATACAATAGTGATGCAGAAATTGTTTATTTAGTGAAAAAAGCAATAATACAATTTTTAGTAAACTAATAGTGACCATAAATGGCACAAAAACTTTACCAAAACATATTGTTAGTGTAAAGGTAAACCATAATAATCCAATGGTAGAATATTTGACCATTTATAACCTCATAAAAGTTATTATGACACTTATTTTATTTTATTTTAAATGATATCGAAATTTTCACCATCATGATTTAATAAATATAACAATTTAAATGTTGTTATTTAAGATGATAAATTAGAGTAAAAGTATTATTATAGAAGAAATTATATTTTTCTGCATCATAGTATTTTAGTTTTAGTTTTTATGCAATAAATATGTAAATTAAATAATTATACAAATATTTTGTAGTAATTATTTTATTAAGGGAAATATCAAATATATGGTTTTGAAAATATTAAAATAAATGTTATATGAACAAATTAATGTGCTCCATAAATTTTTTATATGCATATGACATGTTAGGAATCTATTATATATTTTGGTTCCAATATATCCTCGGTGTGGATTTTATTTAAATTCAAATAAATGAATAGTGTCAAAATTGACTCTATTGTAATTTTATAAAAATAACATATTATTTAATTGTTTAATAATCACAAAAATATTTAATAATTATCAATTGAAATATATATGGTCTAAAATTTTATAAGGTATCCAATTATTGGAAATTAATAACATATATGTAATTATTTATAACAATTTAAAATTTAGAATATTATTACCATAAATAAAATTAAATAGATTAAATAATGATAAATCCTGTTGATAAGGTTGAAAATAAATTCCCAGCAACTCTAAATTTTATTGGATGATGATATTACAACCCTATATCATCAAATATTCGTATTTGAGTCATTTTTCAAGTTTTTTATGTGGGGTTTGAGTTTATTAGAAATTAATATTTTAGAGGTTTCCAAAAGTTCCCCTCTCCTCCCTTATAAAAGGGCACCTCCTCCCTCTCCTCCTCACATCATTTTGTGCCTTAATGATCATCCAAACCCTACCAATTTACCTTCTCCACTTACATAGAATCATATTAGAGGTCCTTGTCTTCTCAAAAGACAAACTTTAGTGCCCTAATAGGAGTTTTAAAAGAGGCGCGTCGAAAAAGAGGTAATATCCTTTACTGATTATTTTAAATTTATTTTTTCTTATACTTACCCTTATTTAGTTGTTTCATTATAATGTAATAAAATCAGTATAATATCTTGATATGTTATTATAAATATGAAACAAACCTATTTCACCTTCTACCCATCCTACGAAAAATGAAATCACCGCGCGTCCGTACGTACGGAATACCGTCTCCACGCCATGGTGTAATCTGTTTTCCACAATCACCATACTTGGATGGGTATAATTGTGTAAAGAATAATTATATATGGTTATTATAACATGATACTAATTCGGATATATTATATCCTCCACTCTAATTCCATTCAATAATTATGGGAACGATATCATCGCTCGTGCGTACGTACAGATTACTGTCTCTACGACGCGATGAGATTCATTCACCATGTTAACTATTCAAGAGTGATTATAAAGTATATATATTAAATAGTCATGAAATATATGACATATTAATTATATTAGATTTATGTATATGTTATTCACTTACTTCTATTCAATTTAATAAGGAAACGAAAACAACTTTCATGCGTATGTAAGGCCTACCGTCTCCATGAATGATTTATTTCATTCTATTTATCAGTCTCTTATATATATGTATATTTTGAATATATTTAATATATAAATCATGTTTTACATTCTTTAAGTAAGTAATCATGATCTATGTAATCATATGAATATCTACAAGTCAAAACACAGATGATAAATGAAATGATTTTACCCAAAACACTACCTTAACATGGAATTGACAAATAAACGGGTAATATAAAGTATTAAGTGAATCATATATGATATAATAAATATTATTATGGTTATATTACAAGTTAATATTATTTTTAAACCCACTATATAGAAGTCTTAGACACATACGGAAGAAATTAGACATAAGGTAAAGAATAATTTTGTAAATCTCATTTTTATCTGAGATTTCTTATACATAAGTATTTACTGGGGTTATATTTTTCATCCATGTACATAAAAGGGTTTTCATAAAGTTTTTAATATTCTTCCATGTATCTTTAAATCCATTTTTACCACTCTTTGACTTTTATATTGTGTTATGGAAAGAATCTTTCTTTTGTTTACCATACTAGGAACTTTTTGTCTTTTCCAGCAAAAGTACGAGGAGAATGTTTTTTTAACTTATACGGCATGAACATATTTTTACAGTTTCATAACACCTAATTTTCATGAATCTTCCTCTATAATATTTAATTATTATTTTCATCTAAATCATTTTCTTTTAAAATTGAATGGCATTTTGTGAAAGGAAAATGATTTTGAAGAAGAAAGGATATTTTCCTCAAAATTCATTACATGTGTTTTGTCAAAACTATTTTCCATCTCAGATGACATTATTTAGTATGATTATGTTTAAAATATAAAGTCTCTATTATTTCCATTTTTTGATTCTTCTTTTTATGAAATGATATCCATTTGTCTTATATTGATTATGTTATGATGGGATGATGTTTATGAAACCCATTTTATTCATTGGGTTATGATGAATGATTTATGTTTATTTCGTGGCACATTTAAGAATGATTTCATTATGAGATGGGTGGGACCTATATCTCCCTCCAATGCATTGGTTAAAAGTTTATATCACATAAGATAGACATGGATAGAACAGAAAGTGAATCTAGTTTAGTAATAAAGGGCTGGAATGATAGGTAAACCCGGTTCAGTAATGGACTTTGTCCACTATGATGGTCTTGGAAACAATGCCTTGGATAGTATAGAAAATATAACATGTTCTTAATGGTTTTACACAATTACATATTTTATTACTATTTATTTTATCATGATTAATATTCCTTTATGATCTATTCCTTATGTACTTCCAAGACTTATGTCATTTCTTATGTTCATGTTTTTATATTCAAATATTTATGGATTGTTTTTATGCTCCACGTTTACCCATACTAAGAATTTGAGAACAACCTTTTTATGTTTTTACTCAAGATATAAATAATAGTTTTAGGTAATAAAACAAAAGGGGAAGTTCTTTATGAGAGATTTTTAAGATCTTTCACCGTGATTAGAAGATTATGTTTCTTGTTTCCAAAGACACTAAACTCATATGGTCATTGGGCGTCTGTTTTTTTTATGTATTAAGTATTCCATAAAACTAATGTAATGTCAATGTATTTCAATATTTGGGTCTCTAAATACAAGAAAATATTCATCAAATAGTTAAGAAATGGGTATTGTTCCAAATATAACATGGTTAATGTAGAATTATTATTTCAACTCAATGAAACAACCAATTTATTTTGTTTTTTAGGATCGTAATGAATTTACAATCATAATACTTGATTAGTTCCTTCTATCTTCTCTATATAATTTTTTAATTCTTTATTATTTAATATATAATTCAAAATTTTATGGTCAGTATATATTTGACATTTTACTCTGACTAAAATGATTTGTCAAAATTTTTAGTGAATAAAAAATAGAATCGAATTCCAAATAATGTATAGTTCAATTTAACTCATGATGTTTCAAGTGACTTGAAGAATAAGAAATAAGATAATCATTTTTTCATTAGGAAAAAACCATGTACTTTCAATGATGAATCATGGTAGATGAAAATTTCTCTATTATTAGAATGTTGGCCCAAAACTAGAGCATTCCCCTATTTTATTTTCAAATATAGAAAATATACATGACACTATTTTGTTCAGATAAACTTAAAACCTTTTTGAGTTAACATAGTCAGTGGGATAGATAACCATGAATGTTTTTCTAAAAAAATTTGCAGAAACAAATAAAAATATTATTCTCGATTATATTTTTGGGTCTAGGCCATTCATTAAAAAAATCAATTTAAAACAATAAATAGTTAATTCGTCTTTAGAAACAATGGGAAAAAAGAATGAAATTTTTTGAAACCAAAATTAAAACATTCAAAATATACCATATAGTTTCATTAATTTTATTTTTTCAAAACAAATCTTATATATAATTCATATTATTCTCTATTTTTAGAATATTACAAAAATTTCATCAATAAACACAAACAAAAACTATTACAAAAACTCATGAAATATTCTATTCATATGATCCATGAATACAGTAGGTTATCAAGTAAACCATAATGGAAAACATCAAATTCATAATCCCCAAATTTAGACTAAAACATAGTCTTCAAAAAAATTTCTTCCTTTACATTCAACTATTAGTTCGTTGACCTCATATCAACCTTCAAAAAATATTTTACTCCCTGGAGATTATGAAATAAATCATCAATATGAGGAAATGATACTTGTTATTAATAGAGATGATATTCAAGGTTCTATAATCAATGAAAAGTCTCATTGAACTATCTTTCTTATTAATAAACATGACAAGAAAACCACTTGGTAAATTTCAAGGTTGTATAAAACATTTATATAATAAATTCTATACATGTATTTTTAACTCTAAAAGTTCTACTTGATTCATTCGATAAGGGGGTTTTGAAATTATAATAACATTCAGATCTATGTTAATATTAAATTAAACTTCCTAGTATGGTATAAAACTAGGAAACTCATTAAAGAAAACATCAATATACTCATTTACTTCTACAAAATATTTAAACTGAATAGTTCCTCTTTTAATAATATATTTCATAAAAAAATAATTTCTATATTTTAGTAGTTTCTCAGTTCATTTATATGTTTTAAAATGTATTAGTTCATTATTGTACAAAAATTGAAACTCTTTCTCAAAGGAAACTTCTTTAGCTATAAAGTCAATCATAGAAGGGTATATAGAAATCCAATCCATATACAGAAAAACATAATACTCTAATAGAAGAAAAAATAAGGCTTTAAGTCAATTATTTCCCTAAATAATGAAATGAATATTATTAAAGTTTATTTTTACCATAATGTTTCCCCCATGTGATTTTAGTAGAAGTTTTGGATTAATTTCCTGAGCTATAATTTCCAATTTAACAAAAAAAAATCTCTAAAATGAAACAATGTGTAGACCCCAAATCAAAAAACACATTTGAATGATCATAAAAAAATAAGCACTATACCTAATACAACATCATTTTGTAGAATAAAACATAATGAATTGGTTTATAATTATTTCACCAAAACATTCTATTTAGATTCTTTATTCCAATGATAATTTGAGTTCCTCATCAGATACTCATTTTCATAAATACCCATATCGTTTCATTTAAAACATTTTCCCGACTATATATTATATTTTTTTTCATACCACTAACATGATTTGATTGATTTTAGTTATCAGCCTTATTCCCCATTTTAACACATCATAACACTTTCCAAAATGAAAAATACACCCCCAATACGATTTTAACAAAATTATCACAAAAATGTAAAGTTAATTATCTTTCCATCAGGATTATTTGATGAATTTTTCCATTTCTCCATCCAGCTCAACCACTTTTTCTAATGATTTTCAAATAACAAATGATCAATAGAAAAATAAATTTCTACATTCTCCACACATTGAGAATGATTTTCATAACTTTTTAATTCATGAGAATCTAATGCCCCTATATATTTTGCCTTTAATCCTTACTAAAAATAATTGATTTTACTATTATGATCTAAGTTAAAATTGGTAGTGTACCTTTCTCGTTGACTGAATTTTTGTTCATATGAAGTCCATGAGTCCTTGTCCTGTCTCAATTCTATGAATTTTATTCCATGTTTAGCTGAAACTCTTTAGGAATATATTTCTCAAGATAATTATTTTTGAATTAATCCCACTCCAAAGCATAAATATCCCCACCATCCTAAATATTCATAACCATAGACCCCCATCGTTCGTCTTCACCATCCAAATGGTAAACAGAAGGGAGAATTTCTTTATTTTTTGAACACACCATGGCATACAAAATCATTTCTATAGATTTAATACACCTTTAATCCACCATTAGGTTATAATATCCACTATAAACTACAGTATTTTTCCTCATAAAATGATTCACAGTAAAAATATTTTTATGTTGTTGATCTGACTAATCTCAAGAATTGATTTCACCACCATTTATAGACTATGTCAACGAATCCAACAAATAAAAAAATATTCATTTGTGTTTTTTTCTATCTCAAGATTCTTATTTGGATCTTTCTTTTTCTCTTGATTCTTACCCAGGATAGCTTCACTACTTCCTCTATGGAAAACCATTCTGAACAGACAAGTTTTAGAAGAAGAAAAATTGTAATCTTAAAACTACATATCATTTTAACCTAACCATAAAGTAAAAAATAATTTATTGATATTCAATTAAAAATATCTTAACCGCTAAAGTTATCTAAATATACCTTTGATAATAACTAAAACACCCAATCCATAAACATTACATGATCATGTGTTTTAGTCAATAATTTACTTTCTTCCACATTTATTATCTTTTTCAGTTTAAATTATTACAGAATTATGCCATAATTCCTACATAATATTTAACATTAATAAAAGGTGGATATTACTATAACAATATCCATTTCATCCAAAATATAATAATTTTAAAAGAAAACATTATTTTTTTAGTAATAACATTCATAACATTCTTTTTGAATTACTCCTTTCTATTACCCATCCTTATACCATATGGAATACATTTTAAAACAAGATATAAGAACAAAAATATTAGTAAGATACCTAATAAAATGAAAGAAACTATTAGTCAATGAATACTTGTAAACAAATGAATAAATATTAACAATGTTATACATTTCTCAAACAAAAATTAATCTCTTTAGCTTACCTCATGAAATCATATGTTTCCTATAAAACATAATTGAATAAATAAATAAATAATGTAACTTTTTATAATCAATTACATATTACTCTTACATTTATTTTAGTTATCATAACTAAATAGGTAGTGACCATAATGGCCACATTAAGAATACCAACCACAATATATTCCATTAATATCTTTGGAGAAAACCTATCGATTAAATCTGTATCATTACACATTTAATGGGAGACCGATCAAGGGAAAACCGACATTTAGTTTATTATGGAACAAATTGTAATGTTAAAAAATATCAATGTACCAAAACATAATCATAACACATAAAACATGCATAAATGAAAAATAACATTTCCACTTTGAATTCACATTTTATTTTTACGAAGGCGCACACTTAAAAATGAAAGCAATTTATTTAAAATAAAATTGTAAACATGTAAAGGATGAGTAAAATAATATAAGTGACCTAAATGTGGGAAATTATTTTTATTTTATATATGTTAAAAAAATTTCCCTTTTACATTTTTAACTAGAGTTGGAAAAGGAACTTTAAATGTGGGTTTTTTAAATAAAAGTCCCTTACCTAGAGTCTAACTCATCAAGTACAATATTTATCATCCTAAATAATAAAATTTATTTATTTTTTTTATTTTTAGGATAATTGTTTTCCATTTTTTAATACCTTTTTTATTATCATGTTATATCAATTATATAATTAATAAATATAATGTTTGATGTTTTGTCGATATTTGGTCCCTGAGTCCAAAAGGAATTTGATACGATGTTAAAAGTTAAATTGGTCATAATTCCATCATATGAAGAGTAATATTCCTAAAAAAATATTTAATTTTATACATCAATTATAATTTTAAATAAAACCATTCATATATGTTTATGAAAATTGAACAATGTTATAATCATTGAGATGGTGGCCTGTACATATGCATTAGTTACATTTACATTTTTAAATGATCATAATCAAAATAAGGAAATTATTATTTTATCTTTTCCAAATGATAAAAATATTATAAAAATCATATTAATAAGTTAAATACACTTATATAAGAAATACATGTGATTGGTGATGAAAAATGAATCACATCACAATGTGGAGGTGATGGTTCACCCGTACGCATGAACGTTGTTATCATTTTTATGTGCATGGAATGGTAAGAAATTAAAAGATATATTAATATATTATAATGATAAATTTATAATGAATATAATATATTAACATTGATTCCATCAATATAAACAATCTTTAGATACGGTGGTCGAAAATGAATTATATGGGTTCGTGGGGTGGTAGATTACCTTTCTCTCGGGGAAATAATTCATTTCCCATTTGATGAAATTGGAGGTAGATATAGGTGATGATATTAATCAAATAACATATCTATATATTATGTATAATTGATTTATTATTTCACCAGAGATGAATAAATTTTTATGTAAAAGGTAGATGAAATAATATACAAACACATAATTAAAAATGATTCCTCATCTTTAGATGACCTCCTTTAATTAACACCTTAACACATATAAGTAAATTGTTTTGCATAAAAGAATCCTTCAATATTATGGGTATGGATTATAAAAAGGTATTTTGGTAGATATTGGATGAACCAAATTGGTTTTTTAGTTTATTTAAATGATAAGAGTGGGTACCCATTTATACGAGAGGGGAGGACCACTTTTGGAATTCTTCAAAATATTAAATTAATATTTTTTATAATAAAAATGGCTTTAAAATGATTTATTTATAGGGTTGAATTTTTATGTGTTGAAATGAAGTCATCAAATGAATATTAGGCAATTATTACTTATTTTTTCAAACTTATATTTTTCATTTGACCATGATTTAACCCTTTCAACCCTTAATGTGATATCATATAATTTACACTTTTAGGGTTAATATAATTACTGTAAAATGAAAAGGAAACATTAAATGAGTCATTGATAACATTTTTTGACATTCCCCAATAATGTTTTAAAAATTTATGTTTATAAATTTTTTTATCATTTAATAAAATACTATTTATTTTAAAATATCAATAATGTCAATTTTAACAAAATTCATTAACATACTTTTTAAAAATATCATAAAAACCAGATAAATTCAAAAAGAAAACATCTAATAAATCACCAAAATTTCTAGGTAATTTTAAATTCATGGATGAAATTAATAGTCTCAATGAATATTTGCTGAGAAAAAATACCTCAATGTATCATTGATCCATTTTTGTGGTTTTTTTGTTTGTCTAAAAAGATGGGTTTTTGTTGATGAAGATGGTTTCCATGGTTAGTTGTCATGTTTCGTTGATATTTATTACAACCTATATTGATAAAGAACAATGAAAAATGAATGGATGATTTGGAGGTGGTACAAAAATAACAGATACAATGTGGAACCATTTTTCAATGTTTGCCAAATTTTTTGGCCTCAACATTTGAAAATGGAGAAATGAATTTTTGGGAAAGGAAGTTGCATGAATGATTGACGGTTGTTTGAAATCTTGTGCACAAGTCATGTTTTGAGATCCCAAAAAATTGAAAAGGCATGATGTGAGTGAAAGATTTGGATGTGGGCATGAAAGATGAGGTTGCGTGGAAGATACTTCTTTGCCCATTGCGACGTCAAATGAGGTTTTGCGCACACGAATGCAATCTTGTGAGACATGGTGAATCGATGGAACTGGGGTTAGTAACACCTATAAATAAGAGGTGACCCCACTCATTTGGAGTAGCTCAACATTTAGATAGAATACGAGTTCCAGATCGTGTAAGAATTGTAATCAAAGGGGGTTGTGGAAAAGATTTTGAGTTGTGTGCAAGATAAGAATCTTGCGCATAAGATTAGAGTTCCATGCAAGATTATAGTTACATGAAAGGGTTGTTTCATGGAAAAAGTGGGATCTTACGCATAAGGCATTAAATTTTCATGCAAGCTGCAGTAATTTTTGCTTGAAATATTTGAGGTTACCCAGTAATACTGTGGTTTAGTTTCATTTATCAGTGGAAGAAAGTGTAACGTCAAAAGAGCATCTACATACAATGGAGGATACATTCATTTGAGATAATGAAGGGACCTACAAGTCCATAAATTGTGAGTGCATCCATTCATGAAGAGTGTGAAAAGGATGAGAAAAAAGGTGATCCTTTCTACCGGTAGTGAGCTCGAGAGATAGGAATTGGGAGTGGCCCTTTTGAAAGTAGTGAGCTAACTCTAAAAATTGTAAAGTCAATGAGCATAGGCATAGAAGTGATCTATACTAAACAATATTGGAAGTTAGTTTTAGTGGATTTTGTATAGTGGCACATCACCATTTTATTCTCTTTGGACGTATCCTAGTTAGGGAGAACCAAGTAAAAATATTTGTGTCTTCTTGCTTTCTTGCCAGCATTGCATCTAAAGAATCATCATTAGATAAAGAAGAATGTAAGTGATCATAATAAACACAGAAGTGACAAAAAAGTGACCCTTGTGATAGAGAGGACAACATCTAGTGGGGTAGAATGAATTTAGAAAAGAATATACATACCATGATTCACCCCCCCTCTCAGGGTATATAGGCCCTTTTTGGTCCTAACAATATCTATTTTAATATCTATAATAGGATTTATTTGATAATTAATTTAATTAAAAAAATCACTTCATCATTATTGTGCATGAAATTAATTTATTCATTTATTAATTAAAAATTTAAAATAAATTATTATGATTAAGATAAAAATTTTAAATTTCAAAATACTATTTATAGTCAAACATATATAGTATATTACCCTATATTAAAAATATTTCACTTGTTTAAAACAAAAGTGTAACAAAATTAACTTTTTCTTGAATATAATATTATAAATGTTATAATCTCAAAGAATTGGATTACAATGGTTTTAATTTCTCCCCATGGATTCATTTGCTTGAAACAAAGTCATCAGATGAATTAATACAGGTGCCAGAGTAATTTTATAATAATTTTAATATTATTTTATCCTTTAATTACAAAATTTACCCTTAACCCGTGTAATAAAAAATAACAATGAAGTTAATATTCTTATTGTCCTAAAATAAAAAGGCCTATTTATTAAATTTATAACTTATTTAAATAAATATAGAATCCATTTTTCAAAATTCAAATCATAAAAATTAGAGAAATTAATTAAAAAATAATTCCATTGACGGAATGAGAAAACAATTTTTTAAAGTAATAACGTTCATATATTCGTAATGTTTTTATATAAAATTTTATTGTAAAAATGATTCATAAGACCTACATTGTATTAAATGATAAAAATTTATTTAATTAGAATTTAAAACCATTTATATATATAATTAAACACTATAAATAAGTTTTATGAGAAGTAATTTTTAATTAAAATGAAGTACTTTCTCACTATTCATCAAAACATGAATCTTTTCAGAAAAATACAAAAATTCATCCTAAGTAAATTTTGATCTTCCATTTCCAAATAAAAAGTTTGTTTTGTCAAATATAATTCCTTTAATTAAAAAAAACAAGATTTAAAACAAGTTCTCAATATAAAGGTGATAAAACTGATTTTTTAAAAATTCATTTTAAGTATAAAACTACATATATTCATATATTAAGCTTATAAATTCTATTGGATGAATGAAAAAACCTTTAATAAAGAGTGAAAACTATTATATCATTGAATGGGTTGTTATATTATTTCCCCCTTTTTGAAATTACATCCTTGCAATTTTAATCACATATTAAATAAATGGACATCATCTCTAATCATAGAATTTTATGATTCCCATGTTACCTCTTCAACAGTATGGTTTTTTGGAAAAAAAATAACATGAGAAATCATTTTATTATGTAAAAACTGCACTCTATGATAAAATACCTAAAATGAATATTCCCCATAAGAAATAGTCTCTTAAATCTAAAATATTTCTGGACTTTAAAACATGAGATGGATCTGTCATACACTTTCATAACATCGAAACCATAAAAACAATGTTTATATGGGATAATGTCAGAGGAAAATTCACTCAGTAGGAAACTAATCCAAATTTCTTCACGATTTGGCATGGTCTAGTGAACCCTAGTCTCATCATTTCATACTTACTAAATCACATCACACTGTTCCATGGATAAAATTCAATAAAGACATGATCACCTACCTTTGAAGAATGATCCTTTCTCTGTTTATCCATATAACTTTTATGCCTACTATAGGTTTTCCTCATGTATAGTTGAATCAACTAACCTTTCCCCATTTTTTCCTCAACCAATTCTGGTCCCATCAACTTCCTTTAACCTACCTTATCTCAAAATAATGGAGTTCAACACTACTTTCTATATAATGCCTCAAATGGTTCTATTTGTTTACTATAATTAAATCTATTTTTATAAAGAAAAAAAATAATTATGTTGATCCAAAATTCATTCATAATCCATTGAACATGCACATATAATATCCTTAAAAGGTTTGAATTATTCATTCTAACTACCCATATGATTGGGGATGAAAATATGTACTAAAATTTAATTCAGAACCCAATGACTTCTGAAGGCCTTTCCAAAAATTATAAGGGAACCTATAATAATTATGAGAAACAAATAGGAGAGTAACTCTATGTAACATGATTGTATCTTTAAGAGATAACTCAGAATGTTGTACTAGTGATACAGTGTCTCAAAAAGGATGAAAATGTGATGATTTATTCAATAAATCAACAATAAACCAGATCACATTTTTACCTTGACAAATATTTGGTAATCCAACTATGTATTCAATAGATATATTTTTCCATTAACACTATGGGACTAGAAATGGCTATATAATCCCCTTTAATAACTTCTATTATTCTTTAACCTGTTAAAAAGTCATACATCTCAATGTAATTTCATTAATATCTCATTTTATTCCATCCCACCAGTAATACTCAAGTAGTTCTTTGTATCTCTTTTTACTACCTGGATGAACAAAATATAAAGAAAAATGAGCTTCACATTACAACTATTACTTCAAAATTTAATCACAAGGAACATATAATCTCTTCCAAATTCACAAAACACAATATTTATCAATTTTTTACTTAGGAAATGTACCCTTTTAATTAAATTTCATGTTTTTCTATAACTCACAGTCTTCCTTTTATATGTTATTAATTCGGTCTGATAGAGACAAGTACCCTAAAACCAGAAAAAACACAAGACTTTCCCACAACAAGAAATCCCATGAAAAAACTTATCAAACCATTAACCAAGGGTTCATGTTGGAAATGTAACATGGTTAATGTAGAATTATTTTTATGACTCAAAGCATCGAACACATTTGTCTCTTTTCTAGTATGGTAATGAATCAAGAAACTATAATCCTTGATTAATTCTCACCATTTTCTCTATCTCATGTTCAATTATTTTATAGTGAATATATACTTTAAACATTTATATTCAGTATATATTTCACATTTTACTATATAGAAATGATACATCCAAATTTATAATGAAGAAACAATAGAAGTTGATTCCAAATCATGTGTAGGTTAATTTAAATCATGATGTTTCAAATGATGTGTATAATAAGAAAATACATGATTATCTGGAATTTGGGAAATACCATGTCTTTTTAATGAAGCATCATTGTAGATAAAAAATTAACTATTTCTATAAGGTAGGTCCATAACAAGATAATTCACCAATATTAAATTCTATTCTTAAAAACTATCATTGAATTCTTTATCCTTATGAATATAACACATTTTTGAGTTATCATAGACAGTAGAATAGATAACTATGAAATGTTATCAGTGAACCCCCAATAATTGCCTAGTAATCTATGAAAAATATGAATCTCAATTATATTTGTGGGTCTTTTACATTATTCAAAAATTTTCATTTTAGTAAGATGAACAATGATTCTATATTTAAAAATAATGTGTCCAAGGAATAAAAAAATTTTAGAACAAAATTCACTATTATTAAATTTCCCTTACAATTTTTAATGATTTAAAATCATCCCTTAGTCAACTTTAATGCTCCTAGTTACTTTCAATGTATACCAAAATATCATCAATAATCATGACCAAAAACAAATCCAAGAAATCTTCAAATATTATAATCATAAGATACTTTAATATTGTAAGTCAATTAGTTAAGTCATTTGTAATAACTACAAATTCATAAGGCCCATATATATTCTGAAACATGGTCTTTGTAATGTATGATTACTTTAATTTGAATTGATGGTACCCTAAACATAGAACAACCTTTATAAATTATTTTACTCCATGGATCTAATCAATAAAATCATAGATATTTGGAAATGGATACATGTTCTTAATAGTGAGGTTATTCAAGTCTTTTTCATCAATATGAAGTCTCAATGAACAATCATTATTTTCAATGAACAATGTAGGGTAATCTGATGATGAAATGATAAGTTTAATGAATACATTATCTAATAAAAAATCCAAATTCTTTTTTAACAATAAAAATTTCACTTGATCTCTTTGATAAGGGAGTTTTGAAATTTGTTTATAATCCAGAAATAAATAAACAAAAAATTCAACTTCTTAATTAGGTATAATATCAGTAAACTCATCACAGAAAACATCAAGACACTCATTCCCAACATTAACACAATTAATTTAAATAATTTTATTATTTTCAAAAATATTTTCATGAATACATCCATTTCCATTTTTTAATAGTTTCAATGATTATTTATATGTTATTAATAGTGTGAGTCCATTCTTGAAAACATAATGAAACTCTTTATGAAAAGAAACTTCTTTAGAACTACAATATATCTTATCATGGTTAATATAAATCCAATCCATGCCTATAATAACATCAAACTACACAAGAAAAAAAACACATTTGGAAGGTAAATTTGTTCCAAACAAAATGATAGTACAATTCTTATAATTTATATTTTCTTTAATGTTTCCCCTAGGTATTTTACTATATGTTATATTTTCATTCCATGATGTGTAATTTACAATTAATTATTAAATTTCACAGAAATAAAATAATGTATATACCCCAAATAAAACAACACATTTGAATATTATTAATAACTAATCAATGTACCTACTATAGCTTCATTTTATGAACTAAAATTAAATAAAGTAGTTGCAAATGATTTCACAACAGCATTTTTCTTATAGTCTAGATACATCTCATCAATAAAGTTCCTCTTTAGACACTTATTTTCATGATGACCCATATCACAGAATTACACAAATTTTAGTATATGTACATTAGATTTTATCTTACCAAAACCTTGATCATTTTCATTTCAATTACGATCCTTATGCCCCATTTTAACACTAGCACTTAACATAATTCAAAAGGAATTCCTCAGTGTGTTTTTACCATAATTACCTCAGTGTATAATTTTAATTTTCTATCCATCAGAAATTTTTTATGAATTATTACCTTTCATCTACCATCCTATACACCTTTTATGTTATTCATAAAATAACACATAATCATCAGAAGACTCTATTTCCACATTCTCACATTGGAAATTTTTTTATTAACTTTTGAATTCATGAGAAGCCAATGCCTTTAGATATTTTCTCTTTAATCTTGATTAAAAATGAATGATTTCACTATGAAGATACCTGATGAGATTTGGAGTCTACCTTGATAGTCAAGTGAATTTTTATTCATATGAATCAAATGATTCCTCATCCTATTTCAATTCCATGATTTTTTTACTTATTTCAAGCCTCTTAAGAGAAACATTTCTCAATATTTTTTTAATTAATACCACTCCAAATAATCAATATCCTCATTTTCTATGATATTCTTAACCATCGACCACCACTGGTCAACATCAATATCAAAATGGTAAATAGAAATACTAACCAATTTATTGTCAAAAAACCAGATAACATAAAAAATATTTTCTAGGGCTTTAATACACCCTTAAAAAACCATTGGATTAGAAGTTACATTAAAAAACAAGAGTATTTTTCATCATAAAATGATCTAATACTAATATACTATTATATGGTTGATCTAGATGATTTCCAACAAAGATTAAAACTACATTTATAACCTATTTCAACTAATCCAGTACAGAAAAGAACCATTCTATTCAGATTTAAACAACATTAGCTTGAAAATTTGGAAGGTTGTTTTAAACATGATACCTTCCTAACACAACATATTTATTTCCTCATTAAAAACCATTCAGAATAGACAAGTCTTCGATGAAGAAACATGGTAATCTTAAAATTCCATATCATTTCAACTTAACCATAAATTATTAATCATTTATGTATATTATATTTACAATATCATAACCCCTAATGTTATCTAAACTGAAAATTCATCAAACTATAAGGCCCCGAGAATAATTATCACATGATCTTAGTTTTAGTCAAGTTTTTACTTTTTCCACATTTAGGATATTTTCAGGTTTATATTTTTAGATAATTAATTCATAATTTATATATAACATTTCAAATTCATATATAGTTGGAAAAAGTAAAACAATATCCATTTATTCTAAAATATAAATCTTTTAAAAGAAACTATGACTTAATTTTCATGAAAAATATTCATAAGGTTCATTTTGAATTATCTTTTTCTCTTAGCCATCCTTATGCCTTATTATTTTTTTTAAAAAAATTTGGAATGATCGGAAAAATATTAGTAAGGGACATAAAAGAGGGAAATAAACCATTATACCATTAATAATTATAAAAACAAGAAAACATTTTAACAAATTTATAAATTTCACCCATAAAACAGATTCTCTTTATCACAACCCATGACACCATAAGTTTCATATAAAACTCCATAGAAAAAATAAATCATAAATGTAACCTAAGGAATCAATTCTATATCAATATTACTATTAATATAGTTATGACTACTACATATGGAGTAACTTTAATGGTTACATTTGGAATAATCACCAAAATATATTCCCTTCATGTCTTAGGAGAAACCAAACCGATTAACTAAATCTCATTACCCAATGATATAGAGAGTTATCATAGGCTCAATAGCCCAAAAATTATCATAGAACCACATTAACTTGAAATTTATTTCTGAAGTATCTTACCATAATGAGAAAACAAATCAACAATAAAAAACTAACATTTCCACTTGGAAGTCACATTTCACTTTTACTATGTTACTCACTCATAAATGAGAACAATTCATTTTAATTTTTTTATAAACATGTAAATCAAGAATCAAAAAATTAAAGTGAAAAGAAATTGTAAAATTTGGTTTATTATCTATACGTAAAAAAACATTACCTTTGATTTCTGTAAAAATAATTCAAAAAGGATATTTAAATTTGGATTTTTAAAAGGAAGGCCCTTACCTCTAGTTTGGCTCATCACAAACAATATTTATATTTCTGAATAATAAAAATAGGTTAATTATTTACATTCATAGTAATCTCTTTAATTTATATTAATACTTTTATATTACTTTTTATTATGTTATAGAAATTACTTAAATACATATTTTCATGTTGGATGTTTTTTCGATATTTGGTAATTGAGTCCAAAATGAATTTGTTATGATATCAAAAGTAAAAGTGGTCATAATTACATCCTATCCAGAATAATATTCATGAAATATTAATAAAATTTATAAATAAATTATACTCTTAAGTAAAACCATTTATATATGGTTATTAGTAATAAACAATATTATAATCATGGGGATGATAGGCAATATGTACGCATGATTAACATTTTCATTTTTGAATGATCATTATGGAAATAGGGTAATTATTATTTTATCATTATAGAATGATCATAATATGATAAATATTAAATTAATAAATTAAATATTATTATATATATCGTCCATCTGACGTGAGGATGATAAAATAATAACACCCCATCATAGAGGTGATTGTTCACACTAACACACGAATAACATCATCATTTTTATTTACATTGATTATTAAGAAAATAAAGGATATATTATACATTATTAATGATAAATATTTCATGAATATCATATATATAAATTAATTGAATCATTATAAACACTCTTCAGAGATGGTGGTGGAAAAACATTATATTGATTCGCTATGTGGTAGTTTGCTACAGACACGAACAAATAATTCATTTCTAATTTGATGAAATTTTAGATGGATTTAAGTGATGATATTAACAGAAAAAAGTCTCAATGTGTTTATTATATTGTATTAATTATTTGATCATGGTTTAAGAATATTTTAATGAGTTGTAATAATAAAAAATATAGAAACACTTAATTAAAAATTACACATCTTCTTCAGATAAAATCATTTAATTAACTCTTTAATGCCTATAAAAAAAGTGCTATACCGAGAATAATGCCTTTAGATTATGGATAAGGATTATAGAAAGTATTGGGGTATCTATTTTAAAAGAAAAATAGATTGTTAAATTTATTGAAATGAGAGGAATGGTAACCCTTTTAAAGGAGAGGGGAGGGTAACGTTTTGGAAATCATTAAATTATTAAATAATTATAAATTAATTTTCCATTCTAAATGGATCCAAAATAATTTATATCATTGGAATAATGATTATGTGTCTAAATAAATCTATAAAATGAAAATTTTACATGTTTCCTTTATTATTTTTAATCCTTATCTTCTTTAACCCGTACTTATACTTTTTATCATTTACCATGATATAAAGTAATTTATAATTATAGGGTTTATATAATTACTATAAAATGAAAAAAAACATTAAATAAAAAATTCATAAAATTTTAATACTGATCCCAATAATATTTACTAAATTAAATTTTTCATAAATTTTATATCATTCAATAAAATATTAATTATTTTCAAATACCAATAATGTCTATTTTGTACTATTAATTACTTGAAAATTTTAAAATATAAAGAAATGGATAAATTCAAACTATAACATCAATAAAATTAATAAAAACATAAGGTAATCTATAAAATATGTGGATGAAATTAATATTTTTTAATTATTTTTATTTTAGTATTTATAATATCATTTATTTGATATTTCATTTAATTAATCAATTGATGCATCATTATGGTACAAGACATTAAAATAATTATTTATTCCATAAAAATTAAAAATAAATTATAATTATAAATTTCTAGAATTTATATTTTAAAATACACAATACAGTCTAATATATCCTCAATATAACCCCATATTATAAATATTTCACTTGTTAAAAAAAGTGTGACAAAAATGACTTTTCATTGAAAATAATCTTATAAATGTCATAATCTAATACATGTGGCTTTAAAAAGTTATAATTTCACCCCAATGAATATTTTGGTTAAAATAATATCATAAAATTAAACTATGAAACTTTTTTGGGTAATTTTATAATATTTTTAATAATTTTTTACCTTTAATTACTCGAATTACCCTAAACCATGGTAATAAAAAATATTAATAAAGTTACTATTCATATTGTCAAAAAATAAATGGGGTTTAATTATTAAATTCATAAATTATTATTAAAAATAAGGAAGTAATTATTGAAAATTAAAAACATAAAAAATTTATAAATTAATTAAAAATATAATCTCATTGATGGAATGAGAAAAAAAAATGTAATGTAAGAAACATTCAAAAGTTCACAAATTTTTTATATCCAATTTCAATTTTAAAATTATTCCAACAACCAAAATTATATTTAATTTTAAAAACATGGACTTATTTGACTTTAAAACCATTGAAAATTTTAATTAATCACTATAATTTAATTTTAGAAAAAAATAGTTTTCAATTAAAATGTAATTGTTTTCACTATTCATTACAACATGAAACTTATAAGAAAAATAATAAACATTCAACCAATGTAAAATTTGATGTAAATATTCTTTATAATAAGTTTATTTTTTCATATAGAATTTATTAATGTGAAGAAAAACAAGATTTAAAACAAGTGAGCCATCCAAATTATGTAAAACCACATTTTTGAAAAATACATTTTTATGGGTAAAACTAAATTTATTATTATATTATTCCTAAAAAATTTATTGGATGAAGTTAAAAAATTTATAAATATTTTGAACTTAATGTATCATTACCATTTTTGTTACACTATTTCTCCACCCATGGAGTGCCACCGCACTTAAGGCTGAGTTCCTTCTCTAATACCAATGTTACAACTCGGCCCCACTGACCGAATAGACATCCCTCTTTAACATCTTCGTCAGGTCCTATCCCTCCATGTAAAACCATTTTTCTGGTACATATGTTTTCCCCTCCCTAAGGACCACCCATCTTCATGAATGGGTCAGCTGACCTATGGTTGTCCCCATAGGCCAACAATTGTCCTTTTCAATTCACTTTGTTCTCATTCACACACACCATGGGAACCATCCTAAAAGGTCACCCATCCTTTACACTAGAGTTGGGAAAGAATGATGAACTATGGAGTTATTATTAGGTAGAATATATAATATAATGTTTCATCTTATTGACAGGAGTCGAATCATTCATAAATTTAACCCTTTATTGTTTTGGGGTGTTACAAAGGACCTAAACTTTTACTGTCTGTAGATATTAGATACATAAGAATATTATTTTATAAAATCTTCTATATATACCTGAAATTATTTTCTCACATTATACCAATTAAAAATATCCTATTAAATATTCTCTTTGATTACAGAGATAATTAATACATAATAATGGGATAACTCATACTGTTAGTAAGGGTAAATAATAGAGAAGGAAATTTAATATCATAAATAAGAATTAGATAAATATGTGGGTATGAAACCATAACTATGTTTCATAGAAAAAACTATATTATCATACCTAAAAAATCATAAATCATAAATTACCAGTCTTACATGAAATATTAAGGCTTAAAATAAGACATGAGATATAACAGTTCCAAAGAAGAGTTAATAATCATGAGGTAAGAGAACATAACATAAGAATTAGAATGTGGAATATATATAATAATATAAAATCATTCCTTAAGTCATGTATCAATGACAAGGCTATCATCACATAGTATATATAATCCCTTAATTATTCCATTTTTTTTATAATCCATCATATTTAAACTCATGATATATATGTTTTTACCCAATATATATTGAATATTGTAACTGCAATCCCACCCATCAATTAGTGGTAATAATAAATTTTGTTTTGGGGTTCAATTCATAATATTAGTCTTAAAATTAGATAATTATTTACCAAATGCATTAGGGAGATATAATATTTTCCCCAACCGTCTTATAATGAAAACATAAATAAGGAATTATAATAATATATCCCGTTTGGGAAGGAAGTTGGTATCATTGGATCACATTCTTAGTGAATAAGAAGAAAAATTAAAAAATATTTTTAATATAGAATTAAAATTTACTTTGATAAAGAATAAGAAATACTATTTACAATTTTTAGAATTATTATTTAAAAATAAAATATATTTTATAATGAAAATGGGATATAAATTTATTTTTAAAACCAGTAAAACTTGTAAAATAAAATTAAAGTTTTAAAAAAACTATATTGAGGGGAAATTTGTTTCTATATAAAATGTTTTGATATTATTATTTACACATTTTTATTTAGAGTCAACATTAATGGACAAAATTTTACTAAAAACATTAAAATAATATTCATGTTGTTAATAATTTCATGTAAACTAAAACAATGACCACAATAAATTATATAAGTTGAGATAATTACATCTATCAATAAAAATAATGAATATATACATTATTGAAAAATATTCCTAACTTAATGTTACTGTTATGTTCTATTTCTATAGTAGTAACTACATTAGTTAAATTATGATGCATATGGGGAGTGAAATTGTATGTTGGCATTTAAAACTCATAAAGTAGTATAGGAGAAGAAAATATATTTGGTAAAAGTGAACATTATCATACAATTTTTCCATATAAATGTTTAGTTATATCAATCTCAAAGTAGAATTGATATTAGAATGAAAACCATTACATGTTTTATAGATTTTAAATCAATAGCTTATAAATGTAAGGAATTGAGATTGATATTTTGATATATTTAATTTCATTAAAATTATGATAAAATTAAATCCATCGGAGTTATATAAACATATAGAAAGAAAATTAATGCTTAATATGAAGCATATCTCAAGGGACATAAGTTGAGATAAAAACCCTTTATCGTTTTGGTAACATTTAAGACAAAATAACTTAGAAAAATTTACAGGAGACTAATTTTAAAATAATTTTATTTGAAAGTTAATTTTGGTAAAAAATTAGTAATGTTATTTTTATAAATCACATAAAAATAAATAAAGTGTTTAATATGAATCATATATTAATTAATGGAAATTGAAATTATAAAAACAAATAGCCGTAGTAACCCTTGATTAAAAATCCCTTGAAACAAAGAACATGAGTTATTTTTGTAATCAAATTTAAATAATTTAAAATTTGGATAAAAATAAATATATGAGAAGTACATATACCGAAAAAATGATGAAAATTGGTGAATTTAAAATAATATCTATGGATGGAAATTGTGATTGAAAAAAATTACAGTTAATCACTATATCAATGGAAGTGCTTAACCACCGGTATAATAAACATAACAACATTAATAATTTATTTATTAACGTTATCAATATCTATTACATTTTTTACTCTTTAATTAAAATCATTCACTATAAATATAATAAATCTATAATGTTTATTTTTATTATCAAAAGAAAATAATTTTGATTGTATCATGAATGTTTCATAATGGTGGTGTTAGATATTGTTCTTTGATACCAAGTCCATCAATCCTGATATAGTAAATATAGTTGAATAATTTTTCTGAAATTATTTATTCATTCATATTATCATTTTATTGAAGGAATGGGTATGGATAGGGATAATGGAATCTATGAAAAACTTCCTTTAGTAACTTTTTATCAACAAACATAATTATTTTTATAATATATCACATGTTAATATTATGATTATATAAAAAATTTATATCTTGATATATAAATAAATAAATAAATATATTTTTATTAATATAAATATAATTATAGGATGAAAAATGAGATATATTGTTCTTGGTGTCAACAGTATTCCCATAATAAATTCGTTGTTTTTAGTTTCTGAATGGATGAGAGGAAGAAAGAAAATGTTTTTTACTTTTACATAATAACATTTATATAGAATAATGATATAGATTGGGGTGCTCCACTCTAGTCAAATGAAAATGGGGTTAAATTTAAATTTCTGCTTTGGTCCATATGGTGTCATGTATTTTCAACCGACGAGGAAATCATATAAAAGGGGCCGATTCATGCATCTAAGTGTCATTGTTATCGAAGCTCAAATTAAAAAATTTATGGAATTTGTTTTGAATAGTAGTGGGAAAAAACATGTGGAGTGGTTTTGGTATCCTCAACATAATGGAAATGATTTAGGAATATGAATATATTTTAATAAATTCCTAGTTTCATGGTATGGGGAAAAATTCTGTAAAATGGAAGGTGAGGATGACTCTATTATCGAGTAGTTTTTTTTGAATTTAGAGTTCTCGAAATAAAACATTCCCTGAATGCACCCCTTAATAATGTTTTTCTATGCATACTTGATCCATGTTAATTGTAGTGGACATGGTGAACTATTGATATAATTATATATTTCCACCTTCATGGGGATAATTATGGCTTGATAGAGGTTATCACCTTCAATTCAAAGTGTTCCTAACCAGGGTAGATGGTTTTGATGGAATTATCCTAATGATGGGTTTAAGATTAACTGTAATGGTTCTTATACTCTTGGAATCATGAGGGAGAGGGGTGTTATTTGAGATATAAAAGGTTTAGTTTTAATCACTTTCAGAAGCTTCTCAAGGCATGGATACTCTCTACATAATAAAGAAAAACGTATTCTTTAATAGACATGGGGTTTTTCCTCAAAAATTATCATGATTTTTGATATTTAGATAGAATACTTTTCTAAAATCCCATGATTTTTAGAAATTTATTTTTCAAATTAATTTAATATTTTTGATATTGTAAGTTACATGCATTACCAAGATTAACTAGCATTACATGTAATACTATGTTTAAACCAAACAAAGAATACTACTAAAATAAAACTATTTTAAACGATATATATCACTTATCCATTGGATTATTATGTTTGAATAGGAATAAATAAATTATGAAAATATATTTTTTATAATATGTATATATATAATTAATTCTTTATTGACCAATTTTTAGTAAATGAATATAATATCCATTTTAAAATAAAATGGATTTTTTTCAGAGAAAAACTATTTTCATGAACATGAAAATGTTTTATCTCTTAATATTATATAAATAAATTTTATTGAATGATTTTAATTAAATTTATATGTTATTTATTCAATCAAATTTTTAACATTTATTATATGTGTCTTTTAGACAAGATATAGGAATAAATCCCATTTTACACATAAAAATGATATATTTCTAAATTTAGTTTTGTATCATTTTATACACTAATTTAAAATTAATTTTTTATAAATTAATAAAATTAATTTTTATTAAATAAATTATTTTTTAAAAATAGAATGTTAAAATATTCTTATTGTGATTTTTTGAAATTTTCTATTGAGATAATTTTTTCGATGAATCGTAAAAAGGGATTTCTTTTTATGAATTTTCATTTCATATTAAGAATTTAAATCCATTAAAGTTATTTTATGAAGATTATAATGGTATATTTATATCAATTTAATACTGAATCTGGTTATAACATTTTTTTGAACATCAGATCATTTTCTATTTAAAAACATGATCTCTCGTTTCATTTTCAGGATTAATAATAAATAATAAATTTTCTATTTTATGAATGGAATTTAGAAAAATGGATTCCATATTTGTAATAGATAAAATTTATCTGATCTAAAAATTTCAATATAATTCTTTACTATAATTAATAGTAAAAATAGTTAAAATTACATACTATGGTTTTTCGTAAAAATAAGTATATCAAGGGGGTAATCTAAATATATAAATGTAATAAATAACCCAAAACCAGTACAAAAAGCATTTTATGGCCATATTATGATGTTATATCTTTTGAGATATAGAATATATTTTTTTGGAGCCTTGTATATTGTGAGAAATGTGGGCACACCATTTGCTATTCAAAAATTACAAGTGCACCACTCGCCTCAGTTATAACAAGAATCCACTTTTCTATCCCATGCATTCTTTGAAAAAACATGTTTTGAGGGAAAAAATACTAAAATATAATCCTTAATAAAATCCTATAATCCTATAACCTTTATTTTTTTTCCAGAAATTCAAAAAAAGACGCCTTTTGTTCACAACTAAAAGAAGTTGTCCAAAGAAGGGATAACTTCCCTAATCAATAATTTTATTTTACTTATTGTTCGACCTACATTAATAATAATTAGAACATTATTATATAATATAATCATTATATTACATATAAAAAGATGTTATTATGTTAATATCATAACATAAATTCTTCTCCTCTTCCGTCGAATGAGTTCGGAAATCATCAATTGTGTGTACGGTGGACTACCGCCCCACAAAGTAATATGAATAATTCACAAGTTATATAGAATTTATTATGGATAATCTTAATTAAAATATGTGATATATATGATATTAAAGTTATTAATAAATTTTAATTAATATTTTAATTTTCTTTCTTTTTTTCTGTCAGGAAAATGGAAACAACGTTCATGTGTACGTACGTTCTACCGTCTCCAGGAATGATGTATTTTTTTTTGTTAAAATAAATTTTATCGATAAATATAAATAAATAAATAATGAATATATATTATATTTTGTAAATTTTAAATTTCATTAGACTATGAATCCATGATAAATGTCAGATTACCAAAAATAACAAATCAAAACATATACGAAAAACATAGCAGTTATTTTCTGAAATGCGATTTTAACAAAGAATTGGCAATAATCAGTTAATAAACATTCATAAGTAAATCATATTAGATATGATATATATATGTATTTTAATTTATTATATTTATAATAAAATTATATTTATTATAATTCTCAAAATTATGTGAAATAAATTGACACTTCAGGTAATGGATTTCCACCTCTCTTTTTTTTACTTCCACGAGACACATGCTATATTCACCACATATTTCCTAATGATGATATATATAATTACCATGAATGTTTTTATTATGATTATAATTTAATTTATCGTGATTTAAATATTCATTTTATGATCTATAATTCTTTGGGTTCTTTGTCTAAAAGTTACTAAAGCTGTAAGAGATTGTTGGTTTCAAATTGCCTTCTTTGGGAGATAAGTTTTGTTACACACCAATATTCTTCTATGAGGATTATATTTTTCCCATTTTACATGTAATATAAATAATCAATAATTATAATTATATTATTCATTTCAATTAATTTTATTCTTTTAGGTTTATTATGATTCAATGTTATGAATTTGGTAAGAGTTATATGATACAATCTCATCATTTATCAGAATTGTTTATGATTATGTTTAAAATTATAAAATCCTATGATCTACCTCTCATGAAAATCATGAATTATATCCTAATTTTTTATGTCAGGATAATAAATTATTTAAATTAATTTTTCGATATTTATATACTCTATAGTTCAAAAGAATTATTTTAAGAAAAATCATCTTTATTTCACTTTTCGATCGAAAATCAGTTTTTCTTCCAAAACAATGTAGTATTATTTTTAATTTTTTTTAAATTAATCATTTTATTTATAAAATATTTTTTTATCCATTTATTGATTTTTTTTTTATTTTTTTGGAATAAATATTAATTTCATTTTCTAAAAAATGATAATTTGTGTTTTACCAAACATATCAAAGAAATATTTGTTTTAAAGTGTATGACACGAATGGTATTTTCCACCTTCCTGAATAATAATTGTTTTAAATATTCCTCTATATGTTTCCATGTTTTTTTAATTAAAATTGTTTTGAATTTGTTAATATTTTAAAAAGAATTTTGAAACCGGAATGTATATATTACTAATGAAATTTCCAAGTGAACATTCAAAAATAATTTTCTATATAAGTTGAAATCTGTGGATATTACTAAATCATTACCAGGTGTAAGACTGAATGATACAATACACATTCTTTATCTAGAAGTTTATATTTTATTTTAAATAATTTTATATGAAACCCATTTATTTTTAATGGGTTATTATATGGTGAATTGATAAAATATGTATGAAACTTATTTTCTTTACACTAGTTATGATGTTATTATATGATATATTATTTATGATATTTTAGCACAAATAAATATTTTTTTTAATATGATATAGGTTGGAATTATTTCTCCCACAAATAAATTGTGTACAACATTAAATCTCAAGATATAATAATTGGAAACATTTTCAGGGGCTATATCCACTATGGGTAACTATTTCCCCATTCCAAGGGATAATGTTGATGATAACCTATAATAATATAATGAAAATAAACAAAGGGAAATACCATGTAATCAAAATGGATGAAGTGAATCATTATAATTAGTTCACACTTATCCTTCACTCATTAGTTAGTAATTTCATGTTTGATTTTTTATGTATGACCCTTATGAAAATATTATTGTATATAAATTAGTGATATTTTCATGTGATTATCCCCCTCCACATGGAATCTAGAATAATGAAATTAAATTTGATATTCTATTAGTTCAAGGATGAACCCATGATTATAATTATTATTTTTTTAATAAGATAAAAATTTATATAAGGAATAAATGAGGAATTAAATTGTGTATGTATATATTTATCATTTTAAGATTAACTTAAGAGATGGATTCCATCTGGTGTTTATTAGTTTATGGTTGATTATATGTTTGAATTAATTAACACCCCTTTTAGGTTTTAAATGATGGGAGTTTGTCATTATTAAAGATATTTTAAGAGATATTAATTGGAATATAACCCTTTTTATTTTATATGTTTTAGGTAAAATGTTATTTAAGTTGTAATGCCTTTAGAATTTCTGGAAATATTATTTATGGTTATGTAAACCATGATGGTCTTAACATGGATTTAGTGGAAATTTTGGGTTATAGTTTATCACCTTAAAATGTCGAAACACTTTTTTACTATCAAAAAATATTTCTATTTAGCTAATCATTCTAGAATATACATTAAGGAAGGAGAATGGTTTCATGGAATATAAAATTAAATTGTATCTGATTAGGATATGATGTTTTCCATGATGTTTTCAACATATATTCAATAATATCTTGATAAAATGTTCAGTTGAAGCACTAAATATAATCTTTAGATTGAATTTAAATATGAAAGAACAACTTAAACCATAGAAGATATACTAAGATCTTGTTATATGGGTTTCCATGGTGACTAGGTTGACCACATTCCACTAGTTGAGTTTTCTTACAAAAATAGAATTCACTCTAGAATTTAGATGAATCTTTATGATTCTCTTTATATAAGTACATGGAGAACTCCAATGTATTATAATATAGTTGTAGAACAAGAGACATTGGGACTTGACAAAGATGACGAGATGAAAGTGAAGTTTTGATCCATTCAAAACATGTAATGTAATAAAAAATTTGTTAAAAATGTTATATTAATAATATAAAGAATTATTTAGAATTTTCTATTGGTGGGAATAAATTTCTATGACTTTCAACATTTAAGAATTATGGGAAATCCCTAGGTATATTATTACATTTGAAATAAATCCTCATATTATGATAGTAAATTTTCATTTGAAACTTCCACCGAACCTATATCATGTTTATGACGTGTTCCGGGTACCACTCTTGAGTAAGAAGATACCTAATTCATCACATGTACTGAACTTAGAGGTCGTACCGCTAGAGCATGATCTCTCTTATAAGGAAAAATATGTTGAGATTCCACACTATATAGAGGAAGTGATACAAAATAAGACCACACACCTAGTAATTTTTTTTGAAAGTACTACTAGGATATGGAAGATAAGTGAGAACCCAAGGATGTAATGAGGATAAGTTATCATCCGTTTTTTTGTCTAATTTGATGAATTTTTTGGGATAAATTCATTTTATGGTGGTAGAATGTAAAAACATGAGATTTTTTGAAATAAGTTTCATCAAATAAATTTATTTTTATTTGATATTTTGAGTTATATGAAACCAAAATTTTATATTTTTATCCACACAACAACGAGGTTATAATTTATTATAGGGAACACGTAAATTAGATTGTGATTAACACAACATTGAGTTTAATTAAAACATTAAATACAATTAAAATATTATTATTTAATATGATAGTTATGACCTATCCATTGGAAGGAAAAATATGAAGAGGATTAACTAAATCTTGAAAATATATGATTCAAAATTGTATATATAATGAATTCCTTAGGTAAAAAATTAATAAGAAATTAAAATAAAAACAATTTCAATATAAAAGGAATATTTCTCTTAAAAGTATTTTTATGTTCAAAGAATGTTATACCTAAATAAACTAAATAAATAAATTATATTGAATTATTTTATGAAAATTAATATATTTTATATTCAATAAAATGATTAATAATTATATTATGTATTCTATAGACAAGAGAAAAGAACAAATCCCATTTTAGGCTTAAAAAATATATTTTTTTAAAAATAATTTTTGTCTCTTTCTCTACTATCATGTTAAAAATAATTTTTATCACTTTTAAAAAAACTATTTGTAAAATTAAATTCATTTTCATTTAAAATTTATTTTAAAGTAAATTATTTATAATTTTATAAGAAGACAAATTTTTCAACTAATAGTAAAAGATATTTGTTTTTATTAAGAATTTTTATTTATTTTAAAACATTTAAATACATAAGAATTGTTTTAATATGATTTAAAATGTTAAATTAGTATAATTATATATCTATTAATTCAATTTAGGAAATTGAAACCAATTTATTTTTAAAAGATTATATAAAAACTTTTTAAACTTTTGAAACTTTTACCATTGAAAACCCGCTTTCTCATTGTGTTTGTGGTGTTAATTTTAAATTAAATTGTTCCCCACATGTGAATGGAATTTTAAAAAATGATTTAATATATATAATAATCATAATTTATATTATATAATATGTTCAAAATAATTTTTTACCATAATAAATAGTAGAAAGAGTAGAGTTATTTACATAGGTTGAAGTGAAAAACGAGTTTACTAGGGGACACATAAAATGATAATGGTTAAAAACGATACAAACATTAAAAAAACCAATTATATGATCATATTTAAACCTAATATCTTCTATTAACAATAATGAACCATTTTGGATCCTTTTTCATGTAGAAAATGTTGTCACATCGTTTTCATTTGAAAAATTAGAAGTGTGCCACTCGCCTCACTTATAAAAGGAATCCCCCTATCTTATCCTATTAAAAAATACAAAAAAAAATTTATTAAACAATAAAAAAACAAGTAAATTCTTTAATTACCTCAGTTTATCTTATAATATATCATATAATCATAAAAAAACCTGTTAGTTTTTTTCTGGAAAACCAAAATAAGTTATCCAAAGGAGATGTAACATTCCATATAAAACGTTTTATTTTATTTCATTCTACACGTCCTTAAAATATTATTAAAACATAAAAATATAATAACATAATTTTCTTAAATAAATTGATATGTTATTAGGTTAAATTTATAACGTAAATCTTTCTCCTATTTCATCAAATGGGTTTTAAAATCATTGTTTATGTGTACAATAGACTACCACCACATGAAGTGGCATGATTTGATCAAAATATACATGAAAGGTAATAAATATGAGTTTTATGAATATATTTGATATATGTGATAGAATAGTTTTTATAAAATTGTAATATATTATTTATCGTTCTTTAATTTTTTCCATTAAGAAAATCAAAACATCAATCATGTGAATGTATGACATACCATCTCTATGAAGGATATATTTGATTTTCTATCCATAAAGTTGATAGATCACTATAAAAATATATATAATGAATATATATTATATTAATATCATTTTAAAAATTATTTATATGATTTATCCATGATCAATGTATGAGTAACAATAATAAAAAATCAAAAAATACGTGAAAACAAAGGGATGATTTTCTCGAACATGATTTTAACAAATAATTATAAAAAAATTGGCAATAAAAGGTCATAAGTAAATCATATATGACATGATAATTATAATTATGGTTTTTTAATATATTTAAAATAATATTATATTAATTATATTGTAGGTTTGAATGTGTATAAAAGAAGTTGAGACTTTTGGTAAGGGATTTTTGCCCGCTTTTTACTTTTGTAAGACAAAATCTATATTCCCAAGATATTTCATTTATGTGGTGTATATACTACCGATTAATTTATTTTATGATTCTTATTTGAATCTTTATTTTAATTTACATATACATTTTATTATATCTCTTTCATTGAGATTATGGTTAAAAATTTACCAAAGTGGTAAGGTATTTTTCTATCTCATATTGCCTTGTTTGGGACATAAGTTATGTTGTGCACATATAATCTTCTATGAGGTGAATATACTACCTCTTTGACATGTTATATCATTAATATAATTCTTTTAATTATATTATATGATTCATTTAATGTAATTATTTCATAGGTATTACTATTCAAAGTTACAAAAGTGGTAAGAGATATTTGTTATAATCTCAACATTTATCAAGATTATTGTTGATTATGATTCCCAAGATGAAAATTTATGATATATATATAAATAAAAAAAATTATTAGATATTTATGTATTGATAATACATTTTTCCAATAATTTTCCACTTTCCATGTATACAAGAGTTTAAAAGAATGCTTTTTAAAAAATAATCTTTATTTCTCTCTTCGATTGAAAACCGTTTTTTCATCCAATACCATGTTTCGTAAAATGTTTTCAAAAAATATTTTCACCATTATTGAAATAATTTATTAAATAAATTTTTACCCATGTTTTTTAAAGTTTATTAATTTAATCTTCAAATATTTTCCAAATAATTCCCATTTTCCTTTTTCTAAAGATATTAATGAAATATTTGATTTAAAGTGTAAAAAGTGAATGGATTTTTCCCTTAATAAATAATCACTGTTTTTAAATACTTTTTTATATGTTTACAAGTTTATTTTTGAATAAATATAATTTGAAAATGTTTTATGCAATAAAAAGTGTTTTCAAAGTGGAAAGGCTATATTCCTTATGCAATATTCTCTGTGATATTTAAAAATAATTTTACATATAAGATAATATCCTTTTATAATACTTATGATTTAACAGGGATTTTATTTAATGATACCATCCTTATTCTATATATGGATAGTTAATTTCATTAAATTTTTATGAAACCCTTTTATTTTTCAATGGTTATGCTATGGTCAATTGATCAAATGTTTATAAAACCCAACTTATTTTCACAGGATATGATGTGATGATATGATGAATGATTCATGATACTATGTATCAAACAAGTATGGTTTTTATTAACATACTTTTGGGACCTATATCTCACTCCAATGAATCGATTAAATATTTATATCTAATGCGATAATAATGTGAAATATGTCTACAGGCTAGATCCTTTATGGGAAACTGTTTCATTCTTGTCCATTATGGGAAACATGTTCCTCTTTATCCCTATTGTGAAATGGTTGATAAGTCATGATCCACTATATTGATGGTATTGGTAGTTAAACTTGATATATAAAATGTTTTTTATCTATTTATTATGGTGACACACATGTATTAAAATGATATAATGGTTAATGATTGATTTATATTGATTTCAAATTTTTATGGGCCTTGTTTTCTGAAATGATAATGTTTTATCCCAAGACTCATGTTTATTGTCTAGGAAAGGTAGGGTATTAACATCAAAAGTTATGTTATTGGTCACATATCCTTATTATCATTCAATGATTTCATATAATCATATATTTATATCTCTTATTTTTACTCATACTGATAATCTATTCTATCCCTTTCTAACGTTTTGTTCCGGCGGTTATGAAGAAATGTTTAGGTAGGATATTTCAAAGAAGATCACTATGTAAAATATAATTGTGTGAGATGTTTAATATCATTCATGAAATAAGAATATTGTGTTTTTAGTCTCCAAATACATGAAACTATTTTGGTTATCGGGTGGGTTTTTATGAATATTATTGAAAATTCATTTTAAAAGATGTGATATTTATATATAAAATCACGGGTCACTATACCTATGATATTCTCAACTCTCTCGAGGATAATATTATCATTACCGACCCATTTTATACCACATCTAATGGTGAAACATTCGCACTGTCCAAGCATGCTTGATGCATAATTGGTGTGATTTTAAGAAAGTTGTGGAATTTCTAGATTCAATGGGTATTCAGATTCTTCCTTATACGATTTCTTATATCCTTGGATCCCCCTTGAGTTTGTTAATAAAATTCAAGATGATCTTCTTAGACATCATCACATCAGAATTCCCTAATCTTGTTTCCAACATTGTTTATTATAATAAAATTCTTATTTATGATCGATAATGATACATATGTAAGTATTTTTTTATGAAAAAAATAGAATTTGAGAAGCTAGAAGAATTAATAAACAAAATATCATAGTCAAAATAATTACATCTTCCTTCGATATCCACCTATAGGTAACTTAGTAATCCTTCATAGAATGTTATTTTGGTGATCAAAAAAATATTCTAGTACATTGGAAAGATACATAGGATGTTATTTGGATATTTTATGTTAAAATGGATACATTATGTTTGAGGATAAGTGGAGTGGTGAAGAAAACTATATATTAGTTAGTGTGGTGAATTATTTTTAATTATTAAATTATATTAAATGTATGTTTGTATCAAAAGTATGTGGATCCAAATTAGACATTAAGGTCAAAGGGATAAGGGTTTTTCAAGAAATCAATTTCTACACATATTTATAGAAATGGTTTTGTTATATTTTGAGCTTTTCTCATCTAGTTTAACCATTTTATACAACTTTTTACATTTATCATAGAAACTAAATTTTTTATCTCTGTAAATTATTTTTATGTTAAAAAAAATCGCCATATAATATATGTATTTTTCTAATTTAAATTTGAAAACCATTTTCCAATTTTAATTTCCTTGTGGTAGTAAAAGTAAATTTAAAAGGACATATGTTTAACCCAAAACACGAGTTTTACAAAATTACCTTTTCAAAACTAAAAATAATTTTAAACTAAAATCATTTGTTTTATTGATTCGTATGAGATTATGTTTTATTACGATTAATAAATAGAGATTTTTTTTAATTTCAACGAAATCTAAAAAATTGATGTATATTTTTGAAAATTCATTTTATGAGAACAAAAAAAAATATTTTTATTAGAATAAAACAAAACAATAGTTCTAAAATGTCAAAATAAGATTTATAACTTCAAAAAATTAATTTTAAATAAAATATTTTACTCTTTAAATAATATTTTAAATAAAATGGTTTCATATACTTCTAGTTTATACAAATATTGCACCGATTTCATTAATGTTACCATTTTGGTTAAATTAATAGTTTCACTATTTACATATAAATCAATTTTTTTTGAAAATCACTAGTAGATAATATTGACGTGTTTAATAAAATAATTTATTTCTTCTTTTATAAATTTAAAAAATCTAAAAGCAATAAAAATTAATTTCAATATAGAAATTAATTATTCATAAATGTTTTTTGATTTTTTAAGAATAAAATAAATATATAATTATTCATTATTAGGTAAAATATATAAATTAATGTTAATTTATATATATGTATATATTATCAATAAATTTCATTTAATATTATTCATTAGTACAGAATAATTTTATTAATTTATAGTTATTTGAAAAAAAATCCATTATAAGAAATCACTTCTTCAATATAATTCAACAAATAAAATTAAAAGTAATTATTTAAATCTGAACCACCTATTTTTATCAATTATTTGATATTAAAATATGTATTTTAATTTTATAAATACACAATATTATATTTAATAATAATATATAGAACATAAAAATATTTTTTTTTATAAATTTTGATTTTAATTCATTATTATATTTATTTTTGATTCTTTATTATTTATGAATTATGATATTTTTAATTCTTTACAGTACATTAAAAAACGTTAGTATACATATTTTATACATTAATATAAAATTACCATATTTCTAGTGACTACATTTTTGTAAAAATATTTCAAAAAAAAAAACATATTTCCTTTTGTACAGACGATATAGTTGTTATATAACCCCCATTACATCCTATAAAATTTTAAATTTTATCATTATAATGCAAACTTCTTATTTCAATATCTTTCATTAAAATTTTTAACAATTACTTCTCCATTTATTAATTTCCTTTAAATTTTCAGTTTTAATATATGACTGGTAATTATTAATGGTGAAGAGGATTTATAATATTTCATAGTTTTGAAGATATTATTTATTTCTATTTAATAAGCCTTTTAATATATTCATTTCTAATGGATATAATACATTATCATATAAAATAAAATATAATATGTAATACATTAGGTTTTTTAGTTGTCCATTATGATTGAATAAATCTTTTATTATTGAATAAATTATTATTATTGCAGTCTATTTCTTGTATGAAACATTATATAATCATGTTTTAATTATTTTTAAAAAATATAATTTAAGGAAAGAAAATATTTTCAAATACATGATATGTTACATAAGTTATTAATTCTTCCAAATACATTTTTATAGTATTTTTGGCTAAATCGTTCATTCTTGTATTTAAGATTACTTTGGTCTATCTAATTGGTTTATAATATTCTACAAATATACGTTTTTGAATTTTATATATTGGGATGTATTCTTTGAATTTTTCCTACATTCAAACTTATTTTAGTCACAGTTTCCATTAAAGGCTCCCTCATTATCTCTTCTCAGTCATAGGATTGGTAACTTGCAATCATTAGTGGAAACCTATCCCCTTCCATGAGGTACATGTAAATCATATTTTTTTGGTAAAAGTTTAATTTCATGGTTTAGGGGTTGTTTAGAAGAAGAAATGATATTTGGATTCCTTACCTTGAAACATTAGAATAAATAGATTCCAAATTAAATTCTACATTATTTATAGTCAAAGAAATAATCAAATGGTTAAATAAGGTTATAGTTTACATATTTTTCTATGTTATATAGTGATTTTTTATGTTTCTACCAATAATTTTTCATAGGATACTCAATTATCTATTATGGGGTAAAATATATAATATATTTGAACATACAATTTTTTTACTTAGTCTATCCACCTCATTGTGTGCCATTATAATATGTGTATGATCTTACTAAGGATTCTTTGTAACACCCCAGGTAAATAAAGAGTATGAAAATTTCACATTTATCCATATTTGTGAATAAAATATTAATATAAATCTAAAGGGGACGCTATGCTCGATGGCGTACCCAACACGCAACAACGAGTTTCTTGGAAATCTTACGTTGCACACTAATAATAAAATAATATTATTTTAAATGGTAGTTAACGCCTAGCTGTTGTGATGGCGGGAATGAATAGAACTAACTAAAAAATGATTATATATGTTTGTCAAATATTTTTACTTTTTACAATAAATGTTAGAGGATTAAAAATGCGAATGAATCCAATTTTAAGCATAAACATTCCAATATTCTTTAAATGGTCGATTAACTGCCTTTTGATGGCGAAACTCTTTTAAATCCACTTTTTGACAATTTTATGTATTATATTTGACAAAATAAAATTCTTCTTTAGAATCGGGACATCAAAATTTTCTTTGTGTAATTTTTTGGTATTTTTCCGAAAAAGTTCAATTTTTAATGAATAGTGAAAAATGTTGTATTTTAATTCAAAACCTCTTTTTAATATAATTTATTTATATGATTAGATTATCTTTTGAATTGGTTTTAAAGTGAAATTAGAATATATTTTTACCATTTAATAAAATAGTGGTCATTTGAATTAATTTAACTTTGAAATTTGACTTAAACTACTGTCAATATTTTGATATATATTGTTTCATAAAAACACGTTATTTGTTCTGACAACGGGAATTAATTATTAAATTGATTAATGTAACTTATATGTCATGAATTTTGTAAAATAGACATCATTTTTTAATTCAGAATATCAAATATAGCTTAGAGTGAAGTTTTGGTATTTTTCTGAAAAACTTCAATTTTTGATGAATAGTGAAACCACTAAGTGGTACTTATAAAAACTGATTTTCCGTTTAAATGAAATTTTTCCATCTTTGTCTTTTAAATTTCAAAAATCCGACATACATGGTTGTCATTAAGAAGTAAAATGTGGTTCAATGGGATTAAAATAATTTTTTGGGAATAGTAACTTATTATGTTTTTAATCGCGATTAGAGGTAATTAGTGTAGTTTAAGGTAAAAATAATGTTTTAATAATATGAAATCAACATTACAAATGTCCTACCCTAATTGGATGTTTCATGGCCGACCAAGAAAATCCATGGGTCAACTTGGGGACCCCATGGAGCCACTTTGGTTGGGAAATGACATAAATAACGTTTTATTTAATGTTAAAGTAAAAATGACACAAACATGGGATGTTTTACTAATACAATTTTTACATGGGATTATACAAGTCATATTTTTGACTATAAATAGTTATTGGAAGGCTAAATAGATTTCATACATCATAGTATTTTTTTTATAATTTTTATACTGTAAAGACTCGGAAATTTCATGGGAAATGTTTTCTTAATTTTCTTTGGAATTTTACAAGAACGCAGTTTCTGACGGTGCCTGATTCCAAGGCCCGGTGTGCCCAGAATCATTTTTCCAAAGATTAGCTTGGGTAAGTTCAGTGAATGAACGAGCGGGAATTTCTAACTTTTGAACCGGTGCTCGGAATCAAATTCTGAGGGCACCGATGAAACCGCAACGCCTGTAATTGCTTAGAAACACCTTTTCCGGAATTGCGTTTTCACGAGAGAGGTTGATAAAAATTGTGGAAGATAGAATAAATTTTTTAACAACAATTTTTATTTTTCTCTAAGTGGATTTAAGCTTTGGGTGGAAGTTGGGTAACTACCCAACTTCCCATGGGAGTTTATGAGAGTGGTGGGGCCCACACGAACCCCACCCATTCACATTCCTTAACTCCCTCAACTCACATTTTAATTTGATAACTTAAGTTCTGATAACTTATGATATTAATGAAGTGTGTTTAATGTGAGTGTTTGAATTTTAAACTCTTGAATTTCAAAACTTAATTTGTGTTAATAAAATAATTAAAGGAATTATTTTATTTTGGGTTGGAGGCTTGTTGCTTGGGAGCTTTGGGAGAAATGCTAAGGGAAACTTGAGTTTCTTCATCTTCTTCGTCGAAGAACACGAAGAACACGAAGAACGAGAAGAACGCCAGATTCCTTGGAGGTCGACGTCTCCTTCTGCGACGTCTCCTTCCGCGATGCCTCTTACTGCGATGCCGACGAAGTCTTATTTTGCGACGTCTCTTTCCGCGACAAATCTTCGTTCAACGAACCTCCATTCAAGCAACATCGAGGTAGGGAATTGTTTTGTGAATATTAATGAACCCCATGTTACTTACTTCTAAATCAAAGAATGTGGATCAACTAAACATCAAGTTGATCCGCGAAGAATATGTTGCGGGTTGGAAATTCTTGTTTGCGGGAAAACTGTTGGGGTTTATTTATTTATTTTGTTCGTGATTACTACTTTGACGTTCTTCGTGGAATATGACCAATTGCTATCGATTAATGAGAGGGGGTCGGATCACACAAACATGGCCGACCCTCCTCCCTTATCCATGTTATTGTTTATAATGTGGTTGGAACAGGAATGGCGTGGTGCCGTCGCACAGCGCGGGATCGTGCGACAAGTAATGCGCGGCGCCGTCGCGCCGCGCAGTGAAATTGAACCATGTCGCGGCACCGTTGCACCACGCCGGAGAACCGCAAAAGAACCGCGGCCGGAGCGGGGCCGTGACGAAGGGGTGTGGCGCCTACACGCCACACCGGACGAATGAAGGTCGCGGTCAGTACCGGGCTGCGGCGGAGCGTGGGAACTGGCGGCCGAAAACGGGCCGCCGGTGTCGGAGCAGGGAGGGGACCGGTCGTCGCCGGTCCCGTGGCGGCAGAAACCGACCGGCCGGGGCGGGCCGGCCGGACGAGGGGAAATCCGGGGGTTTAAACCCCCGGCCGGCCAGCTGAGCGCCCCCCATTAAGGGGGGTCACGGTTACAAACCAGGGGGCAGGCCCCCCCCACTCCAAACAGCTCGGCCGTTTGGCCGAGCGCCTGACTAGCGCGCTGGGCGCGCCGCGCCCAGGCCGGGCCGGGCCGCGCCCAGGCCAGGCCGCACCACGCCGGCCGGGTCGGGCCGCACCCAAGCGGGCCGGACCGCACCCAAGCGGGCCGGACCCGGACCCGGATCGGGTCGACCCGGTTCGGGTTGACCCTGGGGTATCGGGCCGGGTCTGACCGGGCCCGAACCCCTTAATACCGATTCTTTTCCGGTCGGACACCCATAACTTGTGTTGTGGACCTCCGATCGATGCACCATTAGTTGAGATGTGATCCTTGGATTGAGGCGGTCGTTTTGGTATATCGTAATCAAGGTTTCGAAATACTTTGGGTTCAGCCGGGTTGGTTCGTACACGAAACCAACCGGGCCCTCGGAGCAAAAATGCTCATATCTTGAGCTCCGGACGTCCGATTGACGTGCCATCGACTTCGTTGAATTAGTCTTCATGAGACAGAACTTTTGGCATACTTTGCTTGAGTTTTGGATGTAGTTGGATAGTGTCCGTGTTGGATTGCACCCAAAATCCAATCGGGCCCTTCGAAGGGAAAAGTTGATATCTTTCAGACCGGACGTTCATTTGACGAATCGTCAACGGCATTGGTGATCACGTTGAGGAACGGTCCCTATGAGTATACCCTATGAGAGTTCAGGGTACAGTTGAGATATGGCCGGGTTGGTTCGCTCACGAAACCAACCGGCCCCCTAGAACGAAAGGGCTAATAACTCACAGACTGGGCGTCCGATTGACGCGCCGTCTGTTGTGTTGAGACTCCTATGACGAGTCGGTCCATTGAGATACTTCTTCATGGGACTTTGATATACTTGGAGTATCAACCTGTAGCTCGTGGAGCGGACCCTCCCAGATACGAGCGTGCAGAGTATGGAGACCGTGTAGCCGACTGAGACCGGACGACTGCTTGACAGACTCGACTTGGAGTGAGTCGACTAGCCTAGTAGAAGGAGCACTACTTTGTTTGGGTGAAGACCCATGGCGGACGGAGCACTACCTGTGTGATAGTGCAGAGCCGCAGTACTCGTCCGGAGAGTACCTCTACAGGCTACTAGGGGGTGTGCACTACTGTGTTTGGGTGGCATACCCCGGCGGGAAGCACTACTGTGTTTGGGTGGCTGACCCGTGGTACTCGACAGGAGGAGTACCTCAGCAGTCTTAGGTTAGTGAGCAGTACCTCGGAGTCATGACAGGACCACTGTACACTCTAGAGACGAGGCTCTTCTGCAGTTACGGTTTCAATAATGAAAATACTAGTTTGAGCTGAGTCTATAACCTTTGTGTTACCTATTGATTGAGATGGGCCAGTTGATAACTTAGGTATATGTATGGGCATATACCTGTGTAGTGGTTATCCGTTGATTTCATAATATTTGTGTTTTCTCATGATTGAGATGGGTTACTTGATAACATAGGTATATGTATGGGCATATACCTAAGTAGAGGTTATCTGTTGAGATCTTTCTTGTGGTTATCCTTGTTGGTTTTAGTGAGACCTTGAGGGTCTCGGGGTCCCTAATGAGTATCGTTATACTCACCCCTGCACGGGCTATGCCTGCACCTCGTTGTGTTCGTTGCAGACGACGGGCAGTGCTGACGGAGGCCGAGTGTTCGACGACTGGACGGTACTCGGAGGTGGACTACATGACGAGTCAGTATTCGGAGGTGGACTTCACAGTGAGACAACACATGGAGGAGGTGGACGGGCGAGAGTGTTGTGGAGGATATTTGTACCTACCCTTCAGGTAGGATCCATGGTGGATGATCGAGGAGTTGCGCCATCTGTACCTACCCTTCAGGTAGGATCCAAGGAGGACGACCCAGGAGTCGCTTCCGTTCTTCCAACTATTGTCTTTTCTGTTGAACTTTTGTTCAATTGTAGTTGTACTTTCAGTTTGGTTTGTATTCTAGCCCATTTACTTTTCAACACATCTCTTTGTACTTAGTTTTTTACTTCCGCTTGTACTCTGTGGTGTTGTGTTTACTTTTATAAAGACAATGCCTTCCCAGTTATCGGGATTTACGCCTTTGGTGCTAGTCGCCAGCCCCTGGCCTATGGAAGGCTCGCATGGGGTAGTCACGGCATGGGCCCCGAGGACGGGTCGTGACAAATTGGTATCAGAGTAGTCGGTTCTACCATAGAACTTATAACTCTGATATTTTTTCTTTTTGTGAAGCAATAGTGTTAAGAGTACCGAGTATGGTTTTCAGTTCAGGGAGTCCAGTGTCGGTGCGGGCTGCCGATGTATCCATTCACCAGGACCCTGACAACTGATTTCCAACTTTGTTCCTGAAAACACTGATTGCGTGTGTGTTTCCATATGTTTTTAAAAGTCATATTAAACCAGGTCAGCTCACCGGGTATAATCATTTTATCGTGTGACGTTGTTTCGTCAGAATTCCATTTCACAGACGACCAGCTAGAGCCCAGAGGGATGTGCGTACTGACAGCCTGCCGAGTGACAAGGCTTCGGTACAGGGCCCTCTTGCAGTTGAGGCACCAGTGGAGGCACCAGCGGTACTACCATACGTTGGGCCACTGATGCCACCAGCCCTAGTAGTAGGTGATGCACCCCACCTGAGCGCACTGCACGAGTTCCAGCGCCAGTGGCCACCCAGGTTACGGGGAGAGACGGACCCGCAGTCGGCTAAGGATTGGATGAAGGCTGTGGTGAGAGTCTTCAGGCTAGTGGGGATGCCTGCAAAGTTCATGGTGATATTTGTTTCCAGCCTTCTTCAGGTAGCCACAGGCAGGTGGTGGAACCACATGTTCCAGTTTTGCGATGGGATGACCTTCACATGGGAAGACTTTGAGACCTTCTTCACGGTGGATTTTGTGCCAGTAGCTCTACACCCCGAGCATGTTCAGGAGTTGTTTCCTTTTCCACGTGTTTTTCGATCAGTAGCCGAGATATCTGTGGGAAGTAGACAGATGATGCAGAGGTCCAGGAGGACCAGACTAGCAGTTGGGTGATCTCGGGTTTTAGGATTGGTGGTGTGGGGCACCCGGGGTGGGGACAGAGCTAGGCGTTCCAAAAACAGACAGTGTTACTCATGCGGCAGGAAGGGTCACCTGGCACGTGACTGTCTGACCCCCCGCACTATCGATCCACAGGCGCTCGAGGAGCCACCGAGGTAGAAGCAGCGATGAGTTCTTGAGCAACAGCCGAGTTGTGGACAAGGAAGTAGAGCTCCGGGAGTAGGTGGACAGGAGAGGAACTAGTGGATACGTCCATTGTACTTCTAGTTCCATATTTCTGTTGTATTCGTGTCTTTGTACTATGAGCTGTAATAATAAAAAGACACTTATCTTTGTGATGTTTTCTTTCCTTCCCTTTTGTTTGGTTGATACTGAGAGGTCCCGGTTAAAAACTATTTACTTGACCCTCACTTTCTAGATTTCTACTGGAGGAGACCCAGTGACCTCACACTAATGCCGACAGCGTGACTCGACCCTTAGAGGCGAGAGTGACGGTTGGATCTCTTCGTAGTTACGTCGAGGCCTTACGACGTCATCCATGGCATGAATGCATCATTCATGTCAGGATTTACTGTATTCAGCAATGGGAGTGGTTCATCCATGGGATGAGACTGGGTTTATTTTTTCAGAAAAGGAGAAATTTTAGCAGCTCTTTCAGATCGTATGCAAAGAAGGTGCAGATCATCCAGAAGCGGATGAAGACTGCACAGTGCCGTAAGAAACAGGAAACTGGCGCCAGTCTTAGAGACTCGAGCGTGTTAAATGTTTCAAGAAGAGGACGCTTTAAGAAGAGATGAGTCTGTGAAGTAGCAGATGTGGAGGCAGAGCTAGGAGAGAAGCACGAGGTGGTGTACATCTTAACATGCTACAACCACCCGCCTTAGTTATCCCCGCCAGGCTCAGGGAGCTGGAGGGAGGAGGAAGAGTGCGGCTGCATGCGGTCAAGGAGTGTGACCCAATGGATCTAAAAATGATTCAAGGGATAGTCTGTGTCCACTACTAGCTGCTATAGTAACGGTCGTCGATATGAATCATTCCTTGCTTTCAGAAATCTTGTTCTAGACCTAGAGTTTCCTATAAGCCGTGGACTGGACCCTCACGTCTGGAGATACCTTGGGAGGAGACTCAATAATCACACTTACATCGACGGTGTGGTCATACCATCGAGGCGAGAGTTTCGGTTGGAATCTCTTAGTGGTAGTGTCGAGGCCTTACGATGTTAGTTTGAGTATGGAATGGGCAATAACTGTTCATACTCAAATTGACGATTTTAGGCAAACGTCGGGATGGGTTTTACTTGGTCGGCGAAAAGGAAACCCCAGGCTGTACAGGATAAACTCTTGCACAGGAGGGTGCGCCCGATCAATCTAGATTCGTTTAACCTTACCCTCATGGAAGTAGTCTTTTGAGATTCAGTTCTAACAGGAATTGGAGACCTCTAGAGTTCGAGGATGACGATCACGTCCTTATATGGGTCTCACCTCGATGAGTTTACGGAGATATGGCCAAGGCGAAAAGTTGTCTCAGAGGTTCAACAGACCTTTCTATGTCCTCAGCTGGGTAGGCGAGGTGGTTAACCGCTTGACCCATCCACCTCAGTTTCACTAGGTGCACGACGTTTTCCAAGTATCTCAACTGAGGAGATACGTGCTCGACCCTTCGCATATCATCGACCATGAGGAGCACGATGATAGTGATGGGGTTACTTCCAAGGAGGTTCCAGTGGGGATTGAGGATCGACAGGAGCGGATCCTACAAGGACGGTCGATTCCTTGGGTGCGCTTTCTTTGGAAGTACGAGAATCTCCAGGTAATCACATGGGAGAGGAAGGCTCAGATGTGTGCTCAATACCGCTTTTGTGACTCTAGTTTGTGTTGAACCGTTACGGGGACGTAAAGCCCTGAGGTGGGAGAAATGTAAAGACCCGGAAATTTCAAGGGAAGTTTTTTCTTAATTTTCGTTGGAATTTTACAAGAACGCAGTTTGTGATGGCGCCTGATTCTGAGTCCCGGTGTACCCGGAATCATTTTTCCAAAGTTTAGCTCGGGTACGTTCAGTCAGCGAATGAGCGGAAATTTCTAACTTTTGAACTGGTTCTCAGAATCGAATTCCGAGGGCACTAATGAAACCGCAGTTCCGGTAATTGCATAGAAACACCTTTTCCGGAATTGCATTTTCACGAGAGAGGCTGATAAAATTTGTGGAAGATAGAATAAATTTTTTAACTACAATTTTTATTTTTCTCTAAGTGGATTTAATCTTTGAGTGGAATTTGGGTAACTACCCATCTTCTCATGGGAGGTTATGACAGTGGTGGGTCCTACATGAACCCTACCCCTTCACATTCCTTAACTCCCTCATCTTACATTTTAATTTGATAACTTAAGTTTTGATAACTTATGATATTAATGAAGTTCATTTAATGTGAGTGTTTGAATTTCAAACTCTTGAATTTCAAACCTTATGTTGTGTTAATAAAATAAGTAAGGGACTTATTTTATTTTGGGTTGGAGGCTTGTTTCTTGAGAGATTTGGGAGAAAAACTAAGGGAGACTTGAGTTTCTTCAACTTCTTCGTCGAAGAACACGAAGAACGCGAAGAACGTGAAGAACGCCAGATTCCTCAGAGGTCGACGTCTCCTTTCGTGACGTCTCCTTCTGCGACACCTCTTACCGCGACGCCGAAGACGTCTTCTTTCACGACGTCTCTTTGCGCGACGAATCCTCGTTCGACGAACCTCCGTTCAAGCAACGTCGAGGTAGGGAATTGTTTTTTGAATATTAACGAACCCCATGTTATTATCTTCTAAATCAAAGAACGCGGATCAACTAAACATCAAGTTGATCCGAGAAGAATATGATGCGGGTTGGGAATTCTTGTTTGCAGGAAAACTGTAGGGGTGTATTTATTTATTTTCTTCGTGATTACTACTTTGACGTTCTTTGTGGAATATGACCAATTGCTATCGATTAACGAGAGGGGGCCGGACCGCACAAACATGGTCGACCATCCTCCCTTATCCATGTTATTATTTCTAATGTGGATAGAACGGGAATGGCGCAGTGTCGTCGCACCGCGTGGGATCGTGTAGCAAGTAATACGCGACGTCGTCGCGCCGCGCCGTGAAATTGAACCAATTCGCGGCGCCGTTGTGCCGTGCCGGAGAACTGAAAAAGCACCGCGGCTGGAGCAGGGCCGTGATGAAGGGGTGTGGCGCCGTCGTGCTGCACTAGACGAATGAAGGCCGCAGTCGGTACCGAGACGCGGCAGAGCGTGGGAACCGGTGGCCAGAAACGGGCCGCCGGTGTCGGAGCAGGGAGGGGACAGGTCGTCGCCGGTCCCATGGCGGTAAAAACCGGCCGGCCGGGGCGGGCTGGCCGGATGAGGGGAAATCCTAGGGTTTAAACCCCTGGCCGGCCAGCTGAGCGGCCCCCCTTAAGGGGGGCCGCTGTTACAAACCAGGGGGGAAGGCACTCCCCACTCCAAACGGCTCGGCCGTTTGGCCGAGCGCCTAACCAGTGCGCTGGGCGCACTGCACCCAGGCTGGGCCGAGCCGCGCCCAGGCCCGGCCGCGCCGCGCCGGCTGGGTCGGGCCACGCCAACCGGGCCGGGCCACGCCCAAGCCGGCCGGACCCGGACCCGGATCGGGTCGACCCGGTTCGGGTCGACCCTGGGGTATCGGGCCGGGTCGGACCGGTCCCGAACCCCTTAATACCGAATATTTTTTGGTTGGACGCCCATAACATGTGCTACGGGCCTCCGATCGATGCACCGTAAGTTGAGATTCGATCCTTGGATCGAGACGGTCATTTCTGTATATCGTACTCATGATTTCGGAATATTTTGGGTTCCGCCGGGTTGTATCGTACACGAAACCAACCAGGCCCTCGGAGAGGAAATGCTCATATCTTGAGCTCCGGACGTCCGATTGACGTGTCGTCGACATTGTTGAATTCTTATTGATGAGACGGAACATTTTGCATACTTTTCTTGAGTTTTGGATATAGTTGGATAGTGTCCGGGTTGGATTGCACCCGAAATCCAACCGGGCCCTTGGAACAGAAAAGGTGATATCATTCAGATCAGACGTCCGTTTGACGAACCGTCAGTGGCGTTGGTGATCACGTTGAGAAACGGTCCCTATGGGTATACCCTATGAGATTTCGGGGTACAATTGAGATATGTCCAGGTTTGTTCGCTCACAAAACCAACCGGGCCCCTGGGATGAAAAGGCTAATAACTCACAGACCGAGCGTCCGATTGACGCGCCGTCTGTTGCATTGAGACCCCTATGACGAGGCGGTCATTTGAGACAATTCTTTGTGGGACTATGATATAATTGGAGTATCGACCTGTAGCTCATGGGGCAGATCCTCACAGAGATGAGCGTGCAGAGTACGAAGACCATGTAGCTGACTGAGACCTGACGACTGCTTGACCGACTCTACTTGGAGTGAGTCGACTAGCCCAGTGGACGGAGCAGTACCTGTGCGACAGTGCAGACCCACGATACTCATCTGGAGAGTAACTCTGTAGGCTACTAGGGGGTGTGGACTACTGTGTTTTGGTGGCATACCCCGGCGGGAAGCACTACTGTGTTTGGGTGGCTGACCCGCGGTACTCGACAGGAGGAGTACCTCAGCAGTCTTAGGTTAGTGAGCAGTACCTCGGAGTCATGACAGGACCACTGTACACTCCAGAGATGGGGCTTTTCAGCAGTTACAGTTTCGATAATGAAAATCTTGGTTTGAGCTAAGTCTATGACCATTGTGTTACCTCTTGATTGAGCTGGGTCACATGATAACTTAGGTATATGTATGGGTGTATACATGGGTAGTGGTTATCCGTTGATTTCATTATCTTTGTGTTTCCTCATGATTGAGATGGGGTACTTGATAACTTAGGTATATGTATGGGAATATACCTAAGTTGAGGTTATCTGTTGAGATCTTCCATGTGGTTATCCTTTTTGGTTTTACTGAGACCTTGAGGGTATCGGGGTCCCTACTGAGTATCGTTATACTCACCCCTGCACGGGCTATGCCTGCACCTCGTTGTGTTGGTTGCAGACGATGGGCAGTGCTGACGGAGGCTGAGTGTTTGAGGACTGGACGGTACCCGAAGGTGGACTACTCGATGAGTCAGTATCCGGAGGTGGAATTCACGGCAAGACGACACACAGAGGAGGTTGATGGGCGAGAGCGTTGTGGAGGCTATCTGTACCTACCCTTTAGGTAGGATCCGTGGTGGACGATCCAGGAGTTGCGCCATCTCTACCTACCCTTCAGGTAGGATCCGAGGATGACGACCCAGGAGCTGCTTCCGTTCTTCCAGCTGTTGTCTTTTTCTATTGTACTTTTGTTCAGTTGTAGTTTTACTTTCAGTTGGATTTTCATTCTGGCCCATTTACTTTTCATCACTTTTCTTTGTACTTAGTGTTTTACTTCCGCTTGTACGCTGTGGTGTTTTGTTTACTTTTATAAAGGAAATTCCTTCCCAGTTATCAGGATTTACACCTTTGGTGCTAGTCGCCAGCCCCTAGCCTATGGAAGGTGGGTTTGGGGTAGTCACAACATGGGCCCCGAGGACGGGTCGTGAGATATACATTAAATAAATTAAATTATTTATGTCATCATGATGATGTAGCGATGACCTCATTATTTAAAGATTTAAATAAAATGGAAAGATAATGTAAAATCTAAGACCTACACTTGTCCAAAACCTATTGGATGGGTGGATTACGAACCCTTATCAACTTATCCTCAAAACACATCAATGTGGGCCCATAAAAATCCGAAACTCATTTAAAAATAAAGGAATATTTCTTTACTTTTCAAGGGTGCCCCTCCTCTCCTCTTATAAAAGGCCCCCACCTCTACCTATTTACACAAATTTCCAAAGACTTTAGCTTGGCCAAACCCTGCCCATTTTGTCTCTCCACATCCCTCTCTCCATCATTGAAGCCTCACTTTGGGCAGAATCCTTTCCAAGGAAGCCTTTGAGCTCAAATCAAAATGAGTTACCCGATTTTAAGGTAGTGGCCTCTCTTGTGTTCTTTTGTTTTATTTTGCTTCTCCAACCCCCTAAACTCATTTTAGTCATTTATTATGTAATAACTCTAGTATATTCAATACAATAGGATGTTTTTACAAGATGTATTCAAGCTACACTTACACACACCTTCGTCTAATGGTTAAAGAACATACTGTTTCTGTGGTTGGTGATTTTCTGCCTCACGAAACGATGATTGTTCAATATTCTTTTAACACCTTTAAAGGTGGAAATTATGATGTCACTGTATTTTATATATGAAATATATGGTATTTATGTTTACTATATGCTTCTTTATTTTATATTTAAACCATAACGTTATTCTTTTCATGTTGTGTAAATGCGATAATTTCATATGAGGAAGTGTGGACTATCACCCCCTCAAGTGATGTGACTCGTACATGCAATACATGGAATGTATAAAGAATGAAATTAATGAACATATGTGACCAATATAACATATATATTATAATGTAATTATAATATATATATATATCATTTTTTTAATTCCATTAATATGAAAAATAAAAAATGAAAGTAGCGTTCATGCGTACGTACGGCCTACGGTCTCCATGAACGGTGCTTTTCGTTTTTATACCCAAATGATATGGAATAGTATAAAATGAATATGTAATGGATATATATGATATTTTAATCATTAATACTATTCTGGAAATTATTTAGTTATAACTACATGGACAATCATTTTTCAAACAAGTTCATTTTTGACTCATGTAACAAACATCGACAAAAACGTCTGATATGAACTCATATTATTAACAAGTTATTATAAAATTAAAATATTTGATATGAACTGAATAATAATATTTATAGGAGGCCCTTAAGAAATTATAAATTGACCAAAGTTTATTATTCAGAAATATAATGAAACGAACAAAACAAGTCAGACTTGAGGTAAGGGATCCAACCTCTATTTTTTTAAGTACACTCTTTTATGTCATTCCTTTTAAGCTCATATTTCTTATGATTGGGATGTTATTTTATATTACTCCTACTGTAAATTTTGTTTTAATATGATTAGAGACTCTATTCTCTCTCATCAATCTATTTTGGAAGTTTTGAGTGGCGCCGTTAGGCTGCCGAATTTTCGTAAGAGATCTGACCTCTCTCTTTCTTTCTAAGTACTCTCCTTTATGTCACTTCTTTTGAGCTTCTCTTTGTTATATTGGGGGATGTTCTTTTATATTCCTCGTTCTGTAAACTTTTTGTTAATATGATTAGAGACCCTATTTTCTCTCATCAATCCATTTATGATGTTTTAAGTGGCGCCGTTAGGCTACCGACTTTTCGTAATGGATTTTTCATATCACTTTTTTCCCGTGAGATTTATGCTACATTTGCCACAATTTACTTTGAGTGGTGTATGTACTGCCCATTATTTTACTCATTGTGTAATATACTTTCATTTATTAGTATTTACATCAATTTTTTATTGTCCTTATTTCACGAGGTGCATGTTTCGAAAGATACCCATGTCGGTAAGGGAACCTTTCACCCTTCTCTTTTTAGAAGACTTATTTTGTTATGTCTTTTAATTCACATAATATTATGTTGGGATATGTTCTTATATATCCCTATTGATGTATATTTTATATCCAAGTGATGAGATACCCTTTTTATCTTTCATCAACTCTTTTTCTGAATTTTGATGTGACACCGTTAGGCTGTCGAATTTTTGCAAGGGAACTTCGTAACCCAATTTTGATTCTTTGGGATAAACTTGTACTCCTTGAATATGTCGTTCTATGAATATGTGTGAATAACCTCTGATTGTTTTACACTTAATATCTACTTATATTTCGTGTATTCATTTGTCACACATAATTATGTAATTGATTTATCCATAATCCATGGATACCGTCTTTGTATGGGACTTCGTCTCAATCTCCATTCATTGAGGCATATTTTGTTTTATACACAACATTATTTTATACGGTGTATAAAACACTTTGACTTTTATGTTTATTCAAAAGGAATCATTTTTTATACGAAGCATTTACTAAACGACAAAAGGGAATTTTTTTGTCATATGTATGCGGTGACAACGACTTCTCCGCAGCCGTGACCATTATATGAGTTTCGGCTTCCTCTACAAGACATACCTTTTTTTAAAAGAAAAATAAATACCACGTTTTACTTTTCTTTTATTGAAAATGGTTTTCATGATGTTTATATATCAAGGAGTTGTATTGATATCTTGTGATTGAAAGGTGGAAGTGTTATGTTTTTTCTTGCATGTTTTATGTGATACGATTATGTTGGTGTTCTTGGGCATTATTATGAAAATGGGTGGTTCCGTGATAAACTAAGGGAGGGTGATCCCGATATAGCTCTCCAATGCGTTGGGTAACGCGAAGGAGTGAAACGTTAAGTTTTCTATGAAGAGATTTAGGGAATATACTGTGGTGGGTATTCCAAATGTAACTAAGAGGGTTACTTCCTACGTAAGAATATTATGAATGCCTCAAGTTACCTTTTATGTCTTATGATTTCTATGATTTTTTCATGATTTGTTGAGGTATGTTAAAGTTCCTATGTTTTATGGGTAAAGTATGATTTTATTCTTATGTATATATGAACTCATGTTTCCTTTCCATATTTTTATAACCCTTACTGAGCTTTTTATACTCATCCCATGTTTTTTTGAAATGTTTTTCACATGTCAAGGGAAAGGTACATGATGTGATGATAGTGTCAAGGATTTGTCAAGAATGAATCCATGTTTTATTTTAAATATGTTTCTATTGATGGGAAAAAAGAATACTGTCTTTTATGTAACCACTTTGTTTAAATGTTGAATGTCATGCAAGTTTTATGATCTAATTCTCTAAAACTCTAAACCTGAAAAGATCCTCAATGTGTAATCTTGTAATAAATCAAGATTAATTATTGTTTAAGGCTGGTGCCTTATATTCTTTATTGAATAAAAATATTTAACTAGTAATTTCTGTCACCAAACTTCATTGTTTTATGATTTTATTTATGGTAATGATGTAATTAACTCTTTTTAAGAGGATTACACCCTAAAAATGGATGATTGTGTTGGGTGAATTTCATCTAATATGTTAAGAACATATAATTCTGTTTAAAATATTTTATTTCTTAATATTACTAGGATATATTCTATAACAAAACTTTTCAATTAAGTAGACATTTTTTCATGTTGTATAAACACTCTTCTTGGATTTAATTCACTCATCTAAAATTATGTAAAAACAGATTATATAATTAAATTTATTGGTGAAAAATAATCACAAAATATAAATCTAAAATACATAAAACCCATTGTGGAAGGGCAAAAAAATTTCCCAAGATCATGATAGTTGTTAGGAATCTATGGGTGATCAAGGGTGAATCACATCCCCCCATGTTTGATCTTTCATTCCCATAAAATCTTCTTTTTTGTGTATATCATTTAAAAAAACAGAGAATACTTCAGTATTTTTTGAGATTTTTAAGGTGGAAGATGTTGATCCAAATTTTTTTGGTAAATTTCCCAGATTTTTTTTCATTTCCATCATATTTTATCTTTATCTCATGGGTTGTTATTGATGGGAATGTAAGTGTAAAATACTTTGTTTTACATTGTTGTTATTACAAGAGTGAATCTTATTTCATTTTACTATTTATTCATTTTCCTTCATCTCCATTTTATTCTTATCCCTAGAACTATCCCCATGTACCATTTTAAAAGGATATATTTGATATTTCTTATAAGTGTACTAGTTTTTATTTGAGTCAGAGTTCAAAATTGGTTGGATTTTTTTATAGCTTCGAGTGGTCACCATGTTCACATTACCTTCAGTGTTTTGGATTTTCTGGGATGGTAATTTTCCAAAAAAAATATCTCCACATATATCATTAGGTGATTATTTAATTCCCTCACTTCATTCCTAAAATCCTTATACCTTAAGCCTTATTTTTTTATTCTACAAAGTTTTCATTTTATTCACTTTTTCACAAATGGACTCTTTCATGGGAATGGGTGAGGTTAGTAAGCCAATTTTTTGTAAGGATTTTTATAAATTTTTTCTTGAGTGGTGATTATTTTTATTAATTACACTAAGGTGGTATGGTTTTTTAATGATTTCCATATCCATTTAAGATTGTAGAATTAGATCTCCCTCCATAATAAGGATATATAAATTTTCATCATAGATCTTCAAAACATAACTTCTCACATAAAAAATAAAAAAAATGTATAGATTTAAAATTTCTTTTATAAATATATAATGATTGTTAAAAAATTTATTAATACATTTTCACAATAAAAAAATTATTCTTAAAATATAAAAATGTGTTAATTTCTCTCAAAATAGTGAAATGATGGGAATTTATTCATAAACAAATTAAATGTATTGACAATATGAACAATTTAACTTACATAATAAATACCTAGTCAAATTACATTATTTCACAAACCTAAATAATAATATAAAAGGATAGATTTAAAACCATTAATTAAACTATTATGAATCCAATTTATTAAATTTTACATTTAATAACTATGTGACTTTAATGGAAAGATTAATTATTAGTTCCAAGAATAGTATTAAGAATTTATTATTACCTTTTGAAAAACTAGTGGTATAATATTTTAAGGTATAGATTAAAAATTAACCCAAGGATTTTAGACCCCCTCTCTAATACAATGAAGTATTTCCCCATCCTATAGCCAATAAAGGAAATACTTGGGGAAACCGAAACAAATCATGTTAATGATTATAAAAAAAATCCATAAACCAAATCATATCATAAAAAATAAATAAAATAAAAATAATGGAACCAAAATAAAAACATTTGAAATATATGATAAATATAAGCCTAAAATAATCAAATATATAATCCACTATAAGAAGAAGAAAATAATCTTTCAATTACCACCCATAAATTTAAAAACAATTGACCACACTGAACCCTAATCACTTTCAAATAAAATAGTGACAAAACATAAAGTTAAATTTTAATTGTTTTTTTATCATATACATTTTAATCCATAATTATTAAAATGAATTCCATTTTTTAGTGTTTTATCATAGTTTCCTTATCTAAAGAATTATATTACAGAAAATAAGGGACGGGGAGTTATAAGAGTGAAGAGGGAAATATTTCCTGCGATATAGTGATCTTAAAATACCCCTAAATTAAATAGATTGAGGTAGTTGATGTATGACATTAAATTTCAAAATGAGGAGAAAATAATAGAGAGATATATGGCTGAGAAGTAAAGCTATTAAAGTTGGAGAACGAATAGATGAGCTTTTTTGAGGGAAAATAAAAAAAATAACCCTGCTAAATTGATATTAAAAATTTTCCTTTTACGTAACTGGCTATAGGAAAATAGGATTCTTATTACACCACCATTTATTGAAGATCAATGAGTACCTAGTACCACCTATAAGGTAATGAACATAATAATTATATTTTTAGAATTTTTTGAACTAAAATTTACATTCATAAAAATCTAGGGATCTTTTCAATTTTGAGTTTTACATAATTAATAAAAACTATTACAATGTAATCTTAAACATTAAATTGGATTTATTTAATTTGTATACATTTTTCCACTATTAAAACTCTTAAAAGAAAAAATTATCACATCAATGAAAACTCTTCATGACACTCAACATGATTTCATCTTTCCCATACACATCATAGAAAAAAACATTTTAAAATGTGGGATTAGAAAAAAATATCAATAAAAGATATAAAAATAATGAATCAGTTAATATAGTAAAAACATTAAAAACTAAATAACATACCATTATCTTCAAAAAAATTTAGCATATGAAGTAAAATACTTCTATTTGAAAAAAAGATATATTTTCCACAAATAATATCATTAAAACCCATATCAAGAAATTTAAAACCCTTTATCAGTAACATTGAACATGAAATTCATTGTCAAATTTAAAGACCATGATATAAATAAATGGATCCTAATTAAATCCATTATATAAACCATTTGTTCACTCATTATTTCTTTCCTCGAAAGACAATGTATATTACCAAATGCATTAGAGCGCTATCAGGGAGCATCAACCATTTAATAAATTACAGGCTTACCTGACGTTGTCTAGGATGCCCCACATTAAGGTATAATAGGATTATTCATCACTATCTAGGATACCCCATGTAAATCTATAATGTGATTACCTAAATATATTAGGGCCAGACCATGTTAAGATGTAATGGGCATACCCATCACTATCTGGGAAACCTCATGTTATGATCTAATGGTATTACCAAACACTATCTAGGAAATCCCATGTTTAATGCCCAAATACCATATAAAAATTTAATAAATTATATTCATTAAATATTTCTAAGATAAATAATTGAGAAAAATCATTTAATCTTATAAGAAAATCAGATTTTTTCTTTTAAAATGAAAATATTTTAAAAATGACGTTTAAAATCAAAACACAGAGAACATTATAAAAACCCATTTTCTTCAAAAATAAATATAAAAACATATAATGGTAAAATTATATCATTAAAGAGTCATGAATGTGCGAAATTTTTTATATGTTGTATATGTATAAAAAAATTCTTTTTGATTTTGTAAAAAAAGGGCACTAAAAGATGTTTTCTAAAAAGAATGTCCCCCTACAAAAAACCTTAAAATATTTATTTTTTACTTTTTTAGAGATATTAAAAAAATGTGGTTTTAAAAAATTTTGCTTTTAAAAAATTTACATCCATATAAATGTGTTTCTAAAAATTAGTTTAAATACATGTTCATGAAAAAAAGGTAATTAGAACATAAATATTTAAGTCATTTAAAATGTTGTTTTAGTTAAATATTCCCTTAAAATACCATATCGTCAAAGTGAGTGTTAGTAAAGAGAATATATTATGTGTATCATCTTAAAATACCCATAAAGCAATGTAAAATATAATATAATATAATAAACAAGTAACATATAATCTTATCATGATAAAATCATTGAAGTAGAAGTTTAAATCTAAGAATGGAAATTGAGTTAATAATTCCCTTACCTCAAGTCCCATTTGTCACGTATGTCCATTATCATCCTGAATAGTAAAATAATGTTAATTAGTTACTTTAATAATAACCATTTACATTTTTATTATTCATTTTATATCACTTATTACCTTTCTATAAAAATTACTAGATTATTTAAGTTTATGTCGGATGTTTTGATGATATTCGGTACTGGGGTCCCAAATTACATTTGTATAAAATCTATAGTCAAGTATGTAATTAGTAAATCATCTAAAGAATAATAATAATAACGAAATATTTATCATTTTTTTAAATTATTCTTTTAAATACATCCATTAAATAAGCATATGAAAACTAAACTATGCTACAGTCATGGAGACGGTAAACTGTATGTACTCTTGAGCAACAATTCCATTTTCCAATGATTTTTATATAAAGAAGTTTTGTATAATTTTATCTTTCTATAATGATAACAATATAATTAATATCTTATTAATATTATATATATATACTTATATATATATCATCCATGTGATCTTTACTGAAAAATGAATCACATCTCTTTGTGGAGGTGATAAGTCCCACATACGTGCGATTGATGTTATCATTTTTCAAAGCATAGAATGATTTGAAATTAAATTATATATTATATTTTAATAATTATTAATATGTTATTAATATCACATAAAATCATTAAATTCCTCCTTAAATAAAGTCTTGACACACTGCGACGCAAAATGAATTTCATTGGTTCACGAGGCAGTAGTCTACCATACACAGGACCAATAACTTATATTCCCATTTGATGGAAGTGGAAATGAATTTATCTGATGATATTTACATAATAATATATAATTATATATTAGATAATATATTTATTATTTCATAATCTTATAATAATATTTTATGTATCTAGAAGTAGAAACAAAATTGAAACAGTTAATTTAAAACAACACTTCTTCTTTAGAAATCCTTCGTTACATAACACCTGAAGACCAATATAGATGGTGTTATGAATAAAATAAAACCAGTATACTTTTTTTAGGGATTGAATAATGTTATTTTGTCATGTATTCGATTATTGAAATGGGTTTTAGGTGTAAAAAATGATAAGAAAATCATCTCTTTTATAGGATAATGGTGGGGCACTCTTAAAATTACTCAAAATATTAAATTAATTTTTTTCAAAAAGAAACCAAAATTATAAAAATACAATATATAATTATAATTGCATTAAATAAATTTATCCAATAATAAATTAGACATGTTTTTTTAAAAAAATTACGGTTATCAATTTGTTGGAACCCATATTTAACCCCATTAATTCTTAACATGACATAATGGTTTTTTACACATTGAGGGTCAATATTGTTACAATAAAATTAAAAAGGAACCATAAATAAATCATTGATTATATTTTGAACCTTATCCAACTAATTTTTACAAATGTAATATTTTTTGAATTTTAAATCATTCAATAAATTATTATTTATTTTAAAATATCATTAAAACAAATTTTGACACTATTTATTACATTTGATTTTTAAAAATTTAATACAAAATAGGTATATTCGAAAAAAACATTTTATTATATCCCTAATATGTCAAATTAACCATGAAAATTATTTCATTACCTTAATCATGTAAATTTTATTTTTAAATTTTTTTAATATCATTAATTTGAATTTTCTATTAATTGAATAATTACTACATGAGTGTTTTGTAAGAATTTAACATTTATATTTCACCACTAAAATTTTAAAATAAATTCTCAAGGATTAATATAAATATATTTTATTTTTAGATAATATTTATAGTTGAAAATATATTTTTAATAACCCCATATTACAAATGATATAGTTTTTTAAAATATGAGAATGATATCTTTGACTTTTCTTTAAATAAATATTATAAATATCATAATCTCATCCAAGTTCCTTAAAACATTTTTAATTTAGATCATTGGATGATTATCGTAATACATAAATTATACGCTAAAATTTTACCAAGCGTTTGAGTTATTTTCTAGTGCTTATCATTTTATGTTTACCCCAAATTACCCAATTTACCCTTTACATTGATAATAAAATTGAACAAAGATACTGTTAATATTGACAAAAATTAAAAGGTCAAAATTTAATTTGATTGGAACTTATGATTCCAAATATGGATTCAATTTTTTCAAAAACTCAAAACATAGATGTGGTGAATTTTTTTAAAATTATTTCCATAAATGTGTTGAGAAAGAAGGTTTTTGAGAGAAAAAGGTAAAATGTTTAAAATGTTTTTTATATAAAAATTCAATATGAAAAATATTTCAATGAAATTAATAGGATTAAGAGATTTATAATTTATGTAATTTTACTTCATAAAAAATATAAAATTTAAATTATCATTATAAATTATTTATATTAAAAGATTGATTTAAATTAAAATATAATATTTTTTACTATTCATAAGAAATAAATGTAGAAAAATATCAAATATTCCAAAAAAATAAATTTTCTTATTTACCATTAAAAATCTAATTTTATTTTTTGAAATAATATTTATAAAATTTTCAGATTTTAGTTTTAAAACATGTACACTATAAAAAAGAAATGAAACTGCCTCTAGAAAAATACAATTTTTTATTTGTAAAAAGAGATTTATTTTAAATCATGTATGGAAAATGAATCGGATGAATGTTAAAAATTTTATAGATTATATTATATATAAATTTTCATAAAATAATCCAGCAAATGTTTCTTTTATTTTATTTGTATAAAACACCATTGTGCGCATTTATGTATTTGTTCAGGAAAAGATTTCCTTTTATTTGTAAAAGGGTTTTATCATCATTTTTAATTAATTATCTACTAAATAATTAATTATACATAAAATTGAAAAAAATATTTTAATAATTCAGTTAATCCTATTCATACTCATCATTCAAACAAATAGTTTATAATGGTAACATTTGAAAAAATAATATTTATTTATTCATCTAAGAGCCCTAAAAAGCTAGATAGGTCTCCCCAAAACACTACACAGGTCTTATCCTTATGATCTACATGAAATAATATTCAAAATGAACTACTAATATGTCCAACATTGACTTATAGAAAAAAAAATATGAAAACCCCTCAAAAGGGTGGTGAGGGAATAGTATACGGCATGTGTTCCCTGGTACTTAGCGTGCACCCTCAAGGCCCCACATGGGGGTATACTTCTGCTAGTACATTGCATGAAAAATCCCTAGAACATAGTGTCTTAGACCAATACATAGTGTGTATCCTACATATGGTACATGCTCATGTACCTTAAACGGTCTGGTCATGTATTCCACATGGCCATGTAAATCAACATGGCGTGAAACCCACAAAAGGTTTGGCTGTATACTCTTCATGGCATGTACTACGTAGATGGGAAACCGGGGTGGGTACATGGATACTAGATGAGTCTAAGTACATGGTGTATATTACCCATAGAGGAGGTGTACTTGAAAAACGTCATCTTCACCAAAAAGAAAGAAGACAAAACAATTCTTCCTTGAACCAAACAATATACAGACTAGTTTTCTCAAATAGAAGAACTCTAAAATGACTAAAACCCTCATTTTCTCCCCAAAAATTTTATAGCATACCATGAGGGGTAATAAGAAATAATATAATGGGATTAAAACATCAAAATGAGTAATTTATTTTTATTTATGGAAACAAGTAAAAATTTACTACCTTGGGAGGAATATGCTAAATCATCTCATGTTTTGGGGTCCACGGTTTCTATATGATGAGCCAACACGTCAGGATCTACATGGTTAAACCTTCTTACTCCCCTATATAATAAAATATTTTCTCACTTAGTCATATGATCCTGGATCTACAGGGGGTGTAATCAAGAATCTATTGGGGAGATAAAAATTAAATGAATAAAATTAATGAAAAATAATGAAAAAGAAAAGAAAAAGAAAAAGGGGCATGTACTGGCCCCAATTCCCAAATCAAAATTTTACATATACACGAAAAAACTCACTATTATAGACTTAATTATAAAGAAGAAATATTAATTTTATTCTCAGTTTATAATATATAATCAATCACAAATGTGTGAATAAATAAATATCTAATTTATTAAATATTAAATTTAAATTTTGATGCTAAAATTTGAACCGATCAATATTCCACCAAATTCCTACCGTTGGGTAAAAACCTTATTCTATGAGTAGAAGAGTGGTCATAAAAATTTTCCATGATCATATAATAGGGGAAAATCATATTTTACCACTTATAGGTAACTGATGGAAAAATTCAATTTTCTTCCTAAAATTCAGGTCTAAAACAACATGGGACCTTACAATCCACCCCCATAAACCTTTTCATCAATAATATGCCTAGTGATAAGACTAGAATAAATTATCTCAACCTATGAATCTAGAAAACCCAACTATAGGGACTATCCAATGATAAGTCTTATAGAGTCAAACACCTATCTGCTACATGAAAGATGCTAAAATATGACTAATCTGGTACTCCCCTTTATAATAATACCCTTATTAGTGTCTCAATAAAAATTCCTTGTGCTCAAAAGACCATGAAAATTACAAATTTAATTGTAAAATGAGATTCAATACCCTCAACAATGGTGAACTCCCCACCATATGGATTACCTTAAACATGTTAATGAATTCCCAATCAAGATAGTTGTATCAATGTGAGGGGGAGGGGTGAACCAATGATATATTTCTCCTGTATGTTTCCTTTCTTATGAAACAACATTCACCAAAAGTTATTGATTTATTTATTGATTGAAAAAAACACCCATCGTTATGATCATAACAATTTATAAGGTTCACTACTCAAAAATAGTAGCTACATCCTTGGTATTGTTTGAAAACAATCCAATATCACAAAATCCAGTAGAGAACAATACTTTTGTGTGGAAAATAATGTCTTGGATATGGACTTACAACCATGTAAAACTATGATCAATAAAACAGTGAATGTTATTAAAATATCTTGAAATGATGTAAGATTATTTTTTGTAATAAACATGTTATGATGTTTTTCAATAAAATTTCACAAATATGTTATTTAAAAAGAAATTCTTCACTTCCTCATCAAGAAGAAGGTAGAAACTTCTTCATGACATTGTAATGATAATTAGTCCGATTTTCCATTATGATTCTGTCATCTAATTGACCAATATGAAAAATATGTATATGTTAAAATACCCTATGAAACAATTATAGACTACTTATATCTTAATCTGGATATCCAATTAGATTTCTAATTCTAGTCCGGAGACCTAGACTAAAAATTTTTCTCTTTTATATTCTTCTTCTATTAAGAAAAATTTCATATGGAAGCATGATCATGGAACTTTTTCTCCTAATAATTTTACATATTCTCTCTATTATCCTTCACAAATTACTTATGTCAGAAATTAAAAAGTAATTTCTCTTTTACAGGTGAAAAAAATTTGGGTTGGCAAGATTATGAAATGTTTTCCCACCCAAAATATTTTCCCAAAATCATACAATTACCGGAAATATTAGAATAATCATTAACTTCTTTAATGCATCTCAACTCTTATAAAATATTATTTAATCCTCTTAGGACTTTAAGTCAATTTATTTTTCTTAACAAACTCCAATGTGATTAAATTTTTCCATTAGGATTTTTAATTACAATGGAAGAAATGGGTCACTATGATTTTATTGACCGAATTGTGAACACTGCATAACTAAATACATATCAGTGCATTTCCCATCACCAATTGACATTATCTCTTCCCATTATGATTTATTCATTCTGATGAAGACATCAGATACTTCAATATGTTTCTCTGTTCCAAATGAGAAAAAGGAAAAACATATCTGCTCCTCTAATGGTGCTTTATTACAACTGATGAAAACTGAGGAAATCATATTATTCAAAAATCAACCTCCCATTGAATTTTTTTGATTTTTTTAAATATTTTGAAATAACTTCAAGAAAGATTATTTTTCCTATTTTTCTCAAACTGATGATCAAGTGTCAGATGAGATATCATTATCAGCCTATGTTTTTTTGGATTAGTCTCTCCTTCTCTTTGAAAAACAGTGTCATCTACATTATGTTAGACTTCACCCAATTATCAACAAACCACAGAAACATAGAATAATTATTTTTTTATTTTCACTTTACCCATATGATACCAAGACTCTTGAAAAAATAAAAAAAATAAAATTATTTAATCAGAAATGCATCATGATGAAAATGGTTGACTATATTGTTGATTGATGTCTAAAATTATTTTATCATAGACCCCCTATAACTCCAAATGAAAAAATTATGCCTTTGATTCTTATGGTGGAATTAAAAATCTCATGGACCAATATCTATTACATTGACTTTAGAAAATTATTATTTTTTGAATATGATACCAAAGTATTTTCATCCATCAAATTTCTAACATTACGATTATGAGACTCCTCAAATTATTTCCCCTACGATTTAGATATTTGAGATTTTGGTCTGACTGAAAACAATAATTATCAGTCTCTTATGTTCTAATGAAAAAATTTATAATTTAAAAAAATTTGGGTCTATTAATCTCATAAGATTGGATTGATATCATAATAGTTTGTTTATAACAACAATATTCATGTTCAAATTCTTTCTTGTAAGCATGAATAATTTATGACTTTGAAAAAAATTTATGATTAAATTAAATATTTTATGAATTTTAATGGAAAGTGTTGTAACATCCCATTATTCCAGAAACATATACCTTTCCTACCCTGATTGAATAATATTAGTAGAAAATCTATTTAATTTCATCAAACTTGAATCGCAATTCATACAAATTACTTTTAATTTGTGAGAAAAAAAAGAAAAAAAACATATTAATATTTTCATCAGAGCTAGGAAGACTCTGAAGAAGCACCGGATTATGACCAATATATCAATCCGACCATAAGTTGAGTATGATAATCCTCTTCTTCATAAAAACATCATTACTATTCAATAGAATTTCTTATGCACTTTGGGTTTAATGTCCGTAATATGATGGTTATTATAGGTGGGAAATTTTACTAAGTGAATTAATTTATGGTCATGTCATTAGTAGAAACGACCACACTTATTAAAAAAATTATTTCATCTTCCAAAAACATTCTTCTACAAAACTGGTATGAAAAATCTCTCCCTTTGAATTTTTTTGTCGACCAGAGTCATAAACTAATGGAATTTTTTTTATCTCAATCTATGGTTTACTTATCAAAAATTATAATCCAACCCGAGATAACTAATTGTATGTAAAAAGAATTATTTCTAGCCAAACCATGCAATCCAAAAGAATTGAGTCATGAAACATCCTCATCTTTTATTCACATCATTATTCTTCTTCCAATTTATTGAAAAACAATTTTTTCCTACAAACACTATAATAAGAAGTTATAATAGTTCACAAACCTACATGCTGGATTCACGACATACCCACAACTCACCCTTTATATCTTATTTTAAAAGGATAGATTTATGAAATAGTTCTACCCATTAACAATGCTATCGAAGATAAGATGAGAGAGGGTATATAAACACATACTTCATCCTTGATGAGAAAGAGGTTGGAATACCATGTTCAAACTCAGTTTTTGAAATGGTTCCCTAAATGTTTTTTGGAAAATAATAGTAACTTGTTTTGATGTTGAAAAATATTCCTTGATCAGATCATTCTTCTTCGCATAATCCTTGATGAAATGATATTTTATATCAGTATTTTTTTTGAATGAGAATGTTCTAATACAATTCTAGTAAGGGTGATTTCAAAATGATTATCAACACCCAAGAGCAAGCGTAACACCACTTCAATAGGTTATTCTTCCAACTGAGTCTTCATCCACATTAGTTGGGTAGAGTCTTGAGTCGAAACAATATACTCATCATCAATTGTGCTAAGAGTTACAAAATTTTGTTTCTTTGTATTCCAAGTGACACAAATTTTTCCCTGAAATAAAACTTTAGCAGACATGGATCTTTTAACATCAAAATATCCGTCCCAATCAACATTTTAATACTAAAAGAAGTCATGAATTTATGAGATATCATCCCTTATTCTATAATTTATTGTGACCTTGATATATCCATGAATTTTTTTATAACATGTAAATGTGATTATATAAGTGTATTTTCAAATCTTTCACTTAAGGTAACAATAGAAAAAATGATGGGTCTTGTGGCAGTCAATTATAAAAAACATTTAAACAGATTTCGAAACACTTTTTGATGATATTACATGACTTCTACATCATTAGAAAACCTGGTTCCCACAGAAATTGGTGTGGAATGTTGTTTAAAATTTTCAATGCCAAACTTCTTTAGAATATTCTTAGAATAATTTTCTTGAGAAATAAAAATATGTTTCTTATTTTATAAATTTTTTAACCAAAGAAAATATTTTTTTTCTTTTAACATGGACATCTCAAAAAAAATTCATCTCATTAGAAAATATTTTAAAAGAACATTAATCATTCCCATCAATGATAATTTCATCAACATAATGAATTACAATAAAGAAAAAATATGGACTTTATGTAATGTAAATATTTCTATTGAATCTACAATTATAGAAGCATTCTTTTATCAAAAAATAATCTAATATGGAATACCATGATCTCGGAACTTGTTTTGGATTATAAAAATATTTCTTCAGTATAGAAACATAAAATTTTTATTTCCCAACAAAAAAATCCATGTTGTTTTTTAATGAAAACATAATCATTCAGATATAAAAACAACAAAGACAATTGTAAAATTTTTTAACATTATTTTGTAACATTATTAAGAAAGATTTGTATTATTTCTATCCATGGCACCAGAGAAAAATTCCCATCAAAATCAACACCATCAATTTGTGAGTAACCATTGCATACTAAAATTTTATTTATCTTTATCACCACACCTTATTCATATATCTTGTTATGAATACACCATATTTTTCAAATAAATTTTTTGTTATCCAGTTTTGGTATGAATTTACATGCATCATTAGTTTTTATTTGATCCATTTCAGCTTCCCTAGACTGAACCCCTTCCAAATGCTAAAAATTTTCATTCACATATTTCAGATCATCTTTTTAAAATAATGAATTATGTGTAACAAATTTAAATTTTATTATTCTTTTAATCTTTTGATATATGTCTCTAATAATGTTCCAAGCATGAACATTCATCCACCAACTTATATTACATTTTTGAGTCTCCTCATCATCACTTAAAATAACTGAGTGTGATTCTTAATCTTGGGTATGATTATTGTTGTTAGTATCCTTAAAAAAATTGTTAACAAATGTTTTGTTATTTTTATCATCTTCCTTATCATCCCGTGTCAAATTATCATCCTTATCATTTTAAATACCCTTTACATCAATAAAATAAACTATTGTTCCCATTTTATTATCGAATCACCTATATCGTCTTTCTTCTAGAGCACATATAAGACAAATTTCATGTTCACCTCTCTTCTAAAACATTCGACAGAGCCACATTTATTATATATGATACATGGATTCCTAAAAAATATTTAGTATTTTAATCATGGGTTTTTTTTCCTAAAAAACATTATGTGGGATATATGATCCTGGCCTAATTAAACAACAGTTTTCAATATACAAATCAGTGCTCATAGCTTTTCCTCCAATAGTAATGTGAAATATCACGTTCAAGTAACATAGTTCTCTCCATTTCCACCAAAATTATTTTCATCTTTTTAGAAGCCCTATTTTTTAGGAGTTTATGGTCAACATAAATCCGGAATAATTCCATGATTCTCAAGATAACATTCAAATTATTCATTTTTTTCTCATTACCATTTTTAGTTATCAACATATTCACTTTGTACTCACTTACCTTCTCATCTTTCTTTCTAAAACATTTAAACATTTTCAGAGCATCCGACTTATGTTTCATATTCATAACACAAGTAATTTGATTAAATTAATCAATAAAATTGATTATTTACTTATTCTTTTTATATTATTATGTTATAATTGGCCAAAAAATATTATAATGAATTTGTTGTTGGGATCATTTTGAATAAATATCAACCTTCTTATTCACTGAGTTTGTAATTTTTCCCTTTTGAAAAATAGCGCAACAAGAATATCTTATTCTTGACATATTATGAATTCCTAGGACAATGTATCTATTTGATTAATTAATCATGTTTCTTTGATACATTCTTCCTATCCTTTTATGTTTGATCTGACTATCTTCCACCATGTCCAATCAAAATGTGTTTTGTATTTCACTAACTTGAAATAAGATTTATTTTATACCTTGGACTCATGTAACTATATTTTCATATTCCTCAATAAAAAAACATTTCTGAAAATAATTTTTTTTCATTCATTGAATAGTTTTAAAACACTTGTCATGTTTTGTTTCAGCACATAAACATACAATGATTTCATGAACATGACTTTTTTTCCCAATGATGGATGATCTAACACCTCTGATTCTCAGAGATTAATTATTTCCTAATGACACCATTCATTCTTTGAAGACTATCAGATTATTTAACTACTTTATGTCTCTTTTAATATGAGAATAACACCCAAAATATATGATACAAGGTTAATATACATTTTTATCTTTCAGATAGGTTTCTACAACAAGATCCTTTTCTTTACTGTTTTTTCCCTCACCTCTAGCTTCTAAGAATTATTAACAAACTTTTGTTATTATTATAAAAAAGACATCATTTTGTGAGATGTACCCATTTTTTAAACCCTTCAAAAAGTGTTTCCAATGTTTGGAACCTAATTTCATCTTTTACACCAAACTTCTTAGGTTTCATCCGAACATAATTATATGAAATCATCCATTGTGTCGATTAACACCCCATAAAAATATTCCATAGAAAATTGGGGGAATAGTTGTAATTTTGTTTTTTAAACCTACACATATTTTATATGTGTCTTTATCCACCATAATAAAAGTGGTATGCATATAAAAAATATTTTCCTCTGAAACATCCAAAATGACTGGAGTTGTATACATGTTTATTAGAAATTTCTTATATTTCATAGAAAATTTTTTGTTATCTATAAAACATTATATTATTCACTATAATATAATTTTTCAGATCAGTTTCCTTTTCATCCTTATCAGATTCATAATTAATGGAAACTTCCTCATAGTTTGAATGTTTATAAACATCTATCTTCTCATATTTTTTTTGGTCTTGTCCATATTAATCACTTTCAAAACGTTTATCTTCTTAGAAAAAATTCTATATTTCTTATAAACAATTAAATGTTAATTTTGTTGAACCTTCTGTGGTTTTTATTTACCAAAACATTTACCAACATCATAGATATATTTTTTATCACTTGTATATCTCTTCTCAGAATTATAATGTTTTTTGGATAGGTTAGAACTCTTATTCTTTTACATTCATCATCACATCTATATGTTCATTACGATTCTTTTTTTTCTCAGTAGATTTATTTATAATATCAATACATTCTAGTTTGTTTAATTTCTCATCCGGAAAACCATCATGATTGTTTGAAGGCAATTTTTATTCATCTTTCTAATGTATTTTTCAGGTCTCAGAATCTTTTTCAGAAATTCCTTCATTTATTCTTTGACATAAAATTCTAATTGTGTTTCTTATTAATTTTAACTTCTAATTTTGAATTCATAATTATTATGTATTGAAATAAATTTATTCTCACCAACATTCTTAGTATATTTTTCAGATTCAGCTTCTCTATATTTTTCTTCATAATCTTCAGATAAGAATTATTACCTTTTGAAATCTGATAATTTTTTATCTTCCAATTTGAAAAAATACAGATCCATATGACCCTATTTTTCCAGGGCCTTATTTGATTCAGTTTTTTCATCACTATCCTCTCTTTTATTTCATGGAGGAAAATATCTACAAAGTACACAATAAATACTCATTAAAAACATCAAGGGATATTTCCCTTTTTATTTACATATACCTCTACTAACATTTTTAGAAAATAAGGATTAAAATTCCATAAGAATTTTATATACATCATTTCTGGATATAATGTCAGTAATATATCATTCATCAAGAACATTGTTAAAAAAAATTTCATCATGCCATTGAATGAAATTTCTCAATTAGCTTCATTTTTCCCCTCATAACATTCTCTCTATACATTTTTTAAGTAATGATTGTACTATGAAAATCATCTAGAGATAATTTTTATTGATCTCTATCTTTTGATGAATATAATTTGTTACTAAGATTTTTGGGAATAGTTTTTATGATCTTTTAATAAATGGTATAATCCTGCACCTTTTCACCCAAAAATCTGATTGTGTTGATAGTTTTATTCACCATGGTGATGAAGTCCCCAATAGATTCACACTAACCCATTTTTAAATATTCATACTTCATCCTCTTTATTTTTAATTTTTAATTTTTCATTTTTTTCATTCAAAAATGTTTGTCAACTTATCCCAAAAAACATTGGTTGCGGAAACACCATTCAACCTTAAAAAGTCACCTTCATAAGGGGATGAGAGTAATGAATTATTATCTACTCCATAATTCTCAAGATTATTCTAATTAATAGATGTATGGGGAGCATTGTAATCTATATATGGAAATCCATCTATTATAGCTTAAATAACATCATAACCAAGATACATAATAGAATAACACTTTCTATATTTCTAGATATGATAGTTTTTACCATCAAAGATCAGAATACCATTACTGTTGACGTAATTCTGATTCGATAATCAAATTATATTCAAAACTCCATCAAATATTAAAAAAAGTGATTCTTTGGATCCAATACTAATTGTTAAGGAATTCCCTGTCAGGACAGTTGTATCACTAAGAGGGAGAGGGGGTGAATAATTGATATATTTTTCATTAATGATTCATTCCTTATAAAAACAACTTTTACTCCTATTAAATATTTATTTCTATACTAAAATAAAACCATATCCACAAAAACATAAGAATTTATAAGGTTCATTATCAATATGAGTTTTTATGGCCTCAGTATTTTTTGGAGACAATCCAATACCACACAATCCACTATAAAAAAATCATTTCATGTGGAATACAATGAGTAGGATACGACCTTACACTAATGTATTTTATGATAAACACAACAGTGCATGTGATTCAACAAGCACAAAATGAAGTATGATAAAAAAATTACAAACATGTTACGGTGATTCCAAATCAGGTTTCAAAAATATGTTTTTAAAATACAATTCATTACATTTTTACCCATAATAAGGAAAGAAAATCATCTCGACTTCATAATCATACTTAGTTCAATTTTCCAATATGATTCCCATGTTTCTTTGATCATTAAAATAATATGTTTCTATTTTAATACCATGAATGCAATCCAAGACTACAAATATAAAAATTCATAAATCCTATTTTGAATACTTAGTTCAATCTAGAAACCTTGAATACGACCTTTTCTCTTATCCTTTCTTATTCTATAGGGAAAACATCATTAGGTAAGCACTATCCAGAAACTTATTCTCCCTATAATACTAGAGATTATCTCTCTTCTCTTCCATATATTACTTGTTTTAGAAAGTACAAATAACTTCTTCCATTTAAAGGGGAACCAAATTGATTTGGGTTAGATTCCAAAATCTTTTCCCACTCAACTGAATTTCCCAAAATCATAAAATTCCCTTAAATATAATATTCATCATTAAATTATTAAATGGTTTTAAACTCTTAATAAATCTACTTGATTCATCTCGTGACTCTAGATTACTACAGTATTCTTAATAAACCTTAGTCTGATTCCAATTTTTCATTTTGAATTATTTCTTATGATAGAAGTAATTTTTCACTTCAGTTTTCTTAACCCACTTGCAATCAAATCAGAACTAAAGACATCTCATTACCTTGTGATACACAAGTTGAATACTATCTTCCCATTCCGATTTATTAATTATGATGAATAAAAGAGATGCTTTAATATGTTTCTCTATACCAAATGCAAAAAATGTAAAATTTATAAATTCCTGTTACAATGCTTCATTCCATTGATGAAAACAAAGGAAAACATATTCATTGAAATTAAATCTCCCCTTGATAGAACTTTTAAATTTTCTTCAAACTCTTTAAGAAATATTCATATTCTTCTTCTCTTTAGACTGATGATCCTTCTACTGATGATATATTGGGGTAATCCTAACGTTTTTAGGTCAGTCTCTGATTTACTCCAACAATATTGTTATCTTCATAATGATGGTCAGCACCTACTTTTAAAAATACCAGAGAAACAAATAATACACCGATTTTTTTATCTTAACCCACAAGATACCAACACTCTTGAAAAATAAATTAGATATAAAAAATAAATCAACCATCAATTCATATAGATGAAAATGGTTCAATACAGTGTTTATCATTCTTTGACTTTATTTTTTGAATAGGATATCAAAGATTTTTCATAAATAAACATCTTCCACTATTATTATTATTATACTAAATAACATACTTATCAGATGATTTAAATATTTTTCTTTTGGTCTGATTCAAAACCATCACCTTTTGTTTCTCACATTCTGATCAAAATTTTTATCCTTCCAAGAAATCTATATCTCGTAATCTCATACAACTGGATTGAGACCAAAAAGGTTTTTTATGAACACATTCATCTTCTTCAATTTCATTCTAGAAATCATGGATTCTTCATATATTTGAAAACATTTAAGAACCAATTCATCATCATCTACCCTTTAATGAAAATTATTATAATTTCCCATTCCTCTAGAAATATATTTACTTTTTATAAAGCATGAATTCAATAGGAAACACTCCCACATTGTTTCATCCAGCTAGAATTACATGTTTCATAATATACTTATTATTTTTGAGAAATAGAAAATTGAAATGATTTTTCAGATTGTCATTATAGTTAGGAAGAATCTAAATCATCACCTCATTAAAATCTTCTTATCAATTCGGACCCAAGGTGAGTTTCATGATCCTCTTCTTCCAGAAATCATCTGTTCAATTCAATGTAATTTTATAAGCACTATGGGTCAGATTTCCTTAATAAGATGGTAATTTCTAATGTAATATTTTACAAAGAATATTTCATTCATGACATGTCCTTAAAATAAATATAACACTTCATAAAAAAATCATTTCTTCTTACAAAAACCATCTTCGGATAACTTTGTACCAACTATAATGCTTCTTGAGCATAAAATCAATTGGTTCCTTCATCTACCAGAAAATACAGTTGATGGAAAATAAGCTCAATATAAGGCCAAAATTCTTTAAACAGACCCAATACCATTTCAATATTGAGTATGATCATTTTTCACCAGGAGTACACTAAGATTCCCTTGAAAGTGATGTGCATATCCCTTTGATGCACACTCACAATCCTATCAATTAATGGAAAATATTATATCTTGGGTTGTTATCTTACAATACCCATTCCATTCATGATATATCATCTAACATAGAGGTACATTCTTTATTTAACTAAAACTCCCAAAAAATTATGCCTCCGAAAAGTCTGTAAATTATTGGTACTTAGCTCGCACCTATTCACTCACCGATTTACGATTTAATGGAACCGTGTACAACCAAAATATATCATTATCACCCAAATCAGACTCAATTGGGCCCTCCAATTCAAGTCTAAGCTGACCATGCTTCACATAATGCTAGTCTAACAAACCGTGAGCTCCATTGGAAACCATCTTGCAAAATAGGCACCTCATCCATGTTATGATGTTATTCCATGACTAACCTTCACCTGGAATCCTTCCATTCATGATCATCTACCCACACTCTAAATGCATTTGCTATAGTATAATAACTAGTTGACTAGGCCATTCACCCAAATTATTCTTCTCATCAAAGTAAATCTTGATTCAAGATAGTCCAAGGTTTTCATCGAAAGATAAAGGCATTAACATTCATATAATGAAAAACATGAGAACCTACCATGAATCAATCTCAAAATAAGTGTAAAAGAATTGTCACTGCCTAAAACAGAATAGGAAAACACATGATAACCCCCCTCACATAGGATTCCATTGATGAAAAAGGGAATCAACCTACAAGGGTCTGAGTAAAACTAATGGCTTATTGGTCTCCCAAAAATCCCTACAGAATCAGTCTCACTACTAGGACACAATGTCTAATTGTTATCCCAAAAGGTCAATCCTATATAAAGAACAAAAGGATCAAAATAGCCTATGAGGTTCAAAACTATAAACATGACCTAAAAAGGACCTGATCCTCTCTGAGCATACTGATATGGAACTTCTCCCAATAGGTCATGATACCAACATAGAATAGAAGATGAGATGAAACTAACTAGGAATACATATATGGTAATACCTCTTGGAGGTCCATTTCACTAGAAAAAATGTTATATCCATCAGTATCATACTCAGTGATCTGACAAGATAACCACAACCTATGAAAAAAGACAATACAAGGGGTAAAATAGAAGGGAATCACAAGATATGGTGACTTAGTAGGGTCACTCCACCTCCCATGCATGATGAATGATCCATCGCCCATAACACCAACACATCCATGTAGATCCACATGAACTTCCATTATAATGAAATATATATATGTGATAATAAATTAAATAGGACATCATTGTATGTAATATTACACACTAGTAGAACTGTATGATGTGAATTTATGTGTATTATACGATGCATGAGAGAAATATTTCATTTTCCGGTCGATAGTCAAAATACTTATAACCTTTTTCTAATGGCCAAAATCTAGAAATCTATAAAAAATAATCACTTCCACACAACACATGGGTCGATCAAAGAGAAAATCGTATACAAATATAACATCATAGATTAGAACAACAATCCCATACCCCTAAGAACTAGAAATTATTACCGAAAAAAGTGTTCTCAATGCACCCGTGAAATATCCATCACCAGGTTTGACACGTCCCTAATACTTCTATATACTATATCATAAATATCAATGACCAAGAAAAGAATAGATCTAATACTACATTTTATCATCTTGACCCAGATGCCACTAAAGCATCACTATGAGGAGGTTTTCTATAAGGCATATAGCATGCCTCCCCATACGCCAGAGGCTACTAACTAGCATCAAGGGACTAGTGTGAGATAGAGGGGAGATGGTACCCTCATATAATAATAATAAAATAATGAAAATAGCTATGTATCATACACGAAAGTAAAAAAATATAGTGAGGAATCAATAAATAAACTTAAATAGAACATATTATAATAATAAATAGAAATAAAAAAATTCCAAACAATTATCATACACACAACACTGTTCACCTACTAGGCTGACCATAAATATTTAAAAATATAAACAAAACTGAAATAAACATACATTACCCTACTACTAATTAAGATCCAGACAAAAAACCTCGTCTCTAGACACTGTCCAATAATACAGGCACAATCCAAATAACCAACATGAGTATATCCCCTCAAACATGAAACAGAGGTCCTCATCCTTATCCACAATGACACTATGCTCATTCTACAAAGAATCCATAAGATATAGATGCGTACTGAGGTGCATTTATTGGGGTGAAAAATCAACTATTTTATCTACCCCAATTATGATCGTATAAAATATGCTACAATAAGTTAATGTAAAAAGCAACATGCTCAGCCAACCTGAGACATAACAAAAAACATAATTAAATCCTATAAAGTGAAACCACAGTCAATCCCTGAGTCTGTAATCCTAGTTAACTAGTCAAGTACCACAATGGATGTTCGTATCTATATCTGTATAGATGTATATTCCAATACCAATACCTAAATAATTAAATATGAATACTGGTGATTGTAGTGAATGAAATGTCATAACACCAATCACCAATCCATCCTTAGGCCTATAATCCCAATTTCATGGACAAATTGTGTAACGGAATTAAGCTAGACATCCTTCGTCTTGAGCCATGAATAATTAAGTTGATCTCCAGGTTAGTGATCTCAATAAACATATGCCTTGTTCAGCTAATCCTAAAAATGTCTCTAATCATGGTACGCCCCCATAAGGGTCTAATAATCATATCTTACTGTTCAACCATACTATTCTACAATAATTTTAAAGACGTATTCCTTGGATGTACATCAAAAAATAATGTAAATGTACATGATCTATAATCCATGATTCTCAATCCAAGTAAATCTACTCTAATTTATAATCCCTATGTCATTGTCCATAGATGGTTATGAAATCATGACTCGTTTGAAGCCTAAGTGTATGAACAATTATATATCTGGATGATATATCATCGATAAGACATCATGTTAACCCCTCAAGATCCAAATGTAAATTTCAATCATAGGTGTGAGATGCCCTGATCAACCACCCGGATAAGAAAGGGTTACATAATCTTGATTTGAGAGATCACTTATGGAGATATTAATAATATGAAAAATCGAGGAGAGCATATTCATACTCCATGTGCCACAATTATAGGAGAGTGTAATCACCTTTTATATACATCAAGCTAAGGAGATCATAATCATCCACTGACAAAAATGATTTGAGGGGAGAATTATCATCCTCATTTAAATGAAGAGATGAGGAGAGTGTAATAATCCTCATTATAAAACCACTGAAGGAGTGTTAAGTCAACCTTACCACTTGGGAGAGTGAAATAATCCCTGAGTATCAATACAAGGGATGCCATGGCTGTATATCATATTTATAGGTTCAACATCCAGTTTTAAGAAGCACCTTTGGAAATAAAAAAATAAAATAATGAAAACATATAAACTCAAATTCTAGATTTATATAGAAACTATGGGTATACAAATTATTATAAAATGGCCCAGAAGTGTAATCCCAAGAAAGAATATATGTGTATCCCAAATAGAAAAAATGGTTCCATGTGTGAGGCCTAACATCCAAAAATAAAGAACCACCTATGGCTAACATTTCAAGTTCTAAAATAACCATGTGAAACTATAAAAAAATAATTAGGGTGAAAAATACCAAATCCCAACACTACTTCCATATCCCTATGTTCTAACATGCTTGACATGGGTTCTATATATACACTCTCTACTATCTCTACCCAATCCTGACTTACTAATTTAGGACTGATCAAACATCAGGGCACCCATAGTGTCCCTCAAGTTAAACACTGAGATGAATCTAACATTAAATAATTAGCATAAAATGCAAAGAGGGAATCCTGCATGTGATCCTCATGGTCCCTGCATATCTGAAGACAACCTACTCTGTATCCTTAGCTACAAATTATAGGATAAATCCTATATGGGTACCTCAAACGTTAAATCAACAAAAGAATCCTATAAGGGATCCTCAAAAAATTACACTGGTAAAAGTATCCTACTAGAGGTTCCCTAAGTTTAAATATATGAAAAGTAATCCCACAAGGGATCCTCGATGAATAAGATGAAGATAAATAAATCCTACAAGAGATCCTCTATGTTGAAATTTAAATAGCCAAATCATATATGAGATCATTGGAAACCACTAGACTCATGACCTATCATGCCTTAAGGGAACATATTTCAAGGGATAAATCCTCAAAGTAAGGCTAAAAGGAATCAATCATGAGAGATAGCTCATGGATCATCCTAGATCAAAGGTATCACTCTCAAGAGACACAAGATATAATTACTAGAAAAAGAAACTATCCAATATGAAAATTCTTAAAACACTACCTAGGAGTCCTCAAAACCCAACATAGGTCTTACAATCACTATTTACACAAAAAGATAATTATAATATACTACTCATCAGTCCAATTCCAACACTTGGGCTGAAAAATATACAAAAAACACAAAAAAGGGTGGCAAGGGAGGAGTACCCAGTGTGTGTACCCCAGTACATAGTGTGTGCCCTCAAGGCCCTACACGGTCTTATAGTTCTTCTGGTACGTGCAATGTAAAATCCCATGTATACAATGTGTTGTCCATGTGTGTAGTTTTTAACCAATATAGGGTAGCTAGCCATGTACTAAAAATAGTCTAACCATTTATTCTACTCATCCATGTATATCTATGTGGTGTGCGACCCACACGGGGTTTATTCGTGTACTCGACATGGAAAGTTCCCCTTACTTGGGAAGCCTATCTATGCACTTAGCTACACAAATGTGTCCATGTACATAGCATGTAAGAATTATAAATGGATAGGACATTAAAAATGTCATCTTACCTAAAAATTATTAACACATGGTGTTTGTTCCGTCAACCACACATCACATGGGATAAGTTTTCCTAAATAGAACCCCATAAAAATGCCTAAAACCCCATTTTTCTATTAGAAAATAACATATCAGACCATGAGGGGTAATAATAAAGCAAATAATGTGATTAATATGTTTGAATTATTAATTTTTAGGGATTGAAGGAAAAAATAAAAACAACCTACCCTTGGGAATAATATGATAAATCTTTCCCTATTTCCATAGTCCATAATTTCCACATGACAATCTAGTACATCCCTAGCTCTATGGAAATACCTCGTCCCTCCTATAACTCTCTCAATTTATCACACTATCCCACTTATCTTTAATTTATTGGTCATTTGATGGTGGAGAAATAGTGGTTTTAAGGAGGAACCAGAGGCGAGATATAAAAGAAAAGAAAAGAAGAAAAGAAAGAGGAAGAATAAATAAAAGAAAAAGAAAAAAGGGTTTGGGATGACCCCAACACCCAAGTCATTTTCATACATATCCTTGAAAAACCATCCCATTATATACTCTATAGAAGATAAATTATATAAATATAAATCTTCTTGAAAAAAATATGACAAGAAAAAACTCTATTAATAAATTAATATATAATTTATTAAATATTAAATATTAATTATTCATCTAAAATTCACAGGACTGAAAATTCCACTAAATTATTATTCTTGGGTAAAAACACAATTATAAGACCAATGGGGTGGTCATAAAAGTTATATGAGATCATATTATATGGGAAAATATCTTTTTACCCTTGTAAGAATCTTACAGAAAACACAATTTGTTTCTCAAAACTCACGTCCAGAAAAACATGCAACCTTTCATGTTTCATTCTTTAATAAATTTTCCCCCAAACACATATTTTTCTCCAAACAGTGATTTTTGAAGATTAATATTTAATTAATAAAGAACAAAAATCAACATATATAAAACTCATAATCTAAAAAGGATAAAGTATCTATTTACCCAATCTTAAAACATTAACCAAAACAAAAATTTCTTTTAAAAGATAAGTTAATTTTCTAATGAGAATAAAACATTATATCATTAAAAAACTAATTTGATCTCGAAAATTTAATATCAACTCCCAGAGTTCAGAAAAACATAATCCAATAAACATCTATACTTAAAATTTGTCCAAAATATTGTACACGAAAAATTGATACCCAAAAAAACAAAAGGTTATGATCACATAGTTTTCCAAAATAAATTTAGCATTTATCTCGAAATAACATCAAGCATACATAATGTCTTTTACCCAAAATATATTTTCTTATATCATGTAATAATTAATATATGCTAACTGTTTCCATAAGTAACCAAAATAATCCAAAATTCCCAATAAAAGCAAATGTTATTATAAAATACAATTCAACCTTTATTCCTCATAATATTATATTTATATTAATCTTATCAAATTCCTAGCAATAGTGAATGTTATATGAAACATCATTAATCACATAATAAAAAAATTTCACAATCCCATTTAACCATATGTTACCAAAATAAACATATACATTACCCATCAAATCATTTAAGTAAACATAATTTCATACTAAACAGTACTTCATATAGGCTAGTGGGAGGCACAACACCCTTATCACTCATCACTTGTGTGTTCATGCCCTGTGGCCTTAACGGATGTGATTATTTGTCACATGTTTTTCATGATGTCATTTTCTAAATCGATATAATTCCTCTAAAAATTAAAATAATTTGATAAAATCCTAAAAAATAACCATAATACATTTCATCCTCAAATGTTATCTCTTACATTTCATTTTTCATCCCCAAATGTTATAATCCATAATTACCTCCAAAATAAATGTCTCAAAAATTTTCATTAGACACCATAAAATATCATTACATAAATCCAAAAAAGTTATTTCTAAGATAATAAAATTATTATTAACCTAAAATTTTTAAATCCATGATGATATCAAAAACTGTAATAAAAAATCCTAATCTCCAAAGTTATTTGAACCATCCCTTGATAAAAACTATAAGGAATCATCCTTAATATTTACATATTCTAATGTTTTGGAAATAGAACACATTTATAAAAGTATGAGGATATTTTTAGTTTATATTTTTTAATAATTATAATGAAACATTATAATGTAAACACACACATTACATGAGGAAAATTTTACTTAGTATGAGTTTTTTCAACTATATAAATATCTTTACAACAAAAAATTATTTATTTCATGAAAACTCTCCACGAATCTCAAAATGAAATAATAATATACCTTAATAATCTATAAAAAATAAATTTAAAAATGATATATGAGCAATAAATTATAGGTAAGGTATATAAGATAAACAAAGATGTTAGTCTAGTGAAAACATGAATTCTCTTATAACATTAACCTTCATCTTCAATAATTTTTGAGAATATGAAATAAAAAATATCTATTTGAAAAACACAGATGAATTTTTATTAATGGAAAATTTTAGAATGCATTGAATAAAATTTAAAACAATTTTTATAAACATATTTTATGAAATTTATAATCCCAGTTTATACCCTTTTCAGAAATAACTACAGCCAAGTTAAATCCATAGAAGAAAAACTTAGATAAATACATACTTATTTCCTCAAAAGACAAGGAACATTATCCATTGCATGGAATCCCTATATGGTTTCACCCATTGTTAAACTATTATTGGATTATCTGATGTTATTTGGGCCTCATTCTATTAGGCTGTAATGGGCTTACCTGATGCTATTTAGGCCACCCCCTGTTAAGCTCAAACAGGATTACCTAGAACTATTTAAACCACCCATGTTATGTTGTAATGGTCTTAATCAATGATATTTGGGCCACCATATGCTTAATAATACATTACCATATAATGAATAAAATAGTTTTATTCTAGAAATAATTTTATCACAAATCATATGGAAAACTATTTTAAAATAATACGAAAAGCACCTATGGATATCAAAATTCCATTTACCATTAAAAACTAATTCTAAATAAAATCATACCACTGATCATAATGAAATATATTTTTCTGAAAATAACTATGATAATTTATAAATGAAACATTAAATCATTAATTTTTCATGAAATAGGGAAATTCTGTTCATTCTATATAAGTAAAAAACATTTTTTAGACTTAAAAAAAAATAACATCAAAAGGATATTTTTCAAAAGAAATTTCATTAAATAAAACCTTAAAAAGATTCTTTTTTGAATTTTTTTGGGATACATTAAAAAATTACTTTTAATAAAAATTCATTTAAATATACATAAATTTATAAAAATAATTTTAAAAACAAGGAAAAGAAAGAGAAATATTTAGTAAATAACTCTTTAAAACATTTAAAATGATGTTTTTGTTAAATATTTTATTAAAAATATCGTATCATAAAAGTTATAATTAATAAAAATAATTAATTATGAGTATCAGTTGTAAATCCTCATAAAACAAGTGAAAAAAACATAATATAACAAGCTTTCACACATAATATTAGCAAGACATAATCAATGAATTATAATATTAACTCAATGATAGGAAATTGAGTTACTAATTCCAAAAACATGAGTCTATGTTTTCACATATGTTCTTTATCATGCAAAATAGTTAACATATTTCAATTAGTTACATTATTTATAACTAGTAAATTTTCTATGCGTACAGACGGTGCTATAAATCAATTCTTATATTCATGAATTCAACATTGTGAGAGTTTAATTTTTTTAAGAGTATAGAGTGAAAATAAATTACCACATAAATGATTTTATAATAACTATTAAAGGAAATAAACCATTATTAATGGAATGTACTGTGTGAATAAATTGAAAAAGAATAATATGTCTTATGAATTAATGTGGCGGTGTTGTGAAATGGATAATATATAAATAATTTTTCCCAATAGTAAAATGAGAAGTATATAATCTATATATTGACAACTAAGAGGTTATGTGTAGATGGTCAACACCTGAATAACAATGGTGATCTTAGGAAACTGCTTGGTAGGAAAGCCATGTACTGGAGGTTACCACCTAAATGAAATAGAAATTTTCTGTTTATAACAACAGATATATACATAAAACTAAGATCATCATTAAACAAAATTGATTTTTATATATCATATACAAAAAAACTGAAAAAATAAATTAACATTTTGAAAATGAAATGATATTTATAAAAAAATGTGAAAGAATATATTTACAATAAAATTTAACATTACCTCACATAAACAACTATAGAAAAAAAATCAATATCATGGAAAATTTGAATAATAATGTGGAAGTAAATACATGATATAAAAAATATGGTTATAAAAATAATAACAGATTACACACACATCAATGGACTGGTGAAAGGGGTTAATGAAAACTCAGAGGAATTAGATAGTGAAAATGGTTGAAAAATATGTTTTATATAATAGGCAATAAAAAATAAGTACACATGATAATATAACTTTTAAGAACTTATAAAATTAGGATTTAAAACCTTTGATAACATATAAGTGTACTGACATCTTATTTCATACCTTAACAATTCTATTTCTATTATCACATACGAGTGGCTGAATGTCCTTTGAACCAGTCATCTTAATCTATTATAAAACATGGATCAATTTTATTAAGAACAATTAAAAAATATTTCCTAAATGTATAAGTTTAAAATAATTCCCATCCCACATAAATATCATTATAAATTTCTTAAACCAAATTTTCAGAGATAAGAAAATCTTAAATTGAAAAAAGGCAGTTAAATTATATGATGATATTTTTTCTCTACATGGCTTCATTGATTACATAGTTGTAGCTATTAATACATATATAAATATTAATTTAGACACATCTATTTTAAAAAACAAATATAATCTTGACCTAGAAACATGGGTACATGAATATGTAGAATGTGTTCTTAGATGAAAAACATCCACATAAGAATCTATAGTTATGGATGAAAACCAAATCAGGTCACAATAAATGATTTTTTAAATAATATCATGACCTTGAAACATGTTGAATTACAAAGTTTATTGACCTTAGTTAAAAATAAATTGATATTAAAGTTAATAGTGTAATTAAACAAATACACATAATCTATCATTTTATCTAGATGAAACCTTCTTTATTGGGAATAAGAAAAACAGAACGAAATAAAAAGGATTTCACATCAACCAAAAAAATTAAAAGAAATAGATAAGATTCCAAATATTAAGAAGAAAAAATATTATAGTGATTGATTACATAATTTATGATCTGAAATATATCCATGAACAGAGGTTGAATAAAAATATGATGACGAAATAACTGTGACATAATAATCAAACAACCAAAAATATAAAAATCATCATCTCTAATCTCTAAAAATAAAATAACAAATAGAAATAGAAATTTTTAAGGGGTTAAATCTGAAACCAAGAATGTGGAAACATTAGATATAAAAATATAATGATCATGGGAGTTTATTTTAACCTTTCTACTCTAGTGGGAATGATGAACGATATGTGGAGGTGAGAATCCAGAGGGAGAATAAAGATATTGCTGAAACCCTAGTGAATAAGTTTGGTATCTAGATAAGAGGCATGAGAAAGGTATCCGAAATAGAGTAATTAGAAGCATAAGTGGTGAAGGTGGAGGGGAAATATCTGGATTAGCTATAGGTAGAGGAGTCGTAGGCGGTTCAGTTGTAATTGGAGTTGAAGAGGCGTTAGCGTGGTTCCTGGCATGGAGGAGCTGGAGGGTTAGGAGGTGGAGGAGCCAGTGGTGGAGTATCAATTGGTGGAGTAAAAACTATTGAAATAAGAAGTGAATAAACCTAGTGGTGAGGATGGAGATGGGATTAGGGGATGGAGAGTTACCACAAGGATAATGTGGAAACATAGGTGGAGAGGATGAATCTTACGAGGGGATACTATATATTTTTTAGGAAGGGTTGGAAGAATCCATTTGGAGGGAGGGGAATTGACAATGGGGTGACATGTGTATAATAAACCACCAATAATATACATATATATATATATATATATAATTTTTATTATTCATTTCAAGCCACATATTACCATTTTATAATAATTACTTAGTTATTTATGTTTACATCAGATGTTTGGATGATATTCGATACTTGAGTGCAAAATTACATTAGTTCAATGTATATAATAAAAATTTTCATTTTTACATCATCTATAGAATAATAATCATGAAATAATAATCATTTTTATACATCAATTAAAATTTTAAACCCATCTATTAAATATGGATATGAAAAATTAACTACATTACAATCTTGGAGATGGTAAGCCGTATATACACATTAGTAAAATTCCCATTTTCAATATTCATTATGGAAAGAAGGTATGTATAATTTTATCATTAGATAATTATAATAGTATCATTAATATCATATTAATCAGTTTAATATACTTATTTATATCATCCATGTGATGTGGTGAGGAAAAACGAATCACATCACCTATGGATGTGATAATTCACATATACAAATGAATGACACTATCATTTTTATATGAAATGGAATATAATAACATAAAAGAGATATTATCTATTAATAAAGAAAAATTTGTCATTAACATAATATATAAGCACTAATATCATCATTTTAATATTTCTTGAGAGAAGGTGATGGAAAATGAATTTCAATAGTTCGTGAGGTGTTAGTCCAATGTACACAAGAATGATAAATCCATTTTCCATATGATGGATGGGTAAATGAATTTAGGTGATTTAATTAATATTATAAAATCAGAGTATATAGATTATACTTGAGTTATTATTTTATCATGTTTGAAGAATATTTTAAGGCGGTGGATGAAGAATAAAAAAAACACTTAATTAAAATTGATAAATCTTCAATTGAAATAATTCATTACCTAAAACATTAAGACAACTAAATATAGTGTAATTACAAAAAAAGAACTATATAATGTGGATATTGATTAATGTATGGTATTTTGGTAGGTATTTGTTAGGTATGAATAATGCAAAGATAACATAAGAGGGGTGTGAATTAAATCTTTTTTGAAATCCTGACAGATTCTGGTTTGTAAATATGTTTGTGATTTATAAAGATATGAAACATTTTCTTCAGTATAAAATAAGTATAGTAGATAAATATAAACAATTAATATAACAATTTTATATTGGTTTGGGGCACAACGATCCCCCTGTCAACTCCACCAATTATCTCTCTTCAAACTGGGTAAATATCACTAGAAATGTCCTCTTATCACTAGTCTTTTAAATCCACAACTTAGTGTAGGTAGTTAGAACCTTTACAACCAAGAAAAATAGAGCCTTATGGTTCTTTTATAGGGAACTTCTTATCTTTTTATTAGTACATAAAGTCAATACATAGAATATAATTGAGTATGAGAAGTTGATACTCAAATAAATCAAACGAATTTTATCTTTTTATGGTTCGAGTTGAACATAAAAAATGTTAAATAAACAAATAATAATATATGGGTATTTTTCATCTAAAATAAACTTATTAAAAAAATAATATGTTTGAATTTATCCTGATTGTAAAAGATCTTCAATTTAAAGAGAAAGATCAGCAGTAGTAATCAAATTGCAGTATGAGGTAGAAAATTCATGTCTCTAAAGTGTAGCTTCTTCAGAAAATAACAAATGTGCTCATTTGATATAGAAGAAATATAAAAGATATTAAAAATAATACAATAATATGCTTATATGTGCCTATATATATTATTTCCAAAGGAATTTTTATAAAATATATAGACTATAAAACATTATTTGTTATTTTAGATTCATGAAAATCACCTAGTAGGATGTGGAAATTCAAATTCAAATTATCCAAGGGATTTCTAAATTCCCTTAAGAATAATAGATAATTCCACTGATGAATATGGTTCTTTGAATCGATCATAAAGAGCCTTTTAATTGGTTTTAGAGAATATTTCAATCATTTTTCAATTCTATCATGACATTGCATGAATCTTAGATTACATCAAAACATTAAAACTCTTGTAGAATAGGGTTACTTTTCATAGAATAGGATTCCTTTTTGTAGCATAGAGTTTCCTCTTGTAGTGTTGGCTTCTTTTTCATGATATAGGGTTCCTTTCAATATATGATTCCATAACCATACATTCATCTATTTGTAACTCAGGGATCAAAAATAAATGTAGGGATGAGAATCTATTCATTTATCCTTTGAGTGAAATTTTGATTCAACACATAGAATTGATAAACAATACGTTCAATCTTCTGATAATAGGCTACAAAAAGGGTTTTCAGATTCCAATGTCGGGTTAATATTCTATAACTTTTTCATTCCTCCAAACATCAGGTTGGTGACAAATTTGTTTAATATTTATCTTAGCATAGGGATGATGATCCATAAACAAAATATTTAGGGTATCATACAGATGATGATCCATACGTTCAATTCATGAATGTAGGATTAGAATAGTGTTTTCATAACCCATTTCATAAATTTTCATTACCTCAAACATATAAATAGAAGCATGATATATAATTCTAAAACATACTTAATGAAACAATATTTGAATAAAAAACAAGGTCATTTTTGAGCATTAAAATCATCATATATTACAGAGTATTGTTGAGACAATAAATTCTCACAAATCTCCCCCTTTTTTATGATCAATAAATCTATAATGTAATTTATAGAAAATGAATGATTTGTAGACACTAATAAAATATTTCTATTTCATAGTAATATTTCAATTAACGAAAATAGATACTTATAAATCTAAAAAGTTTTATTTACTCAATTTTCTATACAAAAAATATTATATGTTGTAGCTCCCAAATATTCACTGCCATTTTTTGAAACCAAAATAATGGTATTAAAAAATTTATGACATAATTCACAGCTAATATATGTCTAAACTAAAAATGAATGATATAGTATACAAGGTATAAAAATAAGATATGTGATATAGAAGTGTTACGTTGACCATAAATAACAAAATAATAAATGTATAAAACAATATCAATCATAAAAATATAAAATTAATGTAAAGTAAACATTAATTTAAATCAAATGTTTTTGGGAAATTATCAGTACATCCCACAATAATCTTAAGAACTATTCAAAGGGATGATATAATTATAGAATGATTTTGTTGAATAGAATCTCCATGTGTAGAAAGTGCATCTGGATGAGGAATCGATTGAATAGAACAAGGAATCTAAAGAATCTTAACTAAAAGTTTATGTAAATGACTATTAAAGACATCTGTCCACTACTGAGGTATCTTATTTTAATCATGTCCATTCATTAATCCTTTCACCATATTATCCTTTAAAAACTCATAAAATGTTTCATCAAAGTAAATGAAATAGGTCAATTTATATCTATCATGATTAATGAATGGTCCCTACCATGATTTTTTCGATTTCAGTTAACTTATCAAATCTCTCTGATTACCATAAAAATATTCATTGGATTAATTTCATAATGTAGAGTGTGCATTATATTATTGATTAACCCAATACTGAAGTAATAGCTTCAAATCCATTTATTATGTTTGTATAAATCTATTGACGAGTATAAGATGATGACTGCTTACTTTCACTAAAAGCTCAAAATGATCTTCACAACATTTTCTTCACATCTCCAAAATTTCATATCTTCAAATATTCATCTTTCAACATTTGAGATCTCTTCCTAAAGATATGATAAAATATTCATGATATCCACAGAAATAAAATTTTCTTTAATGTCTTTGAGTTGTGTTTGAAATTCATGAAACTCATCCCTAAGAATTGTTGAACGTGTGATATCTTCAAATTTATTCCCCTCAGTTCCCAATTATTGTCTTAATGAAAAGTTCTGGTTCTCTAAAAGAATAAACTTACAAATCATAACATTATCATAAGTGTCTGAAGTGTCACAACCCGTCCCCCGGGGCCCATGTCTTAACTACCCCAAGCCCGCCTTCCATAGGCCAGAGGCTCGCGACTAGCACCAAAGGCGTAAATCCCTATAACTGTGAAGGCATTTCCTTTAATAAACATAAACACATGCACAACCAGAGTAAAAGAATCAGCAAACACTAAGTACAGAAATATAACAAGTGTGCTGAAAGTATAAAGGGGGCCGAAAATAAATGCCCAACAGTAAAGTACAAGAAAAAGGAAAAACAACAGGAAGGTTTCAAGCTTCTTCTAGATAATCCTCCGGAGTCCCAACTTGATGGGTAGGTATAGATGGCCACCTCATCTCTCCATGTTCATATGTCACCTCCGGGTACTGTCTCCTCATGAAGTCCACCTTCGGGTATAGTCTCGTCATCAAGTCCACCTCCAGGTACCGTCTTGTCCTGAAGTCCACCTCCGGGTAACGTCTCGTCATTAGGTCCACCTATGGGTACTGTCTAGCTCTACAAGCCTCAATCATGATCAGTGTTGTCCGTCTTCTACATCCAACACAACGAGGTGCGGGCATAACCTGTTCAGGTGTGAGTATAACGATACTCAGTAAGGACCCCGAGACTCTCAAGGTCTTACTAAAACCAACAAGGATAAATCATAAGGAAATATCTCAACAGATAACCTTTACTTAGGTATATTCCCATACATATACCTAAGTTATCATGTAACCCATCTCAATCATGAGGTAAACACAAAGGTCATTGACTCAGCTCAAACCAGTATTTTCATTAACGAAACCACAACTACTGGAGAACTCCTCCTCTGCCCAGTACAGTAGCCCTGTCACGACTCTGAGGTGCTACTCACTAACCCTTGACTACTGAAGTGCTCCTCCTGTCGAGTACCACGGGTCTGCTTCCAAATACCGAGCGCTCCGTCTGCTGTGGGTCTGCCGCCAAATACCGGGCGCTCCCCCTAATAGTCGTTACAGGTACTCCTCCTATCAAGTACCGCGGGTATGAATCCAACTATCAGGCGCTCCATCCGCTGTGGGTCAGCCACTGAATACCAGGTGCTCCATCCACTGGGCTAATTGAATCAGTCCGACTCGAATCCAACAAGAAGTCATTAGTTCTATAACTACTAGGTCTCCGCACTCCGTACGCTTGTCTCCTGGAGGTTCTGCTCCACGAGCCACTATTCGATACTCCATGTATCACAAAATTCCAATAAGATTTATCACAAATTACCACCTCGTCACAGGTGTCTCAACGCAACAGACCGTGCATTAATCCGACGCCCGGTCTGTGAGTTATTAGCTTTTTAGTCTCTAGGGCTCGGTTGGTTTCGTGTACGAACCAACCCGATTGTATCCCTACTATACCCCAAACTCCCATGGGGTATACTCAAAGGGACGACTATGCTCCAAGAGTACCAGCGTCGTTGAAGTTTCGTCAAACGAATGTTCGGTGCCAAAGATATGGCCCAAGAAGGAAATGGGCCTGTAATGAGCCCGGGTCCTGTCCGACCCGGTCAGACCAACCCAGCCTAACCCAAACTGATCTGACCTAGTCTGAGTCGACCCGGTCAGACTCGTTGGGTCTGACCCGGCCCATTGGGCGAGTCAGCCCGCTATGTTTTAACAGGGTCCACTGGGCCCGACCCAGCGGATCCCGAGGGCAGTTCGGCCTGATAGCCACCACGTAGGCGTCTCGGTAACTATACAAGGGAGACCGGGCTGGTTCGACCAGAAACCCCGTGGGGGCATCGTGGTGCACCGGGCAGGCCGCCAGCAGGGGCGCCGGGGGCGCCGGGCAGGCCGCCGGCAAGGGCGCGTGGCGCCGGGCTAGCTGGGCAGCACGCGGGGTGGGCACCGGGCAGCGCCGAGGTGTGCCGGTAGGGCACTAGGGTGTGCCGGCCGGGCATTGGGGTGCGCCGGCAGGGTGCAGGGGGGCACCGGGATGCGCCGACAGGGCGCCGGGGGTGCACCGGCAAAGCACCGCGGGGGCGCCGGGGTGCGCCGGGCAGGCTGCCAGCAAGGGCACTGGGGGCGTCATGAATTCCATCATCAAGGGCACGAGGCTGGCTAGATAACACACCGGGGGGCACTGGGCTGCACCGGTAGGGTGCCAGGCTACGCCGACAGGGTGCTGGGGGTGCAGCGGCAGGGCGCCGCGAGTGTGTTAGAAGTGCGCCGGTTGGGGCACGGGGCGCTGGGTGTGCACCAGGGAGCCGCATGGGTGGTGCAGTTCTTGTAGGTCATGGGTAGCACAGACTTTTTTCTCTGCCTTCGTCGCCTCCGCCTCATTGCCAAGCCGTCGTGGATGCATCACAAAAAGAACAACGGAGGGGTCAGGCCATGTTGGTTTGGCCGGGACCCTCTGCGTAGGGTGGTAGTAGTAGGTTCTCACATGTATGAAACACAACAACCAACGTTCTTCGTTTTGATAGAATGGAAGAACATGGCAATGGTTCATACTTTAAATAAAATAAAACCCCTACCTCTTGCTCATCGCTCATTGGAAGAGTCGCGGAAGGAAGACGATGCAGACCATCGTTTGTCACGTCCGCCACACGTCCCCAATTTCGAGCTGCGTCGGTTCGTTGACGATGTTGTGGAGGATAGGTGTCTCGGGAAGGAAGGTCAAAGAAGAATCGCGTAGAAGATCGTCGTTGGCGTTCTTTTCATTCTTCGTTGGAGAGGATATGATTTCCCCAAGTGTTGGGCGTCGGGATACTTTACCAGCACTTCGTCGCTTAGTGAAGCCATCCCAAAACCTTCGACAATGCTCCCTATATATAAGAGAGGGTGAGAGGTATGTAACCATTATGGAATTTATGACAGTTCATTTATTTGGAACCTTCCGAAATTCCAACGATGCAGTTACTTATTTTAAAAAGGTGGTCGGGCGAAATAAATTATGTTGGCACAATTTAAGAGGTGCGTTGGCACAACATAAGAGGGGAGGATGCCAAGAAGTTTCCCCAAAAAATCTTGCATCAAAACATAAGACAAGAATTATTTTTATGTTGACACATAAAATTAAATGACTACAATTAATTTCACATCGACACATAAAATTATCTGACAACAATTAATTTTATGTCAACTCATAAAATTAACTGACCGAAATTAATTTTATGTCAACTCATAAAATTAACTGACAGAAATTAATTTTATGTCAACTCATAAAATTAACTAACAGAAATTAATTTTATGTCAACTGATTAAATTAAGTGAGAGCAATTAATTTTACGTCAACATATAAAATTAACTGACAACAATATATTTTACGTCGACCCATAAAATTAATTGAGTGCAATTAATTTTACATCAACACATAAAATTATTTGATGGGGGGGTTGGGAGGTTTCCTCTCCCTCCCCATTAAATGGGAGATTAGGGTGTGGGGGTTCCACCACCAACTCCCAAGTGGATATTCTAACCACTTTATCTGCATGACATGTGTTTAACAAAATTAAATAAATTATTCACTTATTTTATTTTATTTACCCACATAAAACTCCAAAAACTAACTTTCATTCCCAATCATCTTCCGTTGAGGTGAAAGTCTTATTAAGCGAAAATCGGCGCTGTGAGTTCAATGGTGCCCTCAGAATTCGATTCCGAGCACCGGTTCAAAAGATATAAAACACCGCTTGTACGTTTACTGAACATGCCCGAAAAAAAGTTTGGAAAATTATTATCATTCACCGTCGACCCACTACGATCAAGGTTAGGCTCTGCCTAGGAGAAACACGCACCAATGAACTCAACGGTACTCTCATATTTTCAATTCGAGTTACCATTTAAACATTATGAATTTGACAATAAAATAATTGTCACTTAATTATTTTATTTACGGTCAAAAACTAACTTTTTTGGTGGCCCGCGCCGGCCAAAGTTAGTATCTGCTTAAAGAAAGAATACCCTCATGAGTTCAGCGGTGGTCTCAGATTCTTAATCCGAGTCACCGTTTGTGTGTTATAATCATTTGAAAAATAAATAACTTTATTTAATTATTTTATTTACGGTTATGCCATTTTTGGGTTTTCTCACAGGAGGCTTGTGCCGACTAAACTTACATCACGCCTAGGGCAAACCGGCCATCCTAATTAGAACGGTGCCCTCAGATTTCTGGTCTGTGTAAATGTTTAAGAGTTATTATAATTTTCCAGGAAAACTTCTTACACGCGTTAATTTAAGCTTAAAAAAGCTTCAAAAAAAATTTCGGGCACACCGGGCCTCGGAATCAGGTGCTGTCAGAAACTGCATAGTCGTAATATTCCAAATAATTTAAGCAAAAAATTTCTTTGAAATTTATGAGTCCTTAAATTACTCCCACCTAAGGGATTTATGTCCCTGTAAAGCTACAACACAAACTAGGGAAACTAAAGGAGGTACCAAGCACGCATTTGAGCCTCCCGATCCCAAGTTCTCTCCTAGTGGTTGCTGTGCTGCCACCGAATGAGCACTATGTGAATCAATCATCCACGCAGGAACCGCTCCTGTCGATTCTCAATCTGCATTGGAACCTCCGTGAAAGTTGCCACATCATCAATGTCTAGCTTCCCATGGTCGATGATGTGGGATGAGTCATGGACACATCCCATCTTCTGATACCAATTTGTAATGACCCGTTCCCTGGGGCCCGTGTCGTAACTACCCCAAGCCCGCCTTCCATAGGCCAGGGGCTGGCGTCTAGCACCAAAGGCGTAAATCTCCATAACTGGGAAGGAATTGCATTTATGAAACGTAAAAACACTCACAACTAGAGTACAAGTGGAAGCAAACACTAAGTAATGCATTATAACAAGTGTGCCGAAAGTACAAAGGGGGCTGGAAATACAAGCCAAATAGTAAAGTACAAGAAAAAGACAAAACAGCAGGAAGGTGTCAAGCTACTCCCGGATCATCCTTCGGAGTACCTACCTGAAGGGTAGGTACAGATGGCCACCTCTGCTATCCATGTCTGTCTGTCACCTCTGACTACCGTCTCATCGTGAAGTCCACATTCGGGTACCGTCGCGTCGTCAAGTCCAACTCTGGGTACCGTCTCATCTTGAAGTCCACCTCCAGGTACCGTCTCATCTTCAGGTCCACCTCCAGGTACCATCTATCTCTACAAGCCTCAACTATGTTCAGTTTTGTCCATCGTCTGCATCCAACACAATGAGGTGCGGGCATAGCCCGTGCAGGGGTGAGTATAACGATACTCAGTAGGGACCCCGAGACCCTCAAGGTCTCACTAAAACCAATAAGGATAAACCACAAGTAAAAATCTCAACAGATAAACTTTAAATAGTTATATTCCCATACATAAACCTATGTTATCAAGTATCCCATCTCAATCATGAGGTAAACACAAAGGTCATTGACTCATCTCAAACGAGGATTTTCATTAATGAAACCACAACTGCTATAAAAATCCTCCTCTCCCGAGTACAGTAGCCCTATCACAACTCCGAAGTGCTACTCAATAACCTTAGACTACTGAAGTACCCTTCCTGTCGAGTACTGCGGGTCTGCTTCCAAATACCGCTTGCTCCGTCCACTGTGGGTCTATCACCAAATATCGGGCCCTCCCCCTAATAGCTGTCATAGGTACTCCTCCCGTCGAGTACCGCGGGTCTGCCGCCAACTACCGAGCGCTTCGTCTGCCGTGGGTCTACCTCCAAATACTGAGTGCTCCATCCACTGGGCTAATCAAATTACTCAAACATGAATCTGACAAGCAGTCATCAGGTCTACAGCTACTAGGTCTCCGCACTCCGTACACTCATCTTCAGGAGGGTCCGCTCCATGAGCCACTAGTAGGTACTCAAAGTATCACAAAATCCCAAAAAGATGTATCACTAAGTACCACCTCGTCACAGGGGTCTCAATGCAACAGACCACGTGTTAATCCGACGCACGGTCTGTGAGTTCTTAGCTTTTTAGTCTCGGGGGCCCGATTGGTTTCGTGTACGAACCAACCTGACCGTATCTTAACTATACCTTGAACTCTCATTGGGTATACTCAAAAGGACGGCTATGCTCCAAGAGATCCGGCGCCACTGACGGTTCATCAAAGGGACGTCTGCTGCCAAAGATATGGCCCAAGAAGGGAATGGGCCAGTAATGAGCCCGGGTCCGGTCCGACCTTGTCAGACCAACTCATCCTCACCCAAACTGGGCCGACCTGGTCTAGGTCAACCCGGTCAGACTCACTGGGTCTGACCCCTCCCATTGGGTGAGTCATCCTTCTATGTTTTCACCTGGTCCATTGGGCTCAGCCCAGCAGATCGCAAGGGCAGTTCAGCCCGATAGTCGCAACAGAGGCGGCTTGGTAACTTGGCCCGGGAGACCGGGCCTGTTCGACCAGCGACACCGTAGGGGCATCGTGGTGCGCCGGGCAGGCCGCCAGATGGGGCGCCGGGGGTGCCAGGCATGCCACCGACAAGGGCGCAGGGCCCCGGGCTGGCAGGGAAGCACGCCGAGGGGCACCGGGCTGCGCTGGTAGGACGCTGGGTTGCGCCGGCAGGGCGCCAGGGTGCCCCGGGGGTGTGCTGGCAAAGCGTCGTGGGGGCGCCAGTGTTCGCAAGGCATACTGCTAGTAGGGGCATCAGGGGCGCCGGGAATGCCACCGTCAAGGGCGCGGGGTTCCAGGCTAGCCGGGCAGCACGCTGGGGGCCACCGGACTGCACCGGCAGGGCGCAGGGGGTGCGCTGGTAGGGCGCCACAGGTGCGTCAGTAGTGCACCAGTAGGGGTGCGAGGCGCCAGGTGTGCGCCATGGAGCCGCAGGGGCGGCACAGTTCTCAGAGGTCGCGGGTAGCGTGGAATTTGTTCGCTTCCTTTGATGCCACCCCCTCATTGCCAAGCAGTTGTGGCTTCATCACAAAAAGAACAACGGAGGGGTCAGGCCATGTTGGTTTGGCCCGAACCATCTACGTTTAGGGTGGTAGCAATTGGTTATCACAAGTATGAAGCACAAAAACCACCGTTCTTCATTTTAGAAGAAATGAAGAACATCGGAAAAGTTCGTAATTTAAATAAAATAAAACCCCTACCTCTTTCTCATCGCTCGTTGGCGGAGTCGTGGAAGGAAGATGATGAAGACCGTCGTTCGTCGCGTCTGCCACACTACCCCAATTCTGAGCCGCATCGGTTCGTTGACGATGTTTTGGATGATAGGTGTCTGGGGAAGGAAGGTCGAAGAAGAATCACGTGGAAGATCATCGTTGGCGTTCTTCGCGTTCTTCGTTGGAGAGAATAAGATTTCCTTAAGTGTTGGGCGTCGCGATACTTTACCAGCACTTCGTCGCTTGGTGAAGCCGTCCGAAATCCTTCTCCCAAGCTCCCTATATATAGGAGATGTAGAGACCCGAAGCTTATCGTACATGGACATTACATTACTTTTGCGGAATACTTAGTACATAACAAAAACACACACACAAGGATCGTAATAGTTTAGTGTCTTTGGAAACTCGGAACGTAATCTTCTAATCGTGGTGAAAGATCTTCAATATTTCCCATAAAGATCTTCCCTTTTTTTACCTAAAAACCTTTCTTTATATCCTGGGGAAAAGAAAACATAAAAGGGTGAGCTCAAATGCTCAGTAAGGGTAAAAAAAAGAAATATCAATCACATCATATACATAAGAACATAGCTTTTGGAAATCTTAACCTGCAAAAGAGCTCATAATATCATAACATGGGATAAATCATAGAAGTGAAAATGAGATCCCCATAATCATAACATGAAACTTGAAACTTTGTGGCATGCACACATAATCATGGAAAATCATTTCTTATTAGTCATGACTCATTGCCAAGACTATCTTAGTGGACAAAGTCCCTTTCTGAACCGAGTTCACTCCTCGTTTCAGTCCTGTATCACTGAACCGAAATAACCTTCCGTTCCAGCCATGTCTATCTCATGAGATATAAAGTCTTTACCCAATGCATTGGAGGGAGATATAGGTCTCACCCATCTTATAATGAATCCTTTCTTATGTGTGCCACATAATCATAAAACATACATCATCACATAACACATGTAACAAAAATGGGATTCTTGAAACATCATGACATCATAAATAAATTCATATAAGATAAAGGAATTCATAAAAATAATTCCATCACAACATGATCAAATCAATGTAATAATAGGGATAAAAACAGAACCCTTTATTATCTTAGATGGAAAATAATTTTGATAAAACACTTGAACTCCATTCTTGAGGCAAATATCCTTTCTTCTTCAAAAAAACAATTTTCCTTTCATAACATGTCATACGACTTTAAAATAAAAGAAGTTGATTAAAAATAAACTTGAAAACTTGTAAAGGAATCTTCTTGGAAATAATGTTTTAGAAATCCATTCATGCCGTATAAGTTAAAAAAACATTCTTCGTACTTTTGTTGGAAAAGTCAAAAAGTACCTCGTACGAAAAACGACAAAAGATTCCTTTCGTATCTTTTACTAAAAACTCACCGAAGGGTAAAATTGGATATAAACTATTGTATAAGGATGGAAATAATTTTACATATTGAGGTAACATGGATGTGGATGATAAAATACACCCCAGTAATTACCAAAGTAAAAACAATCTCGGATAAAAGTGAGATTGTGATATTTTCCCTTACCTTATGTCCGACTTGCTTTGTAAGGGTCCGAACCTCCTGTATAATGATTTAAATCATGTTATTGACTTATTACAGAATCATATTCATTTTTATTATATCATATATGGTCCACTTATGACTTTATATTACCCGTTCTTTTTTAAATTCATGTTAATGTAGCGTTTTGGGTAAAATCGTCTCATTTGTCGTTCGTGTTTTTAACTTGTAATTATTCATATGATTACATAGATCATGATTACTTAATTCCAGAATATAAAACATGATTTATATATATATATTCAGAATATACATATATAATAAATCAGTAAATGGAAAGAAATACACCGTTCATGGAGACGGTAGTCCGTACGTACGCATGAACGCTGTTTTCGTTTCCTTATTGGATTGAATGGAATTATGTAGATGACATACATATAAATATAAATAATTCCAGTATCATTATTAGGTCATATATTTCATTAGTAATTATTATATATACTTTATAATCATTCATTAATGGTTAATCATTGAGAATGAATCTCATCGCGTCGTGGAGACGGTAGTCCGTACGTACGCACGAGCGATGATATCATTCCCATGGTCGTGGAATTTTGTTGAAGTGTATGTATAATATTTCAGTATCAATATCACATTATAATAATCATATATAGTTACTCATTACACCTTTATACCCATCCAATTAAGGTGGTGGCGGAAAATAGATTACACCACGGCGTGGAGACGGTATTCCGTACGTACGCACGCGCAGTGATTTCCTTTTTCCGTAGGATGGATAGAAGGTTAATTAGAGTTTTTTCATATTTATAATAACATATCAGTATATAAGAAATACTGATGTTATTACTTTATCATGAAACAACTACAGAAGAAGAAGTTGAAGAAGAAAGAAATTGAAAAGATCGGTAATGGATATTACCTCTTCTTTGGAATGCTTCTTTGAATCCTCCACTTAGGGAACTAATATTGGTCTTTGAAGAAGACCAGGACCTCTAGGATTATTCTAGGGAAGTGGAGAGGAGAAAATGGCAGGGGTTGGCCGAGCTTGAGTGCTCAATTTGGTGTGAGGAGGAGGGGGAGGAGGTGTCCTTTTATAAGGGAGGAGAGGGGCACCTTTGGAATTCTTAAAAATATTAATTTATAATAAATCTAACCCCACTTAAAAACCTCCAAAAATGACTCATATTCGAAGAATAGATGAGATAGGGTTGTAATATCATCAACAAATAGAATTTAGACATGTTAGGAATTTATTTTAAACATTATCAACATGATTTTTCCTTATTTAATCAATTTAATTTTATTTGTGGTAATAACATTCTAAATTTTAAATTATAACAAATAATTACTTATTTGTTGTGAATTGTCCATAATTGGATACTTAATAACATTTTAGATCATATAAATTTAAATTTATAATTTTTAAATATTTTTGTGATTTTTAAACTCTTTTATAATATGTTATTTTTATAAAATAACAATAGTGTCAATTTGGACACTATTCATTTATTTGAATTTAAATAAAATAAATACAGAAGATATGTTCGAAATAAAAGCTTTAATATATTTATAAAATCTCATATGTATCTAGAAAATTAGTGGAGCACATTAAATAGTTCATATAATATTTATTTTATTATTTTTAAAACCATTTATTTGGTTTATCTCTTAATAAAATAAATACTACAACATTTTTGTATTATTATTTAATATACATATTTGTTGCCTAAAAATTAAAAATAAAATCCTATGATGAAAATAAATCTATTGACTTTCACAATAATACTTTTACTAGAATTTATCATCTTAAAATCACAATATTTAAATTGTTATATTTATTAAATTATGAAGGTGACAACTTTGGCATCATTTAAAATAAAATAATATAAGTGTCATAATCGCTTTTATAAGGCTCAAAATGGTCAAATATTCGACCATTGGATGCTTAAGGTTTACATTTACATGGAAAATAAGTTTTGGTTAGGTATTTGTGCATTTTATGGTCACTATTAGTTTAATAAAAACAATATTCTTGATTTTTCACTAGATAAACAATTTCTGCATCACTATTGTGTCATAATTAATGATAATTATTTAATCCCTAAAAATTATAAATAAATTTATATGATGTAGATAATTTCATTAGATTTCTGGAGAATATTCATGTTCTAAGTTTCATGAAGTTTATCACTAAATTAAAATTAATATACTTATAAGAGTTAAGAGAGTGACATGTTGTCACTTTCTTTGGTTTTAATAATAATTAAGTTATTTTCATGGACAAATGTCCATTAAATGATTCTAATCCAACCCTTAGGTGATATGGGTCGACTTTTAGTCATCCAATAGGATTTTTACATTTGTTAGGGTAATTTTAAAATATTATATTTACCCTTAATTACCCGTTTTACCTTTAACTATGGTAAATAAAATTTACCGTAGTTACTATTCAAAATTCCCAAAAATAAAAAGTAGCTTATTAACATAATTTGGACCCACTGATTCCAAATATGGAATCCATTTTTTAAAATTCAAAACACAGAAGTTGCAGAAATTAAATTAAAATTAATCCCGTTGTCGAATAAAAACGGGTTTTTGTTTAAAACATTGCAAAAGATTGAATTGATTTAACCTACGAATTCAAGGTAAAATCAATGCTAATGACATACATTATATTAAATGGTAAAAATATATTCTATTTATACTTTAAAACCATTCAATATTATAATTTTACCACATAAGATATTACGATGAAAAAAGTTGTTTTTAATTAAAATATAGCGTGTTTTTACTATTCATTAAAATATGAAAGTTATCAGAAAAATATCAAAACTTTATCTAATGTAAATTTTTATATCCTGATTCAAAAGAAGAATATTATTTTGTAAAATTTAACATATAAACATGTCAAAAACCAGATTTAAAGTGGGTGCGTCATCCAAAGGCGGCAAAACTGCATTTTTTGAAAAATACTTATTTTACCCGAAAAATTTATTTTGTTCTTATATCATGTTCTAGAAATGTGTAAGATGAATAATAATGTTATAAAATTCAAAATTTAGTTAATACAATTCATAACGGCTAGTTCATGACAATATTATAATAATATAACATTGTTTATTAAAACCCGGTATTGCGTACAACACACGCTATCGAGGAAGGTCGCGATTGCGTGTAATGCAAGCCAAGTCAGGGTTGCGTGTTGTGAAAGAATCCTTCTTTGTTTCGTATAACATAATCCAACCATATATCATTTATACATTTAATATATATATATATATACTCAATGTTGCGTAGAATAACTATTATCAAAATTGTGTGTAACACGGTCCAAGAATAGTGTTGCGTATACTGCAAGCTAATACGGTGTTGCGTATAGCACAAGGTAATCATGGTGTAGAATACAACAAAAGACATTAATGGAATTAAAATAATATTTTTCATAAAATCTCGGGGTGTTACATTCTACCCCCCTTAAAATGAATTTCTCCCTCGAAATTCGTCGGGGTTATAAATGGTTTACTATTTGAAAGTTTCTTTGATAGAAACCCACATCGTAAAAAGGAATACCAAAACTTATCTTTAAAAACAAAAGTATGAAACGTAATGGTTACCCAAATAAACTAATCACTGGGTTTCCACATAGGTGAAAATATGGATATGGAAGAGAAATCTAACCATCATGTTCTGATGGAGAGTGGTAGAGGACATGGCTATGGAAAAGTCAGTAATCACAAATCCATAAATTTGTGACGATCTAAGGTACCATCTGATTCATCAGGTATAAGAGAACTAGGACAACATTTTTGGTTTCCAAGATCATTTCCCTAAAGTTAAAGAATTTGAATTAGAATAAATACTTACTTTATTTTGGTACAATCTCACTGTTGTTTGTGCCTTTAACAATTTCCACTTCATCTCTTAAATAAATGAAGTTGAATTTGTTATTCGTGAAGTGTTAGCAGATCATGTGATAAAATGACGGGTCATTCCATCTGTCTCAAAAGGTTAGTAAAATTTATATAAATAAGTCGATATATAGTGGGATTAATCATATATGGTTCCTAAAATGGGCTTATACTTCATATATCATACTGCTTAATATAATAACACTAGTTTCTACTAAACAGGGACTTCCTGTAGGTCAGTGGTAGGCGATAAAGGCCAGTCGCACTTCGGTTGTGGGTTCGATTCCAACAGCCTTGTCCGAAGCGATGGGCTGTCGCCCGTCCTGCAGGTTGTCCTTTTTCTAAAACTATAATACTATAACATCCCATCAATAATATCGAAAAACAAACAATACTAACTTATGTCCAACATAATCCATTCCAATCTTTAGGCTTATCCATAATACTGCAGTCCACTCTCAGAGATTAAATACCATCGTTGATCCCCATATATCATAAGATATGTTTTGTTGGTCACATTACAAACATTCAAAGTCCTTAGTCATGTATTCTCTTGAATACCTTAGTGAAAACATGAATGCAGTTTAAAGTTAACACTTTCCACATACCAAAATCCTCAAAATTCTATATACTCAAACCATGATATCACTTAGTCCTTATATCAATCATGAGCTCATGAATACTGTCAAGCATTTCATTTTCTCATTTTCCCTTCATTATGCGCATATCATCTACTTTCTAAAAATACTGGTACCATTCATCACATACATTCAAAACTTAAGAAAAGACAACAATGTAACAATCCTTAGATGTCTCTTTTCCCATAGTACCATGAGATTACTTATACAACATTACACTTGATAAACATGTAATCATTCCACTACATTCCTAAACCATTGACCGAGCTTCAACAATTCTTTCATCTCACATATCATTTGTAGTCTCATCATCATCATCAACATAAATACTACCCATACGACCATACTGATTCTCTTCATGAGACTTTCCCTTAGGGTATTGGTTTGCATAATGCCCGTACATTCCACATTTAAAACATTTAACCATTGTTGATGTCGTAGCAATACCATTATCCTCATCCCTGGTGTTAACTGAACCTTATCCTTTGCACTTACTGGCTTTGTGTCCTTCTTTTCCACACCCAAAGCATCTTCCAGTTCCTTTGAAACATTCTCCTTGATGCCTCTTCCCACATGATTTACATAGGGGAAATTGAACTTTCTTTCCTCTATGATCATCATGAAACTCCATCTTTCTCTTATTAGCCGAGTCAGGAAACTTACCAAATTTTACTTTATTGATCATATTATGAGATTGCTGATTCGGCATAATAATGATGTTTGGACTTCCAAATCCCATTTCATTTGGTTTCTCATGAAGAATATCATTCCATTGTCCGTCATATCCTCCATTATCGTGAATCACCTTGTTTCCAGCCATTTTCTAACACCCAAAAAGAATAGTGTGAGAGGAAAAAATCATAATAAAGGGGGAATATCTAACATCTTTGGTTTAATCTAATATCGTTACCATAGTTCTAGGACTATATCCTATACGTATACTTATCCTTAGGTGCATCCCTAGACATACCGTAGAAATATCTCTAGAAATCTCACTAACGTTTTCGCATCCTAGTTTCCAAAGGTTGACTAAACCTTTGCTCTGATACCAACTGTAGAGACCCGAAGCTTATCGTACATGGACATTACATTACTTTTGCGGAATACTTAGTACATAACAAAAACACACACACAAGGATCGTAATAGTTTAGTGTCTTTGGAAACTCGGAACGTAATCTTCTAATCGTGGTGAAAGATCTTCAATATCTCCCATAAAGATCTTCCCTTTTTTTACCTAAAAACCTTTCTTTATATCCTGGGGAAAAGAAAACATAAAAGGGTGAGCTCAAATTCTCAGTAAGGGTAAACAAAAGAAATATCAATCACATCATATACATAAGAACATAGCTTTTGGAAATCTTAACCTGCAAAAGAGCTCATAATATCATAACATGGGATAAATCATAGAAGTGAAAATGAGATCCCAATAATCATAACATGAAACTTGAAACTTTTTGGCATGCACACATAATCATGGAAAATCATTTCTTATTAGTCATGACTCATTTCCAAGACTATCTTAGTGGACAAAGTCCCTTTCTGAACCGAGTTCACTCCTCGTTTCAGTCCTGTATCACTGAACCAAAATAACCTTCCGTTCCAGTCATGTCTATCTCATGAGATATAAAGTCTTTACCCAATGCATTGGAGGGAGATATAGGTCCCACCCATCTTATAATGAATCCTTTCTTATGTGTGCCACATAATCATAAAACAGACATCATCACATAACACATGTAACAAAAATGGGATTCTTGAAACATCATGACATCATAAATAAATTCATATAAGATAAAGGAATTCATAAAAATAATTCCATCACAACATGATCAAATCAATGTAATAATAGGGATAAAAACAGAACCCTTTATTATCTTAGATGGAAAATAATTTTGATAAAACACTTGAACTCCATTCTTGAGGAAAATATCCTTTCTTCTTCAAAAAAACATTTTTCCTTTCATAACATGTCATACGACTTTAAAATAAAAGAAGTTGATTAAAAATAAACTTGAAAACTTGTAAAGGAATCTTCTTGGAAATAATGTTTTAGAAATCCATTCATGCCGTATAAGTTAAAAAAACATTCTTCGTACTTTTGTCGGAAAAGTCAAAAAGTACCTCGTACGAAAAACGAAAAAAGATTCCTTTCGTATCTTTTACTAAAAACTCACCGAAGGGTAAAATTGGATATAAAATATTGTAGAAGGATGGAAATAATATTACATAGTGAGGTAACATGGATGTGGATGATAAAATACACCCCAGTAATTACCAAAGTAAAAACAATCTCGGATAAAAGTGAGATTGTGATATTTTCCCTTACCTTATGTCCGACTTGCTTTGTAAGTGTCCGAACCACCAGTATAATGATTTAAATCATGTTATTGACTTATTCCAGAATCATATTCATTTTTATTATATCATATATGGTCCACTTATGACTTTATATTACCCGTTCTTTTGTAAATTCATGTTAATGTAGCGTTTTGGGTAAAATCGTCTCATTTGTCGTTCGTGTTTTTAACTTGTAATTATTCATATGATTACTTAGATCATGATTACATAATTCCAGAATATAAAACATGATTTATATATATATCTTCAGAATATACATATATAATAAATCAGTAAATGGAAAGAAATACACCGTTCATGGAGACGGTAGTCCGTACGTACGCATGAACGCTGTTTTCGTTTCCTTATTGGATTGAATGGAATTATGTAGATGACATACATATAAATATAAATAATTCCAGTATCATTATTAGGTCATATATTTCATTATTAATTATTATATATACTTTATAATCATTCATGAATGGTTAATCATTGAGAATGAATCTCATCGCGTCGTGGAGACGGTAGTCCGTACGTACGCACAAGCGATGATATCGTTCCCATGGTCGTGGAATTGTGTTGAAGTGTATGTATAATATTTCATTATCAATATCAGTTTATAATAATCATATATAGTTACTCATTACACCTTTATACACATCCAATTAAGGTGGTGGCGGAAAATAGATTACACCACGGCGTGGAGACGGTATTCCGTACGTACGCACGCGCGGTGATTTCCTTTTTCCGTAGGATGGATAGAAGTTTAATTAGAGTTTTTTCATATTTATAATAACATATCAGTATATAAGAAATACTGATGTTATTACTTTATCATGAAACAACTAAAGAAGAAGAAGTTGAAGAAGAAAGAAATTGAAAAGATCGGTAATGGATATTACCTTTTCTTTGGAATGCTTCTTTGAATCCTCCACTTATGGAACTAATATTGGTCTTTGAAGAAGACCAAGACCTCTAGGATTATTCTAGGGAAGTGGAGAGGAGAAAATGGCAGGTGTTGGCCGAGCTTGAGTGCTCAATTTGGTGTGAGGAGGAGGGGGAGGAGGTGTCCTTTTATAAGGGAGGAGAGGGGCACCTTTGGAATTCTTAAAAATATTAATTTATAATAAATCTAACCCCACTTAAAAACCTCCAAAAATGACTCATATTCGAAGATTAGATGAGATAGGGTTGTAATCTCATCAACCAATAGAATTTAGACATGTTAGGAATTTATTTTAAACATTATCAACATGATTTATCCTTATTTAATCAATTTAATTTTATTTGTGGTAATAACATTCTAAATTTTAAATTATAACAAATAATTACTTATTTGTTGTGAATTTTCCATATTTGGATACTTAATAACATTGTAGATCATATAAATTTAAATTTATAATTTTTAAATATTTTTGTGATTTTTAAACTATTTTATAATATGTTATTTTTATAAAATAACAATAGTGTCAATTTGGACACTATTCATTTATTTGAATTTAAATAAAATAAATACAGAAGATATGTTCGAACTAAAAGCTTTAATAGATTTATAAAATCTCATATGTATCTAGAAAATTAGTGGAGCACATTAAATGGTTCATATAATATTTATTTTATTATTTTTAAAACCATTTATTTGGTTTATCTCTTAATAAAATAAATACTACAACATTTTTGTATAATTATTTAATATACTTATTTGTTGCCTAAAAATTAAAAATAAAATCCTATGATGAAAATAAATCTATTACCTTTCACAATAATACTTTTACTAGAATTTATCATCTTAAAATCACAATATTTAAATTGTTATATTTATTAAATTATGAAGGTGACAACTTTGGCATCATTTAAAATAAAATAATATAAGTGTCATAATCGCTTTTATAAGGCTCAAAATGGTCAAATATTCGACCATTGGATTATTATGGTTTACATTTACATGGAAAATAAGTTTTGGTTAGGTATTTGTGCATTTTATGGTCACTATTAGTTTAATAAAAACAATATTCTTGATTTTTCACTAGATAAACAATTTCTGCACCACTATTGTGTCATAATTAATGATAATTATTTAATCCCTAAAAATTATAAATAAATTTATATGATGTAGATAATTTCATTAGCTTTCTGGAGAATATTCATGTTCGAAGTTTCATGATGTTTATCACTAAATTAAAATTAATATACTTATAAGATTTAAGAGAGTGACATGTTGTCACTTTCTTTGGTTTTAATAATAATTAAGTTATTTTCATGGAAAAATGTCCATTAAATGATTCTAATCCGACCCTTAGGTGCTATGGGTCGACTTTTAGTCATCCAATAGGATTTTTAAATTTGTTAGGGTAATTTTAAAATATTATATTTACCCTTAATTACCCGATTTACCTTTAACTATGGTAAATAAAATTTACCGTAGTTACTATTCATAATTCCCAAAAATAAAAAGTAGCTTATTAACATAATTTGGACCCACTAATTCCAAATATGGAATCCATTTTTTAAAATTCAAAACACAGAAGTTGCAGAAATTAAATTAAAATTAATCCCGTTGTCGAATAAAAACGGGTTTTTGTTTAAAACATTGGAAAAGATTGAATTGATTTAACCTACGAATTCAAGGTAAAATCAATGCTAATGACATAAATTATATTAAATGGTAAAAATATATTCTATTTATACTTTAAAACCATTATATATTATAATCTAACCACATAAGATATTACGATGAAAAAAGTTGTTTTTAATTAAAATATAGCGTGTTTTTACTATTCATTAAAATATGAAAGTTATCAGAAAAATATAAAAACTTTATCTAATGTAAATTTTTATATCCTGATTCAAAAGAAGAATATTATTTTGTAAAATTTAACATATAAACATGTCAAAAACCAGATTTAAAGTGGGTGCGTCATCCAAAGGCGGCAAAACTGCATTTTTTGAAAAATACTTATTTTACCCGAAAAATTTATTTTGTTCTTATATCATGTTCTAGAAATGTGTAAGATGAATAATAATGTTATAAAATTCATAATTTAGTTAATACTATTCATAACGGCTAGTTCATGACAATATTATAATAATATAACATTGTTTATTAAAACCTGGTATTGCGTACAACACACGCTATCGAGGAAGGTCGCGATTGCGTGTAATGCAAGCCAAGTCAGGGTTGCGTGTTGTGAAAGAATCCTTCTTTGTTTCGTATAACAGAATCCAACCATATATCATTTATAAATTTAATATATATATATATATACTCAATGTTGCGTAGAATAACTATTATCAAAATTGTGTGTAACACGGTCCAAGAATAGTGTTGCGTATACTGCAAGCTAATACGGTGTTGCGTATAGCGCAAGGTAATCTTGGTGTAGAATACAACAAAAGACATTAATGGAATTAAAATAATATTTTTCATAAAATCTCGGGGTGTTACAGGAGAGGAGGATAGTTATGTAACCATCGTGAAATTTATGACAATCCATTTATTTGGAACATTCCTAAATTCCAATGATGCAGTTACTTAATTTAAAAAGGGGGTCGGGCGAAATAAATTGCGTTGGCTCAATTTAAGAGGTGTGTTGGCACAACTTAAGAGGGGAGGATGCCAAGAAGTTTCCCCCACATAGCCTACGTCAAAACATAAGACACGAATTAATTTTATGTTGACACATAAAATTAAATGACAATAATTAATTTCACGTCGACGCATAAAATTTACTGACAAGAATTAATTTTATGTCAACTCATAAAATTAACTTACAAAAATTAATTTTATATCAACTCATAAAATTAACTGACAGAAATTAATTTTATGTCAACGCATAAAATTAACTGACAAAAATTAATTTTATGTCAACTCATTAAATTTATTGGGAGAAATTAATTTTACGTCAACACATAAAATTAAGTGATAGAAATTTATTTTGCGTCGACCCAAATAATTAATTGAGTGCAATTAATTTTATGCCGACACATAAAATTAATTGATGGGGGGTTGAGAGGTTTCCTCTCCCTGCCCATTAAATGGGAGGTTAGGGTGTGGCGGTTCCACCTCCAACTCCAATGTGGATCTTCTAACCACTTTATCTGCATGACATGTGTTTAAAAAAATAAAATAAATTATTCACTTATATTATTTTATTAACCCACGTAAAACTCCAAAAAATAACATTCATACCCGATCATCTGCCGTTGTGGTGAAAGTCTTCTTAAGTGAAAATTGGCACTGCGAGTTCAACGATGCCCTCAGAATTCGATTCTGAGCACCGGTTCAAAAGTTATAAAATGCCGCTTGTAAATTTACTAAACGTACCAGAAAAAAAGTTCAAAAAATTATTATCAGGCACCCTCGACCCACTGCGGTCAAGGTTCGGGAATGCCTAGGAGAAACACACCTCAACAAACTAAACGGCACTCTTGTATTTTCAATTATAGTTACCATTTAAAAGTTATGAATTGGACAATAAAGTAATTGTCACTTAATTATTTTATTTACGACCAAAAACTAACTTTCTCAGGTGGTCCGTGCCGACCTAAGTTAGTATCTTCTTGAAGAAAGAATACCCTCACGAGTTCAATGGTGGTCTCAGATTATTAATCTGAGTTACCGTTTATGATTTATCAGCATTTAAAAAATAAAATAACTTTATTTAATTATTTTATTTACGGTTATGCCATTTTTGGGTTTTCTCACAGGAGGCCTGCGCCGACTAAACATAAGTCATGCCTAGGGTAAACACGCCATCTTGAGCACAACGATGCCCACAGATTTCTGATCCAAGTAACTGTTTAAGAGTTATTATACATTTTTCAGGAAAACTACTTACGCGCATTAATTTAATCTTAACAAAATTTCAGAAAATTATTCCGGGCACACCGGGCCTCGGAATCAGGATCCGTCAAGAAACTGCGTACTCGTAAAATTCCAAATAATTTAAGAAAAAAAATTCCTTGAAATTTATAATTCTTTACATGAAGACTCTACCAAAATAGCTCTTTGGAGTGGTCTAGTATGCACTATAGATATGTTTGGATCTCTTTATGAAACAATCATTCCTTTATCTTTGGTTGTCTCTATAAATGTAGATATTAATAGATCAACCAAATTAGAAACAACCAGAAAAGGATTCTATAGGCAAGCTCCACTTGAAATAGGTACATCTTCCCACTGTTTGAATTTACTTTGACCTTCTTTATCAACATTATCTTCTACTTATCCATCAACTCGACCTCCATTTTCCTATTCAACTACATTTATAGACTTAGTAATGTATTCTAAAATTATTATTCATTGAGTAAAGAAACCTCTTCTCTTGAATCATCATATTAATTTAGAATTTGTATAATAGATCTAATAGATTGTATCATCCTCTAATCTCCCGAATCATCTTCAATCAACCTCTATTGTTGTTGTTTCACTCATACATGTAATATACTTCTGTAGGATTCCCTCGAAAAATATCCCAATTTGTTAATAGTATGATCATTAAAAATGATGTTGTCATTTCATCTTTATCTAAAAGACATATATCTGATTTTCCCTTTATGAGCAACAAAAATTAAAGAATTACTCCATTAGGATAAAATTCAATCTTTTATTCTTTATGAGAGCAAATACATATATATCCTAAAATAATGGGACCAAATTTGAATGTAATTTGGTTCAGAAAAAAAAACATAGATGTCTTGAATCAAAACATTCTCTAAATAATTATTTCCTAGTAAAATTATAGATTGAATTATCTTCATCAGGACTTTTCAATTTGGAGTAAGGTCTTTTGTGATTATTTTCTTGGAATACCTTGTTCCAAAAAAATAAAACATAATCTCCTCTAACATTAATTTTTTATCACTAAAATAAAATTAGTTAAAATGAAAATACCCCTCATGGGGACAACAAAATAAAATATCAATTTCTAATAAAGAAAGCGAAAATTCATTATTTTGAATCATAGTGATTATAGAATATTATTTGAATCCAAAACTGAATGATGAATTTCTATAGAACTCTATCACTATTATGTCAAACATTAGAAGACTGTTACTATCTCTAAAAGAAAAATAAAATCCATGAAATCTGATGGCTCTCTAAAATAAAATATTTTTGTCATTTAAGTACTTGAAATCTATCACTTTACCATGAAGAAGTTTGTCATAATTCACGGATGGGTAAGTAGGTGCTCCCAAATCAACAAATTCAATTGTTTATGATGTTTCCATTTTAGAATGTTTCAAGATTGAATGTTTGATTTTTTATGGTTTGGGAATATTATAATGAGACGCTCTTCCTAATATGGAAGTATGTGACGTATAAGGAAGAGAGAGATAAGTAACATTGTTTTCTCATGCCGATTGAGAATATACTCATTACTTTTTAATTTAAAATAATGAATAAATATAAAACAAAAAAAAATTCACTCAATCAACATGTAACTGAATAAAAAATAGAGAAAATTAAATAATTAAATACCAAAAAATAAATTTTACAATGATAAAAACTAAACTATAATTTAAAAATATATATCCCTATCCTCATTAATAAAATAAAAACTTATTATGGGAAGTGGGATAGTAAAACTATCAACTCATTGATATTCAATATTTAAAAATTCTCAACATATTTCCATTTTAAGAACATGATCTCTTGGAAAAGATGTTTGATATCAATATTCATAGTCCTAGAATGAAGCATAATATTTTTTGAAATATTTACATCATTCATATTACAATAAAAAATTGGTATATTATTAAAAATAAGGATAAAATATAGTAGATTTATTTCATCCAAAATTCTTATGCACAAAAATTACGAGGTGAACCATATCCTACCTCATCTATTGAAAGGGTAACTGAATGTTGTTTCTTAGTAGACCATGATAATAAGGACCTTCCTAAAAAAGTGACTTATTTTTAAGGATCATTATCATTAAAATCTATAACCTCCAAAGTCTACATATGAATATGAAAATAAATTAAAATTAGATGTTTCTGGATAAATAACTAATAGAATAAATAGTTCCTTCTAAATATTTAAAAATACTTTTAAAACCAGTAATATGATATTAGATTAGATTTAACTGAAATCTATCACATAAACATATAAAAACATAATTTCTAGTAATATAATAGTATGATATAGAAAACTACCAATCTTACCTCTATATAACTTAATATTAACTAGTCCTTCAGCTTTATCCAAATCATGTTTTATATTAGTACACATAGGAGTTTTATAGATCTAGTAGTTTTCTTGTCCAATGTTTTTCAATAAATCAATAATATATTTAATTTGATTTAAAAAAATTCCATAATATTTTTTTATAAATTTCATATCCTAAAAAATATGTTTATCTCTCCCATCATACCCATTTCAAATTAATTTTTCATTAGTTTGGAAAAATCATTATAATCATTTTAACTTTTTTAATCGAAAATAACATCATAAATACAAATTTTTACTAATGAAATAATAGAACAAATTGTTTTCTTAAAAAGTGTTGGATCTTCCAATCCAATAGTAAATATTTTTTTTCAAAAGAAATGAAATTAACCTTTAACAATAAGATCTATGTTCTTATTTCAATCCACAAATAGATTTGGTATGTTTTAAAAACGGATTTGGGTTTAGAGGTTTTTTTAAAACAAGGGGATGTTCAAAATAAACATGAACCATTAAATAACCATTTAAAAATGAATATTCAAAATCCATATAATATAATTTAAAATTCAAATGAGACGCATAAGCTAAAATTATTCTAATGGATTCTAATCAAGATATAGGTGAAAAGGTTTCATCATAATCTATACCTTCATCCAGATTATATCCTTTAGCTAAAAATCTAGAATATTTGTGGTTATGATCCCTTGATCATCTTTTTTATTTATAAAATTCCATTTGGTTCCTATCACAGGATAATATGATGGTTTTTACATTAATTTCCAAACATCATTTATTCTAAATTGAATTAATTAATCTTTAATATCTTAAAAAGACTTTTATCTATTAAATTTTCTTTAATAGATTTAGGTTCTAATAGAGATATAAAGGCAGAAAATTCTACTAGGTTTCCTCCATTTCATATAGTTCTAATTACTGTATCTAGGTATCTTAGAATAGTTTATAAAGGATGGGGTTTTATGGTTCTAGAGAGTCTAGGTAAAACACATTCAGGTTCATTATTTTTATGTTATTTTGAACTGGACAAAATATTATTTATATCATTTTCAAAAAAAGTATTTGGGGTTTCAGGTCTCATGTTTTCAAAAGAGTTAGTAATTTCATATATTTCATCTATCTATTTATTTACGGGGTTAGATTTATCAAACATCACATGAACTGATTCTGAAACTATCCTTGATATTTTATTAATACTTCTATAGTCTTTAATGTAAGAGAATCTCCAAAAAATATTCTTTCATCAGCTTTTGGATTGAATTTTCAAAGGATATCCTTAGAATTAAAGATGTATACCTTCCATCGAAATAATTTTATGTATTTTAATTTAGGTTTAATGTTTTTTCAAGGATCATATGGCTTTCTTTTAATAAAATATAATATTAAAACACTATTCATGATATAGAAGGATGTACTTACAAATTTTTTCCACAAGTAGGTAAAAAGATTCTATTCATTCAGCATAGTCCTTTCCATTTTTGAATATTTCTTTTTATTTTCACAATAATTCCATTTTTTGAGATTTTCATGGTGTATAGATGGTGTTTTTAATACCTATTTTTGAGAAAAATGAATTATATTCTTGATTCTAAAATTATCCACCACAATAAAATCTTAATGAGATTATTTAAAAAAATACATTTTAAACCACATTAAAATAACGTTCAAAAATAGTGAATACTTCATTTTTTAATTTTCGAAGGAAAGAACCCAAGTAAATATTGAAAAATCATTGACTAAAACATAAACATAAAATTTATCAGGAAAACTAGATACCCAAGATGGTCCAAAAAATACAAATATATATATATATTTGTAATGGTTTAGATGTAGTAATTTTGCTAATATAGTTTAATAATTAATTTTAATATTTTCCTATTCTGCATGCATCATAGAATATATAATTTTCAAACCTATGAATAATTAAATCAGAAACTAAATATTTCATTGACAATTTATGAAAAGCGTATATATTAAAATTACATGAATTCTATGCCAAATACATGACTAATTTATCTTAGGAGATAAACAATTTCACTTTCTGTTTACACAAGGAATTAAGATCCAAAGTGCAAACACTATCTATTCTTAGTGCTCTAAATTTAAGCTGTTTATCTTTGAAAATAGAGTAGGGGTAGGTGAAAAATTAAACATAAAATCTATCATCACAAAGTTGAAGATACTTATCAGGTTTTAATTTATCCATAGTACGTACAAAACTTTATTGGTTGAGATAATTTTTGGATCTCCAACTATTCCAACTCCTATGATCTTTCCTATTACATTTTCATTGAATGTTACTAGACCATTATCCATTTTAGTCAATTTATGAAAATTTTATGAGTCTCCACTCATGTATATTGAAAATAAATTGTCCATATACCATATATCCTTTCTATTACTATTTCCTTTTTCCCGCAAAAGATCTTAAACACATGTTTTTTAGGTACCCTTATTATCTTAGGTCTAATAATGTCTGTGAGCTGTGATATAGGATTATGGATTAGACTTGATTTTTCATAATTATATCACTTTCATTAGATACAATTCTAGAAATAAAATCCTTTCTAATATAAATAATTTTTGGAATCTTAAATCAATAGTTCTTATTTCAATGACCTTTTGTTCCACAGTAATAGGATGTATGTTTTTTGAATTTGGTAGAATATGAATTTTGTAAAAAATTGATATTCAAACTTGCATTATATTCTAATTTTTGTTATGTTAATAACCTTTTTCCATGAATATCATTCGGAATATTTTCTCTTCTTGTAAAAATAACGGTGTCACTTTTATAATATTCTACTTGATCCTGTAATTATTTTATATTTTATTCATGGTTAAAATAGATTTATGTGGATAAATTTAATTTTCAATTAGATATTGATATTGTTTTAGAATAGTGACTATTTCACCTAAAACAAAATTTTGTATATTTTTTAATGATTTATGATTATATAACAAAGAATCATATTTATATTATAACATTTAACAATAATTTTGCAGTTTACAATTTGAATATTTACCTGAGTCAAAAGAAGAAGAAGAATAATTTAGTTTATATTCTTCTTCCTTATCCATAAATAACATATTGGCTTAGAGTTTTTTGGCTCATTCTATGAATCAAAATTTAAAGAGTAGCAGGAGTCTTTAGAAATAGTCCATGTATTTTTTATATATATTCTCTTTATGTTCATAATCAATTTATTTATATATTTTCATTATGTCCTTCTTCTTATATATTTAAGTTGGGGGAAATTAGGATTTATGTGAAAAAAAAATTTACTCATAACATCAAACGTCTATTTATTATTTTTCGTCCTTCTTGAAGGATTTAATAAATCATATTTTAATTTTGTTGAATTTTCTAATCATTCTAGCTAGCTGTGCTAGTTCCATTTCAGAATTTGAGGAGTTGTAATTTTTTTCTATTTTGGCGTCTTATTTTTTTGGTTATGATTCCTTGATGTCCCTTAGAGAGCATTAGTTTCCCATTTTACTATAATATTTTGATATTTAGCTTAAAATTTCATTTATACTACATACACCATTAAATAACCAATCAGTTCAGTCATTTTCAAATTCATGATAGGTGATGATTGTTGGATAGCCACAAATATTCCATCCATTTAAAGTAAAATACTCTAAGTAATTTTAGTGCTTGATTTGATTGAATGATAAGATATCCTAAGGTAGTAATATTTTTGAAAATCTCTGTTAATTATACATTCATTTGTGTCATTCATTCACTATCAAACATTCTAAATTTTTCAATCATTATCTTAGCCATATCATATATCTTTTATCAGAAGTTATCTATTCCTTCAAAAGTTGTTGCAATAGTTTTCCAAATTTCATAAGTAGTATGGAATTGTGAAACTAGATTTAATTCATTAGGTCCAAGTCCATATATATTTTAATTCATTTATTTTGAAGTTTTGTCATATTCAGCTTTTATTCTAATAGTCCAAGCCTCTATTTTTTGGGAATCACATAAGGAGTTATTATATTTTAAAGTTAAATTTTCTTAGTTAGGCAATCATATATAATTTCTAGCATCCATATTTTTCACTATCAAAGCATGGAGCATGAACCATAGACATACCTTCTTTTGGATCATTTATTTTTATATGCTTTCTATAGACCACATTCTTTTTAGTTTTTTATAAATGTATCACAAAATCTGGCATCCAATACCAATTTTTAGGTTATAATAGTACAAATATAAAACACGATGGTGCGAATTGTGTCTTTTTAGAAATCTAGAGAGATTATGGTTTATAAATTTTTTTATGATTTATATATATATACATCATTTTATTGGAATGAAATATGAGTAGTGGGAAAATAGAAAGAATGAAAACATCAATTTTAAAGTGTTTTGGGGAAAAATATCCTATATTCCACTCCTCATACTCTCTCTCTATGAGCTTGGTAAATTTCACAAGAATGTTCATCTTATCACTAGACCTTAAAATCCAAAATTGAGTGCAGGTAGTTGACACCATTATATCATGGGTAAAAATAACCTTCTAGTTCTTTTACATGTAACTATTTATCCACATATTAGTACAAGAAAGATATATATTAAGAATAACTAAGTACAAGGAGTTGATACTCCAATAAATTAAAATAATTTTATTTGTTTATGCTTTGGGGTGAACATAAAAATTATAGTAGTAAAAATTAAAATTGCATGGAACCTATTCTTTATAAATGAATGTATTCTTGAAATAATTACTCTAAGGTGATCCTGGTAGAAAAAGATCTAAAATTTGAAAAGAAAAATTTAGTTCCAATAATCATATAGTAGTACATGGCAGAAAATATATGTCTCTAAAATGAAACCACTTAAAAAAATAATAGTTTCAATCATTTATTATAGCACAACTATAAAATATATTGATACTAATTAAATAATATTTTTATATGTTCATATATACATGTTTTTGAAATGAATTGAGATATAATATATATACTAAAAGGGTCTATTCGATATTCCAGATCAAAAAAATCAGCTGGTAGGATGTGTAAATTCAAAATCTATTTATCCAGGGGAGTTGTAACTTCCATTAATAATATGAGAGAATTACTATGATGATTATGGTTTATTGAATCGATTATAAAGACCCTTTTAATATTTCATAGACAATAATTTAATCAGTTTTAATTTTAGTTAAGATGATGCATAAATCATAGATTATAACATGGAATGAAAACTCTATTTTTGAATAGATAAATGTATGGTTCACCTATGTAGTGTAGGATTTAATTTCAAATCATATGCTTAATTTTCATATAATAGGGTTACTTTTCCTATTATAGTGTTCATTTTATTAGCTTAGGATTCCTCTTCATAGCGTAGTTTTTTTTCGTAGCATAGGGTTCCTTTCAATATATTGTTCCTTAATAATTATTTAATCTGTGCGTAATGTCGGGATCAAAAAATAATGTGGGGACAAGAATAAATATGTTCATCCATCTAGTGTAAAATTGATTCAATATTTAGTATTTATTTTCCATATTCTCAACCAATTGAATATAGGATATAAAAAGTGTTTCTTGATTCTAATATAGATTTGATATTCTATATATTTGTTATTCACCTGAAAGTAGGGTTTCTGATCCATATGTTTAATATCCAATATATCATTGATATGATGATCTATAAAAAATGTTTAGTGTACCGTAGGGATGATGTCCATACCTTCATTTACTAGTCTTAGGGTTTTAATAGTGTATCTATATGAAATCCCACATATTTTCATAAAATAAATGTTATAAATATATCATTATATATTTTTCTGAAATATACTTAATGAGAAATGATTCGAAAAACATTAGGGTATTTTTGTGCATCAAAATCATCATATAATATAGAGTATTGATGATAAAATACATGCCCCATTGAATTGGACTTTCTAAAAGTGATTTTATGTGTGATGAAAATATGTGGAAGTGGTTCCATTTCATAGGATATGGGAGGAGCACAATTGGAGTTTCTCAAAAAAATTATATTAATATTAATTAATTTATAATTCAAAATGGATCCAAACATGTATTTTTAAATATAGGATTTCTATGGGTCAAAATAAATTCATCCAATAAAATATTATATAGTTTTTGACTCAAATACTACCTTAATATTTAGGTTTTAACTATCATTTAATCCCTTTAATTTTCATCAAGATAACATAGATTTGTACTCTTTGAGGGCCAATATTTTTAACATGAAATTTTAAAAGAAATTAAATTAAAAAAATTTGGAAATTTTAAAACATAAAAAAATCCCTTGGATGGATTAATTTTTCTTTGGAATATTTAATTGTTAAATGAAGTATTATTAATTTTAAAATATCATTAGTCTTAATTTTAAACTACTCATTACATTTACTTTTAGAAAACTCAATGAAATAATATATATTAAAAAAAATATTTTAATAAATCCTTAATATTAAAAAGTAATATATAAAATTCATGTATGAAAATAATTATCTCAAATTATTTTTATTTGAATTGTTTTAGAATCATTTATTTTATTTTTCTATGAATAGAATATTTACCCCATCAGCGTGGTTTAAGCATTTAATTTAATTATTTTTTCACTTTAAATTATAAATAAATTTACATGTTGAAGATAAATAATTTATATTTCAAATGACCAATTATAGGGGAATATGTCTTCTGAATCTCCCTATATTAAAAATGTTATAGTTATTAAAAATATGAGTATGAAATCCTTGGCTCTTCTATAAATATAATATTATAAATGTCATACTATAGTAAATGGGAATTTAAAATATTATAATTTGGATCCTTGAATGATTATGTTTGAATATAACTTATCTAATAAATGTGGGGAAATTGTTTGGGTAATTTTATAGTTCTTATCATTTCATTTTTACCCTTAATTACCATATTTTCCCTTTACTATGGTGATGAAAATTTCTAATGTACTATTCATATTGAACAAATATAAATGAAACCTATTAAATTAATTTTGACCTTATTATTCCAAATATGTAATCTAATTTTCCCAAACTCAAAAAATAAAAGTGGCTATGTTTTAAAAAAATTAATCTCTTAAATAGGGCAAGAAAATAGGTTTTTAAAGTAAAAATGTTCAAGAGATTGAAATTCTTTTATGTCCAAATTCAGTATAAAAATTATTATAATGTACATAATTGGATTAAAATATGTAAAATTGATTTAATTTTACAAGAAAAAATTGTTAAAATATAATTTTCTATTTTTAATTATTTAAATGAAATGTTATTTTTCAATTAAAATGTAGAATTTTTAACTATTAATCAAAAAAATAAAAATTCTTGGAAAAATATCAAAAATTAAACCATAAAATTTTTTATCATACAATTTAAACAATTGAATTATTTTTATTTAAATAATATTTTTACGGTTTCAAAATTTTTCCTTAAAACAAGTGCACCATCAAATGGATTGAAAATTTCTTTTAGAAAAAGACATTTTTTATGCAGTAAATTTTATTTATTTTTATATCATGGATAAAACTCACATATGAGTTTTAAAGCTTAAATTAAATATTATATAAATATATAAATATATATATATATATTGTTAATATAATACAATAACAGTTATTAGTTTATTTTATTAGTAGAAAACATTCTTTTGTGCATTTAAATAATATTTTCGAATAATATTTCCATTTATTATCAAAAATAATTCTCCACTTTATAATTAATTTGTTACCAAATAATTCAATATATATACGTGTGTAATAATCTTTTTTCATAATTCAATTAATCATATTTATAAACAAAATTCTAATAGCTAGGTGATAATGATAACATTTAAATATAAATATTTATTTGTTCATTTATGCTCGATGTGGCATATCGATTATGCTATTAAACATAATATTTTTTTACAAACATCGGATGTTACACTACCCCTTGGGTTCGCAGTGTAAATTTTAATCTTAAATCTTCACATTACAATAACATTTTTATAAAATAAATATAAAAGATGCAAATCAAACCAAAAACTACGCCAAACAATACTTATAATCAAATTCATAAACTTATAATTTCTATGATTTATATAATGAAATTAAAAACAACCTCTCATGATGGTAACTAATTTCATAGTTATCTATCTACATATATTTTATTTATAACTTATAAGGTTATTTAGATAAAATCCCATTAGGTGTTAATAACAATGTGTACATAGATTACAATTACTTTATTCTTCCTTCTTACCTCATATTTTATCACATTTGATTCTTTAAAAATTTTTCAGTTCTTTATCTCTCCATAAGTTCAATGGGTTTTAATTTTTCCTAATATGGTTCTTATTTTTGTTTTTTTGTTGTTTTCATGGTCATTTCCATCATATACTACTTCTATTCTCTTTAGATACCACATATGAGATCCCATCTCTAGTCAATTTAGATAGATTCTCAATGGTTTGGGATTGAGATTGTGGGATAGTTTCTCTGTATCTATTCTTTAACTTTCCATTTTTGAAATTTGGATTTTTCATTCCTATGGGTATATAGGATCACAAATTTGGTGTTTCCCAGTTTATCTTCTCCACCACCCTTTCAGGGAAACCCATTCTTCGAGACCCATTCATTGGTCTTGCATGATCGTTCTTTTGCTAGAATGGGATTATGCATTGGCAGGGGTTTGAATGCAGTAGTCACGAATTCCCTATGGTAGTTTGTTTTACCCATAGTTTTAGATTATTTGTAGGATATATTTATTAATTTGTATTAATGTTTTATTGTTTTTCTTACTTACTCATCATTCTAAGATGATGATGATTATTTAGACAATCCTCCATGGGTAAGTTTCATTGATTACTTTGAATTGAATGCTGGCGATTGTTCACTAATTTTTAGGATTTGATATGTTTTTTAGAGACAACTATTATTTTAATTGATTGAAAGTATCCAATAAATCTCATTAATAACATTAAAATCTATGTGAGAAGTTTCTATAAACTTAACCATCAAGTTGATTACTTGAATACATTTTCATCTTATAATATTTTGGGTTTTTTTATAATTTGTATTTTTTATTTTTTGGTTCAATAGTTAGATCATCTATGTGGGTTCTCAATTAATCCATAAAAAGTTTATTTATTAAAATACAAAAAAAGTTCATGATGGATTAAGAAACACTATTTAAGATCCAAAAAATCAAAATGAATCATGTAACTGTTTCATTAAACTCCAAATAAAAAACCAAAAATCACTTTAACATAGACCAACAAGGATTGAGGATGTTATAGGATTCAGATTATATAACATATAATTCTTCTAATCCTAAAAATTCATTCACCCATGGGCTTATTTCCTCACAAGAACCTTGATCAACCACAATAGATTCATGGACTAAACAAAAACGTCCACCATACCTTAAATACATAGATGTCGAATTCACCACAATTTTCCAAACACCACAATATTTTAGCATCCATGATGCGTATTATAAAAGAATATACTAATACACATCCAAAGTCAGTCAAAACACTATATTTACATAAATCCATTAAAATAATATAAATTATAAAACCCCAAAAGAAAATTATCAACCCAAAATCTAATCAATCTCTACACAATAGAGTCCAAAATAAAACACTATAACTCATCCCTAAGAATAAAAATTATTCCACTATGAGAGTCCAAAACCATATCGATTGCCATTATGTAGAAAAAATATCCGCATATCAAAAATCTATTATACCATAACATAATTATATAAAATACAATCTACTAAAATACCAAATATCATATGGTACTCCTCATTAAGAGAGTTATAAATGATATACTATTCATGTCCTTACACTAAATTCCATTATTATAATTGAATTTTTTTTATTATAAAATATAAGGGTAGTTCATTTTTTAAAAAAAATAATTTTTAAAAAATTAGATGGATTCAGAAATAAAAAATAATAATTAATCAATTTCCAAATTTAAATTCATAATAGAAAAATTTATATTCAATAAACAATAATTTTTTCTAAGACTATTACCCATTAAACCATAAGATCTTAAGCATTTTATTACATATACAACCACTAAAAACATTGATAAAAAACATAAATTGGGAATCACTATATATAAAATTAATTTTGTAAAAAATTATAAAAAAACATCAAATAATGAATAAATGTCATGCTTTAGAGTAGTTTTATAATATCTTCTTGAGAATAATAAAAATAATAATCCAATTATATTATAATTAGAGATATAAATGATAGAATATTTTAATAAGAACACAAAATAAGGAGTATGGGTAATGATTTTAAATTTAGTCAACTTAGTAACTCCACAAATATCACTAGTAGATAACAATTGAATTTATGATGTATAAATAAATTTAATAAAGAAGCAATATAAGAATTAATAACTAAGAAACTTAATAGGGAATATGAATAGAAAAAAGTAACATGTTCAAAAATAAATGAATTCTAAAATATGCAATTCAATATTCAAGAAGGTGATAATCATCAATCATATCATATGATGTTATATTAGTGGATTTAACAATTTATATAACATTATTCTATATAAAAAATATTTACATTATTAGTTATTATTAAATTAATAATGTCCATTCATATATATGAATCATAGTATAAACAAGGTTCATGTGTCCTAGTGTGGAATCAAACTCAGTATCCTTGTCAATCCCTACACACTTCATATATTTCACTATATAATACTTGACAAAACAAATGATAACCATAAATGATTATATGGTGTCAACTAACTACATAGAAACAATATAGTAACATGATCCACCACCATAAAGAGGTTGGTCAAGGAAATTTATGGGTTACATTTCCTTAGATACAATAAAATTAAAATTAAAATCCCAATAACCGGACATCTATCTAATAAGATTTCATAACATCCCTGACTTCAATATCATGTTCATTCATAGAACACATGTTCTAATACTAAAAGTAGAGTTCCTAAAACCCCAATGGGTTGAGAGTAATGCTACCAGGATGAGTTTACCAGTCCAAATTTATTTACATTCTTGTGTGATAACATTATCCATCATTAGTTTCTCCCAAGGAACTAACATGAGATTTCTTCAGTTATAAATATATAATAAATTGAATGAAATATTCATCAAAAACTTGATAATAATAAAATAAGAGTAAGTATGTATCTATATGAATATAATTAGAAAAGGTGATTAGTCAACATGGAACATACTATAATAGTTGTATATCATTGGATAGAATCTGTATAACCTAACAGAGTGGGTGATGGACCAAAATGAATACTTTTAAATTTGGTCTCTAGATCTAATCCCACATTGGGCAAGAATACATGACCATTAACCAACACCTAATTGGATTGTGAGAAAACCAAGATCCATTTACAAAATATTAATACCCAATATGTATCATATGAAGCTTCATGTACAACTAAGTGTCCTTGAAAGGTTGTGACATAAACATTCTGTGTAAGGCACCATAAATAAGAATCAACTTTGTATAGAGTAATCATGTTTATTATTGAATATGTATACTCATTTTCGTAGATAAAAAATTTCCCAATTTCAATAATATTAAAAGGTCAACACATTGTATTTATATAGAATACAAATATTATTGTTCAATTAATGGTTATAGTAAATAGAATCTATATACATGAAGGGTCTATTTAAAATAAAAATGCTCTAAGTAAAGTTCTATGAATATAATATTATAGATTATGGAATCCATGATTAATATCCAAGTATATGATGATATTTGGGGTATAAAACATATCCCTTGTAAAGGGTAAGGTGTATAAGAGATTAGGGGAACTAAAAGCCTATCCCATTAAAATGCTGAAGAAAAATAATGTCGTTAGGGTAAAGTAAATGTCTTATTTATCCTTTTAATCTATTAGTCAAAAACCTAATTTGTTAATATGTTATGATTATACATATTTAGACACCTTCTAGAATGCTTATTGACTGTCAAAGAAGTAGACATACTAAAGTGAAATTTTAATCACAATAATAAATGTTTTTATTAACTATAATGGAAATAGTGATGATTTTTTGTCCAACAACACTTAACAATGAAACAAAATAATATTAAATGGTACATAAATATATATCATAAATGATAAGTTCATTAATGATGATGAAATTTTAATATGACTCACATTTATAACTTTTAGGAAAATATTAATCTTGATTCATGGAAAAAATGATTCTTTATGTTATTATAGTGGTGGATCATTCCATAACTAATATATCAATTAAGTTTAAATTATATGTTAATTAAAAGTCATGTCTATTGATGTTCTAACAAATAATTTGGTCACACATAATATGTGAGTGATAAACTAGTTGAATGATTATGTATAGTATTGTCCATAACCAATTCATAACTATTGTAAAAAAATAAAATTCATGAAAGATGTAATTTTTTCATTAAAAAAATAATTTAAATGTAACATTATTTTTCAAATGACATTTTCAACATAAAAACATTTATAAAGAAAACAATATTTACAAGTAAGAGGTTTAAAATTTATAGAAGTAAACTACATAAAAATTTTATTAATAAAAAATAAATGTATATAGAAATGAACATAAAGTTTTTACTATGAAAACTAAATCCTATTTATGTTGGTAAATTTATTGTTTTTTTGAGAAATAATTTTATAAAATTATTTTATATGATAATTATTTTAAAACCTTCAAAACAAAATTTTCACATCACATAAAATAAATAATCTTATATTATAAATATTTAACTATTATCTATAAAAAATCCCAATTGTGAAAACTCAAAAGTTTTGGGTACCATATAATCTTCTTTCTATCCATATTTACAATATTTTACCTTTACACCAATACAACTCAAAATTAATGTTATGTTTTGATTAATGACATATAAATCATTTTTTATATGGTGAATAAAAATGATATCTTTATAAAAAAATTAATAATAATAGAAATGAAATCTTGATTAAATCATGGTCATATTATAAAATAATTAATTTTTATGTTTATATAGTGCCCAAATTGAGGAAACTAAGAGGGGGTAACAAGAATTAAACCATTTATGTTTTTCCTCTTAAATTTCATCTTTTAACATTCATCATAATGAAACAATATAAACCAAGCATGAAAATGTTAAAACAAATAAACCCATGCTTCTATTTTTATAGAGAATTAATAAGTAAAAAATATTATATATTTAATAATTTTATAGGATAATTCAAGAAAAAAACACACTATAGAATAGATAAACCTTCAAAATAAAGACATTAAGGAAATATATTTTTTTAAACTCTATGTCATGATTCTAAAAGGATGTACATTAAAACAATTATTTAAAACCTTAATAAATCACATTTTATGTCCTTATCTTATTATAAAAATGTTATAAATAAATCCATAAATTCATTATTCTAAAAACTATTTTGATAATTTCTTATCAGTTTTAGAAAAGGAAGTGGTATGATTTTTTCAGAAATAACATGAAATTTTACATAATGTGTGGAGATCATATACCTTAACCATAGTCTGATTTCAAAATTCAAACATTATTTATGTACTAATAATATAAATTCAAATATATTCTGTTAATAATCAATACAAATTATACAAAAATGGTAATTAAATAAACTAATCACTAAATTAAAAATCTAAATCTCTATAAAAACATTTTACGGAATACTAAATAGAAACATTTATAGTTATTAGAGCCTGAATCCCAAACATGAAAAACCAAATATTCATTAAATTACTATATACATCAATAAAACTAATAAAAATGAACAATTATATATTTATAAAAAAAAATGAGATTAAAGGAATAAATATATAAAAGATTATTTTATACAGAAGAATTGGAATACTTAGTGGTTTTAGAGAATCGCACCATGCATCGATGGACATGATTATAAATTTAATAGTTGAATAAAAATAAACTAGATAATAAGGGATTAAAAAATATAATATATGATTGGAATGATAACATTTTATTTAAATATAGATTATAATGTCCCGAAATGGGATCCACTTAATAGTGCCCCAGGATAGTGGGTCACATGGACTCAAGAACTCCTCACCATACACTAGAAGCTTATAACTAGAAGAAAGGGTATAAGGTGGTATGTTTGGGAGACTATACATTCATGAACACAGTAATGCAAAAGTATCACAAGTGAATATATTAGTTAAGCATAACATAATTCAAGATCAAAGATAACATACATAAAAATGAAATAATAATTAATCCAAAAGTAGTATCATATAAAATATGATGATCATGTCATGTATACATACAAAATAGTAGTAAATACATGGAAACATGCATCTAATAAAATAATTGTTTCAAATGTAAAGAAATACCAAAAATGTACAGTATCCAATTAACATCACAAGCATATCTTAGTCATGTTCTCAACTTAATATAAGAAATAATCAAATCATGAACCCAAAAGTGAGTTTTCTCTTGGTACCTACTTGCATCCATGAAGTCTATCTAGGTACCAAACAATGTCCTAAATAAGGTGTGATATAATACTCAGTAGGCTACCACCAATAGTTTCTGTTACATCTCCATTTTATATATAAACAGTGAAGTAGTGTGCAGTATATCACATGTATATGAGTAATAAATGTAATGTGTCAAAATGTAGACGTGATCATCCCTATCTAAACATGGATTCCTATTAATAATAATCAAGAAACCATAAAAAACTAATCATTGTAATCAATAAACCTTACATCATGATAATGTATAATTAATGGCTTATGATATGTAATTAAGTTTCAAGTATGAAAGGTCTAGATCCATGGTATAAATGACAAAGACAACCTCATCGAGTCCATAGAGAATATTGATGGAAACTCAATAATGAGTTGTGGGGATCACAAGGAGTATGTTCAAAGAGAAATGTCCAAGGAAAGTCCATGAAAGTCAGTTCCAAGGAGTAGAAATATCTATGGCATCCAAAATATGCTCGATCCATGGAGTATAAATGTCCATGAAATAATAGTGAATCCAAATCCTAGGAGTAAAAATATCCAAGGCATACACTACCATAATTAATATCCATGGAGTATAAATGTCCATGGAGTTGCATTGAATCGGGATTTGAGTTAAAGATATGTACAAGGAATCCACTACCATTATAAATTCATCATCACATTTCCAATCCCATATCATTGTCATTCTTAGATGAGGAGTACATCCAACCAATTTCAAATATTCCATTAAATCCATATAATAATATTGATTTAGTTTATAACATGTAATCACATGGATATGAGGCATCAAACATATGATATTTAATCATTTAATTAAGAAATTATCCTATAAGGATACCACTAAAATAGTGAGGTCACACATACCCAATGGGGTAGTATGACAATGGGAAGATACAATAATGCAACTCAAAAGTGCGATTGGTTCGGGAAACAACCACAAAACATTAATGTAACAAAGTGGGAAACTAAAACAAGTTCTTATAAATTTATTCAAGGATTTAAATTAATTTTATTGGAAATTATGAATGGTCCAGTGTGTGTCACAATGAAAACAATAATTTTAAAACACCAAACATTATGGGAAAGGTATACGCCAACAACTGATTTCCCTATGTTATAACATTGATCAAGTATCTACTCCTTACTCAACTCAGATTGTATGAAAATTAATTAATGATCAAATACCGTGGAAATATGAAATATTTTATATCACCAAAATAGTTCCACAGACACAAAGAATAACAATGGGAAAATCCTAAGGATCGATGTAATTACTGGTGGATATCTATTGAGGCCCATAGTTCTTGAATAAGATATTGAATAAAAAATTGGGAGAAATCATAGGTTAGCCTTCAAAGGAGATATTCAAATCCTTGGGCTATTGTATGTTGGATATGAATAAATATAGATTTTAGGTTATAAAAAATTTAAGGACACAAAAATAATTTTATCCCATCATGCTGGATCACATGGTTTGGTAGAACGGTTGGATAAACCTTGCTCCAAAGGTACACCCCTAACTATCTCAAATAAAAAACCCACATGGTTCATGCACACTATTTTCAAAACCAGGATTCATGCCATTATCAACATGTTTTATAACACAATCATGGAACACAGTAAGACAAATCTTTTGGTGACCTTGCATATGGAATTTTCTAATAAGTACAAGTGTTCATGCATGAACATGTATCCATCGATGCACTGTTAGGGTAAACATTTCACCATTTTAATCTATCTCTCTCGAACCCTATATGGTTAGTAGTAACCATGCATCATGGGAGGTATAATTTCTACTAACCATGTAACTTATTTTATGTTATCCAAAAATTGTACTTTGGGCTTAGAATAATCCTTAGAAACCCCCTATATTACTTTAACATCATTAGGAATTTACATTAGGTCCAAACCAAGAATTTATACAAGAATTAAAAATATCCAAACCTTTTAAGAAAACTTAGAATCTTATAGTCAACCATAATATAGAAATTCATCCCCATATTTCTGAACTGATGTTTTTCAAGCATCGTTTGAGAATAATCCTAGCCACTGGTCATGTATGTCAGCCTCCCATTCCTATTTCTCAAATATAATATAAAATTTCTTCCATATAACCCACACTTGAAAAACTGACTGGCCTCGTAGGACCTTCATGATTTGATCAACAATAAGTACATCAGGGTCCTCAAAGGACACATATACCTATAGTTTATGATCATTTTGTTGAAGAGTATGAGATGAGTCTGAGTGATTATATAACTACAGATAATGTGGAAGACATCTTCCATGGATCAGTACCTCTTATGTAATTGGAAACGATAGGCTACCAGACCGACTATATCCACAATATCAAATGGCCAGATATATCTCAATGAAAGAAAACCCTATCATGGAATCTCTCAATGTCCAAGGCTTAGTGAAAATTTTATAATGACTTAATCATCAACCATGATCTCCTTATATCATTGAAAATGATCAACATTATATTTATTTCTAGACTTTTTAGTATCCATCTACTTTCCAATGTACAGGACTTGCTCCAAAGTCTCTGGTATGAGACATGGTGCATGTAACATTTCCTCTACTACCTCTATATAAAAAATAGGTGTTCAAAATGATTATTTTAAAAATCATCATAAGGTTATTTATTTATATTCATCTCATAGGAATTACTGTAGGTGAAATCACCCAAGGGTATACACCTCTCGTAATATCCCCCTAAATTAAAGACAAATACCCAAATAATTTCCTCTAAAACCAATACAGTGCACTCTGACTATCCACTAGTCTGATGGTGGTATGCTATGATCAAAGGAACCTATGTACCAAATTCCCTATGTAACCCCTTCCAAACTGAGATGTAAATAGAGAATCCTTATTTGATACAAGGGTATGAGGAACCTCGTGTGGGTGGAAACTCTCATGGGTGTAAATTAGCCCATGATCATCCACAGAAAAGGTATTAATAATCAGTAGGACATTGGAAACTATTATGAAATTTTCAAGAAAAACACATTCAAAATAACTTCCTCATGGTGACCTCGAAAACCGAATCAGAAAATCCGACATAAAATAATTCCATTTCAACTTAAGAATGGTTAAATGCTATAAAATCCCAGCTAGTTGCTACTGTTCTGACTTCACCTATTAATAAGTTGATCACCTTGTAATAAAACCATAAACCTCACATTTCATTCCCATCCATTAATACTGGAGACAAATGTCTTGGTACATCTTGGTAACACCAGAATGTACTCCCAATGATGAGGCGTGAAACTCTCAAATTATCTCCACATGTATGCATTCTGGAATCCAAATGCGAGAATTTATGCATATAATTTATTCCTCACCAAGGGTCCAATGAGGAGGTGGGTCCTAACCTACTATAATATCACTTAGGAATAGTCTCTCATCATCATATAATTTCCTCATCCTTAGTCTATAGATAATAGTGGTCATCACTACTAATGATTAGTGTAAATTTTGACCTTGACCATCCTACACCTCCATGTGAATATCTATTAATATGTCAAAAATCATTCACTCACTACTGGCCTCCAAAACTAAAAGTATCTGATTCTTCTAGATCTAGGAATTAGAAACAACATTACCCTTTTTTTATCGTATATGAAATGATCGAAGTAAAACTTCGATAGGTATTCCAACCAAATTCTTTCCATAAGGTTCAAACCACACTGTGTAAATATATATAATTGATAATTATTTCATCCATGTATAGAATGTAACCCTGTAGTCATGAATGAATATTTCAACATTTTAATGAAAGTAAATCATCGGATAACTTGAGATTGTGCGTCGAGTATTTTGTATCATGTGGCCTCAACCGAGGTTACACACACAACATGACAAATTTATAATGCATCAAAACCACTACAAGAATGATACCAGATGAATTGAAATACATAGTGTAGCTTATTTATAACTCTAGAAGAATTAGTATTTGTGCTAATGTTATTCTCCCTTTTAGTTTTAAAAGGTTGTTTCATATTTACATTACCATAAACAATCGAACCCTTCTTTGTCAATCCCAAAAGGGGTTCTTCGAAGTGTGAGAATCAATTTATGAAATGCATGTAATATCTTTCTATCCCTAAAAAAATCGGTATATAGAATATGTTCTAGGGATTATCCAATGAAATTACAGCTCCCAAATTCTCTAGGTCAGCTGATACTCCTATCTTTGAGACAATATGATCTAGGACGTGAATTTTATCCCTATAGAAGTGAAATTTTTTGATCTTATAATATAACTAAATCTCTCTGAGTATATCCCAAACGATATCAAAATTATTTCATGGTTATGAAGAGTTTTACTATACTATATGATTTAATCAATGAATACTACCACAATTAAATTTAGATATGGTTGGAGAACCCAGTACATCAGTGGCGTGAAAACTGCTTGTGCATTCATAAGTCTGAACAACAAACTAGATACTCATATAGGCTATAATTTAAATTAAAATATATATGAGGTATTTATAAAGGTAAAAAAAAAATATGTTGATAACCTGATATCAAATTATTCTTCAAGAAAAATCAATATCCTCAGATCTTGCTGAAGAGATCCTCTATCTGAGGCAATGGATGTATGTTTATAACCATCATCTAGATTAATTTCTCGTAAACCACACACAAAAACAGGGTTATATCGTTTTTTTGAAAAATTTACTTTTCATATCCATGGATAAGTACTGGGTCATATACACCCATTTTTCTATAAGACCTTAAGCTATAAATTGACCTCCTACAACTCAGTAGTAGACTTTCCATAAAGATGAATGGATACTAGAGCAGCTCCTAGAACCATATCAAAAGATAACTCCACCACACTCTTTAGAGGTAAACCAAAAAAATTATTCCAGTAAAAAATCCCTAAAATGATTAACATATATAGGTAAATATTCTTAACACGATCAATTATCATCAATATATAAACAATACATCTGGGATTCCATGATGCCTTAAACATGATTTTCTCATCTAGATCTACCTTCATGGATATCCCATTCACCCATGTGAATAAAACCACACCCTCTACTGATGTGATGGTGAACCTTTGGATATTAAAATCAATGAAAACATTGAATGTGAGGACCATTCCATCCCAAGAATGATGAAAAATTGGGTATTTTTAAGGAAAAACAGGTCACATATGAAGTGGCACCCACAAATCTCAAAAGATAACTACTTTCACTAGAAAATACATTAAATTATGACCCACATCAGACTATCCATAGTCATAACACTATAAAAAAAAACAAAACATCAAGACCATTTATCACGACAATAGGTACCGATATGAAGGAATGAGATGCAACTATATCAAGAAGGGAATATACTACAATAGAGGCTACGAGGATTACACCGCTCGCAATAGAAGTCCAACCACTAAATTCCTCAATTTTAGGTTTTAAAAAAATATATAGAATTAGACATGACCATGTGAAACAACCTCACTAATAGGATCTGGCCCAATATGATTTCATGTTACAACTTGTTCTTAGATACCTCATCCATGACCACAACCTCATCCTGAATGGCGGGCACTACTTATGGTCCCATCCTTTTTTAGAGATGTAAATCCCACTCCTAAACCTAGAGTCAATGGTGATACCCTTCCAATGACTGTTAGAGGGATTTTCTTAACTAAATACATTACATTCACCATACATCCACATTATCAACACTCAAGAGGGTATATATCTCACAGACTCCTCATATGTCTTTGTCTCCCACACTGATGGAAAAAGACATAACTACCATCACTTATACATTGGCTGGTATTCCCATCATGAGAATCCCTAAAATGGTTATTTTTTCCATTTGACACTGAACTAATGGATCTAGGGGTAGAACTACCTCATTCCACACCCCCATATTTCCTTAGGTTCTATTCAATAATAGTTTCTAGATTCACTATATCTGTTATATTAGTAAGTCAAAACACATCTACCTACGATTAAAAATCATGGCTGAGACATTACCCAAAGTGTATCCCCCTTGATAGAACTTTAACAAGATAAATTGATGTGAGGTGATTAATCTCTGTAAAGAGTTTTGAATAATCAACAATGTTCATATCACCCTTCTCTAGATGCATAAAATCAGTAGCCCATTCATCTCTTAGAGCCTCAGGAATGAAGTGATAAAAAACATAGATTATAAATCCCTCCACACCATATCCTAACGTGTATATTCCCAGTTGAAAAAAATCCCATTTTCATAAGATTCACCTTGAATAGTATATTTCATGAGAAACACAATTCTCTAAAGAGGTCTCTCTTGATTTTTAAATATTCATAAAAAATTCTAAAGCAACATCTCAGTAGCCAGTGGACCACTGTCTCCCAAAAACGTGGGTGGATGTTGTTGTTGGAAAATAAGATCCACCTCTAGAATAAATGAGGAAAGCTATAGGGATCCCCAAATAGTATGAATGAATTGTAGGAAACCCTATCAAATTGGGAATCAACACCCATATGAGGAAAAATAGGTGGTGTCAAAAGTGTCACTACTAGAGGTTCTTCTAGCAGTTCACAGACCACCACCTTCAAAGAATGGTTATTTCCACCTTCCTGGTTCATGAATGGAGTTGTTCATGGTAGAATGTATCTACAATTACAACAAACACCTCAAAAATTTTCACGTAAAAACCTGATCTTAGATAAAAGCATAAGATAGGTTTTTTCCTTCCTATAAACAAGTCACACCCTCTGCCTACTCATGTAGTTAGGAATAGGTACTAGAACAATAATAAAAAACATTAAAAGGAACGTCTTACTTACCCTACTAAAGTTAGTTATGGGTTATGTTCTATATTTCATAGAATGGGTTTCGATATATAGGCTAGCCAATATAATTGAGAAATCCATTTATTAATAACCTTTGAATTTCAAAATTTTAATTAGATTTTAATTCATATTTATATTATAATTATCATTAAATGGTTAAACCAATTGGATCACCACATATAATTCATAAGGGCCTCTACACCGTAGATGATGAAGTTTGGAATCCATTAAATAATAATCGTAACATGTTCCAGTCCATGCATCAAATGGTTCATGACTCAACAAGCCACAATTGACTTTTTGGTGTCTACTACAGCCTATGCAAGAAAACAATATTTAGGCTACCACATTCACTATATGTTCTAATTATGTTTAAAAATCCACTTTACAAAAAAAGAAACTAGTATAAATTTTATAAACAAATTCATAGATAATAAATGTCATGAAGTCAAGTGATGCATCCTATATGGGATGGAATATTCACGGCATGTGAATCCTGTAAGGTAACTAAAATGATGGATGATCCATAATTCCTTTCCATACCTGTCCAATGATAAAATGAAATTACCCAATAATTACAATAATTACATCATATATCATGTGTATAACCTAATGGTGGAATCAAATATACTTTAATAGGAAAAAAAATATTATAATATCTATTCCTATTAAATTTGGCTCTGCCCTGTATGCAGGTTAGAAACTCCTTAGAACAAAAAATTACCAAATTCAACACATTCAAAATATTCATTTTTAAAATACCAATATTTTAGGATGAAATAATGAAAACAAATATAATCTTATTTGATACCACATTATATCATCTTGACCTATGAGCCACTAAATTTTTCCTCGTGCTGGTGTCTCACATGGCCTCATGTGTTACTCCTTATATTCCAGAGGATGATGACTATAAGTGAGTGTCTAAGGTGGTAAAATAGGGACACTATACACTCATTATTATAGTAACACACTAAAATCCCAATTGGATAAATAATATGAAGCGTAATATAAATAAAGATAGAATATAGTATCTTGAAGAATGTAATAATATTGAATCTAAAATAAGTGTCATGTATAATATGATTATAATTCCATGTATCTATAAAAAATACTAGGAAATATCTTCCAACAAGAGTCTAGTATAAAACATGTATCCGAAGTAAAAAGAGGAAAAATGGACTATATCCAGCTAGAATAATGATCATCAATTTATTTAGTGCTCCCTTCATTAAACAGAATGATCATCTCAAGAATCATAAAGTGTGTTCTTACCCCAGTCCCTACATGAATCCGTGAATTCTTTCTGGGTACCCAATGATGACCTGAATAGTGTTTGAGATAATACTCTATAGACCACCACAAATGATTTCTATAACATTTATATTCTATTTATAAGTAATTATGTAGTATGAAGTATATCATAAGTGTAATAGTAATAAATATAATGTGTTAAAATGTAGATGTGATCCTATACATCCAAACATCATTCCTTGTGAGAAATAATCAAGGACACCAGAAAGGGGGAACTATAATCAAACAACTGTAAATAAAGATAATGAATCCAAAATGGAATATTCCATATAATAATGTATCATACCTAAAAGGGTCGGATCGAAGGTTTAAATAACCAAGAAATCCTCATCCAGTTTATGGATATTATCAATGGAAGCTTGGAAAACACATGGGTCGAGCCAAAGGAGCATGTCCAAGGAAAGTCCAAGAAGGTCATATCCCTATAGTATAAATTTCTTTATCACAAAAAATAAATAGAATCCATGGAATATAAATGTCCACAATTCCCTACGAAATGAGGGTCCTTGGAGTAGAATTGTATAAGTAATCTAATAAATAATTAGTATCCTTGGAGTATAAATTTTTCATGAATCGAATGGAATCATGATTGAAGATGTAGAAATTTCAAATGCATCCAATGCCATTATCTATTAATCATCTCATTTAATAACTCATTTCATTATCATTCACATTCCATGATTTCATACAACTAATTTCACATACTCCATAAAATCCATTTAATAATTTTAAATCATTTTATAACATGAAATCACATGGAAAAGAGGAATTAACCTTCTTATATTCAGTCCTTTAATTCTCACTTATTTCAATAAGTTTCCCACTGAAATGGAAATCTGAAACACACCCAATGTGGTGTTATAATCAGGTTAATATACAATAACACACCTCGAAGGTAGTCCATTTTGAGAAAAACTACCTCCAACCATAAAATAAAACTAATTAAGAAACCTAAATATGTTGAAAAAAATTTGATTTGGGAATTAAATTAATTTTTGATGCAACGATGGACGTTTCAGCATTTGGAAAAATGGTAAAAAAAATATACAAAACACCAATCATTAAGGGAATGTTATAGACCACTAACCCTTTACCCACATGAGAACACCCATCCTGTGTCGACTCCTAACTCGACCCAGATTGGATGAAAATAGAATAATGGTAGAATACCCTATAAATAGGTCATATTACATCACACTAAAATAGTGTCATCAAAATGAAGATGAAAGAAGAAAAAATCCTAATGATAAAATTCCTTACTGGTGGTTATCCAACGAGAGTAATAGTTCTTGAATAGGAAATTGGATGAAAAATATGGATAAAATCATAGGATTGATATCAAATAGGAGCTGAAAATCATGGAAATACTATAATTTGGAGAAGAATAGAAATAGTATTAGGTTATAGAAAATTTATGGGAAAATCTATCATTCTACCAAAACATATATGGTTACATGGTTATGTCACATAGTTTTCCAAACTTTTTTCCAACCTTGCGCCCCTCCCTGTCTCAACATGGAACCTACACGGTTCAAGTTCATGATTTCTATAATTGTAAGAAAATCATGATACATTAAACTTTTCAAGACTCCCCTTTCTTGATTATGGAGTACAGTTATAAAAAAAGTTTTCTCACCATGAATTTGGCCTCTGTAATAAAATTTTGGGTTCACACACATGGGACTAAGGTCCTGGGTAAACTATTAGAAAAAATAGTGATATATTTTCTAATCTCCATAAAACCCAAAATGGTTATTATTAATCATGTATTTTAAATACATGTTTTCTTCTAACCATGTGGCCTATCTGATTTTCTCTAAATATTGGTCTCTGAACATGCCATAGACACCATCAAATAACCGATGAATTCATGAGGGAAAGAATATTGTCCGAACCAAGAATTAAAACTAGAATTTATAAGACCTATACATCATAAAAAAACCATAAATACTACATAGATAACCTCCATTAAATTACAATGATTAAATTTGGTGGAAAGATGGATGGTGGAACCCAAGGAATAAAAAAAGGGAGGGTTCGTAATGGTTGAGAAGAAATGAGGTTCCAGGGGGAGGCATATGGGGAAAAATGATTTTGTAGGAAATTTTCAATAATTCGCATTGATTACAAAATAATTCCTTATAATATATATTATGTGGTTAGGTTCCACCAATTATAAATTGGAATAATAAAGGAACTCACGATTTGTCTAGGATTACATGGTACTGTATACATCCCACTATGTACTCAATGCCATTTGTAGTGCAATAAATGAATGTTAAATTACCATGAGCTTATCCTAAAAATATAATACATGTATAAAACCTTGAAATATACATATAAATAGTTATAATATCACTCTTATATATATAAAATTAATATATGGATCTTAAAATTAAAAAAAAGATCACATAGAGAACCAAAAATTAGTAATCTCCAATATTCCAACTAACTAAAAATAGAAAGGAAAACCAACATTCCAATTAAATTTGGAAAATAATATAATAAATCACTAAAATAACATTTTAATTTCCTATATATGACTGTATATAATTTTATAAATATAAATAATTTAACTCCTTGAATTTTTTTATATTTCATATTTTCTACACTCTTTTTACAATTATACTTGATGGTATAATCAATAAAGGGATATATATGTAAGGATACATTGATATGATAGAATTTTAATTTACATATTTTTAGTTCCCTATTTTATTTTTTATAATAATGATTCATATATGATTTCTGTAATAATATTTTTCATTTAATATTACATTATAAGATTATATCATAATGAAATAAATCATTGACAATTTTAGCTTTATATTACATGCATAAACTATTATTTTATTCTAAGTAACTGTTAATTGAGTTATTTTAATCATTATTTTTTGTGTTACATTCTACATAATTAAAAAAATAACCCTAGATATTCCATTATATAGGTAATTTTTTGGGTGAATTCATCTTACTATATCTCTATGTTCCTATTTAATTTCAACATAATTATGATTTCTCCACCTAAAAATGGCTAGGTGGGTGATCTCATTTAGTAAAACATAATCTATATAATCTTAAATCTTTATTAGATGATACTAATAATAGATATAATTCTATATTTTAAAAACTTCTTATTTTAGTACTTGTGATGAGTTTGGTGTATACATACTCAGAAGTGAGACAAAGAAAACACTATGAACTTCTGACAGATTTGGTGTGTATTTTTAATTATTATCTAAATTCCCCATGAATACAATAATATAAATGGGTTAAAATTTTATAAAAATAAATATATCTTTCTTATGGAATGTCATGTCATTGTTCCATCAAGATGTTGAAGGAATACAATTCCATTAATACTAAACTTTTATTTTTTTTATGATTATCATAGTCGATATTCTTTCATCATTTTGATATATTAAGAATTAACTAAAGGGATTTAATATTCTTAAACATTTTTATAAAAACATCTAGTCTCAAACACTTTTAATTTCTTTCTTCAACCCACAATCTCACAGTTACTCATATCTTCATGAACACAACCTTATATAGTGTTATACCAAAGCTTGAGTAGAATTTGTTGTTAAAAAGTAATCTTATTAGTAGAATATGTTGATCATTGGATCGTTTTTAATCTATCTCAAACATATAATCTAATACTAAATCGACCATTAAAATTGATCATCTTGTTGACGGTGATAATAATTATTACTATTAAATTTTGTATCCTTTACTTATTGAACAATACATGGATTTATAAAGTAAACCATGGATCTCGACTAGATAAAAATATTTTTTTTACTTTATACATCAAGAATACATTCATTATATATATCTTATAATTTTTAATGAGTGAAAAATTATATACAATAAATAATATGTGTTTCAAATTTGTAGATGACAAAGAAAATTTTAAATAGACTTTTTAAAATTAACTGCCTATGCGAGATCTATGATAAAATCCACATGAATGTTCTCCCATTTACATGTATGAAATTTAAGTGTTTGAATTATCCTCTTAAACATTTAACATTCAATATTAACTTAATTGATGAAAAATAATCATAATATATACTATCTAATATTCAAATTCAATTTTCCTTTCAAGAAGTTGTTTTAGGTATTCGTATAAAAAAATTTACATCTAAGATACAAAATTAATGATGAGATTTTTGGATCATCCATAAGTTAAAATTTTTGTTTTTTAATGGGTTATATACATATTATTGTTCCATATCTAATATCACCAAATTTGACATGATTCAGCTTTAGAATATTTTACACCCTATTTTTTATCCATATTATCCTATGATGCCTCATTGAACATCACAAGAATAAATGGATGTGAAATAATTTAGTAATGGTACAAATTTATCCCTTATCTTAAAATTTAAATTTTCATCTTGACATGAATCGCCCTATTGAGATCATTTTTGATATGAAAGTTATGTAATTTGTACCACCCCAATACCACCTCTAACGGGTCAGGGGGTTGTGACTAGAACCGAAAAGGCATAAAGAACTATATGGTTAATATCCTATAAGCATGGAAAAAATGATAATTATAAATATATTAGGTAATGGAAAAACCAATAAATGAAATATCTCAATTTAACCCCCAAATAAAAATGATACCCTAAGAGGGGGTAAATAAAAGTATACCAATTCTTTCAAACTAATACATTTATTATTATTTATAAAAAGATGAAAAAATCAATTATATCCCTCATAATGATATAAAAGTGATGATGAATATTAAAAGAGAGAAGATATTTTACTTAGTTCACACCCATTGGGATACATAAAAGGATCACAAACAAAAATGTGTAAACTTCCAAATCCCCCTAATAAAATATTTCTTACAATATAATTCATCTGTAGTGACTTTTGATGTTTACAAACTTCAACATGTATTTATAAATCTAATTTAAATCCTCATGGTGAAAGAATGTGTTACCCCTCTATGAGAAACATTTATATTCACAATCCATGTGAAATATTAAACCAAAAATGATGTATCATTCACCTACAACTTCATATATATGATAAATATTTATTAACATCCAAAAATAGTTCATTAATCATAATAAAAACCATATTTCTCTTTATTAAAATATCCAATTATCATCTTTGATTACAGGAATATTAATCTATAATAATAATTTAATTTCAAGTTAAACCATTGTATTTTGAGCCATACAAGAACTCAAAAACGGTAGGATATTTGATTTGATGATATTTTTTTCATCTCAAACCACCACTATGTTTCATTATCCAAAATCACATGTTTTGATCCACTATGGGAGGTACTTATTCCACCACACAAAATTCATGGCCAAGCTGATCCTTTACCTCAGATATCTCTATACATAAAATCTTTATTAACTCATAGATATCATTTTTTGGAACATAAAAAATGGCCCACCCTTACTCATCCAGACTCAAAAACCACTATCATCATTTTTCAATAATCCTTCAAGAAAAATTTGAAATTAAATTTCATTCTGCATGACTTGTTTCCCATTTAGAATTAATTATCAAATTTCCAAATAGGTAACAAACCCTCCATTATGCCATATAATTTCCATGATTATTATTTATTATGATTTTATGTGAAAGAAGAATGACCATAAATATGACCATTTTAATATATCCCTATTTTTTATGGATTTATTCTAACTACTATATCAATAAAAATACAGTTTTTTGGAATGAGAAATATATTTTTAGATAGTTATCCTCTTTTTGAGCCACACCATGACCATCAATAAGTTGATATATACAATTTCCTTTGGTGAAGATTCCATGACCAAATCATAGTTAAACTTGGTTCCATTATCCCTATAGAATTAATTTACCTTATGAAATTCATCAAGAGACATGTTTTTTCCCATGTCATGGTCTCCACCACATTATAGTGAGTGTGTATATATTTGTATTTTATGTTATTCCTCTAACTGACAAGACACTATAATTTTTCAAACACATTTAATAATAAAAATAAATTTCTATAAAAAATAATATGATTCTCTTAATAGGTATTTCACCTAACATTTTCTACAAACACAACTAGAAAATGATTCTTAAGTATTTTTTCTAATAATAAATCCTTTGATTATTTTGAAAACATAGTCTCCTTTTTAAAATCAACCATTTAAGCATTAAATTATAAAATATAGAAAACTTAACCATCATATAATTGTGGTTATGTATATTCACCCACCACTAACTCTAATTACACCTGATTCATTCCCTTTAGGAAAAAATAGATTTAAATGAAAAATTCATCTTAAAACACTTATTTGAAATATATATTTTCTCAACACAACTTCTCTTGATTCTATTTTCAGTAATTGAACCCTTATATTTGAAGAAACAACAAAAATGATTATAATAAAGAATTCAAACCTAGATAATTCAAAAATAAATATCTCCCCCTATAAACATTTATTAAATAATATTTAGTCCTTATCATGAAGAGAGAATTTTTTAACACATGCCCATACCTCCCCTTTAAAAAACAGTCATATATATTTATCCCCCTTTCATATTGAACCCAATGAGAACATAATTACATGTTTTTAATAATGAAGTATAAAACATGATAGATAGCATGAATTTGGGGAGTTTGGGTCCTTTATCATAACCAACTACATTTACTGAGATAGTTAGACTCCAAAAGTCAACTGATATCTCTCAAAATGGTCCTTAGATAGTGCCGTTTTAATAAAATACACAAATTGATTTTGTATAGACATTTACATCAACCTTACAGTCTATTTCTCAACATTATCCTTTATAATATTATTATGGATATTTATATTAATTTCCATTAAGTTATTTATATGATTTCTTTTTCAAATATTAATATAATTTTAGTAATCACATGTTATTGTAATTGGATAATTACCATTACCCCATCATTAGAAAGATTCATCATGCTTAATAGTATTTGTGTACATTATTTATTTTTCACAATGAAAAAATACTATATAGTGATCAATCAAGTTAAATATGAAATATTTATTGATAAATAAATGAAAAAACAAAAAAATTGAAATATTTATTGATGTCAAAATGATATTATCTACTTATCAAACTAATATGAATTCATAAATCCCAATAAATGCAACTATGATATTTGATGACAAAATTAACCCAAATACACTATTCTTTGTTATAATGAAGAACCACCTTCCATGATTGAATTATAATTTATTAATATATATTTGGTATTGTACTAATTTAAATACAGAAAACACAATATTAGATCATATATCTATTTAAAAAAATTGTATTCTGATAATTATCCTATAATTTTCCACATTTTCATAAATTTCATCATCTTCCGTTGATAATTTAAATAATAAATTAACTAGTTTCCTCATAACCTCCTAATCCTAAATTATAAAACTCATTAGTACCATAGTGGAATAGTTTGATTCCCAAATGATAGTTCCATTCCATCCTTGAGTAACTTGTAAAAAAATTGAAAATATATTCATAAGAATAATTAATATCTCAGACTCACACCCTATTAAAATTTTAAATAGATTTCATTGCACTTCATTGAATACACATATTATTATATCATCAACATATATGGGAACCAAAATTATATGCATATTATCATTCTTATTGTAGTGATTATGATCAACTTCCCCAGGATGACATACATGATTTACTATGTCTAGATAAAGCATGGGATACCATGCCCTCAGTTCTTGATTCAGTACCTACAATTCGTACATCAATCATCACACCAATATCACATATTCATCAATATGAAAAAAATTTGATCAATTTAGACATATTACTCAATAAATCCATTAAATAATATTGATTTTGTACAAATTTAGAACTCTTTGAATCTAATTTAAACTATAATCTCATTAAAAATATATATTATCTATAACCAGACAATATGAGAAAATGTATTATTTTAAAAAGTCAATTTTATTTGGGAATATCCATTACACACAATCCATTTCATGTTATAAATAACAATTTCATCTTTATAGATTTTTAATAGAAAACATTGTTGGTCTGGATAAAATTATTTTTCTCCATCCTTGTTAGAATTTACTATTTTTGATTTTTCTTAATTTGGATAATAACATAAGGCATCTCTTTAACCCAATTCTATTTATTGGTAGCATATAAAAAATAATTATTATATACCTAATTTAGGGGAGAAGTTTACAGAGTCTTCATGATAATATATTTCACTGATGTTGTCCAGTCCCTAATAATATATTCTATTATTTTTGTTCTGTCATAACCGATGACTCCCCCAAAATAACTAAAGTCAGCGAATTTTACTTATAAATTTTATATTTTTCAGATATAACATCTTCCCCATGTGACCCCCTAGTGATTTTATCATCATTAACACATTCCTATTATATTCCATAACAATTTCATTAGGAAATATACATTTTCCCATAGTATGACCATATTGGATTTAAATTATATTTATATTGATTTGTTTGATTTATTTATATGGGTTATAATTTTATTAACAAAAAAGAAATATATCATCATCTCAATAAGATTAAAACTTGTGTTTCTTCTACTTATTGAGAATAAATCACTTTTATTTGAAAATTACAAATATATTTAAGGGAAAGATACTTCCAATATTACAATTTTCAAGGAGAATTATATTTATCTTTGAATAAGAAATCCCAATTTCTAATATAAATTAATGTAAAACCAACCCCTTTAAAAAATTTTATTAAAAGGTATTCTTGAAAAAGTATCTTATAAACCATGATGTTTACGATTTCGATCCACCTATTAGCCAATATGTTTAATAATTGGTTTCCCATTTCTAAAAGACGGGGACTTATTTTCTGCTTCTCAATATATTTTTACACTATTTTGTTACTATAAATTGTGACTCTAATAGTCATATTTTTTTTATTATATACATAACCATCATTTCTACCAATCTTATATATTTAGTAATAAATTTGAATAATTCAAAATTTAGGGTAATCACTAACAGTAGTCCCATCATGCTAAAATTATTTTTTAATAACACATGACACATTCATTTATCAATGAAGATTAGTGTAGTTTAACCACCCATATATATGTGAACCAATATAACAAACCTTATTTATTTCATTTAATTATACTTTTAGGTCTTCCCAATAATCTCTCCTAACTGAATCTCTATAACTTTTACTATGAACACATTATTATTTTTGAAATTATATTTCATTGAGTTTTTTAATCCATCAATTATTCATGCCAACTCTTTGATTTTGAGAGTGATCTCAATCAGTTTTTCTAATTTTTTAGATCTAAAAATTTCAACCATATAATATCTACCTTCATATTATACCTATCATCTTAAATATTAGCCATATTGAGTTTGTAATCAGATACCCCTTTTTATGTATTAATTTTGGCCATACATACATCAATTTTTATATGTTCATACTCAATTTATGCATTGGTAAAAATTTTATATTCATATTTAGTATCTTCATTATCACTAATATCATTGCATTTTTTTGTATGCTCCATGAGGTTTTATTTTTTTAATGATTTTCAATTACCAAACATACCCTCACTAGTACCTTCTATGTAAATTAATTCAAATGAAAAAAATTCTCTTTATTGAATAATTTCAATTGATAATTTATTTTTTCCTTTCACCTTTTTTAATAATTTTATTACGGGTAACTAATTATGATTATCATCTTAAAACATTTTGGGGAATGTTTTTTAGGATATTTCCTATATTCCCACACTGAATATAAGAAAAAGTATTCTTGATTTTGATTTCTACCTTTTCACATTTTTTAATATAAAAAAATAAATTAATTACCACTTCAACACCCTTTTCTTCACATTCATCTTCAAAAAAAAATTTAGTAATCATCATGAATTCCATTTTTTGATAATTCTACTATAATATTGGTTCATTATCATTGTTCTTCATCCCTTATGTAATAACTATTCTATGTTGATGGTCCATGATCACCTCATTTGGATATATATTCATCATAACATTGGACATACCATTGAAATGTAGTGGTAATCATTTCATGAACCTATTTAAGATACTAAGTTTATAAAATATTTAAATGACTCCAAACATGTCCTCTGAAATAAAATTCACCAGTTTAAATAAATCATCATAAAATTCACTCAGGTGTATCCTAAACCCCATGGAAAAGCAATTTAGAAACTTTACATTACGTTTAATTTCATCATATTTTCCTACGTAGACGATGAATTTTTTTTCCAAAAGGAGTTTGAGAATTTACAAAAAATTAACATTCTATATATTATATGAGAAAATATATCTCCCAGTGAAATGGAACATTAAGAATTTTTTTCCATGTATCTGAAAAATTTCTCAGATAATGATTCACTCTCCATGTTTATTGAATCCCCATTAGAGGAAGAAATTTTTAAATCCCTAAAAAATGATATGATATAGTGTTTCATATTATTTTCCATTAATATGAAATTATTTCCTTAAATGTTTGAAATATATTCATAGTTTATAATTACTACCACAGATTTAAAGACAGAATTCATTACCAAGAAATATCTTTTCTAATACCACTATCTGGTCTGAAACAAAGAATACATCCTATGAGTGGGGATAAACCATGATATATTTATATTTTTCTAACACAACCAAGGATCTTGCTTCACTGATTAAAGAAGCACTTCTCTTTATTTATCATAGTGGCACAAAAATTATAATAAAATTAGAGAGTGATATAAGGGGTTTTACATGGTTCACCAACACTAGGCTATAAAAAATGGGCATAAAAACAATGATGTGAAGATGTTCCAAATCTACTAAGAACTCTTTTTACGAATAATTTAGTGCGACCAAACTAACCGTCTAGGTTTATAACTCTCTAAATGTAATGCATAATCTCATGTAAATCCTCCTATATAAATAAAACTATACTCATCCATGAACAATATTGATATCCATAATACATGATTGATATTACACAAAATATAGTGTATCAATAACCTCCACATTTATCCAAGTGATGAATGTTCATGAACATACCATGATAGATCTTGGAACTCATCATTCTTTTCAATTATAAAATATCTCTCAAATTCTCCCACCACTCTATCTTCAAAAATATCACACATCATGATCATTATAATCTCATTTGTATATAATGTATTCTATTCAGGTAAGATATAATCACTAACATGAACATTGTTTTCATTTTTAATTATCTACTTTCATAATGGAGTTTTTAATGATAATAATTTTCAAATATTAATTCAGTAGATAGAATTTTAGTTATAATTTGTTTCCAAAAAGATAGGGGATATTAATTGAATATATTAGATTCCTGTTAATCCACTAATGAATTTCAATATTTTAAAAAAGTCATTATATGCCTCTATAGAATGTACGTAAACCTCTACACTCGTTTCATAGTAAGGCTCACAAATTTAATTTATGTTTATCATCATTAAGATCTTTATAATCCTACCTATCTTTCCACATTGATAATAAAATAGACCGTGAAATTATTTACCACATAAAAATGGCTCCATCTCCAAATCATAGTCAAACTCTATATGAAATACCAAATGAAAGACCCAACATTATTCTTTATTCCTCATTTCAAGTTGAGTACTAGAAATCAAGGTAATGAACATGACATCCCCCATAACAATGCCTTTTAATGATGTCTATTTTTTCTATAACCAAGTGATAGAAAAAAATCAATCAATATGCCCATTTTATTTTTCCAAATTCCCACTATGATTTTTAAAATCCATTATTTCCATCAAAATTTTTATTTTCCCATCAAAAATCTATTTCCAATTTTTATTCCTCTTATCAACCGTAATAATGATCCTTATTTCTTGTATAGATAAATTACATTTATGAATTACACTATAATCTAATAATTTCTTCAAGTTATGATCACCACCATGGAAAAGTGAGTGTCCCACCAAGACATATATGGGTCTTTCATGCCATGTCCCCCACAATAATGACTTAAAAATTAAAATAATTTAATTAGTAATCCTTCTAAATGTCCTGCATGTTACATAAAAGCCTCCATAAATTCATTCCACATATCTTTAATAAAAAATAAATCTAAAAATTTTTCTTAATGGATTTTTTTACACTCAAATATAGAATAAAATGAATGCCTTAAATGAAAATCCAAAATAATATAAAAGGTTTAGTCCTATAAGTAATGGAATTACAATTGAGTGTATAAAAAGAACAAGAATGATATAACCCAAGAAGAAAATATCCATCATTATAGTTATACATAGTGTGGACATCCAGAGTATTTATTATAATATAGAACTACAAAGAACTATCTCCACAAACTACATATTCTTTAAAATCATCCCTTAACTATAAATATTCTATATATAATATAACATGCTTATAAAAAACACCCATATAGAAGTTATTATATACATACCAAGTAGGAAAAAAATTAAATGGAGGAAATTAATTATAAAATAACTAAAGACCAAACAAAAAATAAATGAAAATAACCCTAACATACTTTAGATCCTAGTATAAATAAGATCTACTGATGTCTCAATTTCATAAAACAGTTCTAAAAATATCTTATGTCACATAAAACACAAAATATTAAAAAAAATAATTCTCTTCATATCCAAATCTCCCAATATATCAAAATCTGAGCTATTTTTTTTAATAAAGGGAAATCATTAGAAACCTAATAAATACTACTATTGATGTAGTATAGAATCTAGAATCAAACATCTAATCCTCATGGTATAATAATATTTCTCTTCTCATCATTTACAAGGAAATGGTATAAAGCATCTCAATTTCAAAATTAAAACCACAAACCCAAGATTTCATATTATCCTTTCTTAAGGAAGTGTATTATAAGACCATTCAAGGGATGAATGGTGTAGGGAAAAAATATAAAAGATACATATTTATCTATTAGACACTGAATCATTTTTTCTTAATAGATAATTATTCAAACATTAAAAATCCATAATTGGTGGTCTTTTTTAGGACCATGAGATCTACAATCAAGGGAGTTCTTGACACCATTATGGAACTCTAAGACCTACACCATTGGTATATAAGGGTTTATAAAAAATAAATATTCCATATATGGGGCTTATTCCTTATCATGAATATTCCATAAGGGGACTAGAAAACCATATTTATACTCCAAATTCCTATCTCAAACCTATATTCATCCCTAGTAAGAATAAATACTCAACCTTCTAAAATTACCCCACAATTTCAACCAATGGTTTATAGGACCCCAACATTATGTTCAATGTGGAAAAGTTCTTAGAATAGATTAATAATAATCATAATTATGATCATGAGTCAAAATAAATGAAAGATGTCAAAAATATGAAACTATAGGGAGTTTAATTTACCTAACATGATGTATATATCCCATAGGGTCAACTGATCATATATTGTTTCCTCATTTCCCAGAAATTTATTTCCTACTTGGAATGTCTTCCTATCTAACATAGAATGTGGGACTAAAGTTGGGTAGTAAATGTATTGTAATAAGGCGAATATCATGTTAATTTTTTAAAAATAAAACATGTTCTAGGTGGACACACCCAATTTAATATTGTTTTACCTAATATAAAACCCTATGAACTAAGAAACACATTACATGAAATGTTCTCAATTCATAGATGTTGTGTCATATTGGAAACCTTTAATGAAAATATATTCTTCATCTACACTCCCCACCACTAATCTCACCATTCCATTTCTTATTTTTTTCTTTCATTGATTACCACTATGATTCCACTAGAACAAAACACTTGGCTTACCCATCTAACCATGCCCACTATTCTTCCATCACAATACACTTCATCATGTTACCTCAAAATGAATACCTTAAGATACCTGGAAAATACCATTCCACCACTCACCTGATCTCATCCCCAATAAAAAATACACAACCACTATCCACTATCATTTCATCATAATCTATAGGATCATTCTCTATCGACCTACCAATGGGTGGCTCATATTATCTATACAATCGATTATTAACATATATAGAGGTGAGAGGGAAGGATAAATAGATGCAAGGGAATAACTAATGGTCATATTGATCCATTTTTTCTCAAGAGAATCACCACCAGACACAACTAGTTACACCATGTGATACCATAGAATATCAAACTATGTTGTTCTAAAGAAAAAAATATAATGGGGTCAAGGGGATGATGGTATACACTCTTTCCTACCATCGATTATTTTTTTCAGAAACTCAACCATTTATCGAACATGGAACATGAAGTAAAAAAAATGATCATAATGAAATAATGTATCCTTGATTAACTAAATGAAATGAAATTTAAATATGATAAATTAAAAGCCACTATAAAATTAATGAGGTAAGAATCAAAAAAAATCCCTACTGTGACGGTGATACACTTAATCATCACCAATCACTCCTTGATCAAAATATTCATGAGCTCCACATAAAATATTATATAATCACAACTCTATAGGTTTTATTCATAAATGTGTCCATCCCAAATTATATAGGTAAGGAAATATCTTGTGAGATAAAACTAGGTTAACTAATTTTTTAATAAACACCCAAAATGGGCCCAGTGATAGACCATGAAACCGAAAGTGAAATATAAACCATGTAGTTGAATTCCACCATATATAGTTAAATATTTGTGATTTTGTTCTATTAAATTTTTTATATAGAAGATATTAATGGTTTAAGTCATTCATGTACGCATAACCTAAATATTTTATTTTTAGAAAAAATATTAAATATTTTTTATATTCTCTCATAACAAAAAAATTAATCTGGTGACGTGATCAAATTTTTTTATTAAATATAATATCATAAATTACCTAATTAAAAATCAATTTTGTTACCCACAAAAAAATTTTACTTAATTTTATTCTATAAAAGGAATATAACTAGGTTCAATAAATATATCTCCATCATATAAAAAATTATACCTGTTCACATATTTTTATTCCATTTTCAGAGATCTAAGGATCTTTATAGTCTTAATACCCAAAAAATAATCCTCTATTTATCACATAAACATAGACCTAAATTTACATGACTACCATTACCATGAATATTTTATAATCCCTATCTCTCTTCATTTTAATGGCTTAATACTCTAACAAAATCAATATTTTACAAAATGTTCTAGGTTATTTCACCAAAAACAATTACCATCCCTTGGTTGCACATTTTCTTTGGTGAATAAAAATCATGAAAAAATGGTTCATGAAGAAACATACCATTGATTTAGGTAATCATACTACCCTTATTAATTGGGTGACCTGAAAGGTTATTATTTGATTTTCTGATCTGACCAAATCTGAATCCTTAATCAATATATCAACAATCACCCAATGTTATTCTCATAAGTGATTTATGGAAATTTAAATTACTTAATAAACTATATCTCCATGAATTACTTATTGCATAATATAAATATAAATAAATATATATATAAATATATTCTAGATCAAATTATGAAGAAAAAACCAATCAATCAATTTCACCTTCCTCTAAACCTTTGAAATGATAACATGTAGAAACCATTAACCCTATCTAGTATCTCATCCCCTATTAATGATGGCATATTAAGGACATTACATACTAATAATATACGCTACTAATGAGAACAAATTTCAATAAATCAACTTTTTAAAAATAGTTCATTCATTTTAATAATTTTATAACCCCCATGAATCTTGATATTACCTTTTTAATGACCCATTCAATCATAATCCCATGTGGTAAATCATGACCTATTTATATAAGACAAATATATTGGATCCAAACCCTAGGTTGAAACATGTTATACTTTGAAAAATAATACCCGAACCTATGGGACAACATAATCTAATTAATTCCCCTTAATCAAGTTTATACTCTAAAAAATCTATAAATTAATAATCAAACATGCTAGAAATCTCACTACAATAATTTGGGATCAAAACTCATCACTTTTCATGGGAAATATCAAGGAATATAAACATAATATTACCTTAATACATGTATATAGATACCAATAAATACTTATAACTAGATTTATAGTGAAACACATCATAATATAGATTCTTTCTATACTAATATAATCTATAATTGAATCATCTCACAAGGGTTCCACTATTTGAGACACATGGGAAATAGCATTTTCCAACCTCCACCAGATATAAAAAACCTTTCTTTGATCATCCAAAACAATTTCTTCATTTCATATATCATAGGAATACATTACCCATTTGTATCAAAAGTTGGGCCCCCAAAACTCCTTGTGTCATTAACATTGAGGGGAATGATAAAAAAAGAAAAAAATTCCTTGAAAATATTTGAGATCCATTTAAAACTCCATGTTAAAATAATATTGGGATAAATAACAAACATTTTATAATAACAAAACTTCAAATCCATATCATGAACCTTCTAAATGAATCAGAATAATACTATGAATACCATGATGGGTAATTACAATAATACATAACTATGAGAGACAAGATCTATAATTATTTTTATCCACCTTCTTATTATGGAATAATATATCCAAAGAGAAAATTTTCCTCCATAACTAAAGGAAACCATCTGATAAGTTCCCTATAACTATGGCACCCATGGATAGGTTTAAGCTCACCAAAATTAATATTTTATTAATGGTAGATCATTATAGGATAGAGTTTACAAAATAATAGAAATCTTAGGATAATAATCCTATCAATGAGATGATAAAATACATTATGTATTGGATAAGTTATTTGGAGACACTAAGATATAAGGGAATACACATGACTAGGTATCAATTGAGGGAGTACCTAACACAAATAATGATGAACTTTCACCCATTAATTGGGTATGTACCAACTCTACTGATAGAGGAACCACTCCCCTATAATTGGGGGGGGGGTACATAATTAACTAATGGAGGACCTGTACCCCTATCATTGGGGGGGGGGAATGACTCCAATGATGTAAGATCTCACACCCATATCTTTTAGTGTTTTTTGATTCCATTAATAGCGTAATTACACTCTTTTAATTAGAGGAATACCAAATCCCAAAATGGACGATACATGAACTATCAACAGTATAATAGGAACATTATCGGTAGAGGCCACACACCCCTATCATTGAGGGAGTATCGACTCATCTAATTAATTAATAAATCCCTAATAATCAAGTAAGGTCCAAATAATGTAATTGAGGAGTTTCAAACTAGTTATCTAGGGGAACCAATACCCAATTCAATAGGTTTGTGAACTACATATTGTCGATGGAACATTAACTATGGGGCTAGTTGACCCTTACAAATGTATGGTATACCCACACTATATTATTGATATATCATCATGGAAGAATAATAACATATTCCTTTAATAAGGACCCATTAACACCATTACCCTCACCTAGGTGTTGGAGTTATTTTGATTTTTTAAAAAAGTATAGTCCACATGAATTTCAATAAAACTATACCTGAAAATCAGGTAGTATATCAGGTAATTCTAGTCTTTAATCTATCTACAGATTGTTTGTAATGATATTCAAATGAATATATTTTAATGAGAATAATATCTTGTCATCATGTAGTAAAATCAAAATTATTAAAATTGTATTTAATTAAAATGATAATTTTGCAACCATAACATGATGCATGAACTTGAAAAATTATACACTACTAATAGTTCTATAAAAAGTTGAGTAAGATAAAATATTATTTGAGTTATTGTATAGAATTGTTTTTGGCACCACATCCATTAACAAATATCTCTAGAATAGATAACATGAATCACATACCTCACCCCATCATTACATAAACTAATATTCAAAAAAACACGAAATGCATACTTTATCTCTAGGGTACAAGCTAATATGATACAACCCTAACAGGACCTGACCCATTAAGAGACCACCTGAGAAAAAAATAATCCTTTTATACCTACCCAATGATGAATCTAATAAATTAGGATCTGGTGACTAACCCCAATACTATATAACATAAAATATGTGGCCTTAAACAATAATCCATTAACATATAATACATATATATATATATATAAATCAAGGTATAGACTAGAACTATTTTAAATATCTAAAATATAAAATAAAAATCATCTAATATATTTGAATTCAAAATAATGCATCAATTGAATTCTCTAATTTAAAATTAAATAAATGTGACTACTATGGTAAATGAAAGGATTAACATAATTAAATATTAAAATAGTCCTCCCCATCATAGGAACACACACAGAAACATCCACCATAGTGTTCATAATCTATAACTATTAAAAATTATCTCATCCAACTCCATATACTCCATCATCAAATAGAAATTCCACATCATCTGTAAAAGAACAAAACATGTGGTTAAAAAATTCCAATATTGTATTGGGTATAAACATGATAAAAAATATTACCTAACAAAGGTTAAAGAAATTAAATTTATTTTAGTGACTAACAATAATTAAAAACCAAGAGATCCCATACAATATTTTGGGATTGATAAAACAAATATATTACAAAGCCTTAATGTCACCACCCAAAAAAACGAAGACAAAATATAATAATAAAATTTAAATGATATTTTTGAACCAATCAAGGGTCTACAGATCATGTACCACTACTACATATATAGATTAGTTTTAAACAATATAAATAGTCTTTGTGTCTAAAATTGAGTACCAGACACGAGGGGGGTAGTTATCTTTTGATGGTGATGAGTTGGTCATTTGTATTTACATAGACTCAATATTTTCTCAATATATATACACCAAATACACTCTTCTCCTGACTACAAATCTATTTATATATACCAATATAAGGAATTTATTTTTGTTAATTTCCATAAATCACTTGATAATGTTCCACTTTTTATAAACTATTATGTTCCAATAATTTTTTATTGTTAATATTTCAATGCTACCTACCATCTTCAAACATAGGCCATGCACGTCATCTTATAGAAACCTATTGCTTGACCCAACCATTTGGAAATGTCTGATATAACACCATCTCAATAAATTATATTGATTCACATATCATTAGATTAAAAAATTCCACTAAGCATGATGACATATCTCCTCACTTAATTCCATGCCAAATCCATGTTACTCGACAACTGTTTATTATCGTACCATCCAAATCATGGCACACCGACATTATTATTAAATAACTAAGAGGTAGAGAGTGATATATAGAGATAGAGAGAGATGAGAGGGGGGGAGAAAATGGGAATGGAATATATAATGGTTTTATCAATCTATACATGCTCATAAAAACTTATTTCGGTCACTATTGGTGGCATTTTATTGTGTAAAGGTATAAAAAAACAATTCTTTAGGGAATGGTGATCATAGGTTTGTTTGTCTAGACATTGTTCATAGAAGAACTAAATAAATCATAAAACTAAATTAAATGAAAGAAATTAAAATAATATTCTAAAAAATGTTCACATTATTAATTGACCGATTATAATATTTTAGAAAAAAATTGAAATTGATTACAAAATGAATGATGCAAGAATCAAGATAAATACCGACCTCACCAATAGTTGACAAAATATTCATTATTTAAACCTTGATCCAAAATTTTTTTGGTTCCACAAAAAATATAACACATACACCCTTATCACTATTAATTATTAAAAAATGCAGTTAACTATATTTTGAGAAGATAATGATAAATTTTTTGGAAAAAAATTTGTCAGCCAGTACTATTTTAGCATATTAAAATATGCAATGTATGGGGTCCAACTGCGACACAACCATTTAATGGTTTTATTTAATTATAATATATAAATAGAAATATATATATATATATATTATTTTCTAGTTTTTTTTTATTTTTTCAAAGATGTTTTGTGCTCGAAAATTGGACTTTCGGTAAGGGAATTCTCACCATGGCATGGTGCTTTGAGACTGGATGATTGTATCACCATATTTTCCATATATTACCCAATGGGAGATGATTAACACCTATATGGAATGATATAGTCCATGTTTGGTGTTGAAGTGGAATAGAACATGTGGTTCTAGTCTTCACACAGAGTGGGAATGTGGTTTTTTGGGGGGAAATGGAGGAGCACCACGATAATGTGAGTGTCAGGGATAAAACCATGGAGACGTGATTAGGATTTTTATTCAGTGGTATTAAATACTTTTTTTACCTTCATTACTAGTGAATTTTTCCTCTTTATCCCCTCCCAATTATGAATTAAATCCTAGGGAGATTCTTATATTTCCTCCTTCTTCCCCAAATTTTTTCCCTTGTTTATATTGTTAATTTTATTTGGAATCAATCTTATTATAAGGTTAGATTAATATTTTATTATTCTATATATCTCTCTTACTTTTCCATCATTTTTTCTTACCCCCTGAACCCTATTTATAGTGTGAGTAGAATTTACGGTATACAATTAGTCTATGATTTCGATTTTGGTTTTTAGGGTCTAAGGGGGTGTCTCTTTAGTTTTCATGTCATTTATTAGTGAAGTAAACACATTTTATCTATTTTACTATTTAATAATGGTAATAATTTTTATCTGTTTCCTTTACTTTGAGACTTACTTGATGCTTATTTCATAAAAATATAATTTTTTTTAAATTATATATATTGGAGAAATTTAGTGATTTTTAACTTTATTTTTTATTGAATACACACATAAAATAGAGGTTATTATAATTGTTTTATATGTTTTCAATGTATTACATAGTTCCATGTTTAAAAAAACATTTAAGGCATTTTTTAAAAAAAACATGATGTTTGAAGATTGTTTACAAATTTGGGACAAGAAATGATTGATAATATATATTTTCATGGAATATTTATAAATGAAGGAAAAATTTCATTTTATTTAATTATTTCAAATAAAAAATGGGTTATTTTTAAAATTATCATAAAAGGTACATCAAATGGATTCCACTAGTGAGTGGTTTATAGTGGTATTTAAAACTGAGGTAAATTACATAGCATCACGAAATCATGTTATTAAAGGCATCCTAGGGACATTATTAATGATATTTCTATGGTAATTGTATGAGACCCTATTGAGTTCCTTAATTTTATACGTATTATTACCCCTAAGAGAGATAATTATTACTATTATTATATGGATAACATGGTTGGAGAATTTTATTGAGTGGGAATCAAACATGAGGTTATAAGTTTTTTTCTCAATCATATTGATCTTAGGACATGATTAATTTACCACCTATTATTACAAATTTAATGGGTATAATAAGAAACGGGTAATAGGTATTGATATTTTACTACCCAAAATTAGTCCACACACTATCTAGTGTCCCATAGAGTGACTAGTTCGAGGATAGAGGTGTTACCATCAGGAGGTTGGTGTGAGTGGAATCAGGTGTCTTATGTTGGTTTTGAAATAAGATATTTTTGTAGAAGGTTCCATGGTTTTATTTAAGAGTAATATTTTATTACCATTGAACCCATTATGAATCTCTTGATAAAAGATATATTGAATAGGGGTATCTGTTGGGAAAAAAATCCCCCAAGATAAAACTTCATTTTTTCTCAGTTGATTATGTTCATTAATAAAGAATGTCCCTAAGGTTATTTGTGGACTAAAAAAAATTTTTTGATGGCTTTTGATGAAATTATATATAAAAAATAAAATAATTCTCTAGTGGTGATATAGAATATTTCAAATACAAGGTGTCACTACTTTCCAGTGTTTGCCAAATTTTTGGGGTAAAAAATTTTGAGGATAGATCAATCATTGTGAAACATGGATTTCCATAAATTCCTTGTTAAAATATGGTAATAACATGATTTTTGTAAAGACCTGTATGTAAAAAAGGATAAGATATTTTAAAAATAATTTAGTGCCATTAAAGATTGGTTTCGCGATGGCGTGGAGCATCATGAATACGTGATGGAAATATCATAACTCTCTATGAATATAATAATATTCACATCATGAATGCATGATGTTAATATGTTGATTCAGTGAGACTATGAAAACCTTCATAAATGGGAATATATTGAAGGTTCATTGAAAAGACAACAAAATCCACAACTGAAATTGTAGAGCTTCTGAAAAGGGTAATGAAGAGGGTGGAAGCTTTTGGAATTGAGGAAATTCTTAGAAATTGTTTTTTTACCCACTCCAAAAAATAGATAAATACATAACTATGATTAAAAGGATCCAAATTTTTAAGGTTATTCATGAATGTTATTCTTGAGAAATATTTCATAATGAAAATAAGTTCATGAATGATATGAATTCAGAACCAATGTTGTAAGAATCATGAAATTAATTATGTTCACAATGGTTATAAAAATAATACTAAATATTGTGAGATTAATGAATACCAATTGAGCTTCACAAAAGGATTGTGATTTGTGAATGATATGGGATATTTGTGAAAGGAGGGTTCTTCTTGAAATCTATCTGAGCTTCGTGAATGTGATGAGATTTGTGAAAATTATGGGGTTCATGAAGGTAGAAGATGCTTGAAAATAATCTGTAAGCTTCATCAAGGTTGTGTGAGCTTTGTGATGGTAGAAAGAGTTATGAATGTATTATAAAGGGATTTTAAAATAAATCTTTGGTAATGTGGTATTCATCAAGTGGATGAAAGTTGAACTTAGACATAATATATACCTATAACCAAGAATGTATTCATTATTTATAATTAAGGGAACAATATTTCCATAAAATTTGTCTAAATAATTTCCATAAAAGTTATCAAAGGATGTGAAAAAAGGTGATCCCTTCCCCTAATAGTGATCCATATAAGGAAAGACTGAGGGAATGACTCTTCCAGTGCAATGAGTTATCCCAAAAAATTGTAAACATAGAGACTCATGGTATAGAAGTGATCTAAACTGAAACTTATTTTGGTAGTGATCCTTAAAAAATTTGGTACATCATCACATTTTATTTTATGCTCTTGATACATAGCCCAGTGAGGGTGAACCAAGTTAAATTGATGTTTCCCAAGCATGGTTTTATTTTTTTCGTAGATTTATATGGCAAAGGGAAATTATAGTGTTTTTTATAATGAAATTAGATCTAAAAGGGTATTTTATTAACATTTCATACCCTGATTCATCCCTATTAGGGTATTCAAACTATTTGGGATAACAAATTACCATTTTTTTTAACCCGATTACTTTTGGCTCATATGTCATCATGTCTTTCCGATGCTGATTTTTTTATTTTTTCTTCATTGGTTAAATAAATCCTTCTTGGTTTAATATATATTTTTTTCTCATTAGTTAGTTAATTTAAAAGCATTAAAATGTGATTTGAAATTCAATTGTGTAATGTTTAATTAAAATGGAAGTTTTATAAATAAATCAATTGTTAATATAACAATTTTAATGTTATTATTTTTCATTTAAGAAAAAGTGTATGACATTTATAAAATGATCATGTGAGTGATGGTTTTTATGAATATACAAATTAATAATCACCTAATGAATTTTATTTAAAACTACGACAAATGAATTTTATATTCAAATGAATTTCACAAGATCTATGGTGAAATATTACTTAGTTAGTTTAATAAAAAACATTACAAATAGTTTTCGTTATATGATGTTCTCAAGTTTTCCTTTTAGGAAACTAGGGTGATATCTTCCTCTTTTTAAGATCCCGACTGATGTTCCACTAATGGGTTCCCTCAAATGGTTTACCAAATGTCTTCATTAGTTTCTCCCTATACTCTAGAGGCTTAAAACTAGCTATGATGGTCTAAAACTGGATCAATGGAGTGAATAAACACACATATCAGAATAAAAACAGAAAAAATAACCAGATATCATGAATAGAAGTGGTAAACATCGTGTAAAAGAAATAATTAATCTAAGATAGAATATGATGTAACAATAAATTAAATATATTAAAATATAGAACATCAATGTCATACATACAAAACATGTCACCCATTGGGCCGACAATACAAGCTAGAGTACATAAAGGAAACTAAAATAAAAGTACAAGGATATACTAATAATTTCTATCCAAAGTACTTAACCAGTCCCCAAACACCATCAAAATACACTGGTATGATCATAAATATCCATATGAATAGTCAAAATGATCACTCAACACAGGGCCTCAACCATATATAGTATGAAATCTTTCCTTGACATGAAATTTTGGCATAAGGTCTCCACACATTCCAAGGTACATATACTGGGGTGGGAAATAATTTCAGTAGGCCACCCCAATGATGAACCTATAAATCTACATTAATAAGTACATGATCATTTAATATGATCATCATATATGAGATAAAACACTAATAATAAATAAATTCAATAACATGAAACCATAGTCTATCCCTAGTTCCATGATCCCTATAAATTGGGCAATGTTTCTTCATGAATATATATATATATATATATATATATGTGTGTGTATATAAATATTAATATAATCCCATATATATATAAAAATTGTTTATATATATGTGTAAGGTGAATGAAATAACATAAATCTATAGTAGTTGATAATTGGGTTTGTAATATTAATTGTATGGACATAATGTGAAAAAGGGAATTGAGTTGGATGTTTTACCACTCAAGAAGAGTATAATTAAGACAATATTTATGTTTATAATTCTGATTGAAATGACATGATTCATTTAGTGATATAAATGTCTTTGAGAATATTGTGTCACTACAAGGGGATACAATTCCTAACACTGGATTATCTCGTACTCACCAAAAATAACTATGATGAAGGGTGTCACATACTGATGGACATCATGTAAATGGTCTATGAGACGGATTCCATACCAATCAATCATTATGAATTTAATCTGATGTTTTAACCCTAGGTCCAGATCCATTAGAGGTCATAAAATTGCGACTCAGATAATCATTAAGGTATTGACCCTTAAGGTGATCTATATATGGAATTCTCTCTAAACTAAAGTTCATGCTTAACATCCATTCATATAAGGTCTCAACAGTCCCATCCCCAAAAAACACCTCTGGGTGACGTAGTAATTGTCAATTGATTTGACCTTAGGGAGCATACTAGGCATATCATTTTGAGATAATAATATTACATCAAATGAATTTTCTCACAATGGTGGGGAGTGCTACGTCCTCCACTACAATCAATTAATAGATCAGGGATAACATAAACATCCCCATTACCTGGGAGAGAATAATCAACATTGAGTATCCATAAACAGTTATGACATGCCATTGTATCATAATCAATATATTACATTCTTGAATATCATAATCAAGGGAGACCATGATTTAATATCATAATTAATGAATCCCATACCAAAATATCTTAATCACGGGAATCAATGATCGAATATCATAAGCAAGGAATGAAATTCTTGAATATCAATCACAGAGGGAACAAAATTATGATCCATGAATGTATATATAAGCATCCCTATAAATGAATAATATGGATACCCAGAAGCATGTATTTGAATTCAAATGGTAAGCGTTTCATTACATGTAGTATATTAGGCAAAAATGAGGAACCACTTATGGAAGTCATCATTGTATTAGGAGTAAACAAGTGAATTAAAAAATTAAATAGCATGGGTGGCTGAATGACCAAACCCACCACTGGTGCATCATTACCTCAGGCTCACATGTCTAGTATAGGTTCTAAGGTGACAACTACTATAATCTTTTCCCAAAACCAATATACTTGCTTAGTATTAGTAAAACATCATGGCACCCACCATTTCCCCCATATAACACAACAGAAGTGGACTCTAACATGAGATCCAAAAATTGAAGGTTAAAGGAGTAATCATTAATGGGATCCTCTAATGATATGTAAATAAGGAAAACTATATAGGATCCTTGTAATAGTACATAGGATGAGATGCCCTATATGTGACCCACAATACGAGTGTACAATGGTAGAAATATCTAACATGGGATCCTAAAAAAGATTAAACAGGTGAATTGATTATACAAGGGATTACCTATGTCATCATAGAAGAAAGTACATCACACAAGAGACCCTCAATTTAATAACATCATATAGACATCACTGAAGTAATCCTTTAGGTAGAAACGTAAGTAAAGGCATCCAAAATGGGATCCTTAGAAACAACTAACCTCACGACCTCATGTGCTAGAAGGGAACATCACACAAGGGAGATGCCCTAATAGGGAAATATATATAATAATTGGTCATAGGGGATGAATAATATCCCTTCATAGATCATTGTTTCTCTCCCATGAGAAAAAAGAATTGATTTTTAGAGTAATAACGACTTAGTTTTGAAAAAAAATCACGAAACACCGCCTAGTTTTCCTCAAACTACCTTTTGGGTTTTAAAATCTTAATATATGAATATGTATACTAAAAATAGAATAATCCCATTTAAAATTTAAAACCATTGATTTAAAGATACAAAAAACCAAAAAATGGTAGAAAAGTGGTTGTACAGGGTGTGTATACCTAGTACTTTTCTTGTTCCCCCAAGGATCCACCAGGGGGTGTAAACCATCCACACAGGGCATATAGAAGCCCATGTATATGGTATATAAGAATTTTTTATGGTGTGTACCCTATATGGGTTACCTTCCTATTTACCTAAAATAGACTATCCTTGTATATAGCTTGGTATTGAACTTCTACACGGTGTACCACCCACCCAGTGTCTAACCATGTATACTATACTACTATTTTCCCCTACACGAGTTGTCTTGGCGAGTACACATCTACAATAAAGATACCTATTACACATCATTTATACCCCATATATAGATTTTACTTTTGAAAATACTAACACCCCCAAATAAAAAGAACTAATATCGCATATTTCTGAACTACACACCAGGTGATCATGATTTTCAAACGTTAAACTCCTAAAATTTCCCAAACAACCATTTTATCCTCAAAAGTTATATATCAAACAAAAGGGGTCCTAAGAAATCATAAAAAGGGTTTAAAACATGAAAATGTTAATTCTATTGGTATTTAAAAAAACATTGAAATTACCAACATTGGGGTAGAATTTTCTGATGTTTTTCTCATTTTAGTGATCCATGGTTGTCGCGTGATGATTCCTCTCCTCCCATGCTCTAGAGAGACACTTTTCTTCCCCTATCTCAATTTCTCTCTCCCAATATCCCTCCCCCTCTCCTTAGTCTATCACAATGATTAAAACCCATGTTGTTCTATATAAGAGGATCCAAGGGAGAGTGAAAAAAAGAAAATGGAAAAATTAAAGGATGGAAAAAAATAAAAAAAGGGGATTGGGCCCATCCCCATTCAATGACCTGAGTTTACAAAAAACATAAGAAAAACTATCCATTATAAACACAAATTATTGAAATGAATCTCAATAATATGATCCACTTAAAATATATAGCCAAAAAATGTGTCCAAAAAAATTAATATTTAATTAAATATTAATTAATCCACCTACATTAGAACAACTTATAATTTTACTAAACTCCAGTCAGTGGGTAAATAAGCTATTCTAGGTCCAACAAAGTAGTCATAAAAACTTATTCAAGATCATCATCTAGGAAAAATGACCATTTTTTGTTGAAAAACATTTAAAAGAAAAAATTAAAAGTTATAATCAAAATTCAAGTATGAAAAACAGGGATCCTTACAACCTACCTACCATAAACCTCCCCATCACTAATATTCATTAGAGGTGAAACATAATAAATTTATAAAACCAGATCATCAATGAAAACATGTTGTCTTGAATATCCAATGACAAGTCTCATAGTGTTTATAACTATTTTCAACATGGGATACATTTAACTATGACCTATTTTATACTCCAAACTATAGTGATACCCTCATCGTCACCTCGTAACCAAACTCCAAGATCAACAGCTAATGGAAAACACTGAATTTCAATAAAAAACGAGGGTCAGCAAATCAAAAAACTAATGGTGCACTCCACACCATATGGATTACCTTATACCACTCCTTGATCATAACCTCTACATGTTCCTTCCTCAATCTATGAATGATATTTACAAGAAAATAAGCTCAGTATATAGCGGATGTTCCCTTGGTATACTCAAGAAATTTTAAAGATATAGAATGGATATCTCTAAATATGACTACAAAAAAGTTCCATAAAAAGGCTTATATATCTCACATTGATCCAATCATACATCAAATAGGATAACATGACATTAACTAACACATGAATCCATATTTCCCAGCAATTCATGTCCATGCCCAAATGCGGGTCAACTATCTCATTAATCCCAATTTATTTCCTATTTATCATTTACTATGGAGGTAAATTATTCAATTTTAGGCGACTCCCATGAATCCATACCCACAACATGTCTTTGAAACCACTGGTCTATATCTAACACATGACTAGTTAATGATTTATTATTTAAATAGTACCATGCATAACTGACGTGCACCATCACAACCCAACTCTTTATCCTATGAGTCTTACGTCACAAGGCTATGTTGACCATGACACACAACATAAAAATCTCAGAAATTTGGAATATCCCTTGGAACACCACTTCAAAATTGGGAACTCACCTATGCCATAAAATACTTTATGACCTCATTCCACACCCTGTAATTTAGCATATCTAGTTGTCAAATATGCTACTAATATTCAACTAGGTTAGGAAAATAAACTATATTTCTCATTAAAACCAATATAAAAAACAAGAACCCTAGGTGGTTTGTCAAAATCTCAAGAAATCAACATTCTTATATCGCAAACCCTAAGAAAAAACAATGCATTTTCTCAAAAGATATTATAACATTGATCACCACCAAGAAATGAGACCACAAACCTTGAATGACCTCTCTCTCACATGTTTCCCTCGATAAAACGGAACATCAAATAACAAGGGTCTGATAAAATAAAAGTTACTCTAGGAATCCAACCTAGCCATAATGATCAAGTCTCTATAAAGGGTCAATTGGTATAACCACCTTTCCAAATTATCAGAACTCTCAAGGGGAGTTAAGGATAAAAACGTCCTATGAGGGTCCAAAATATCAACATCATCTTATGAGGGCTTGATCTTCTCTTAGCATCATTATATAGATTTTATTCCCTATAGATCACAATATAAACTAGAAAATTATGGAGAATAGATAATTATGCGTCATCCATATAATACACTACCCCCTCGAGGTCGAGTTCACTAGACACCTTTAAGTATCTATCAACAAAAAATAAATATACATAATTAGATAACCATAGAATAAGGTTATTTATGTACAATTTAATTCCAATATATTATGTAAAACACTATATAAGAAGTTAATGTCACTTTAAATAACTAAAACTAAGTAACAAAACCCTATGAGGGGTTAAAAAATGGGCATCATGTTCCCTATTGAGCAACTAGGGTCATTACACACCCTGTACATCATGACCGAGTCACCATCCTCACTATAAACTGTCTCAATGAAGATCAAGATATCATTACATTAGAATAAAATATTTATACAATTCAGACCAATTGAGTATAATTACACCAAAACAATATAAAGAAAAAAAAACATTTAGGTTTTTATTTCCACATTAAACAATTAGATTTTATTTTCTGTAAAATCACACACTAGCATGCCAACAACATGTGATTCATATATTCAAAATATGATTCATTAGATGCCTCATGAATTTATATTAAAAGAGTCAAGATAAATCAATGGAATCATTCCAATAGACAAGAGAAAAAATTTCATAATAAATCACAATTCCACATGACATGTGCATCACTCAACGAGGAAATCATATATAACCATAACGTCAATGTTCAAGATCAAATAACATATAACCATTAAAACAAGGACTTCTCACCAGAACAAGTGTCTTCTGCCCACTAGTCCAATATCCCTAAAAGGTTATAAAAAAAATACTAAAAATCTTATATACCATATCCAAAATAAAAAATCAATAGGAAAAGAACACCTAGGATACCTCATTGTATTGTATCAACACTGATGGAACTAAATTGGTTCCTTGATCCTTTTCACCAATATGCCTCATGAACTCCCTCCTATATGTCATAGGTTAAAATTTAGCATCAATGGTCTAAAGATGGTACAATGGGGAGACTATACCCTCATATTAGAGTAAAAATAGAAAAGATAACCAAATATCTTCCCTAGAAGTAATAAAAAAATAAAAAGGAAATAAATAAACTGAAATAGAACAACTTGTAATAGTGAATGAAACAATATAAAATCCCAAATAGCCATGTCATACATACAAAACTAGTCACCCATTGGGCGAACTATACATGAAGGAGCACATAATAGAAACTAAAATAAAAATACAAGCCTTTACTATAAAATCCATGCTAGATCACATACCTAGTCTCGAAACACTGTTGAATTGTACCATCCTGATCACAATATTCCAAAATAGGGTATTTTCTCAATCATACAACCTTAGTCCATGAACATATCCATCATAAAATCTCTTATCAAAATTAAATGAAAAAATATGGTCTTCACGTACAATGAGGTACATGCATAGGGGTGAGAAATAATATTAGTTGGGCACCCCATCAATGAACACATAAAGCTAATTTCATAAGGGCATGATCATGAAATATGTTCTTACTAGTTGAGACATAGTTAAAATAACAAAGAAATCAAATAATTATAAGTCATAATTGATCCGTAGTTACTTGATGTTGGTCGAGTGGGTAATTTTATATCATGTATATATATATTTATATATTTATATATTCCTATAAGAAAATAAATATATATACCAAAATAGATGTATACACGTGTAAGGTGAATGAATGAACATAGCTCAATAGTTTTTAATAATTGGGTCTGTAATATCAATTATGTAGAAATACTATAAAAAACATTGATATGGATTACATACCACTCAATACAAGTATAATTAATTCGATCCTCGAGTTCATAATCTCGATCAAAAATTATTTCTTTGAAAAATGTTGCAAATGTATGTGAGCAAGAAATGCCACTACAATGGGACACATATCCCAACACTAGGATTACCCATACTCACATATAATTACTATAATTAAGGGTGTCATAAATTAAAAAACATCCACTAAATTTCTATTAAGATAGATTCCAAGCCTCTCAAGGCTTGTGAATTGAGATTGATATCTGGAACCTATGTATCAGTCATTATGAGATCACAACTTTTTGACTCATATAATCTCTAAGGGGTTTAATATTAGGATATTAGTAAATGGAATGCTCTTTAGACCCATGTACATGCTCAGAACCCATTCATATAATGTATAAATAGGCCTATCCCATGGAAATGACTCTGGGATATTGTGTAATGGTGTGTCCACTAATCCTTCGAGTCATGATAGGAATCTATTTAGGAGAGTGAAATCATTATAGAGTGTATGTCACATCAATGGTGATGATATCCATATACACCATCATATTTAAGTAATCCATCTAGGAGAGAATAATCATCCCCATTGTCTGGGAGAAAAAAATCATCCATGTGTATCCATAAAAATAGATACCACACCCTAGTAACAAAATCAAGGGAATCCGTTACCTAGTATCATAATCCATGGATTCAATACATGAATATCATAAACCCAAAATCCATTACTAAATATCAAAATCAGGGGAAACAATTCTCAAATACCATAACCAAAGGACACCATTCTAGAATATCAATCAAAAAGGGCCCAAAATCCAAATCCAATTATGTACATCTATGAATACAAATAAATGAATAAGACGTATCACAAGAATTATTTTTGGGCATCCCAATGATATGTGTCACATCACATCTGGATCATCGGCCCCAAACTAGAAAAAACCTATGGTAATCATTATTGAATCAACAATAAACATATGAAATGAATAAATAATAAAGTCATGGTGTCAGATGTAACATCTTAGTTCTGGGTGCCGCCCCATGGTGCCCGGTACCCGGTTCGTCACATGAACTGAAGAGGATTTCTCCAAACACCAAAGGCTGCAGACTAGTAGTGAGGTCCTTGGGTGTGATAGTGGGGAAACAATTCCCTCATTGGCAGAGTAACACAACAGATTAAAAATAATATACAACAAAAAAAGTAGAAATACCATACAGTAAATATACAGCAAAGGACTGGAAGTAAATAAACAAATGGAGCACATATTTAAATGATTCATGTCACATATGTCTAGGAAGGTATCCAAACAAATCAAAATTTTAGAAATGAATTACTAATCCAATGTAAAAGGAAAAAAAATAAAATCCAGTAGAATCTCTAACCATAGCCTGGTCTAATTCTCTCCATCATCACATTAATTAAGTACCTGAAGTAAAAGGGAACTTTACATTATCAATATCTACAGTAATATAATAGGTTTGGCCACAAAATCAAGACCCAAATAGGGTGTGAGATGAATACCATTAGGAAACCACCCAAATATTTGTGCCTATCTCTTATTGAATATATATAATAGGAAAAATGAAAAATACAGTAATAAAAAACGAAGTACTCAAAAGTAAACAGTACTATAGTTGCAACTACATTCATTTACATTTATTAATTATTCAATAAATCATTCACAATCGACCCTCTTTAAAAGTACTCAATGTTTAACCCCACATGTTTCACAAAGACAAAGACTCTCTAAGGAAGCACTCACCATCAATTCAATCCGTAGTCTTTTAACAATAACTATAGACTATATGAGGAAGTACTCAATGTGAATTCCCCATGTGCTCTCATAATGGTATAAAATATTCACTATGAGGTAAAAATAACCATTCATCCAACCTATTTTCTTGCAATAGAAAAATCATAACAGACTCTCCGGGGAATCCCTAAACGTCAATTACCCCTATGGTCTAACTACCCCAGGTTCTCACAACCCTGTGAAATACAATCTTGCCCAACCGATATCAAGAAGCCAAATTAATTTCAACTAAAATGAGGCTATGTGGCTATAATTCATATCACAAACACGTTATATAATATCAAATTCTTCTTAATAACACTAGGAATGGATACAAAACAGCCTAACTAGCAGTTCTAGACCAAATGGCCAATATCAAAAAAAACATGGGAAAACACATCCATAAACAAGATAATGAATCTCAATCATAATCCTAACCCTTTATCAAGAAAGAAAACTAGCAATCATCAATCAAGGATTAATCTACATATATGTAATACCATAAATTAAGGTATTGGGGGATTTTTCACATATAATCTAAAGAAAACTATGGAAAGGCACAAACCACCTACCTCAACATTGTATGATTGATATAGTTGAACTTCTGCCATTGAATCGACCTAAGATATCATATATCTTCAAAAATGTCAATAGATCCCAACCATAAATAACTCACAAAAGAATTAAAATCAAAAGGAGAGGCTCTAGTAGAGAAAATAACTCATTGATGTGATTACTACGAAACTGATGGTGTTTGATTCAGAGAATAGATGAAGGGTCAGTGGCTCGGAGAAGAATCGTTTCCCTTAGTTACTCCTGGACAAGACAAGGATTAAAGAATGTGATTATTGGGATTATACATGACTGAAATCCAATTTATTAAAATAAAATGAAAATTAAACAGTGTGTTCATTTAATTTACATGTTGTGTACATGACTTAGCTTTCCCCCACTTTAGGTGGTCTCCAGGTCACATCACACAACCATGTACTTGGCCGTTACACAGCCAGTACACGACTACCCACAACAACAGAGTAAACGATGTGTACTCCTAAGTACATAGAGTGTACTTAATAATTTTCCAAATTCTCACATTTTTCTAAAATCACATGAAATCGGGATCCAAACTTGAAATGAAGATCCATGTTCTAAAAAACATTCCCCCTTAATGAAATTCGTCCCCAAATTTCCCTAACAAGGAGGTGTAGAAGAAGAATCCTGGAAAATCTCGGACCACTGCAATCACAAATTAGCCTCCCTGTCCCATGTCTCATCATGTAGTCACCAGTGCCGCCACAACACCCATACCAATGGAATAGTCCCACAATAGAGAACCTTCATGATGCGATCAAAAATCTGGATAAGACGCTCCTTGAACAATGCATCTAGAACAAACTCAACCTCCTTAGGTTGAAAAACATGTGTGGGGTCTGAGAAGTAACGTCATAGCTGAGAAACATTGAAGAATCCATGCATAGCCTGTTACCTCTAACTTAACTACAATCGATAGGAAAATGGCCCGACTCTCTCCAAAACCTCAAACATCTACATGTATCTCGGTGAATGATTTCTGAATATCTGAATCATCTTCGGTCCCGACCTCTGTGTGACACGTAAGAGAACCTGATATTTGACCTTGATCTTTAAAGCTCATCTCCGTCAATTACCATAACACATCTTTCATGACTGTGTAGTATCCATTTGTCACGACCTGCCCTCGGGGCCCATGCTATGACTGCCCGAAGCCCACCATACATAGGCCAGGGGATGTCATCTATCACAAAAGTAATAAATCCCAAAAAAGGGAAGGCATTACCTTTATATAAGTAAACAAACACCATAGAGTACGCAAGATGAACTAGACACTAAGTAAACTGAGTACAAAAGTAAGTGCTGGAAAGTAAAGGGGCCAGTATAAAAACCCAACTGAAATTATAATACAACTGAGAAAAAAAGTACAACAATTGAAAAGTAAAGAAGCAACCACCAAGTCGTTCTCCAGAAATCCCACCTGAAGGGTGGGTACAGATAGTCTCCTCGATTCCTCAGGTCTGACCGTCCTCTCCATGTACGTCCTACCAAGTGGTCTACCTCTGAGTACCGTCCAGCTCCATAAGCCTCCACCTCGATCAGTGTTGTCTGTCATCTACATCCAATACAATGTAGTGTGGGAATTTCCCATGCAGGGGTGAGTATACGATACTCAGTAGGGACCTCGAGACCCATGATGGTCTCCCAGAATCCAAAAAGGATAAACCAAAAAGGAAAGATACAACATGATTTATCAACCAACTCTACTTAGGTATATTCCCATACATATACCTAAGTCATCAATTACAGTTCGGCTCCAACTCATGAGCCCAAGTAGAACCCAGTCCACACAGGAAAGGACAACCCAATCCACACAAGAAAGTACAACCCAGTCCACACAGGAAAACAAGTCAATCACATCGATGATAATGATTGAATTCAAGACTCAGATCACTCAGGTATACATCTCTCGTATAGAGATAGAGATGATCATATGTATTCACTGATTCATCTATGCTGTCATACCCACAGAGGATACAAGTCCAGCTAAGCTGTCGGACCCACACAGGATACAAGGCCAACTACTCTGCCAGACCCACACATGATACAAGTACAGAGGTCAATACAGTCCGACCCACATAGGATACAAGAATAGTAGTCATCGTTGTTGAACCAACAAAGGATCCCAGTACGGTAGTCGTCGCTATCGAACCCACAGAGGATTCCAGTAGAGAAGTCGATGCAGTCACAGCCAGCTCTAGGGTTCCCGCACACAGCATGATCGATTCCGAGAGGGTCCACTCTTCAAGCAAGAGATTCTATACATCAACTGCCACAAATTCCAGAGTTGATGTATCCCAAAGTTCCGTCTTGTCAGAAGAAACCCAACACGATAGACGGTGCGTCAATCAGACGCCCTGTCTTAGAGTTATTGGCTTTTCTCTTCCAGGGGCCCAGTTGGTTTTTAAGTTAAAACCAACCCGAACGTACTTAAACTTTGTCCAAACCTCAAGTGGAGTAAGCAAAAAAGAACCTTCACAACAATATGATTCCAACGCAATTGATGAAATGTCAATCCGAAGTCCCGTCCTTAGGATATAAGCGTTTCCACTCCAAGGGCCTGGTTGGTTTCGGATTCGATCCAACCCGTCCATATACAAAATTTTGTCAAAACCTCAAGTGTAATATACCAAAATGACTGCCTCTATACAAGGATTCCTATGGAACTGACGGTGTGTCGATCAGAGGTTTGTAGCTCATGTTATGGGTAAAACACCAAAAATGGTCCGAAGTGGGGGTGTGGGCCCGGTCCGACCCGGCCCAACCCCCCTGGGTCGGCCTGAACCGGGTCCGGCCTCGTATTGCGTAACCCGGCTCAGCTGGGCGTGGCCTAGCCCAGCCCATCCAGTACAGCCCGGTCCAGCCGGCGCGGCCCGGTCGGCATGCCCCGACCCGGCCCGACCGGGGGGGGGGGGGGGGTGGCCCTTCCTTTGTTCTGCGGATGGGGCTCTTGGCACCACATCTCCCCTGCATCCCGCACGGCCATGGGATCCAGCCATCGCTGTCGCGGCTTTAGCCGTGGTGGGCTTCTGCCAGCTGCGCGCCGGGGCTCCGCCTCCTCTAGGCGGTGGCCGGTGCATGCCGCCGCCTCCAGCAACCGGTGCCGCCATGGGCTACCAGAGTCATTCCGGTGGTCAGATTATGCTCTCATCTGTGCCTGCAGTCACCTCGGGACCCGTACATCACTGCGAAGGCCTCCAATCTCAATTTCGGTCCCGCTTCGCCATCGCCAATCATTCCGCACATCAAAAACAATGTAGCGGTGGGTTTGGACTTGTTCGTCATTCCACACCCACCGCGTTAGTGGTTCTAAACATCACCAACAATTTGAACACCATACCGAGGGTATAAAATCACATAACAAAATTTATACAAATTCCCCTACCTCAACAAATGATGACGAACGTCGGCATTGTGGTAGATGGCGTCACGGTAGACGACGTCGCGGGGAAAGGGTTCGCGAGCATCGTCAGAGTGCACCGAGGAGGAAGCAACATCTCCTCTCCTGTCGTGCAAAAGAGGATTGGTGGCACATCATTGTTCTTTGAGGAACTGGTGTTCTTCGTTGTTCTTCGTCAGAGGTCGGCGTTCTTCTTCGTTCTTCGTCGGAGACAGGAATTTTTCCAAAAACTCAAGAGCTCTCCCCCGATCTTCCTTTCGCACAACGAAGCACTCCAAAAAGTTAATTAACATGATCCTCCTATTATTTAATTACACATGCAAAGAAAATCCCAGAATTAAATCCCCACATTTAATAAAATGTGATGACAATTAATTAAATAAGGGAGAGAGAAGGTTCTCATTTATTAAATGCATTGGAAATTAAATGGGGGGGGTTGCCAATTTAATGAGGGGTTGTTAATGAGGTCATAGGAAATTAAATGGTGGGGATCGTGTGGGCCCCACCTCTATAACATCCACACTTGGGTAGTTAAGTTGATGTGGGCCCCACCCTTAAATACCAATGGGAGGGTATAACCACCTTATAAAAAAAGTGTTCCGAAAAGTTTTATTTACTTCTTAAATAAACCCCCAAAAATTATCTTCTCCTCCATTGTGAATGAAACTACGGTAAAGATCGTGTTATGCAATTACCAGTGTTGCGAGTTCATCAGTGCCCTCTGATTTTAATTCTGAGCAACTATTAGAAAGATAGAAAAACCCTCTCGTTCGTTCACTGAACATAGCCGAGCTAAACGTTGGTAATTGATTCTGGGCACACTGGGCCTAGGAGTCAAGTGCCGTCAGAATCCACAGACTTGAAAATTTCAAAAGTATTTAAAAAAAATTCCTTGAAATGTCCTTGTCTTTATATCACACCCACCTCAGGGATTTACGTCCCCGTAAAGCTACAACATAAACTAGGGAAAAAAAGAGGGTACTAATCACACATATGTGCCTCCCGCTCCCATGTGCTCTCATGGAGGTTCCCATCCTGCCAACGAATGTGCACAAGAGAAATCGACTGTCCACGTAGGACCTGATCCTATCGATCCTTTTCCTCCAACAGGACCTCTGAAAAATTCACCCCATCATCGATGTCCATCTCCCCATGGTTTATGATATGCGTTGGGTCGTGCACGTATCTCCTCAGCTAAGATACATGGAAGACATCATGCACCCGATGCAACTGAGGTGGAAGGGCCAGGCGGTAAGCCACCTCACCTACCCTGCTGAGGACCAGAAAAGGCCCTATGAAGCGCGGAGATAACTTGCCGCCCCAGCCTAATCTCCGCAACCCACACTGAGGTGAGACCCATAAGAAAACGTGATCTCCATCCTCAATCTCCAGTGGTCTTTGCCTCCTATCATCATCAGACATTTGTCTGCTCTGTGCAGTCCTCATCCGATCCTGGATGACCTGCACCTTCTCTGTCATAGTCTAAACCATCTCTAGTCCTATGAGTGCTGACTCCCTAGGGTCAGTCCATCACAGAGGTGATCTGCATGGTCGGTCGTACAGTGCCTCATAAGGTTCCATCCTGATGGTGGAGTGGTAGCTGTTGTTTTACGCAAACCCCACTAAGGGTAGGTGATCCTCCCAGCTGTGACTAAAGCCAAGGATACATGCACGAAGCATGTCTTCGAGTTTCTGAATTTTCCTCTCTGAATGGACATCCATATGAGTGTGAAATGATGTTCTCAGGCATAGTTTCATCCCAAAGCCTCCTGCAACCCCTTCCAAAGCAGGTAATTAAAGAGATCATCTCGATCAGATATGATATATGATGGCACACCATGAAGCCATACGATCTCTTGAACATAAAGGCGTCCCAAGATCTCTACTGAGCCCTGCTCTCTGATCGGTAGGAAGTGGTACAAATTGGAGAGTCGGTCTACAATCAACCAGATGGTGTCATGTCCTCTGGAAGTACGTGGGATCCCCACCATGAAATCCAGGGATATCCCATCCCACATCCACTATGGAATCTCTAAGGGTTGTACCAAGCCTGCAGGTACCTAGTGCTCTACCTTCACTTGCTGACAAGTGAGGCACTGAGAAATGAACTCTTCCACAAACATCTTCATACTTGGACACCAGTGCTGTCGTCTGAGGTCATGATACATCTTCGCTACTCCTAGATGTACCGCTAGAGAAGAATTGTGGAACTCCCTCAGCACCTCCTCCTGTAGTGAAACCGGTACCATGTTACGTCCTCTGAATAGAATGACGTGCTCCTTACCTTCAGAAAATACATCAGGTGCTAGCCCTGAGGATATCTGAGCACGTCACGCCTCATAATCATTGTCCCCATGATGTGCCTCTCTGACCCGCTGAAGAAGTGGAGGAGTGACTATGAGGTAATGAAGATAGGATGCCCCATCTCTATCCACTAAGGATATTTCCAAAGAGGCTAACTGCTTTGTCGCCTCTCCAAGTAGCTGAATACCTGATTTCCTACTGAGAGAATCAGCTACAACGTTCCCCTTCCCAGGAGTATAGACAATCTCAATGTCATAATCCTGGGGGAACTCGAGCCATCACCGCTGTCTCATGTTCAGGTCCTTCTTTGAGAAAATGTACCTAAGCTCTGGTGGTCAGAGTAGATTGTAAAGCGCTCACCCATGAAATATTGCCTCCACATCATCAGGGTGAAGACCACTGCTGATAACTCCAGGTCATGGGTAGAGTAGTTATTCTTGTGCTTCCTCAACTGCCATGAACTGTAAGTGATCATTGCTCGCTCCTGCATCAGGAACACCCGAGTCCAGTACCAGATGCGTCATAGTAAACTACATAACCTACGCCCTCCTTCGGTAGCGTCAAGATGGGCGCACTGGTCAAACTCCACCTCAGCTCCGGGAAGCTCTGCTGGCATCTATCTGACCACACGAAGGGTTTCCCCTTCTTCGTCAAGGCTGTATGCGATGCTACAACTCAAGATAAGTCTGGCACAAATCTCCGATAGTACCCAGCCAGACCTAGGAAACTACGCACCTCTGTCATGCTCCAGGGTGGCTCCCATGAAAGTACCGCCTCGACCTTCACGGGATCCACTACAACTCCAGTCTCTGAGATGACGAGCCCCAAGAAGTGAACCTCTCGAAGCCCAAATTGGAACTTCAAGAGCATTCCATAAATCAAGTGCTCTCGGAGTGTATCCAGTACAACCCATAAGTGGTAGGCGTGCTCCTCCTCTGTGGTTGAGTAAATCAGTATGTCGTCAATGAAGACTATGGAAAACTGATCGAGGTAGGGATGGAAGATACTGTTCATGAGACTCATGAACACTGCTGGAGTGTTGGTCACACCAAAGGGCATGACAAAGAACTCATAGTGGCCATACCGACACCTGAAGGTTGTCTTCTGCACATCCCCATCCCGAACTTGGAGGTAATGATAGCCTGACCTAAGGTCTATCTTCGAGAACCATCCTGCTCCCTTGAGTTCATCGAAGAGGTCATCAATCCACACAAGTGGATACTTGTTCCTCATGGTCACCTAATTCAAGTGATGGTAGTCAACACACAGTCGCAAGCTCTTATCCGCCTACTTGGCAAATAGAATCGGAAAAGCCCAGGGCGAAATAGTGGGTTGGATGAAACTTTTCTCCTTTAAGTCCTCCAGTTGTACTCAAAGCTCAAGAAGCTCAGCGGGAGCCATATGATATGCTGGAGTAGATATCGGTGATGTCTTGGGGTACAGGTTTATGTAGAAATATTCATCTCTGCGAGGAGGTAGTCCTGGAACATCATCCGGAAAAATGTCCACATACTGATCGACCACTACATGAAAACTCAGACTCCGCACGTCAACTGCTCTGAGGATGAGACTAGCCAACAGATGTGTGATCAACTGCCCTCTTCTCAATGTGAGTCCATCCTGTGCTGCAAAGGTTCCCTTATCACCGGTGAAGGTGAACCTGGTCCCATCCATGTGGATAGACCGCACCTTGCACCTAATACAGTCGATATGGGAATGGACTGAAGATAACCATTCCATACCCAAGATGACATCGTAAGGCCTCGATGACGCTACAAGAAGATCCCAGCCGAAGTTCTCACATACTAGAGTATGATAACATTGCCGGCACCAGTGAGTAATTGTCGATTCTTCTTTCGTAGGAGTATCTAGTCTTAAGGATCAAGCCAAAGGCTCCATCAGAATCTCCGAGCTCCGAACAAGGGCAGAGGAAATAAATGAATGGCTTGCACCTGTGTCTATAGGAACTGTAGAAAGGGTGGAGTAGACACATATAGTACCTCAAATCATATCTTTTGCATCGTGGTCGTAAGCTTCTGCTGCCTGGAGCTGAGCCTGCCTCTGCCTGCCAGCTCCCGGTGGTCGGGGTGGACCTCCTGGTGGTGGTGGTGGTAGAGCCTCAAAGCGTCGTCCACCACCCGCTGCTTGGCCAACTCCTCTTCCTCGTCCGCCTGCTCCCTGTGGACCACCACAGTCCAACCTCTACCTTGGCATGGGAGGTCCCTCCACTGTCTGCTGCTCATCTTCATGGCGGGTCGGGCAGTCACGAGCCATGTGGCCCTGGCCGCTATATGCATAGCACTGTCTGCTCCTCGTGAGGCTAGATCTGCGTCGCGTGCCCCGCGCTGCCGAACATGTATCCTGAGGTCACCCACCAGTCGGCCTAGTCTGCTTAGACCCCTATGTTGTTTGTTGACTAATGACTGTAGAAGACTCCGCTCCGTACCATCCTACGGTGGGTCTCGCTGTTGATGGCTTCTCGGCGAGAAAGCTCTCCACTAACAAGGCCTTCTCCAGAACCCCATCCTGTGTTGGGATACTGAGGGGAATCGTCCAAGCTCTGATCTCGTGTCTTATCCCCTTCTCAAAGGTCTGGGCCTGGAATAATGGGTCCTATAACATGTACGTGTTGGTTTGGAAGAAAAGCGAGGAATGATGGCAAGAGGGGGGGTGAATTGCCTTTTAAAAAATTGATAGACAAATTAAAATCAAAGTTAAAAATGCAGCGGAAATAAAGAGGCAAGACACACAAAATTGATAACGGAGTTCGGCCAAAAACCCGGCCTACGTCTCCGCTCCCAACTCAACCGTTGAGAGATTCCTACCGCTTGCTTTTCAATGGTTTTAGCAAGAATCCCACTAGGCTTTGAGGTAGCACTAGGACCTATTACTGCTTTCTTTTTGTGGTTTAGCAAGAACCCACTTGCATTTAATGGAATAGCAAGAACCCACTAGCCTTTTTAACGGGTGAAGGCTAGCTCACCGAAAACTCAAGCCTTTTAAAAGGAAAGGCTTGAAGAAACCTTTTCACACCTTAGTGGTGGTGTGAAACCCAAAAGAAAGGGAGGATGAGAAAAGGGTTTGGGGTTTGTAGGTACAAACCCAATTTTAAGCTCAAAATAAAATAAAAAATAAAACCGTATTTTGAGAAGCCTTGGGCGCCTTTGATTGGATGGAGATGTTGAAGGCCGCTTCCAAGATTCTTGGGTGGAGCTCCTTGGATGTGGAAGTTGTTGGAGCAAGGTGGGTTCCTTTGGAGGAAGTCGCCGGAGGTTGGCCAAATATGCAAAAATATGTCCGAGCGCTTGGTATATGATCCGGTTGGTTTTCGGGGCTTCCTTGGCCTTTATTTATAGGCATGGAACCCATTGGGGGCCTTCGGAGCCGTTGGAGAGGCTTAAAGAGCCGTTGGGAGCCAAGTGGGCCAGCCTGGTCAAACTGCAACGGCTAGTTTGACTAGGCCCACCGGCTGGCCGGTACAGCTCCACCGGCTGGCCGGTGTTTGCAAAAAGGCATAGGATTTCTGTCCAGGGGCCACCAGCTGACCGATGCCAGATCCACCGGCTGGCCGGTGGCAAGACAGTAGCTGGCACTGTTGGGAGAGGGTTCCACCGGCTGGCCGGTGCTGAGGCCACCGGTTGGCCGGTGGGGAGGCAGTAGCTTCCTCTTCTGTGCAGGTGCCACCGGCTGGCCGCTGGTGTGCCACCGGCTGGCCGGTGGTCTGGACAGAAGGATTCCTTTTGTCCAGGCTCCACCGGCCTACCGGTGGTGGAGCCACCGGTTGGCCGGTGGACTGACTTTCAGTCCACTTTTCCTTCTTTCTTTCTTGGCCCAATTCCTTGGCCACCAATTGCCTATCATCCACAACACTTAAAAACAAGGTTAGACAAATATGAAAGTGATTGTGATCATGAAAATCAAAGAGCGAGGGGAACGAGAGGTACAACAATCTCCCCCTATTTTGATGATCACAATCACTTAAACAAACAATGTAAAAAAAACTTAAAATGAGAGGCATGCTTTTAAAGATTTTTCCCCCAATCAATCAAGAATTTCTCCCCCTTTTTGATTATCAAAATAGAATGGGGCATAAAACTTGATTGAGGGAAAAGAGATTTGAAAAACAAGTTGAGATTTGAAAATCAATTGAAATTTTTGAAATTGAAATGAAAATTTGAATAACAGTTTGAATTGAAAGTTTTGAATCAAAAACCAATTGAAATTTGAAATTTGAAACCAAGAGTTGAAATTGAAGGTTTGAATTGAAAATATTGAAATTGAAATCAAAAGGGCTTAAATGATCCTAACTCCCCCTAAATAAAAACAATAAATCACCGGGGAGTGGGACTTTGAAAAGAGACAATTTTAGGCCCGGAGAGACTCGCAAGAAGGGATTTTTCAATCCATACTTGTCTCATGGCGGGTCTTCTCCTATAAAATTCATCGGAATAAAAAATCGATTTGGGTTGACCGTACCGGGCATTTTTGCAATCACACTCATAAATGAGGTGCCCAGGTTTTTTACAATAGTTGAAAAATTTAAAACTAGAGCTCCCCCTTACAAAAACAGTGGGTGCATGGGAGGAGGAAGCTTGGTTGGTGTAGCCAAGTCCATTGGTGGTTCTAGATATTCGTTGAGAACCTAAGAGTTTGGACAAATTTTGTTCACCTTGGGTGAACTTGGCTAGGGTTTCCCTTAGGTCTTTGATGGTTGATTCCATGGAATCAACATTTGGAAAATTTTGGATTTTAAGGGACAACTCTTCCTTCTCTTTGAGAAGTTGTTCTTTTTCGGAAGAGAGTTTTTTGAAAGACTTTTTTAAAGAGACGAATTTTGAAGAAAGCTCATGAAAACCATTTTCAAGTTGATCTCTAGCGTGTGAGAGTTCTTCATAAGATAAATGATTTAAAGAATTGGAATTTGAAGAACAAGAGGAGGAGTCAGAAGATGTTACCTCATGGAATGCCATTAGGCATTTTGTACCTTGGTCGCTCGAGGAAGAGGAGGAGGAGGATGATGAGGTGTCACTCCATGTGGCCTTGAGGACCTTTTTCTTTCCTCTTTCCTTGGCCCGTATTTTGTTGAGTGGGCAATCGGGCTTGTAATGGCCCTTTTCACCGCACCCGTAGCATTTTACCTTGGGCTCGGATCTTGCGGTGGGTTCTTGCTTACGCGCCTTGCGGGATTTCTTCTTCTTCTTGTGCTTCTTCATAAATTTGTGAATTTGGCGGGCGAGATTCTCCATTTCCGAGTCGCCGCTTGATGATGAGGATGATGAGGAAGGAGATGAGGAAGAAGATGGGGAGGAGCTTACATCCTTTTGTACCTTGAGGGCAATGTTCTTTGGTTTCTTGACTGGTGTGCCCTCCTTTTGTGCTTGCCTCCTCATCGTGATCTCGTACGTCATGAGAGATCCTATGAGCTCCTCTACCGTCATATTTTTGACGTCCTTATCTTCTTGGATCGCCGTCACCTTTGGTGCCCATGAGCTCGGAAGGACCCATAGGATCTTCTTCACCATAGTTTCTGTAGAAATATTATCTCCAAGAGACTTTCTACCATTGCACACGTCAGTAAATCGAGTAAACATTTCAGAAATTGATTCATTTGGGTGCATGGAAAAAGATTCAAAATCTTGTCTATACATGTCTAACCGAGTATCCTTCACTTTATTAGTGCCCTCATGGGTCACTTCCAATAGTTTCCAAATCTCATGTGAAGTGGTGCAAGTGGAAACTCGGTTGAACTCATTTCGGTCAAGGCCGCAATGTAGAGCGTTCATGGCTTTGCCATCAAGCTCAAAGTTTCTAATGTCGGCTTGGGTCCATTTGGATTCGTCGGGGGTAGACAAAGTGTAACCTTGCATGACTATTTTGTAAATGGGATATCCTATACTTCTAAGAAAAGTGGTCATGCGGGTTTTCCAATAATTATAGTCGGTCCCATCAAAAAATGGAGCACGACCCAATGAAAAGCCTTCGGGGGAGAAAGATGTTGATGCCATCTAAATGGATCTTAAATTTGAAACCGGGTTAGGGAATTATTCAAACATTCCTCTGATACCAATTGTTGGTTCGGAAGAAAAGCGAGGAATGATGGCAAGAGGGGGGGTGAATTGCCTTTTAAAAAATTGATAGACAAATTAAAATCAAAGTTAAAAATGCAGCGGAAATAAAGAGGCAAGACAGACAAAATTGATAACGGAGTTCGGCCAAAAACCCGGCCTACGTCTCCGCTCCCAACTCAACCGTTGAGAGATTCCTACCGCTTGCTTTTCAATGGTTTTAGCAAGAAACCCACTAGGCTTTGAGGTAGCACTAGGACCTATTACAGCTTGATTTTTGTGGTTTAGCAAGAACCCACTTGCTTTTAATGGAATAGCAAGAACCCACTAGCCTTTTTAACGGGTGAAGGCTAGCTCACCGAAAACTCAAGCCTTTTAAAAGGAAAGGCTTGAAGAAACCTTTTCACTCTTTAGTGGTGGTGTGAAACCCAAAAGAAAGGGAGGATGAGAAAAGGGTTTGGGGTTTGTAGGTACAAACCCAATTTTAAGCTCAAAATAAAATAAACAATAAAACCGTATTTTGAGAATCCTTGGGCGCCTTTGATTGGATGGAGATGTTGAAGGCCGCTTCCAAGCTTCTTGGGTGGAGCTCCTTGGATGTGGAAGTTGTTGGAGCAAGGTGGGTTCCTTTGGAGGAAGTCGCCGGAGGTTGGCCAAATATGCAACAATATGTCCGAGCGCTTGGTATATGATCCGGTTGGTTTCCGGGGCTTCCTTGGCCTTTATTTATAGGCATGGAACCCATTGGGGGCCTTCGGAGCCGTTGGAGAGGCTTAAAGAGCCGTTGGGAGCCAAGTGGGCCAGCCTGGTCAAACTGCAACGGCTAGTTTGACTGGGCCCACCGGCTGGCCGGTACAGCTCCACCGGCTGGCCGGTGTTTGCAAAAAGGTATAGGATTCCTGTCCAGGGGCCACCGGCTGACCGGTGCCAGATCCACCGGCTGGCCGGTGGCAAGACAGTAGCTGGCACTGTTGGGAGAGGGTTCCACCGGCTGGCCGGTGCTGAGGCCACCGGTTGGCCGGTGGGGAGGCAGTAGCTTCCTCTTCTGTGCAGGTGCCACCGGCTGGCCGCTGGTGTACGACCGGCTGGCCGGTGGTCTGGACAGAAGGATTCCTTCTGTCCAGGCTCCAGCGGCTGACCGGTGGTGGAGCCACTGGTTGGCCGGTGGACTGACTTTCAGTCCACTTTGCCTTCTTTCTTTCTTGGCCCAATTCCATGGCCACCAATTGCCTATCATCCACAACACTTAAAAACAAGGTTAGACAAATATGAAAGTGATTGTGATCATGAAAATCAAAGAGCGAGGGGAACGAGAGGTACAACAGTACGTGTAGTAGAGAGAGTGATTGATAAATCTCGCCGAGTACTGGGCTACTGACATGTTTCCCTGCCGCAGTTGTAGTAACTCCTGGATGCGCACCGCACGGAGGGTGGATGGAATGAACTCTGAGGGAAAGAGTCTCTCGATGTTAGTGCAAAGTTGAGATGCCTCATCGTGCACATGGAGCATCTGGCTCCACCATCTACCTATTGCTGCATGCAGGAGACTCGCGACAAGGATCACCATAAGATCGGCTGGCATCCCTACCAGTCCGACGTCTCTAACGATGGCCTCCAGGCATTCCTCTGATGCCTGAGGATCTGTCTCTCCATGGAACCTAGGTGGCCTCTATCTATGAAACTCATGCAACGCTCTTAGGTGGCGTGCACTCTCCACTGCTGGGGCTGGTAGCATAGGTGGCTCAGTGGGTAGTGGTACCGATGGTGCCTCCGCTGTAATGGGGCCCTGCACCAAGGGCTCATCACTCGGTGGGCTCCCACCTCGCACGTCACTGGGAACCCAAGCTGGCTACCGTTATGGGGCCATCCTGAAAAGAAACAGGTGAACCATGGTCAATTAGTATACCTAGTGTTCTGACAAAAAGTAATAACAAATAAAACTTTTGAAAGGAAACACACACACAAATAGTTTTTTCGTGCACTGAGTTGGAAATCAGAAGTCAGGGTCCTGGTGTATGGATACATTGGCCGCCGCACCTACACTGAACTGCCTGGACTGAAAACCACACTCAATACTCTTAACACTATCGCTTCACAGAAACGAAAGATCAGGGTCCTGTGTTCTGTGGTAGAACCGACTCCTCTGATACCAATTTATGTTGACCTACCCTCAGAGCCCGTTCCATGACTACCCCAAGCACGCCTTCCATAGGCCTAGGTCTTGCGACTAGCACCAAAGACGTAAATCCCAAAAAAGGAAGGCATTGCCTTTATATAAGTAAACAAACACCACCGATTATGCACGTTGAAGTAAACATTATGTAAACTGAGTACAAAAGTAAGTGCTGGAATGTAAAGGGGCCAGTATACAAACCCAACTGAATGTACAATACAATTGAGAAAAAAGTACAAAAACTAAAAAGTAAAGTAGCAACCACCATGTCTTCCTTTGGAAATCCCACCTGAATGGTGGGAACATATAGTCTCCTCGGCTCCTTGGGTCCGACCGTCTGCTCCGTTTACGTCATACCAAGTGGTCTACCTCTGGGTACCGTCCAACTCCACAAGCCTCCACCTCGATCAGTGTTGTCTGTCTTCTATATCCAACACAAAGTAGTGCGGGCATAGCCCATACAGGGGTGAATATACGATACTCATAAGGGACCCCGAGTCCCCTGAAGGTCTCCCAGAATCCACAAAGGATAAAACCCAAAGGAAAGATACAACACGAAGTATCAACCAACTGTTCTTAGTTATATGCCCATACATATACCCAAGTCATCAATTCCATTTCGGCTCCAACTCATGAGCCCAAGTACAACCTAGTCCACACAGGAAAGCACAACCCAATCAACACAGGAAATTACAACCCGGTCCACACAGGAAAACAAGTCAATCACATGAATGATAACGATTAAAGTCAAGACTCATCTCACTCAGGTATACAACTTTTTTATAACGATAGATATGATCAGATGTAGTCACTGATCCATCTAAGCTGTCGGAACCACATAGGATACAAGTCCAGCTAAGTTGTCGGACCCACATAGGATATAAGACCAACTACTCTACCAGACCCATACAGGATACAAGTACAGAGGTCAATACTGCCGGACCCACATAGAATACAAAAATAGTAGTCATCATCATCGAACCCACAGAGGATCCCAATACGGTAGTCTTCACTTTCAAACCCACATAGGATTCAAGTACATAAGTCGATGTAGTCGCAGCCAGCTCTAGGGTTCCCGCACACAGCATGCTCGATTCCGGGAGCGTCTGATCCTCAAGAAATAGAGTTGATACATCAACTGTCACAAAGTACAGAGTTGATGTATCCCAAGGATCTTTCTCATCAGAAGAAACCCAACGCGCCAGACAGTGCGTCAATCGGACGCCCGGTCTGAGAGTTATTGGCTTATTTGTTCTAGGGGCCCGGTTGGTTTTTAAGATAAAATCATCCTGACCATACTCCAACTGCATCCAAACCTCAAGTGGAGTATGCCAAAAGAAATGTCGCAACAAAAGTATTCCAACGTAATTTACGACATGTCAATTGGACATCCGGTCCTTATGATATTAGTGTTTCCGCTCCAAGGTCCCAATTAGTTTCGAGTTCGAACCAACCTGGCCATACACAAAATTCGTTGAAACCTCAAGTGTAGTATACCGAAACGACTATCTCTATCCAAGGATTCCTATGCTACTGACGGTGCATCGATTTGAGCTCCATAGCTCAAGTTAGACTCAAAAGACTAAAAATGGTCCAAAGTGGGGGTGTGGGCCCGGTCTGACCTAGCCCACCCCCCCAGTGGGTCGGCCCGAACCGGGATGACCCGACCTTAGTCTGGGTCCGACACAGCCCGGCCCGGCTGGGTGCGGCCCAGCCCGGCAAGCGCGCCCGGTCTGCGTGACCCACCTCTGCCCAGCCGGGGGGGGGGGGGGGCACACTGGCTCAGCCAGTGTGCCGAGCGGCGGGGACACGACCCCGACATTGTTCCGCGGATGCGGCGCCTGGCGCTGTGTCTCCCCTGGATCCCACGCAACTCCGGGATCTTCCCCTAGCCGCTTTGGCTTAAACCTCAGTGGGCTTCTGCTGGTGGTAGGCTTCTGCAGGCGGCGCGTCGGGGCGCCGCCGCTTCCAGCCAGCCGGCCTGAGCCGGCCGCCGGTGCCGCTGGAGACTTCTGTGGGCCACCAGAGTCATTCTTATGGTCTAATTTTGCTCATGTCTATGCCTACAGTCTCCTCGGGACTCGTGCAGCACTGTGAAGGCCTCCAATCACTATTTCATCCCCACTTCATCATCACCGATCATTCCGTACATCAAAAAAACAATGTAGTGGTGGGTTTGGAGCTTTTTTTAGTTTGCACCCACCGCCTTAGTGGTTCTAAACCCCACCAACAATTTTCACGCCATGCCGAGGGTATAAAATCCCGTGATGAAATTTATACAAATTCCCCTACCTCAACAAATGAAGACGAACGTCAACGTTGTGGTAGACGACGTCGCGGGGAAAGTGTTCACGGGTGTCGTCGGAGTGTGCTGAGGAGAAAGAGGCATCTCCTCTCCTGTCGTGGAGAAGAGGATTGGTGGCGAGTCATTGTTTTTTGAGGAAATTGTGTTCTTCGTCACTCTTCGTTAGAGGCCGGCGTTCTTCAATGTTCTTCGTCGGAGACCAACGTTTTTCGAAAAAATCAAGAGCTCTCCCCCGATACTCCTTTTTCACAACGAAGCTCTCCCCATAATTAAATAATAGGCTCCTCCTACTATTTAATTACACATGCAAAAAAGTCCCAGAATTAAATCACCACATTTAATAAAACGTGATGACAATTAAATAAAGAATGGAGAGGGAAGGTTCCCTTTTATAGAACGCGTTGGTAATTAAATGGGGGGTTTGCCAATTTAATGAGGGGTTGTTAATGAGGTGAGAGGAAATTAAATGGTGGGGCTCGTGTGGGCCCCACCTCTCTAACATCCACACTTGGGTAGTATAGTGGATGTGGGACCCACTATTAACTACCGATGGGAGGGAATAACCACCTTATAAAATAAAAATTGTTCCGAAAATTTTTATTTACTTCTTAAAAAACCCACAAAAAATTTTTTCTCCTCCATTGCGAACGCAACTACTGTAAGGATCGCGTTACATAATTATCAGCATTGCGAGTTCATCGGTGCCCTCAAATTTTAATTCCGAGCACCTGTTAAAAAGATAGAAAAACCTACTTGTTCGTTCACTAAACGTACCAAAGCTAAACATTAGAAATTGATTCCCAGCACACCGGGCCTCGGAATCATGTTCCTTCAAAATCCACAGACTCGAATAATTCCAAAGCATTTAAAAAAAATTCCTTGAAATTTCCGGATCTTTACATCATCCTCTTCCGAATCAACCCCCCACCCATTATATGGTCTCCTGGACAAGATGATGCCCCAACATAGCTACCCCTCCTGTTTCTAGCCGACATAGGGGTGATTGGCAGGGCCTACCCTACAAGGACTTATAATGTTCCATCTGAACAGTCTCCTGGAAAAATATTATTGTAGGAAAACATCATTAAAGGTTTGTTCTTCTTCAAAGAACATCCAAAATCTTGGAAGTATCCTGGAAGCATATCCTCTAGCACCTGAATTGTATGCTCGGACTGGCCATCTATCTGGTGATGGTAAGTTGTACTCAGTAGTAACTATATACCCAAATCCCTCTGTAGTCCCTGCCAGACCTGAGAAGTAAAACTGGCATCCCTATTTAAAATGATGGAGTGTAGAACCCCATTAAAACGTACAATCTCTTGGATGTAAAACCTTCCAATATCAGCAACACTAAAGGTCTCCTTGATCAATAAAAATTGTGAAACCTTCGTAACTCTCTCAATGATAACACAAAATGCATTTTTCTCATGAGGATACCTCAGTAAACCTATCGCAAAGTCCATTGTGACACCATTCCACTTCCACTGGGGAATGGGTAAGTGCTGCAAAAGCCATACTAGTAGCTGATGCTCTGCCTTCACCTGCTAACAGGTGGAAAAACTCATCAAAAAACCAGCAACATCTATCTTTATACCGGGACACCAACATTAATGATGTAGATCTCGACACATCATGGTGACAAAAAGATGAAATTCCCCAATAGAGGAATGAAAATCCCACAAAATCTTCTCATGTATGTCTACTTACACCCACACACACCCAAGAAAATTCATGATCTCATCCTCACCTACTGTCCATCTAGAAATAGGGTCCCCTCCCAACACAGACTCCCATAGAACTTGGCCTTCAGAATCTGATAGCTACCTCATTCTCAGTCGATCAAGTAGTGTAGAGGTAATAACTATAGAAGAAATAAATGTCTTCCACTATCTTTCGTTAACCTACAAATGAATCTAAAAGAATAGATCCATAAGCTACCACTCACTAGAAGCCTCTTGAACTACCTATATCAGAGTCCTCATGTTCAACGCATCATACCCTAAATTTCATTTCCCTAAAGTGTAAGAAACATAAATGTCAAAGGACTAAATTTACTCAACCCATATTCACTGTCTCAAATTTAGGTCACGCTGGGTAAAGATATAATTGAGATTTTTTGGTCATTTTACACAAAAAAATGCTCTTCCAGAAGGTAATGTGTCCAATAATGCAAGGCATGAACGACTGCTACCAACTCAAGATCATGCGTTGGGTAATTATTCTCATGTGGAATCAACTATCATGACCCATAAGAAACAACTCCTTCCCCATCATAAGAACTTCTCCCAATCTGACACCAGATGCATTACAGTAAATAGTATAACTCTTACCTGGATTTGAAAAAACTAGTATTAGTGATGAATTCAGTCTCTCTTTCATCTCTTGAAAGGCTGAATTCTAGGAGTCTATCAATAGGTACATCACACCCTTATTTTTTAGGTGTATCAGTGGCACTTCTAAGCATGAATGGTCTCATATAAAACATCTATAGTAACTAGAAATCACTAGAAAACATTATTCTACAAAGACATTATTAAGCTTATCCCAAGAAACTACTACTCTCACAATCTCTGGGTCTACTGATTCTCTTGTGTTCAAGATAACATTACCAAAGAAGTGAATCTAGTTTATTAAAAAGTGGCATTTTGAGAGCTTAGAATATAATTTATGCTCTCTCATTAAACTCAAAATTTTCATAATATGGGTATCATGAACATGTTTAGTGTAATAGTACACCAAGATATAGTCCTCAAAAACCACCACAAAAGAGTCCATGTATGGATGAAACACTCAATTCATCAATGCCATAAAAACTGTAGGTGAGTTTGTGAGACCAAATGGCATAACCACATACTTTTATAGACTATACCTTCTTTGAAAGGTTGTAAGAGGTATGTATGATGGTTTAATTGGAAACCAATGATATCTTGGTCTCAAGTCAATATTCAATAAAATCCAAGATCCTCAAAGCTTCTCAACGAGATCATAAATCCACAGCAAGGGATATCGGTTCTTGACTGTTAACTGGTTCAACTTCTACTAATCCACACAATGTATGAGGGTATTTTCTTCCATCTTCGAAAATAGTATTGGAGAACTGCAACAAGACGTGTTGGGTTGGATGAAACTCCTTGCCACTAACTCCTCTATCTACTTCTTGAAATCCTGTAACTCTGGTGTGGCCATCCTATAAAGAGAAATGGACACCGGTGCCACTAATGCAACAAGCTCAACAGAGAAATATACATCTTTCACTAGAGGTAAACCTACAAAGTCATCTAAAAAGAAATCTGTGAAATGATCAACCACTAGAATATTGTATACATGTGAAGTCCCTTGGACATCTAGATATAGACTAGAAATCTGGGTTGTAACTCCTCAAACCCATGATGGTCTGTTTCAGCTCTACTCACCTAGACATCCCATTCACCCTTATGTAGAAGCAAACCACCCTCAAGGGATATGAAACCCACCCTACAACAATATCAATTGACAATGTCCTAAAAGGGACCTAAGCATTCTATTCTAAGAATGATGTCATATCCCATAATCTTTTAGACATAAAGGTCCCAAAAGAAGTTACACCCACCAACCTCAAGAGGGAACTCCTTGAACTAATGTACACTATCTGTTCTAGTCCCAAACAGTGTGTCCAAAGTCAAAACATTAGCATGAGTAATGATACAAAGCCCAAGGATCTCTACAATTGGTATAAATATAAAACCATGGGAAACACCTATGTTGGAAATAGAAGTAGATAAAACTGAGGAAACCAAAATCATACCTCTAACCGTAGAGGGTCTGGGATTCCTATCTTGCAGGGTCTACTCTATTGCAAAAGCCTGACCTATAGCACAACCCTATGAAGCTATCTGTGATCTCTGAGATGGTCTTCCCTACAGATATCCAAAACCCTATGTTTGGCCACTACGAACACATCCTCCACCTCACCATGAACGCCCAAAGGAACACCAGTTCCCTGACTAATGAGAAATGGGAAGTCCTGATCCTAAATGTGGGGTCATAGTAGAATCTTTGTCACTATCTTCTGGTGAGAAAAACTGACTGAAAAACTAAATATGGCCCATCTTTCCACAAGATCTGCACTCAACTGGGTCTCTCGAACAATGTGTCATCGTATTCCCACTCTTCTTGTATTTTTATCATAACACCCATCTAACTAATGGAGTATCTCATCTACTCCTATCTTTGCACATAGACTCCATACGACGCTTCCTATTATCATAAGAAAGAACACCAAATCCAAATGTTGTGCCACCCAATCTCAACGCTCTATAATACCTTAGGTTTCACTATTTGTTTAGTGAATAATTGACTATAGAAGTTATGGATGTCGGTCTCAAGATGTTCACCTGAGATCAGATGTTATTCTTGAAACCATTCTCAAAACCATTCTCAAACTTCCTTGCATGAAATAACTCATCACCCCCTAGAATGGGTGTGAATCCCTACATCATTGTGAAACCAGAAGAATACTTCATGACTGAGAGTGTACCCTCCTCCAAACTCATGAAATATTTGTCTTAGTAGACCCTCAAAGACTCTGGGTAAAATTAGTCAAAGAAGGATTGCTAGAACTCATCCAATTTCATAACTCATTGGCATCACGACGGTGATATTGCATCCCACCATATCATGGCAGAATCCCAAATCATGCACGGAGTGAGATTCACCCTTCTCTCTAGAGGCGTCTTGATATGCTCAAATATAGACAAAGTATCTTCTAACCATCACTCTACAACCCGAGGTCGTCCATCCCCCAAAAAGTGGGGGGATTATGCTGCTGAAAACCAGCATCATCTCTTCCATAGATGGAGCTAGATGCGGTGCTCCCTGGAAGGTCTGCATAAACCTCATGATACATTCTCGGAACTATAAATCACACCTGTATCTAGAATGATGGATTGTTTCAAGGCAGGCGTGACGTGGGGATCTTCTGGAAGTCCCTGATCTACCATGTCTGGTGTATGATCATTTACTTATATCCGATGTTCTACTAGATGAAGTCTTATTGGCATTAATATTAAAGGTCAAGCACACACCTTAGTTCAAGATTATCATTGATTGAAACTTATATGTTCATGAATTGAATAAGAGGATGAAAATATTCACGTTTTTTAAAACATGGATACACAATGTGTATGACTTATACACAACATGTTCCCTTAATCCTTTACATGGGCGTGTACTTCTGCCAACCCTGGTTGTGTAACACCCCATACACACAACATGTTCCTTATTGACACGGTGTGTACTTGAGTCATTCCCCCTGCCTGAGTTCCTCTACATGGATAAACCACACAGTTTTCTTATAACAAAACTACACAACGTTTTTATTCTAGACACAACATGTACTAGAAGTATTTCACTGACTTGTGTCATTAGTCACACAACCAGATATATGGTCTCTACAACATTTCTTGTTCACCCTAGACACGACGTATACCACTTAAGTGCTAACCACCTATTTCGTTAGTCACACGGGTGAAAAAATGGTCTTTACAACAAGGCATGTACTCCTAGTACATGGTGTGTGCCACCCAACATTTCCCATCACTGTGTCTCTACACACACAACAAATCACACAGATAAGGACTACACGGTGTGTACATGCATTACATGACATGTACTTAAGAAAAGTTGTTCCTTCCTGAATAAAAGGATACATGGTATGTATTCATCATTACTCACCAGGTATTCATGGTTTTTATGAAAATTATGCCTTAGAAACTACTTCAGAACCCCATAAAAAATTAAACGAATATTAAAATTTCAAATTCCAATTCTTGGGGGTCCATACTCCCCATGAATCAAAAAATGGAATCATATTCATGTATATCACAAAGTATAACAGTGAAATAAATTACAAGATCCACAAAAAATTTGATCCATGAGGTCCCATTACACCTCGGGGACCAATGCTTGGAACACATTATAGAAAAACGTTACATATTAGAAATACCCTGTCAAATTGTAGGTATTATACCATGTCATATATCACAACTACAGGTAACCAAGAATGAACCTTAAATTGCATGAAAAAAATGCATACAATTTGATCTCTTAAATGTGCCTATATGATGCCTGAGATGGAATACCATCATCTCATCAGAATTCAATAGAAATAGAACTACCATAACATTAATGATAACCTCACAAAACATGTGAATCACCCAACGGTGTAATCAAATCAACTGTAATAATTCAAAATCCAGAAAAATGCAATAATCATGGTATATTGGATTTTCCCTATACATGGGTTAGATAATCCAACGAGAAACTTATTACCATCTACTTATTCCTTCATATCCCGCTATATAGGATCCAAATAGTATGTCAAAGAAGAAAATAATTCTATGATACAACATTTTAACGTCTCAGTTCTGGGTACCAACCAAAGGTCCCCTATACTCGGTTAGTCACATGAAGTCAAGAACAATTCCATGAATGCCAGAGAAAGATGACTAGGAACGAGGTCCTTGGGTGTGATAGTGGGGAAAATATTCCTTCATAGGAAGAGTAACATAGATGAATGGGAATAATAAAAAAAATAATGAATGTAGTAACACTATTAAATAAATAAACTATGGAAGACTGAATGTAAATAAAATATTTGAGCACAAATATAAATGATGCATGTCACATATTTCTAGGAAGGTAGACCAAAAAATCAAAATGTTGGAAATATAGTACTAAACCAATGTACAAGCAAAACTAGTAAACTCCAGTATCATTGTAAGCCTCAGCTTGGTCACATGCAATCCAGCTCCACAAAAATCAAATACCTATAGTGGAAACGCTCTATCCATTTTCTATAACTGTAATACTATAAATATTTTGGGCCCAAAATCATGATCCAAATAGGGTGTGAGACAAATCCTAGTAGGAAACCACCCAATGATGTATGCTTAACTATCAGTGAATATATATGGCAAGAAAAATGAAAAATGAAGTAATAAACATGGAATTACTCAAAAGTAAACAGTATTACAGTTGCAACTATATTAATTTAAATTTAGTAATTATTCAATGAATTATTTAGATGCATCCCTCTGAGAATTTTCTCACATTCTAACCCCTATGGTTTTACAAATACAAAGACTCTCTGTGGAAGAAATCACCATCAATTTTTCCTATGGTCTTCTAACAATAACTATAGACTCTCTGAAGAAGCACTCAATGTCCATTCCCCTATGGTCTCATAACAGTATACTATAGACACTATGAAAGCGCACTCACCGTCCACCCACATACGGTCTCTCAACATAAAAAGTATAACAAAAACTTTGGGGAAGCCCTCAATGTCAATTCCCCCTATAGTCTAACTACACCAGTTTCTCACAGCCCTGTGTAATACAATCGTGCACAAAAAATATCAAGAATCCAACATAATCTCAAATACTATGATGCTAAGAAGCTATAATACATATCAGATGCATGTTATATAATATCAACTCCATCCTAACAGCACTAGGAATGTAATGAAAACAACCTAACTACTAGTTCTAGAACCAATGGATAATATAAAAAAACATGGTAAAACACATCCATAAACTAGGTAAAAAACATCAATCATAATCAAAACCTATTATCAATCAATCAAAACATAGCACACACCAAACAAGGTTAAATCTCCAAACATGAAATAACATAAACTAGTGTATTCATCAATTTTTGCATATGTAATCTAAAGACAACTACATAAAGGCACAAACCACCGAACCCAATGTTGTACGATAAATATAGTTGAACTTTATCCGTTGAATCGACTGAGAACATCATAGATCCTAAAAAATGTCAAAAAGGCTCAACCTCGAATAACTAAAGAAAGATGAGAAATCAAGAGGAGAGGATCTAGAAGAAGAAAGAACTCACCGATGCAATTCCAAATCAACCAACAGTGTTTGATTCAGAGAATGGATGATGGGTTGGTGTCTTAGAGAAGAATCATCACCTCAGTCGCTCCTGGAAATGACGTGGTTAGATGAACAAAAGTATGGGGATTAGACGCAACCCATTTCTGATATAACATATAAAAAAAAGGTACATGACATGTTCGTTTTATGTACACGTCATGTACATGCTTTAACTGACCCCTGCTTTAGGTAGTCGACAGGTCACCTCACTAGGTAATGTACTCGGACATTACACAACTAGTATAGAGCTACCTGTGACAACCAGGTACATAGAATTTACTTCAAATTACATGACATGTGCTTTTGAATTTTCTAAATTGAGCCATTTTTGTCAAAAAAATATGAAATCAGGATCTATACCTGAAATGAAGATCCAGGTTCTTACATCAGAACACCTAAACCCACCAATTCTTCTACTACCCCTTTATATAAAAAAACTGGTATTTTTTCTATAGTTTCAACTGGTACTATCTCTATGAAAACAAGACATACTAGCTTAGGGTCAATCAAATATCGAGGATGACACTAGGCCCCTCATACCACTACACAAGAGTGAAATCCAACTTAGGATCCTCATTAGTGAAGGGTAAAGGATGAATCATATATGGGATCCTATAATGTTATTTAAATAGAGGCATCATATTGAGGATCCACAGAATAGTATATAGGAAGAGGCATCCTTAATCGTACATCCAATAAGAGTGTACGTAGGTAGAGGAATCCAACATTGGTTTGTTAAAAAGATTAAACAGGTGAATAGATACAACATGTGATTTTATAATTTAGCATATAAGTGAATGAATCCCAAAGGGAACCCTTGGAACAAAAATAACATAGATGTATCATACATGGAATACTCTAGGTCAAAATTTAATCTGAGGTACCCTACAGGGGATCCTCAGTATCAAGTATCCCCATGGACTCCTAATCTAGAAGGGAACTTATCAAGAGAGATAAATCATGATGGGGAAAGATACATTGGCATTGGATAATGGGGATGTAACATGTCTTATCTATGTTCATGGTCTCACTCTTAGGAGACAAATAGAGTTGATTTTTAGAGGAGGAACCACATTATATGTGAAATCTATTGAAACACTTCATTGGATTCCTAAAATAACGTCAAGGGGGTTTTAAATCATGATAAATGTGGAAATATATTCTAAATTAACTACTCAGTTGTAAAATGTTATCTCATGGTTGTAAAGATACAAATACACTATAAAAGGCAGCCTAAGGCTAGTATAATGACGATATACCTAGTACACAATGTGTTCTCCTATAGTTACTTTTGGTCATGTACCTTAGCTGAACATAGTTTGTAAAAGAACAAGTACACAACATATTCCTTAAAAAGGGTACCTACCTATATACCTCACCCATTATAGACATATATATAACCTTTAAATGTACTTCTATACAGCAATAAACCCACATGGTTACATTTCATATAACCAACACGATCATATTCCCCTACACAGGATGTCTCGATGGGTCATCGGCTACACAAAATATTCCTATTACATGATGTGTATACCAAATATGTGGAGTTTAATTCAAAAAATAAAATTTTTCCAGAACTAGAATAATAAATTAATAATATTCAAAAACTAGATGTTGTGTGATCAAGATTTCCAAACAGAACACCCCTCAAATTTCTAAAAACCTTCATTTTATTCTTAAAAGGTGTTAATAAACCAATAAGGGGTTATAGGAAATCATAATATTGGTAAAAACATTAAAATGGTAAATATATATTTATTTATGGTAAAAATTAAAAATGATCAATCTTTGGCCAGAATATTCCAAATCATCGCCTATTTCTATGATCCATGACTCCCACTTAATGATCTGGCTTGTCCCAATCTCTATTAGAGTTCCTCTCTCACCATATCCCTCTTTAACTCTTCCCCTTTACCCCTCATATTTCTATAATGGTGAAGGAGACCCATATTGGGGTGTTCATGAGAATCAATGGGTGAAAGAACAAATCAAAACAGAAAAGGTAATCTAAGAAAAAGAAAACAAAAGGAAAAATGGGCCCGTTTCTGTCCCCGGTTCCTAACCTATGTTTATCTATTGTATAGGAAAAAAAATCCCATTCTAGATACAAATAAGTTTCCTAATATAAATATAATTCTAAATTTAAAATATACATCTAAATTAATGCATGTAAATAAATTAGTATTTAATTAATAATATATTTTATATTAATTATTCCATATAAATTTGTATGATAAGTAAATCTACCAAAATACTTTCATAGTGTAAAAAACCTATTTAGAGACTAAAATAGTGGTAATAAAAAATTATACAAGTTCATCGACTAGTGGAAATAATTATTTTCCTCTTGAAAATCATAAATAAGTAAAAATAAAAATTTATGATCAAAGATCCATTCTAGAAATACACAGGTCCTTACACTTTTTATATTTGGATTGGTCTAGTGGGAGTTTGTTTGAGATATGTTGGGTTATCATGGGACACAGTTAAATGATCATTAGTTTTTGTGATTTGTTTTGGTTCTTGTATTGGGATGGTTATGTATCTTACATAATGGTCCTACTCCTTCATGGTATATTTATCCATGTGTTGTAGATTAATTTAATTGTTTATTTTATTGAATGTATTTACTTATATATATATTTAACTCTTTATGGTTGTTTCTGAATTATTTTTTCTATTTATTATTATACATAGGCATCTAATATAAAGATGTATTGTAATAAATTTATGAGAGAAATATATGATTTTACCTTTTTATTTTAGTGTGAAATAATTTCTACATATATATTATTGATTCCCTAATTAATAAATGGTATCCTAGTGAAATAAAGAACACACCTCTGGCCTTTTTACATAAAATCATGGTTGAACAATTCATGGGGTAACAATTTTGGTTTGTGATAAAATTTTATCAGTGTTCTCTTTTTTTTGGGTGCAAATTGGTAACATGGAGACTAGGACATTATCTAGGACTCAAAAGGTAGATCAAAAGAGGGTACATGATCACCAACTATTCGGATGAAATGTTTCTTTCAGTTGTTTTTATGATTTGAGTCTTGATTTTGATTTATAGAATAGTTTCATTGATGATATTTTAATCCCCAATGAGTTATAATGGTTATTTTGTGGTATTTTATTAATCTCAAAATTTTAAACATTTTAATTTGTAATTTAATGTTTAAAATCCCACTAAATCATTATGTATTGAAAATTGTCAATATTTTATTAGTAATTAATTCATATTTATTTTGAATGTTTTATGATTTTTTAATTTTAATTATTATTATTTACTTTTTTATTTTGGACAAACCTTTGTCTACTTTTATTAATGTGGAAACAAGCTACAATACATTGCCTTAAATGACAGATATGTTGACACACATTAATGTTGTTTGTTTGTGACATTATAAGGGTTCAAATTATAATGTACCACTACAACACATATAGGTTATTTTATCAAAAAAACCATCTTATCTAAAACTGAGTGTGAGACTGAAGGGGTAGTCAACATGTATTGTTGGGGCCTTTGTCACATTTTTTACCTAGAAATGGAATATTACCAACAGCTATAAACCTTGTAATATTTTTATCCCAACCTAGAAGCCATTTATGTAGGCCAATATTTGAAATTTAATGAAATAAATTTCAATAAATAATGTGATAACACTATCCTTTTGAACAACTATAGTTTTTTCATTCCAATGTTGTTTTCGATGATAAAATGCTTCCCAAAACCATATTAAAACATAGACCACAACCTTCATCTTATTAAATCCTATCATATGGAATAACCATTGAACTATTCTATATAGAAAACCACCCCATTACCCTCTATTGAGTCACATATTATATAATTCCCAAATACCACTAATATTAACAATATAGACAACAACTTAAGACCATGGATTAACCATAACTTCAAAAAACTGTTTATTATTGCACCATCTCAAACATGACCTATTAGATCTGTCTTTATATCACCAAGATAGAGAGAGGTATAAGAGAGAGAGTGACAGTTAATGGGTGATTAATCAATAATGTTTACTCTAATCCATCCACACTAATAAAATCATCTATCATCCAATTTTGGAGGAAATTTGTTTGTGTAAAGGAATGGATTAAAAATCAGTGAGGGAATGATTATCTGATATATGCTCGGAAACCCATTATTTATTAAAACACTCAATTATTCCTCAAACACATTGAAATAATAAAAACACAAAATAATAACCACTAAAGAATTTTGTAGACATTTATTGATGGAAAAATAATAATTTATCATAAAAGATATTAAAATCGATTAAAAAATAACAAAGAAAGAGTGAAGTTAAAGTGTCATTTCATTAATAATGGTCCAAAGGTTTACTATTCCATCTTTGATCCATAAATTCATCATTAATTCATTATGAACACACAAACACACTTAGCTCAATTTTTTATTCAAAATTTATGGTGACCATAATTAGAGAGGGCATGGATAAATTTATAGGGAATGAATTATTCAAAAAATATTTTATTAACCTGAAAAAGTTCTTATCTAGGGTCCAAGTGTTACACCTCTATTTCATAGTGGTATTTACTGTTACTATATTTTGGGGTATTTTTATTTTCTATGATTTTTTCATTTTTCTAAGGTTTTTTGTGCTTGAAAATCGGTCATTGGGGTTTGGGTGATGTCACCACAACTGGGTGGTAGGAGACTAGACATCTCAAAATCCATATCATTAACAAAGTTAACCTAGTGGGAAATAGATGGAATCACTATGTATTAGTGAATTTAATAGTATGTAGTGAATTATAATAGTAAAAGGGGTAATGTTCATGACACCTAGTGGTTTAGGGGTGGTCTAGGGATAACGGGGGAGCACCATGATATTGTGGATATCCTAGTGAATACCATGGGAACCTAGTATGTTGTGTTTTTATGGTTTTATATACTTTTATCCACTATATCACTATATTATGTTCCCATTAATCCCCTATTTCTAGAGTGTTTTCCCTAGGGGTATTTTATTGGACCTTTTCCTTCTTTTTGTTCATCCTCCCTCAGTTACCCTTCATCATTCTATTAGAATCAAGCATATTTACAAGTTTAGATTAATAATATCTCTACTTATCCTACCTACTGAATTCCCATTATTTTTTCTTTACCTCATATACCATAACTACAATGTTTTTTTGATTTTAGGTTTGGAATGGGTCTATACATGTTATTTTTGTTTTAAGGGTTCGAGGGGGTGTCTCTTTAAAAGTGTCTACTTCTATCATTGAAGGTGACATGTTGTAACATTTTTTATCATTAACCAAGGTAGGTGTTTTTAGTGTTTCCATTATTCAAAGATTCACTGGATTCATACTAATTTAAAATGTCATTTTTGTGAAATTATATATATATTAGAAAATTTAATTGAATTTTAGCAATTGTTTCATGTGATGTCGCACAAGTTATAAAGGTTATTTTTACAATATTTGTTGTTTTCAAAGTAGTTAAAAATAAAATTTATCAGAACAAAATTCTTGAAGAGACTATTTTTAAAAAAATGGTGTTCAAGGGGTATTTGAACTATTTGGTTCATTAAATGGTGAAAATCTATGTTTTTCGAGAATTGTGAAAAATGAACTCAACAAATTAATTTATTTGATAGTTTCAAATGGAAATGGGTTGTGTTATGAATGATTTGAAAAGTGATTTCCAATTTATTCCCCCAATGTTTGCATTAAAATGAAATTTTAAATGACAAATAATGATATGAAATCCGAAGTTCATTTTTTTAAAGGCCTATTGAGAATTTAATTAATGATGTTTCTTTCCTTTGTAATTTAAATCCTCTTGATCACATTATTTTGATATGGATTGTGAAACCTAATAGGCATAATGTTATAATTATTATATGAATGACATGGTTAGGTATGTTTACTGATAGATCATTTACGGTTAGGTGATATTTTTTTCAATCATATTAATATAATGACTTGTATGATTTGTCCTCTCTTGTTTCAAATTTCATTCGGGTACTAGGAACTGGGTGAGAGGTATAGAGTTATGATAGCCCATTTTATTCTTATAAAAACATAGTTTAGCCTAGATTGACTGGTTCTAAGCTAGGTATATACCCTCAAGGAATCTTTTGTGAGTAAAATTGGGTGGCTTGTGTTGGTTTTGATGTGACGTATACTGGTAGTTTGACCCATGTTATTATCATAGTATAGGACTAAATTGAACTTTTACCTTTGGTATTTCTCATGATACTAAATTTATTCCATAGGGAACCATAATTATTTTTGTTCCCAAGTTCCATTGGACTCTATGGCTTGATGACCTACAAATACTACTTGTTTATTCTTACCTCAATGCTTCTATGTATCCTTATTATTTTAAACTAAATTTATTTCTAATTGGTTTGTTTATTTAGAAGTCTTAAAATATGATTTGTATCTATATTTATAAATTTTTAATTATAGTTGGAATTTCATAAAGAACGAAATGGTAAAATAATATCATTAAATTGATTTTTTTCTTTTAATAATGAATTATTGGAAATTAATGAAATTTGCAATAGGGTGAGGTTTATTTTTAATGAACTTATGACTGAATAATATATTATTTTATTTTATTTGAAACATTCATAAATGAAATTTATCTTGAATGGAATTGTATAAACACATTTTTTAAAATCATACTAGGATAGGTTCATAAAAAACTGCTAAACTGATTTGGTATATATAGCTCTCTTGTTCCCCTTTTAGGTTCCAAGGATGATCTATAACCTTTTTAATTTTTTTGGTACATGGTTTGTTAGTTTTGAAAATGGTGGGTAACCATGGGTCACATATAAGGGATCAATATCTCTTGGTCATGGTTTTAATTCTTACCTTGGAAAGGTTATGCATCATCCTCTATGGCCTTATTCTTTGTTGGTTTATATATTTTCGTAATGCTTATTATTTTAATTTTTTAGATTATGGAATGTTGTTAATTATTTATATGTGCACAATATATTTTCTTTTATCTATTATTTTTTATTATTATTAGGACTAGGAATCCATCATATAGATGAGACTTGTGGAATTTCTAGCTAAAGTCTATGATTTATTCCATTTATTATTGGGATAAAATTATTCTCATCTATATATGGTTGATATCCTATAACTAATTTCCATCCTAGTATAATCTAGAATACACTTTGATCCTTTACATAGACAAGATTGGGTTCCCAATTCAAGAGTTCGATAAGATGATTTGTGAAAATATGTCATCAAAGCATCCTATTGTTAATTGTGTTCATATGAGTATAATGGAGAATAACAATATCTTAAAGACAGAACATGTATATAAAAATGAGTCTGCTTATCAAAACATATTGTGATTAAATTTTATCTTCAATTGGTAGTTGATATTTGAGTCATGATTTTTGATTCTAGAATGGCTGTTTTAAAGATACTTTAATCCATAATGTGCTAGAAATGATTATTTTAGGATTATTAGATTTATATAACATTTTCACAGATTTAATATTAATTTCAGTTTCCTAAATACCATGAAGATAAAATTTATGGAAAATTGTAAATATTTATTGATTTAGTAATGAATTCAACTTAATGGTAATTATTTCCTAATATCTTATTTTTATTTATTTTTAATTACTTCCAAATTTTGGATAGACCTAGTTTGAAACTAATCACAATTATGATATTCATTGTTTTTGGATTTTATGTTCATTGGGAAATATAAGATTTAATAATAAAATGTGATATATCAAAATATTAGAATTAAAAAATTATCTCACAATCGAGACCATGAAATATATTTAAAGTTATAAATAAATTCAATGATGGTCTATTATTCATTAAATGAAGCAACAAAAAAATATTTTATTTCACATATCTATAAATAATAAATAGTGGTTATCTAACTATATATTCTTGTGATTCGGCCTCCTTTGTGGGCATAAATTTGTGGGAGACCAATGCATGGGAATTCTAAAAGTTATCCACTCGAGGAATATTTTTCTTAAGAATGTAGTAACAACTAAAACTAAAATATCCAATGTGGTTAAAAAATTTTGGGCTGATATCCATGATGTATAAAAACATATTTTTAGAAGAAACATTTTTCAAATTCATCAATTTATTAAGATATCCATGCATAACCATTCAATGGATTTGATTTTAGCAAAAATTTTACACCCTCGTGTATATAATTTATTCATTCACATCAGCTCTAGTTGTTTTAAAATAGAGTTTTTTTAATTTATATATTATATATATCTATTTTGGGGTTTTATATTATATATTTAAACATTTATAATATAAGTTAGATTCATCTCTAATTTTTCTCTATATTACCCCTTTTTGTTGTTGTTCCATATACCTTGTCATATCCATTAAAGGGGAGAACTTACCATTATATTCATTCTAGGGGATCTGTGATTGATACTTGTATCCATTCACTTCAATGTTTCCCATTATTTTATTATGGTATTTTCCACATTGGTTTAACTGATAATGGAAAATGTTTGACCCTACATTCTATACTATCATGTTCCTCTTATTCATCTTCATTTCTCCCTTTCACCATCTTAATGACACATATAAAGGGGTATTGTATCATTACGATAATGATGTGAGGGATATTATCTCGGCTATAATGGGTCATTTTGGTGTAATTAAATTTTTAATTTGAGCGCATTGAGTGACAATTTTAATACCAAAACTAGGTAGAATATGTAGAAATTATATTTTTAATGAGTAATGACCCCATCATCGTAAATTAATTTGAATAATAGATTTTATATTTATTCACTATATTATCATTTTATTTTATTTTTTTAATCTATATATTTCCACCATACATATTATTTAATCCCCCACTATATTATTATATAATTAGAAGAGTAATATTTAGTTTATAAATATTGAAAATAATTGTAATGTCTCGGATTTTCCATGTATTATTGTTTTTAAATATTATATAGAATTATTTTGAGACCGGGTGTGAAAACGGCACATCATTCTGATGCCCGGTGATCCTGGAACGGTGGTTTGAACTTTTTAGGTTATGTGAGTTGGCACTTGTGTGCGGTTGTTGTAGTTTCCAAATAGATGCCCAAATTAAAAATCTGAGGGCACCGTTGCATCCGAGGAGGCGACATTACCTATGAACGAGCCTAACCTCGACCGGTGCGGGTCGAGGGAAAATGTTAATTTTCAGACGTTTCTTGTAAAATTAAAATAAAATAAAATGAAAATTTTTTATTTTAATTTATGGAAACATCCGCTATAGCGTAGTGACGGGGAATTTGTTTCCTTAATTAATGACATGTCAGAATGACTTAAAATGGGAAGTTGGAGTCATTAATACCACAGAGTATCTTAAATTCCAATCATGTTTCCTTTTTTTAATGGGTTAATCGATTGGTGGACATTGAAAATTTTTTAGGAGAAATCACTAGAGGATCTGCGGAGCGCTGGAGAAAACCCTCAATGACGAACGACGACAAATTGAAGTTGAGGATCGTTACGGCAACGACGTTGAAGGATCTCGATGATGATGACAGCATGAGACCTTCTTCAGTGATCTATCCCAGTTGAGGTAGGGGTTTGTTATTTAATTCCCTCTTTCCCTGTTCTTGATTTAAAATGACGAATGTGGATCAACCACGAACAAGTTTATCCGCGAATTCTTACTTTATTGCATGATGGATTTTTCTTTGGGATGATCTCAGGGATTCAATCCATGTTTTTTTCTATTGTTTGATCCTTATCCATTTAATCCTACTGATGGGAGCAGATCAACGCCATGAAAAATGATGGTGGTGGTTTGTTCCTCATGTTGTTTAATTGGATTTCTTTCCCCCTTTCATTTCTCACACGTTCTTCATGTTCTTCGTGGGGTGACGAACAACGGATCATTACGCATCCGTTCCATGACGCAACGACCCTAAATAGAAGTTTAGACATCGTAAAGACCCTGCAGAGGTGCAGCAATGATGGAAGATGATGAATCAGACCAGAGCGAAAAAGGAAATTCTTCTAGAGTTCTTCACGCAAGAAGATCAAATCATGTTTTTAGAGCTGGCCAGAGGTCAAAAAACATCGAGAGTAGCTTCGTGGTGTTGGGGCGACCAAAACCTATAAGTTTCACGGAGATTGGATGACCGGATCAACAAACGGATCATCACTGGAGGTGAGATGACGATAGTCAATGTTTCTGGAAATTTCCAGAATACACGGCGTGTACTTCCAAAGAACACGTCGTGTAGTACTAGCGGCAGATAGGGTTTCGGGGGTCAGAGAGGAATCACACGGCATGTGACCCTGGTCACACGGCGTGTTGGACTTTCCCCGATGCTCGACGTGTATTTTAGGAAGTACAAGGACACAAGATAATCTATACGGCTTCCGAACATGGCGTGTACAACATGACCGGACCGGCCACGTGGGACTCAGAGTGCATCTAGGGGGTACACAGACACAGGTTGTACTACACGAGTCGATGACCATGTACGGCATCATGGATAGTGACACGAGGCCAACCCCAATCACTTGGACACGACATGTACATCGTACTACACGCCGTGTACCTAGTTTTTTCTACACGACCAGCCTTATGACACATGTCGTTGTACAAGGGCAGTACCTGGGGTTAGACAACACAACATCTAACTTTTCTACACGACATGTACTTTTTTGAAAATGGCATGGTTCTCTTCTTCACCGTATCTTGGAAATCTTTTTTTTGGGTAAGTTCCCCTTCTTCATGTTCCCCTAAAGGTCATGCATCATTTCCTCACACAGGAGTATGATCCCTTTAGCCGGACTTTCTATGATAGAGGCAGGCATCCATCTGAGAGTCCCAGATCGAGATCCTCTATCCATTCCGGACCCTAGGTAGAGTCATGCATCATCATGAACAACACTACCAGGTGTTTATCTTATACCTAGCTGGTGCATCACCTAACTGGTGAATCCAGATGAGTCGCGGTATCTGTCATGGCCCTAATAGTGATCATCATCTGTGTATCGTGATCTTCCCCACTCAGAAGTGTGTCTCCTGTAATGAGTTCTTTTATCTATCAAGAATCATCCCACTCAGGAGTGTGTCTCCTGTAATAAGTGTGACTACATATCATGACGGTTCCAGATGGATGATACTTCTCGAATGGACGTCATCAGATCTATAAGACTCGTGGAGTGTGTTCTCCCGGGAAGAGTGTTATGCGTAATCTTCAAACTGAATCCTTAATGGGGGTATACGGTTGTGCGACTTGTCTCCAGACCACGAGTCTAGGTTTGGAGTATATCATGTTTTTTCTATATGTTCTGTAGACATATACTATGCATAGATGACTATGCCTTTATTTTGTGTATTGCTTTTTGTTTTTTGGGGTCCTCTACTGAGTATTGTTATACTCACCCCTGCACAGGCTTTGCCCGCACGTCTGGTGTCTTGTGCAGACGAGCAGCCTTTTGATAGAGTGTAGGGAAGACCAAGATAGAACTGATATTTCTGAGTTACCTATAGTCCAAGGCATTCCTATGGCTACGAGCAGCAGTCCTCGTACTTTTTTTGTTTACAGGTTGGACTTTGCAGTTTTCAGACACTTGTTTTTGGTGGGCCTGTATTCTCGCCCAAATTACTTTTAGTACTCTACCTTTCGTCATACTCTGTTGGTTGGGATTAGTTGTATGCATGAATTTTTGTTCTGTAGTTTTTTTACATTTCATCATTGTGGGCTTGGAGATGTGTGCATGTGTACAGGTAAATAGGTAATGCCTCTGATGTTAGTACATGCTTACTCGGTGCTAGTCACCAGCCTCTGGCCTATTGGAGGCGGGCTTGGGGAGTCACGGCATAGGACGCACTGGGAAGGGTCGTGAAAGAGTGGTATCAGAGGTGGTTGGTTCTACCTTAGGACCAAGAGTATGTGAGTTTGGTTTGGGGAAAAAGTGTTGAGTGTTTCAGGTTCGGTTTTCAGGCCAGAGACTCCAGTGTTGGTGCGACGGCCGACGTATCCATACACCAGGACTCTGATAACCTACTTTTTGACTATGTACATGAATACACGGGTTGTTGGGGAATAAAATGTACGTGCATCATATAGGAATGTTTTGTGTTTTCAATGTCCTTGGTGTTATCTATCCAGATATACTCTTTGAACATGGTACATCTTGTTTCCTTACAAGATGCCTCTGTGATGCATACCCGCTAGGATTTAGCAGCACGATCATGAGTATGAACCCCTCAGTTATGAGGCTTCTATATAGAGACCAATTCCCCAGGTGTTACCACCAGGTGGTGCACCAGTTATGCCACCACCAGTGGAGCATCCAGTGCTACAAGCAGTACTGACCGGCGAGGAGCGCAGGCCTAGCGTGCTCCATGAGTTCCATAGACAGAGACCCCTCAGGTTCTGAGGTGAGCCCAACCCTTATGTGGCTAAGGACTGGATTGAGGTTGTGATTAGAGTTTTTGGTCTAGTGAGGACACTAGCAGACCAGATGGTGATCATAGGAGTGAGCCTTCTTCAGGGTTCGGTGGGACGATGGTGGAGTCTGACCACCCGGACTCACGAAGAGGAGACACTTTCAGTGATGCAGTTTGAGAAAATATTCATGGAGGAGTTCTCTAGAGTTACGCTGAGAGCAGTATGCATCCAGGACCTTCTTCATCTCTAGCAGGGCAGTATGTCAGTAGATGACTATTCATCAAGGTTCAACACCCTCTCCGGTTACTCGATGGGTATGGTCAGGGATCATTAATTCAGAGCTCGGACCATCGAGTGAGGTCTACGATGAGACATCCGAGCTAGTGCTGTGCATCTATGAATATCATCTTATGATGGAGTCCTTGAGTGGGCCTTGGTGATCGAGAGCTTCTTGGAAGAGCAGAGACAGCCGCCGGCAGTCAGTAGCAGGCAAATAGGTCCATAGACCCTAGCAGTAAGGAGTTGACGTCAGGCATAGGGATCTAGACGTGGGAAAAAACATAGAAGGACCCAGGATAGTGGATCGACAGTCCATGGCTCTCAGCCAGGATCCAATCATCCTAGGGAGAAGTGATTAAATGTATGCGACGGTAGGGGACATCACGCTAGATATTTCCCAACCTGTCAAGCTGCTGACAGGAAAGCAGTGGACGGACCACTGAGGTAGAGGCAGAGAATGGAACAGGTAGACCCGCCAAGCAATGGATGTGGCCGAGGAGCTGGGAGAGCTACATGTGGTGGAAGACGCTTCGACTTACTTCCAACACCACCCCCAGGAGGTCCGCACCAGGCTCAGGGAGCTGGGGGAAAGTGGCGGGGACAACTGCATGCGGTCGAGGCATAGGACCCAGGGACTCCAGGGATGATTCGAGGTAAGATTTTTTACATATCTACCTTAGCTTCCATGCTTATATATACAGATGTTAGTCATTCCTTCATAGCCACATTTCCTGCAAAAAACCTCTAGATTCCGATAGAACCATTGACTCGATCCTTACTTTTGGAGACACCTACCGGAGAAGACCCGATTATCACACACCTTTGCAGATAGTGTGATCATACCCTTGGAGGTGAGAGATTCCTTTGGAACCTCTTGGTGGTAGCGTCAAGGCCTTATGACGTCATTCTCGGTATGGATTGGTTATCTTCAGTCCATGCCCAGATTGACTGTTTTAGGCGAAGAGTGCAGTGTGTCCGCCATGATGGAACGAGGATTTCCTTTGTCGGAAAAAAGGAATCCTAGGAAGCACAGAATGGACTTATGCATAAGAGGGTGCATCCAATCGCTCATTAGTTGGCTAGCCTTGCCCTCGAAGTAGTGGATGTTGTGAGATCCCATTTCCCAGTAGTCATGGGGGAGTACGAGGATGTATTTCCAGAAGATGTTCTAGGATTACCTCCCCACTAGGAGATTGAAAACTGCATTGACATACACCACAGGGCGACACCGATGTCCACATCAGCATATCGGATGGCTCCCGCAGAGCTTTGCGAGCTGAGGGTGCAGTTGGAGGATTTGGAGAAAAAGGGTTTCGTGAGACCCTGTGTCTCACCCTGGGTGACCCCAGCCTTGTTTGCCAAGAAGGCAGACAAGAGTCTAAGGTTGTGCATGGATTACGAGTGCCTGAACCAGGTGATAGTGAAGAACAAGTATCCACTTCTGAAAATCAATGACCTCTTAGATTAGTTAAGAGGGTCATAGTGGTTCTCAAAGGTTGACCTTCGACCGGGCTATCACCAACAACAAATGCGGGATGAGGATATACCGAAGACAGATTTCAGATGCCACTATGTTCACTATGAGTACATGGTGTTTCCTTTTGGTGTGACGAACACCCCTTCAGTGTTCATGGGACTGATGAACCAGATCTTCCAGCCATACTTGGACTAGATCGTATTGGTCTGCATCGATGACATACTTGTGTACTCAATGTTTGCGTAGGAGCACACAAGACACTTGTGGATGGTTCTGGACGTACTCAGAGAACACCATCTTTATGGGAAGCTCTCGAAGTGCCATTTTTAGATTCATGAGGTACACTTTCTAGGACATGTCATCTCAGCGGATGGAGTTGCTATGGACCCATACAAAGTAGAGGCTGTGTTAGCATGGGAGCCACCTCAGAGCATGACAGAGGTGTGTAGCTTCCTTGGGTTGGCAGGATATTACCGGATATTCATTCCCGATTTCTTCTAGATATCAGAACCAATGATAGCCTTAACTAGGAAGGGGAAACCCTTCATATAGACGAAGAATTTCCAGCAAGCTTTTGAGTAACTGAGACAGAGTTTTATTAGCGCCCCAGTCTTGAAATTTTTGGAGGAGGGTGTCGAGTGCGTAGTTTTCTGCAATGCATTATGGACTGGGCTTGGTTGTGTCCTGATGGAGCGGCATGTAGTGATTTCTTATGGTTCGTGCCATCTTAGGACACATGAGTAGAACTATGCGACCCGTGATCTTGAGTTGGTAGCGGTGGTATTCGCATTGAAGATGTGGTGACACTACCTAATGGGCGAGCGGTTTATCATATACTCTTCCCACAAGAGCCCCAAGTACATATTTTCGTAGAACGATCTGAATATGCGGCATAGAAGATTGCTATAGTTACTCCTGGACTATTATTTTTAGATCATCTATACTCCTGTAAAGGGGAACAAGGTGGCATATTCTAGTAGTAAAAGGTCGAGCTCACATCTGTTGATTGAGGAGACATAGTAGTTAGCTGCGTTGTAGTTATCCTTTGTGGATGGAGAGGATACAACTTACCTGCAGTCAATGTTTGTCACCCCTCCACACTTACAGCGAGTTAGGGAGGCACAACTTAGGGATGTTGATTGTGTGTCTTTACATGCTCAGTTATCCACATGACATGCTCCTAATGGATATTCACAAGGTGGGGAGAACTTACTTCTTTACAGAGGACACATTGTTGTACCAATGACGTTGCAGGAAGAGGTCCTGAGGGAGTTTCATACATCACTTTTAGCGGTACATCCTGGGGTGGAAAAGATGTACCAGGATCTCCAACGACAGTTTTGGTGGTCGGGCATGAATAAAGCAGTAGCATAGTGCATTTCTCGATGCCTCACATGCCAGCAGGTGAAGGGTGAGCACCAGGTTCCAGTGGGATTAGCTCACCCCTGGAAATTCCAGAGTGGATGTGGGATGTAATATCGATGGAAATCATGATAGTATTACTGGGGACATCCATGGGGAATAATTCTATCTGGGGGATCATGGACCGATTCACCAGGTCAGCCCACTTCCCAGCTGTCAGGGAGCAGAGTTCCGTAGAGAGCTTGAGAGGCCTCTATGTGCAGCAGATAGATCAGCTTCAAGGCGTCCCCTCGACTATAGTCTCAGATCGACATTCCCACTTTACATCCCAGTTTTGTAAGGGAATGTAGGAGGCTTTTGGGACTCAGCTATCCTTGAGAACAAAATTTCATCCTCAGACTGAAGGTCAGACGGAGAGGACCATTCAGGTTCTGGAGGATATGTTGCAAGCTTGTATCTTGGACTTTGGTCATAGCTGGGCAGACCACCTATTACTGGTGGAGTTTTCGTAAAAAAACTGCTACCACTCCACCATTGGTATGGCACCGTTCGAGGCCTTGTATGGGAGACCCTTCCGGTCAACTCTTTGTTGGGATGACTCCGAAGAGTCATCACTCATTGGTCCAGAGTTGGTGTGAGATACGACAGAGAAGGTTCAGACCATCCGTGAGTGGATGAAGACTACACAGAGCTCGCATAAGTCCAATAATGACCAACAATGGAGGCCTCTGGAGTTTGAAGAGGGAGACCACGTCTTTCTTTGGGTCTCACCTCAATGAGGGTTACAGAGATTTGGCCGAGGATGCAATCTATCTTCGAGGATCATCGGACCCTTCCAACTACTATGCAGAGTTGGCGAGGAGGCATACCGCCTTGCACTACTACCATAGTTGCATCGGGTACATGATGTCTTCAACATGTAGCAGCAGAAAAAGTACGTTCACGACCCGTCACACGTCATCGACTGGGGCGAGCTAGACATCGAGGATGGAGTGACCTTTGCTGAGTACCTGGTGGAGATCGAGGATCAATAGGATAAGACCCTTCATGGGAAATTTATTCCCTTGGTGTGCTTCTGGTGGAATCACATAAATCTTCAGGAGAGCACTTGGGAGCGGGAGGCCCAGATCCATGCCCAGTACCCTCACCTTTTTGGGTAGCCATTGTTTTGGATTTTCAGGGATGTAAAGCCCCATGGTATGGAGAATGTAATTTCTTCGATTTTCCATGTATTATTTTTCTGTAAATATTATATGGAATTATTTAGAGACTGGGAATGAAAATGGCACATCATTCTGAGGCCCGGTGAGCCCAGAATGGTGGTTTTCACTTTTTAAGTTATGTGAGTTGGCACTTGTGCACAGTTGTTGCAGTTTCCAAACAGATGTCCAGATTATAAATCTGAGGGCATCGTTGCATCCAAGGATGCAACATTACCTATGAATGAGCCTAACCTCAACCGGTATGGGTCAGAGGAAAATGTTAATTCTAGGACATTTTTAGTAAAATAAAAATAAAATAAATTGTTAAATGTTTATTTTATTTAATGGAAACATCTACTGTAGTGCAACGATGGGACATTTGTTTCCTTAATTATTGACGCATCATAATGACTAAAAAAATGGAAAGTTGGAGTCATTAATACCACAGCGTATCTTAAATTCTAATCATGTTTCCTTTTTTTAATGGGTTAAGCGATTAGTGGTCGTTGACAAACTTTTGGGAGAAATTGCTAGAGGATCCGTGGAGCGCTGGAGAAAAACCTCCAAGGCGAATGACGATGGAAATAAGTTAAGAATTGTTACCCCAATGAAGTTGAAGGATCTCGATGATGGCGGCAGTGTGACACCTTTGTTAGTGATCGATCCCAGTTGAGGTAGGGGTTTGTTATTTAATTCCCTCTTTCCCTGTTCTTGTTTTAAAATGACGAATACAGATCAACCACGAACAAGTTGATCTACGGATTCGTACGTTCTTGTAGGAGGGATTTTTCTTTGGGATGATCTCAGGGATTTGATCCATGTTTTGTTCTATTGTTTGATCCTGCTCCATTTAAGCCTACTGACGGGAGCAGATCAATGCCGTGACCAATGATGGAGGAGGTTCGTTCCTCATGTTGTTTTATTGGATTTATTTCCCCCTTTCTTTTCTCATTCCTTCTTGATGTTCTTTATGGGGTGATGAACAACAGATCGTTGCACATCCATTCCACGATGAAACTATCCAAGATCGAAGGTTCGACACTGCAACGACGTTTTCAGAGGTACAGTGATGATGGAAGATGATGAATCGGACCGGATCGTAAACGGACATTCTTCGAGCATTCTTCGGGCGGGAAGATCAAATCATGTTTTCAGAGATGATTGGAGGTCCAATAACATCGGGAGCAGTTTTGTGGTGTCAAGGAGACCAAAAATTGGATGTTTCGCGGTGATTAGACGATATTATTGTTGAATTGATCATCACCAGTGGCGCGACAGTGAAAGTCCATGTTTCTAGAAATTTGCATAATACACAATGTGTACCTTCGAAGAATACGTCGTGTAGTACTGGCAGTGGCTAGGGTTTCTGGGGTTAGAGAGGAATCACAAGGCATGTGACCATGGTCACATGGCATGTTGGACTTTCCCAGATGTTCAGAGTGTATTTTTAGAAGTACACATTCATGAGATGATCTATACGGATTCAGAACACGGCGTGTACAGAATGATAGGACTAGCAATGCGGGACTCGGCGTGTATCCAGAGGGTACACAGACATGGGTTGGAGTACACGGGTTGATGGCCTTGTACGGTTCCATGGCCAGTGTCACGGGGCCAACCCCAGTCACTCGGACATGGCGTGTATATTGTACTACATGCCTTGTACCCAGTTATTTCTACACGACCAGCCTTACGACACGTGCCATTGTACATGGGCAGTACTCGGGGTCAGATAACACGGCGTGTAACTTTTCTACACACTATCTACTTTTTGGAAATTCGCATGGTCCTCTAGTTCATCGTATCTTGGAAATATTTCGTTTGGGTTAGTTCTCCTCCTTCTCGTTCCCCTGAAGGTCAGACATCATTTCCTCACACAGGATTATGATCCCTTCAAAATGACTTTCTGTAATAGAGTCAGGCATCCATCCGAGAGGCCCGGATCCAGATCCTCTATCCATTCCTGACCCTAGGTAGAGTCAAGAATCTACATGACCAACTATTATGGGCATTGATCCTCTACCTAGCTATTGTATCACCTAACTGGTGAATCTGGATGAGTCGCGGTATCTGCCATGGCCCTGGCAGAGATCCTCATCTGTTTATCGTGATCTTTCCCACTCAGGAGCGTGTCTCCCATAATTAGTTCTTCTATCTATTGGGAATCTTCCTAATCTTGAGTGTGTCTCCCATAATTATTGTGACTACCTATCGTGATGTTTCCCGACGGATGATACTTCTCGGAAAGATTTTATCAGAGCTGTAAGGCTCATGGTGTGTGTTCTCCCGGGACGAGTGCTTCACAGAATCTTCAAACTAAATCCCTAATGGGGTATGCAGTTGTGAGACTTGTCTCTAGACAACGGGTCTGGGTTTGGAGTATATTAGGTTCGTTCTATATGTTCGGTAGACATATACTGTGCATAGATGACTGAACCTTTACTTTGTGTACTACATTGTTGTTTTTTGGTCCTCTACTGAGTATTGTTATACTCACCCCTTCACGGGCTTTTCCCGCACGTCTAGTGTCTTGTGCAGACGAGCAACCTTTTGATAGAGTCCAGGGAAGACTAGGACATGACTGAACTTTATGAGTTCCCTACAGGCTGAGGTGTTCCTACAGCTATGAGTAGTAGTCCTAGTACATTTTGTGTTTAAAGATTGGACTTTGCGTTTTTCAAACTCTTGTTTTTGGTGGGCTTGTATTCTGGCCCAGTTTACTTTTAGTACTCTACCTTTCATCATACTCTGTTGGTTGGGTTTAGTTGTATTCTTGCATGATTATTTTGTAGTGGTTTTTTTTCATATCAGCATTGTGGGCTGGGAGATGTGTGCGTGTGTGCAGGTATATAGGCAGTGCCTCCCATGTTAATAACATTCCTACTCGGTGCTAGTCACCAGCCCCAAAACTATTGGAGGCGGGTTTGGGGAGTCACGGCGTAGGCCCTAGTGGGATGGGTCATGACAATAATAGAGTGGTGGGATTTAGTATCCTTCCCGAGAGATCAATCCTAAGGTGGACACAATATTACATTCTTATATAATAAGAATTTATTTATAGTAATTACTAATAAATCCCATATTATGAATTTAGTGTTATTGCTGAGGAGGTTAATATATTTTAAACATTGATCTCAACAAATAATTTTTTTTAAAAAAATTCATTTAATATTATATTTTTTTCATACATTATGGACATTAATATGGATTTATCATAATCGTTTTCGGATGATATATCTAATTGGTATATATCATTAATTAATCTATTGTAGAAGAATATTAAAAAAGATGTATGAAAATGATAATGTCTTTGATAAAGTGAGTAAAAAATTTATATAATTTCAACATCCCTTATTGAAATTTTATTATTGAGGTTAGAAGTTCATTTCAAGGAGGTGAAAACATACTCATCTACAGTTTATAGCTCCCTAAAATGTTCTAGGCATATACATTGGTCAATCACCTATCTCATACACTAGTGCATGAGCTTTATCAACACCATCATAGAAGTTATTCACACATGAAATCAAGGGAAAAAGGATTCTAACTTCCTCACCTCCTTGGATACTCAATATGATCCCTTTACCCACTTCTCTAGATTGATATATTTTCCCCTTGGGGGATTTAACTTTTTCAGGTGATACACACCTGTTATTCACTATTTTCATCCTCTATAAGCCCCTTGTGGGATCCTATTCTTCTGTTATTTTGTTCGATTCTAATATTTTTTCTTTTAAATCATTCTTATATACTTTCTTTCTATATTTAATAAAGTATATTTGATTATGGACTAATTAGTGAGGTTAAAAAAATAATAAAAATAAGGAAAAAGAAGTAATGATCTTACCCTATAATCATATTTTATGAAGTTAAGAAGTAATTGATGTAGACATTCCAACTAATTATCACATATTACATCAAGATGATTTGCACCGTTAATTATTTGACCTTTTTTTGAAATGATATGTTATTATCATATCATTAGTAATAAAAAATTACAAAAATATTCTTCTATATTTATCTAGAGGAAGAAAAAATTGAATTGTTTGAATTTTTTGAAAAATTAGATAATATTTTCTACATTTCTATTACACCATGATTTTTTGGATTTTATTTAAAATAAATTTAATTTCCCTGATGGTTTTGGTTTCACACAACATCGTGTTTTAATGAAAAATGATAAACTATTAATATTATTATTTAAACATGATTGATATTTTCTATTCATTAAACTTGGAAGAAAGAGTTTGAATAAATGAAATTTATATATAACTTATAATGGTTTTATATAAATAAAAGATAGTGATAAAAAGTACTTATTTTTTTAATGACTTTATATCTTTTAAAAATACTAATTCCTTGAAAAAATTGTTTATTTTTTTTTTGAAAATTCATAAAATAAATTTCTGACTATTTTAGAAAAATTATTTTATAAAATTAAATTATTTAAAAAAAACTATTTCAGAATTATGTTAATTTAATTATTTTGAATTTCTCTAAAAAGGTTAATTTTTAATGAATAGTGAAAATACAGTTTTTTCATTGGAATGCGCCTTTTTGTTTAAATAATTTATTTGGTTAACATTGTTTTAAGTTATTTTTCTAAAATAACTAGACAAATTATATATCTATTCATCCATTTTATATCATTGGAATGAATTTAATATTTTTTGGATATAAATACCCTTATAAATTTTGACCATTTTCACTTTCGAAAACCGATTTCTCATCGTGACAACAAGATTAATTTTAAATTACAAATTTTTCATTATACGAATAGAATTTAGAAAAATTGATTAAATAACATGAATCATAAAAATATATAGTAAAAAATAATGTTATTTTAATTTTAACAAAAATTTATAAAAAGATAGTAAAAATAATTTATCACAGTTAAGGTAAAAATATGTTTACTAGGGGTTAAACTAAGAATATAAGGGTTTAAATAGGTACATAATTTCTAAAATTAATATCTAATAAACATATTTTAATATTTTCCTAACCATGTTTGAATATATAGTCATTTTGAGATTTTTTTTGTTGGTAATGACTATTATTTTGGATTCTATTAGGAAATTCCCATATAGTTTCCAAGGGGGTTCCTTTCCCCCACCTATAAAAGGATACCACCACCCTTAACATATTCGCATATCTAAAGACACATTGTTCTGAAAAACAGTGAATAAATCCCTAATAAAAATTCTTATCCATGTTCTATATCTTCTTTTCTTTCTAATGTTCCAACACTGGGGTCATTAATTAGAGGTTTAAAGGAGGTTCCTCTAAGAGTAGGTAATTATCTTCCATAATCTTTTTTTATCTATTTTTTATTTTTCCTAAATAAATTATGTATTATAAAATAAAATTAATTACACCGAAATATCCTATATAATTATATTTTATTAGTGTAATGTAATAACCTAAATCTTTCTCCACTTCTATTAAGGAAAAATGAATACCTTGATCGAGTGTGTAATGGAATACCACCTCAATAACCAATGTAGTTCGTCTTCCATCACCATCTTTTAAGTATTGATATAACAAACTATTCAACATATTTATATTATATTTAATTAATTAATATACTTATTCTATTATGATATAATATATACCTTCTTACTTTCCGTTTTTTGGGGGATACATTAACATCACCCATGTGTACGGGGGACTACTACCTTATAAAACGATATGATTGATTTTCACAAAAGATTTTAATGGAATTTTGTAAGGACAAATTTAATGAATATAAATAATATATAAAAAATAATAAGTATTTGTTGTTTTAATATATTATTTACATTATTTATTTCAATCCATTATTAAAATTGAATCAACGTTCATGTGTATGTCTAACCTATCATCTTCATGAATGTTTATTTTACATTTAATATGAAAATATAATGGATTACAATATTTTCCAATATTTGTTTTCCATTTCTAGAAGCCGGTTAGAGGGAACTGGTACCCCAAACCAGTTTAAGGAAAACTGGAAACCTCACAAACATTCATACAGAATACAACAAGTTTAAAATGCAAAATCTAATCAAAACAAGGTTCAACCATGTGCCCCACCTCGAGCCACGAGCCCATCACACGTCAATCCTTGAGCTACGTAGTCACCTCGAAACGCGCCGCCAATCAGTTCACTGGAAAGACATGCCGGACCGACCAGCGAACATCACCACCGGTGACCGACTAACCACCGACCATGCCACCACCTTCATCACACCCGCCAGAGAAACAACAGGGAAACAAAATCAACCCGAACAAAGCTGAGCTTCACCAACATCTGAAAACATCACCTTAAACCGTGGCCAAGAACCAACCGCCGCTGAAGACACAGACACGCACCAAGAAGGACCCAGAGCGTTCTGAAGAGTATGGCATTGAAAGAACTGGTCTTACACCGGTAGATCCAACCAGGAGTGCCGTCAAGCATAGCCACTGTAGCAGATAACCAACAACCATCGGGAAACATTTCCACCCCCGGAGAGAAAAAAGCAGAAAAAAGATCCAGAAAAAATAAATCACACATTCAAAGAAATAAAACAAAAACCATCAAACCCTAAACCCAAGGGAGTAGGAAATATTTGCAATCAGATGAAACCCGCAACCCAGATCCCGTCGCCACCATCCTAATCGACCACAAGAGCCGCTGTGAAACACCAACCGCCCACACCGGAACTTCGATCTTCGAGATTTGACCGACACCACGCCACCAAAGAAAACCCTATCCAGCAAAAGGAATCTGGAAAGCTAGAAATCAATGAGTGAAGGAGAGCCGGAGGAAACCCCAATGCAATTGGATCTGAGGAAAGGAGGCGGCAAGAACCCAAGGGAAGGAGGCAACGACGAGGAGAGCACCCAGAAACCGCAGTGCCCCTTACGGGCCCATCTAATCGAAATAATATATATATATATATATAAAATTTATAATATGGTTGTCATTATAGATATTATAGAACCTTTATCAATGTATGTAGACCAAAAATAAAAACATAAAACATATATAAAAAAAATAAGATATTTCCCGTAATTCGACATTAACATGGTATTGTTAAAAACATGTAATAAATTGTTATATGATAATAATATATGGTATTTAATATATATGTATGTTTATTTTATAAATTTACTAAAACCAAGAATTTATTATATAGGTTTTTTGAAAATTTATGATGACAGTTATAACTTAAGGTAAGGGATTTATGTCTCACTTTTATTTTCTATGAGGAAAAAGCTATATTGGACACATGTTTCTTCTAGGTGGTGTATATAATTACAATGATTTTTTTTTATAATATATATCAAATAATATAATATTAATTTACAAATCTATTATATGATATTTCTTTCATGGGGTCTACGCTTCAAAAGTTAACAAAGAAGAATGTGAATTTTGGTCCAAATTTTCCTTCCTTGAGATATATGTTAGGTTATGCACATATCATCTTTTATTAGGTGTATATACATCCCATTTGACATATAATATCCTGAATTTATTTATTCTAATGATATTTTTTGTTTCATGTAATATTATTCCTCCATGGGTCTTAAAATTTAATGTTACCATAGTAGTAAATATTTTATGTTATAATCTCATTGTTTATTGGGGTTGATTATGATTATGTCTTAGATGATAAAATATTATGATGAATATCACAAGAAACTCATGGATTTTATTCTTATCAGGTTATTTAATTATAATACATGTTTTTCCTTCATTTTCATCTCTTTATGTACTGAAGAGTTCAAAATAATGTTTTTATGAAAAATCATATTTATTTATATCCTTGATCAAAAATCCATTTAACATAGAAAACTATGTTTAGTAGAATATTTTTTAAAAAATTCTTAACATTATCCAAATAATTTATTAAATATATTTTTAATGATGTTTTAATTTTTATAAAATGATTTGGAAGGTATCCACATGAAATTTTCAAAACAATTCCATTTTGGATTTTAGTGATAATGTGGAAGGGAGTTTTTTTAATGTTTATGATTTGATTATTAATCATCACCATCATTACAAATTATTAATTTGAAGATAAACATATTAAATTAGAAGGTCATATTAAAATAAAATGAGTTTTAAAATGATTTATATTTTATTTTTTTTTCAAAGTGGAAATTATATTTCTCCAAAAAATGTTTTAAATGATTTTTAAAGAATCACTTATAATTATATGGGTGTACATTCAATGAAAATAATTTCCAAAAAAAATTAAATTTTTTTAATGAGTTACTTTCTAAGAAATGCTATTTTCCTAAATAAATTTTCCAATAGATCATTCAAAATCATTTTTCTCTAATATGACATCCTATAATGATAATTATGATTTACTAGCGATATGATCCAAGGATAAAATTAAAATTCTTCTTATAGATGATTTAGGTTAATGATGAAAATATGGTTTATGTTTATGATAATAAGATGGTTATGTAAACCATTTCGCTTCCTTATTTTATACCATGATAAAATTATTATTAAACCCAATAATTTTCAAGGGTTATGCTAGATTGAAATGAAGAAAATATTATAAAGCCTCTATCATTTCCCCAAGTTATGATATGATGAATTATTTTTGAATCACCGTTCATTTCGTAGGTTACTATTTGATGAAAAATTTATTAAACCGACTTAATTTAATTGATTATTAAATGATGAATGTTATATAGTCTCATGTAAAAAATACATATGTTATTCATTATTTAATGGATTAGAACTATATCTCTCTCTAAAACATTGGAAAAAGTTTTTTATATAATGATATATATAGTACTGGAACTCGGAGTAAACCCTGTTTAATAAAAGACTTTGATGCTATTATGGTATTGTGGGTGAACCTTGACTTATATGATGGTTTCAGAAGTAATCACATACCACTATGATAGTCTTGGAAGTGTTCCTTGACCAATATATATATAATTTTCTATAATTATATTTATTCTATAATTATAGGTCATATACCAATGTTATAATGTCATGGATCGATTTTTTGATTTCCTTATGATTAATTTATTATGAATTTCTAATAATTATTCCACAACATTGGGGTTTTAACTATGATATACATGGTATGGTTTTTATATGTTAATATCATGTTCTCATAACCTTATTCTAGTGTTATTCTTATATATCTCAATTTTATAACATTACTGAGCATCTAATCTCACACATTTTTAAGTTTATTTTCCCTAGGTTATTTATATATTTATTATGTTTGAAATATATAATAAAGGTGATATTTATAATGAAATTAGTTGAATATGATGTAGTTCACCTATAAACCATTTTTTGTGTTTCTATTTTTCCAAATTCATAATAACATTACGATCATGGGGAGTATATTGGTGTAATGTAATGAATATTCATCTAAAATATGTAATATAATTATATGAAATACCAAGGTATATATATAATGTATTATAGGATAGGTTTATTTAACGTTTGGAAATTAGTGTTTGAATAGTTTAGTGATATTCCTGAGTATAAGTATATTAAAAATTCTAAGGATGAATCAATGTAGAAGAAAATATTTGGAACATTGGTAAAGGATTTTATAAGTGGTTTACAAGAAATTTCATACCTTCCCAGATACTACCCATGTGTGTAGATATGGAATATATGTACCTATGGGTAATTACTCCAAAAGGGTGAATTTATATGGAATTGATTATATTATCGTGCATGTAAATAGGACTATCTGTTCACCTTGTTTGACACACCTGGGGGATATGCTTTGGAAATTCAAAAACTCTTTAAGAACCATCATGAATTATTCAAATATTTTATAACCATGAATGTAATAGGATAAAAACAATGTAACACCTCAACCCCAATTACCCAGAGTCGGTGCATTATTACATAACATTGCAATGATCACAAAAGATCTAGTCTCGAATGACCGATTAGTTTAGTAGTCTTGGAAACACTATAATATTCATAAGTATTACATTACATCATAATGTAAAAAAAAACTACATCAACATCTTGTCTTGATATCCCCTCATTCTATCCCCATAGGTCATTAAAAAAATTATTTCTCCACATCATGAGAAAAAATAAAACATTGAAAGGGGTGAGATTAGATGCTCGGTAAGGATAACAATATAGCCGAAACATTCATAAATAAGCATAAACATTTAAGGCAATGTATAACTAAAACAAAAGCCATTTAAACTAGATCATAAGAATAATATGAAAAAGATAAAATGAAATAATTCCATTTAATTATTCACATAGATATTCTACTTATCCAATAACCACATGAAATATCAATAACCACTTTCATAATGATAGAATGCATAATGCCAGACTGTCATAACCACATAGTCAAGGCCTTGTTCCAAGACTACAAATAAGATTTTGTCAAGGACTTGTGCCAAGACACTAGTTTGTCTCATGAGACTTACCGATGCATTGAGAAGCTATAGTGGGCTCCACCCGTCACTTACTAAGTGCAATGCATTCCTCATATGAACAGTTTAAAACATAACATAAACATTCGTATTAAAACTAGCAAACAAAATTTCAATACTTTAACCACAAACCATGAATGGTATAAAAATAGCACATCCACAGTCAAACATAACTCATTCGATAAAATATGGAAGATTGTATTATATCAGATTAACCTCAATCGAGAATAATGAAGTATATTGACATAGATTAAAATAATCATCAAACTATTGAGAGAAATATCCCCCTTTTTCTTGAAAACATTTAAAAGTCACACAATTTTTCAAGAAGCCATTTAAAATAGATTTTTGAATCAAAGTGTCCCATACCACTTTGAAACATTTAAAAGGAATTTTTTGAAAACATTAATGTCCATATAAAAAAAATCCTTAAAACCATTTTTAGAACATGGACATTAATGAGAAAGATTTAGAATAATAAATCTTTAAAACATTTTAAAATGATATTTTAGTTAGAGTTTCTAACCAAAAGAGAGACACTTGAATACAAATAATTGAGGTAATCAAAACATTGTATTATCATGAGAATAAAGGGATTCATGATATACTATGTCAAAGTACATTATATACACCACATAAAAGTGATTTGGTGTATAAAAAAAGGAGTCTTAATGGAATGTAAATTGAGATGAAATCTCTCATAAAGGTCGTATCCATAGTTTAAGGATAAATCAAAAACATAATTATGTGTGAAAAATATAAATACACTCAATATGACTGGATATTTAGTGTAAAACGGTCAAAGGACATTCACACGTATTCTTGTAAAAACAACACCAATGAATTGGATGTTTAACTCAACAAATGGATATTGAGAACAAATTACTCTTATCAACTTCATAACTATGACTTGAGAATTTATAAATGGAGTGATTATGTGATTCAAAAGTATTTCCACAAAAAGGGGAGTAGAAATTATGACATAATCAAATTAATAGTGATTCCACACATAATCTTGGAGTAAAACAATCAATGAAGTATGCGTAAAGCCGAATGAGTGGAAATTGAAATTTCAAATTCCCTTATTGATTTGGTAACGTACGATACATACACCCATGAAAGAAGGATCATACAATGTTGACTTAAATATCCATGAATTAATGTTTATTACAAAATGAATACAAACATGGGAAATACACACACCACATGAAATAAATAAGTGGTGAACAATGGAAATCTAACAGAATTAAAAGTGAGATAAGAAATCCCTTACTTTGTACTTTTTCTTTGGTCAAGGGTAGGTTATCATCCTGTATAATGGTGAAATAATTTTTATTGAAATATAAAAGAATCATACACATTAATATAATATCATATATGACTGAAAGTTATTTTTTCTATTATGAAAACATTAAAACCCTGGGATACACGTCACGGAGGATGGAAATAATGAAGTCCAAGTGAGTCCTTCCGGATCACATTGACACATTTGAACGGAAGAGAGTTAAGACTATCATAAATTATCAAAGTCTCCTCTGGCCTGCCCCCACGAGCCATCGCATCCACCACAAAGTTGGATTCCCTTACACTATGATGGACCATCCTTCCCTGGTTGGTCTCCACTTTGCATCTTCTATAAATATACACCAGATCCCAAGCGATGTAACATTTTCCCTGAAGATATCTGACCAGAACCTCTGAATCAGATTCTACCTCCATCACCCGAAGTCCTCTCCTCCTACAAAGCATCACACCCGAGAGTAGGGCTCTAAACTCCGCTCCTATAGAAGTACCAGGTCCATAATAAGCATTGAAAGTAATGTGAACTGAACCCCAACAATCCCAGAGAACACCACCGCCCCTCATGATTCCTCCCAAACATGAACCATCCACATTCAGTTTCATTCCACGATCCGGAGGCTGCCACCTTACCCATCTCCCTCTCTGCAAGATCTGTGTACACTGTCTTTTAACGAGGTTTCCCAGCATACCTAAATGCACTCCATTCTTGAAAAGGGAGGATAGTTCCATGATGATAGATCTCATCCGGACCTGGAGAGCTAACAAAGATCTCCTACCTCCCAACCGTACCTGGTTTCGGGCTTCCCAAATTGTCCAGCATATAGATATCAGAATGATAATACTTGCTGTACGCTCCCATGTTCTGTTACCAACAACAGAAAACCATGTCACAAGATGCTCTCGAACCAAAAGACACTCACCATAAGGAAGCTTGTATTGAGAAAACTGAGACCAAAGGAATGCTGCCCATCGCCCCTGAAAAAACAACTGCAGCGTTGATTCTGTGCTTGGCCTCTGACAACAGTAGCAGCGCGAAGCCATGTAGACCCCTCTTCTCTGAATATTTTCTTCTGTGGGTACAGCTCGGTTTTGGATCCGCCACACCAGAAAATTCATTCTCATTGGGATTGCATTACGCCAAGTGACCACATCCCCTTTCACCCTGCTCACATTCCTATGGGTAATTCACCTATAACCATTCAAACTAAAATGCCCCGACCAACCTTCTGTAAAAAAACATCTGTCTGGTTCCTCACTCATAACAACCCTGTTAAAGAGATTGAGTTGTGAAGGGTTAAGGTTTTCATGTATAAACTCTTACCTCCCGTATGCCTCCCTAAAAGAGATGTCAGGAAGAGGACATCCAACATACCAAAGCCTCTCCTCCGACCATGTATCCTCCCAGAATCAGATCTCCCGTCGGCCAATCACCCATCTGGTGTAGTCATGAAGCACCTCCAGATGTGAGACCATGCACTTGGTGAGTCCCATCGCACCGCTCATGCTGAAATCGCCATTCCAACCATATATTTCTCTGAAAAACATTACCCAGATAGATTTACCGGCAATCACCTCCCAAGTTAATCTTTTATGCAGCCCCTAAATAGATTCAAAAATATCACGAAGACCAACCCCACCCTCTTCCACTAGTCGAGCCATCCTCTTCCAAGATGCCCAGTGGCATCTCCCCTCCCTTTTCGCATCCCAGAGGAATGACGTGATAATATGCTCAATCCTCTCCACCGTTCCCTTCGGGGGATTGATAACAGCAAATATATGCATAGGCATAGACAGAAGGACACTATTGATTAGCATGATCATCCCCCAAAGGAGAGAATCTTATTCATCCAGTTGAATATCCTTCCCAGGAAGCGATCCATGATCCCATTGAAGTGATTATTCAAAATCCTTCCACTTGATAAAGGGACACCAAGATAGATAATAGGTAGTTTCCTCTGTCCACAGCCTAGGATATCCTGTATAAGTATGCACCTTCCTCCAGATCATTTGTTAGAAATGAACAAGTGACTCTTCGATTTGTTGATCGACTGTTCACTTAGTTTCCCATAATCAGTCATAATCCCCTTAAGAGCTTTCAAATATCATCTCCCTCCATTCATTAATAACAGAATATCTTCGGCAACCATTAGATGAGAAACACTCTTTGAATTCCTTTTACTGTTAAAAGGCCTCAAACTTCCCTCTTCCATACTCATCTTCAGGTTCCTGGATAAAGTGTCTTGGGTGAGAACAAATATGATTGGAGAGAGCGGGTCCCCTTGTCGAACGCCCCTCATGGACTTGAAGACACCAAAACATTTCCCTAGAAGGGAGATAGAAATCCAAGGAGAACCAAAGCATCTAAAACAAAGATAAAAAAATCGCTCCTGGAATCCAAAACCCCTCATGACCCGTAAAACGAAGCTCCACTCCAGATTGTCGTAGTCTTTATTCATGTCCACATGCCTAATGATATTGGAACCCACAGTCCGTTTGTTCAAATCATCCACCAGCCACTTGCAATTCCTACTGCCCCTTGTATACTTCTCCCTTGGATAAAACCTTGTTGTTCTTCCGAAATTATCTTGGGGATCACCTTGGCCAATCTCCTGCCGATGACCATAGCCAGATTTTTGTATGAGACGTTACAAAGAAAAATTGGTCTGAAGTGGATAACATGCGAGGGGTCTTTGGTCTTTGGCACCAACACCACCCTTGTAGAAGATATCCCCCTACTTAATAGAGCTTCACGAAAGAAGTCTCGGATAGCCTCCACCACACATGGCCCCAAAAACTCCCAAGAAGAATTGAAGAATGAAGCCGGGAAGCCATCAGGTCCAGGTGCACTCTCATTCGGCATGCTTACCAGAGCCAATCTAGTCTCCATTTCATGAGGAATAGTGGACATACAATCATTCTCGGATTGAGTTTTCATCAAAGGTAAACACTCCAAAAAGTTAGAGTCCCCTAAGGAATCTCTGTTCAAACCAAAAGAATTCTCCCCTGGCCATAAACCATCGAAGTGCTTTAATGCGACTTTGCCAGCCACCATAACGTCTGAGCTGAAAGCTACATCCTCCCCTTTAATATTAATCTTCATGTTTCTCCTCTCTTTGATACATTCCTGAAAGAAAGAGTTATTGCGATCTCCCTCTCTAAGCCACCTCACACGACACCGTTTCATGAAGATTCTCTCCATCTATAACAGTTTCTCAGCCAGCACCACATTTTTATCACAAAGAATAGCGAAAATGTCCTCATCCCAGGAACCCTGCAGAGCTTCCTCTAACCTGCTAACCTCCTCTTGTAAGCTGGTCACCCTAATATGCAAATCCGGTTGCTCCACCAACCACTGTCTGATGCTCTGTTTGATCCTTTTGAGGCGATTTACCAGTCCTCCCCAAGACCCCACCCCCTCTTCCTCCAACCAAGACACCCTCACCATCTGCATGAAATCAGTGTCTTTATGCAATTCACTCGAATAATAAAAACCCTTGCCAACCACATCTCCGCGTTTAATTTCTAGTAACAGTGGAGCGTGGTATGATAAAATACGTTGAAGGTGAGTAAACGAGGTTTTTGAGAACATATCCAGTCCATGCATGTTAGTAAGCCATCTGTCCAGCCGACCCCATATCCAGTTTTGGCCTTTACGGTTGTTACACCACGTAAACTTCGACCCTCCAAAGCCTATATCTAGCAAACCCGAATGTAGTAAGCATTCCATGAAATCCATCATTCCATCTAGATTGCATACCCTTCCTCCTATATTCTCAGATATATCCACAACAGTGTTGAAGTCACCTCCCACGAACCACAGCAAAGGTCCAGATTGAACCGACTTTAAATGAGTCCAGAGCTCCCTCCCTTCCATCTTTTTATTGCTCGCGTAAACAAACAAAAAGAGAAGGAAAAAGCCACTCGCCTCGATCTTCATGTCAATGCACCGAGTCATGGGTCTAACAACCTCTACCAAAATATCATTCTTCCATCTAACCCAAATCACAGAGTTAACAGGTCCACCATGAAAATAGTTCGAGAAACCCATTCTCTTTACTATCCAAGTAATCTTGCATGCATCCTGCATCGGCTCCAAAATCACAATCAAGGATGCTTTGGCTTTCCTACTCTCCAACGATATAAAGGACCTCTTAGCCTGGGCACCTAGACCACGAAAGTTCCAAATAATGGAGGAAAACATCACTGTACAATCTTACGAGTTCTTTGGACTGTTGAAAGGTCCTGACTGGGGTGCACCAACACACTCTTCCCCTTAGCCCTCGAGCGGGTGATAGGCCCTGACAAGTCATCCATTCCATTACTCTGTTTCACTGATAAAACAGCTTCATTACTCAGAACATATAACTCTTCCAACTATGGTCTCCTTCCTGCCTGGTCATGAGGAAAATCCACACCCATCTCTCCCTGGAACAAATACAACAACACTCTTCTCTGGGGAGACCAACGCGGGGTCTTCACTTCTTTCTCCACACCACTGTTCGCACTAAACATCTCAAAATGTAACGCCCCGACCCCAGTTACCCAGAGTCAGTGCATTACTTCGTAACATTGGCATGATCACAAGAAAGATCAAATCTCAAAAGACCGATTGGTTTAGTAGCCTTGGAAACACTAGATATATTCATAAGTTTTACATTACATCATAAAATGAAAAACTACTACAACAACATAATGTTTCCACAATCCACACTATTAACCCCTCATAAAATCCCTGCAGGTCATTCATAACTTACTTCTTCACATCCTGGGAAAAATAAAACATAGAAAAGGGGTGAGCTCAAATACCCAGTAAGGATAACAATATAGCGGAAACTTTCATAAATAAGAATAAAAATTTAAGGAAATGTATAACTAAAACAAAAGCCTTTTAAATATGAACTTTCAACATGGTATGGCATAAATAAAATGAAATAATGCCATTTACTTATTCACATGGATATTCTACTAATCGAATAATCACATGCAAAAATCAATAACCACTTTCATAATGTTGGAATGCATAATGCCAGACTATCATAACCACATAGCCAAGGCCTCATGCCAAGACTACAAATAAGATTTTGTCAAGGCCTTGTTCCAAGACACTAGTTTGTCTCATGAGACCTACCGATGCAATTTTTTAGAAGATACTTATGTTTAAAATTGATAAAATATACTCCAGTGTTTTTCTGAAAACAATATGCAAGCTTCTGAAAACAAAATAACTAATTCTGAGACTTCTCGATTAATTACAGGCCATGATGGGTCCACTCCCAATCCCTTCCTGTCTACCAAACTCGAGAGTCGGGTTTTCTGAAAACATTTTTAAGCTTGCGTTAAATAAGTATACATTTACACTGGATTTTCATATATTTGAGAGAAATATATCTCTTTTGAAATAATTTAAAAATCAAATAAATATAAAAGAAACCTTTTCTTTGAAAATATTATTATAAGCTTGTAAGGAAAGCTTTGAAGATTTTATAACGGCGTAAAATAACCGCACCCGCCGTATAAGTTAAAAAAAACATTCTTACCTCAATTCTGTCGAAAAGGTTAAAAAGGACCTTGTTTTGAAAATGATGGAAGGATTCCTTTATAAACCTCTTATAAAAAGTCAAACAAGGGTATCAATGACTTTAACCCATATTCTTGTAAATAGTAAAAATGTTTTGAAATACATTTTTAAGAAACATGGATGTGGATGATAAAGATATCCCAGTAGATTATTACGTATAAACAACCACGGATAATGAAGAGATTGTGAAATAACCCTTACCTTGTACTTTTCCTTGGTTGGGGTAGGTTAACCTCCTGTATAATGTTGAAATAGTTGTTATTAAATTATACAAGAATCATATATAATAATATGATATCATATATGATCTTTTAACATTGATTTGTTAATAATATCTTAGAATTATCGTCGTTTCGGGAGTTAACTTACTCATTTTCTTTTATATTTTTTGTTACATAAGCCATGGTTGTTGTATCTTATTCATATCCAGAATGATATCTAGTCCTTAAACATCATTTTTAAATCATCAAATGATAATTATACTTGAATGGATACGATGGAGAATGAATCTCATCGCGTTCGTGGAGACGGTAGTCCGTACGTACGCACGAGCGATAATATCATTCTTTTGATATTAAAATAATATATAAATGGATGGTATATCATATATACAGAATCATTAACATGTTATATTTATTATTTACATGAGTTACACATCATTATTATACCCATCCAAATAATATTATATTGAATAACAATTACACCACGACGTGGAGACGGTAAGCCGTACGTACGCACGTATGGTGACATGTTATTCAAAGGGTGGATAGAATACTGAATATGGTTGTACCATATTTATAATAACATCACAGTATATGTGAGATACTGGAGTTATTATTTTAGAATGGTAAGAACAAAGGAAGAAGAAGTGGAAGAAGAAATGAACTTGGAGAAGGGTGGTGAAATCATTACCTCTTCTTCGGGTTCTTCCTTTTGATTTGATCAAAAGGGCTCCTTAGGTTGGCTTTCTGATCAAACTAAGGCCTCTAGGTTGTATTGAGGGATGTTGGGAGAGTATTTGGGCAGAGTTTGGCCGAACCAAAAGGCTTTGAAGGTGTGAAGAAATGAAAAGGAGGAGTGCCCTTTTATAAGAGGGGTGAGGGGCACCTTTGGAAAAGCTAGAAATATTAATTTATAATAAATTCATATTCGGTTTCTAATAGCTCCAAAGCTTATTATTCAAAGATTAAGGTGGGGATAGGTCGAAAACCACTCAACCAATAGAATTTAGACAGGTTTGGGTACTTATATTAACCTTATCTTTAAGTATTAACTCAAAGATAATTAGTTTCACTTTTACAATGTCTCTTTGTATTTTTATATAATATGGTTAATAAACTTACTATATACATCCAAGAGACCCCCAAGTGGTCCATTAATGATTAACCTATCATGATATGAGTCTCTTGGCCGAACCTTAGATTTTTAGGAATTTAATATCAATTAATAATATAATATTTGTTTTAAGAACTCTTTTATGTCAATTTTGACACTATTCAATAGTTGATTTTTGTGAAACTCATAACAGATTGATTACTTCTAAAAACGTCAATTACATCAATACTAATATATTATATTATCCTAGAAAATTAGTTTAATTCATTAAAAGTTTCATATTTTATTTATTTGGGTATTTATAATATCAATTATTTTAATTTTTCACTATTATAGTAATTACTGCATCATCATTGTGTCATAAATAAAATAACATATTTAATGTCTAAAAATTATAAATAAAATATAATTATGTAGGAAAGCTTTTTAGCTTTCTAATGAATATTTATAATCTAAAATCCAACATATACAACCCTATGTAACAATTGTTTTTCTAAAAGATATATGCTTGTGTCATTTTTGTATTCATTTTAACTTAATTAAAATAAAGTGTCATTATCACTTACAAGTGGATCCATGGGGTCCCAAAATAGACCCAAAGATTCCCATGGTCGACCATGTATCAACCAATAGGGTTAAGACACGTTTTAGGGTAATTTTGTATTATTATAATATTATTTTTTAACCCTTATTTACCGGATTTACCCTTAACCATGGTAAATAAAATATTTACCACAGTAATTATTCAAAATGTCTAAAAATAAAAGTTTCCTATTTACACAATTTGGACATCCTGATTCCAAATATGGAATCCATTTTTCTAAATTCGAAACACAGAAGTGGCAGAAATTAATTTAAAATTAATTCCCGCTGTCAAAACAAAAAGCGTGTTTTTAAGAGATAATAACTATCAAAAGATTGACACTTGTTTATGTTCGGTTTAATTGTAAAATTATGTCCAATGACCAAAATTATATTAAATGGTAAAAATATATTCTAAATATACTTTAAAACCACTCAAATTCATAATTTATCACTATTAATTATTTTGATTAAAAAAGTTGTTTTTAATTAAAATTTAGTAATTTTTACTATTCATCAAAATATGAAAGTTATCCGAAAAGTACCAAAATTTCACCTTAGGCTAAATTTGATATTACGAATCCTAAAATGAAGTCCACTTTGAAATATATAATTTCAAAAAATTAAGTATTACTATTCATAACGGCTAGTTTGATCGGTTGTGGTGTGTGTTAAAACTCGAAGTTGCGTACAACACACGCTACTGTTTTATTCAAAGGAAAGCATACTGTGGAAGATTGGGATGTTTTATTTTAAATTTTTTGATGTCCCCATTTAGTCAAAAAGTTTAAAATATTTTATTTAAAAAGGGTTCACTATTAAAAGTTGGTAAAACTACAATACTGAAGATGAATTTGTTCTTACATTATGTCTAAGAAACTAATAATATGGATTCTAAAATTATAAGGATTATATAAAGTTTAAAATTTAGTTAATAGTATTCATAACCTTTTTTGAACGGCTTGTTTGGTAAGTCATGGTGCGCTTGAACTCGGTGTTGCGTGTAGTGCAAGTTATTGAATTATTTTGAAGAAATAACACACTATGAAATCTTGGGGTGTTACATTCTCCCCTCCTTCAATAAATTGCGTCCTCGCAATTTGAAATTGTTCTTCGAAAATAAAAGGTTGAAAGTAGAAAATATATTTGTGGGAAAACCCACATCGGAAATTGGGTTACTAAAATTTAGTCTTAATATGAGGAAAAGAGAAATCAAAGGGTCACCACCAAATTATGATCTCGATTAGGAGAACATTGGTGGAAATTGGAGACATATAATCGGAAGAAAAACGTAAATATTTATAGGTAGTGATTGAGGTCATCAATCACAAACAAGTATAAAATTGAGTTCCTTAAATTCATCAATCTATGATGAATTGAAATACCATCGGTTCAACAAAACATAGGGTATTAGGATAACACATTTTTGACGTTTCAAAATATCCTAGTTGAAATCCCACATCGAAAAATGAATTAATGAGGCCTCTATTTAAAATAAAGAGTCGAAAGTATGAAGATTACCGAAAATAACACATACTAGGGTTCCATGTAGGAAAATATGGATATGGAAGAAAAATATAACCATCAATTATCTGATGGAGAGTGGTAGAGAACATGGATATAAAAAGGCCAACAATCCCAAAGCCATAAATTAGTGATGGTTTAAGGTACCATCTAGGAAAACATTTTTGTTCAAAGTTGCTTTTCTTAATGATGAGGAATTTATTTATGAGATTGGCTAAGATCATAAGGAGATATACTTACTTTAAAATTAGAGTTTTATCCCTTAATAAATTTCTACCAAAAACACATCATTCACTCGTAAAAAAAATTCTATTTATACTATTCATAGAGGGTTCCAAAATAAATGAATTTATAATTCATCTACCAGATCTTTTAAAAAACTACTTTATTTAATCCAGGACATCTCGTGGGCCAGTGGTAGGTGATACACCCTTGTCGCCCTTCGGTTTCGGGTTCAAGTCTCGTAGCCTTGCCGGACGCGACGGGTTGCCGCCCGACCTCCGGGTTGTCCTTTTATGGCAATCCAAAATAATCCAAACTAGAACTATCCAAAATACTTCTATCCAAACTCACAGTCCAACATTTATAAGTAAGGTAAACATAATGTAGAACCTTTTTACCCCGTAATAGCATATGAATACCTTCATCATGTATTCTTTTAATACACCGAAACATCCTGAATTACCATATTCCTTATTGATTACATTCATGCTCCCTTATTCCATATAGAAAGCTGGATATACTTCATTAATCCAAAAATGTTTTAAACCCCAACAATGATGGAATATACAAATCATTAATTAGTTCCAAGGTAGTCAAGAATATCCAATATAATTTATTCAAAACAATCACATATTATTCCAAAATCACTACCTCAGTATCAGAACTATATTATGATTTATCATTCTCTCAACCATATATTTTCCAAAAATTTATCCTGCTATTGAGTCACTTTTCTTTGTTCCACACAATCTCAAGTCCTTAATGAAATAGTACTGCAGTACAATCCTTATATACTCCATAATTATTATAACAAGTACATTGTTGATAAAACACTCAATTGACATAATCATCATAAGAACTCTAATCATTCCTCTTCATCTGTGGTAGTATCATAACATGATTATTTTCCAATAGCATCATTTGCGTCATAGTCTGATGACTGGGACATAGGTTCGCGTAGAGTCCAAACTCCTTGCAAATTAAGCATTGTACATTTGAAACCATTTTCTTACCCTTGCAGTCACGTACTTTGTGCCCTTTTCCTCCACACTTATAACAAACTCCCATTCCTTTCAGGCAAGTTCCAGGGTGTTTCTTTCCACAGTTACCACATATGGGAAAATTCTTCTTTTCCCTTTTCCCTTTATCCATCTTTCTCTCTTCCATCCTTTTCTTCTCTTGATTCCCTTCAAAGCCATAGGACTCAGTAATCTCTTTACTTATCTTATAAATACATGATATTATTTCTTCATATGATGATAATACATGGGAGACTATTTCTCTTATAAATTATAGCTTAAGACCATGAAAGATATGATCCTTCCTTATCTTTGGATCATGTGCATTTCCGGAGTTCTCATTCCTTCTACTGGGCGCCATTTCTAAACAATGTCATAAACTAGATCAGTTTATGAATCAAAATACATAATCCCATACTTATAAAACACTTAACATAAATTGAACTATTTATGGATATAATCCATAATCATAAGAATGTTTTCTTTAAGGAAGTATATACTCATAAACCCTTCAAAATGATTTGTAAAGAAAATGAGAGTTATCCTAAGCATATCCCCCGGGAGTGTCGTAACCAAGAGTGCAGCAAGGCCCGTTTTCGTGCACCAGTTCCCGTTCGAGTCTAGCTCAAAGCGGAGTTTTCGGGTTTTACCCCTAGGTACATCTGTGCCAGAGCCGCCTCTACCTGCTCGTATCCAGACAGGGATGTATTGCTTGGAAAACTCACAAAATCTCTACAATACCAAAATTCTAGGAAGTTATTCTATACTAATCCTCAAAGTTCATCTTAGGTCTACGTGCTCTAATCAGAGTTTATCTAAATCTAGCTTCCAAGGTTTGTACTAAACTTCCTCTGATACCAACTGTAACGCCCCGACCCCAATTACCCAGAGTCGGTGCATTATTACATTACATCATAAAATGAAAAACTACTACAACAACATAATTTTTCCACAATCCACACTATTAACCCCTCATAAAATCCCTGCAGGTCATTCATAACTTACTTCTTCACATCCTGGGAAAAATAAAACATAGAAAAGGGGTGAGCTCAAATGCCCAGTAAGGATAACAATATAGCGGAAACTTTCATAAATAAGAATAAAAATTTAAGGAAATGTATAACTAAAACAAAAGCCTTTTAAATATGAACTTTCAACATGGTATGGCATAAATAAAATGAAATAATGCCATTTACTTATTCACATGGATATTCTACTAATCGAATAATCACATGCAAAAATCAATAACCACTTTCATAATGTTGGAATGCATAATGCCAGACTATCATAACCACATAGCCAAGGCCTCGTGCCAAGACTACAAATAAGATTTTGTCAAGGCCTTGTGCCAAGACACTAGTTTGTCTCATGAGACCTACCGATGCAATTTTTTAGAAGATACTTATGTTTAAAATTGATAAAATATACTCTAGTGTTTTTCTGAAAACAATATGCAAGCTTCTGAAAACAAAATAACTAATTCTGAGACTTCTCGATTAATTACAGGCCATGATGGGTCCACTCCCAATCCCTTCTTGTCTACCAAACTCGGGAGTCGGGTTTTCTGAAAACATTTTTAAGCTTGCGTTAAATAAGTATACATTTACACTGGATTTTCATATATTTGAGAGAAATATATCTCTTTTGAAATGATTTAAAAATCAAATAAATATAAAAGAAACCTTTTCTTTGAAAATATTATTATAAGCTTGTAAGGAAAGCTTTGAAGATTTTATAACGGCGTAAAATAACCGCACCCGCCGTATAAGTTAAAAAAAACATTCTTACCTCAATTCTGTCGAAAAGGTTAAAAAGGACCTTGTTTTGAAAATGAAGGAAAGATTCCTTTATAAACCTCTTATAAAAAGTCAAACAAGGGTATAAATGACTTTAACCCATATTCTTGTAAATAGTAAAAATGTTTTGAAATACATTTTTAAGAAACATGGATGTGGATGATAAAGATATCCCAGTAGATTATTACGTATAAACAACCTCGGATAATGAAGAGATTGTGAAATAACCCTTACCTTGTACTTTTCCTTGGTTGGGGTAGGTTAACCTCCTGTATAATGTTTAAATAATTGTTATTAAATTATACAAGAATCATATATAATAATATGATATCATATATGATCTTTTAACATTGATTTGTTAATAATATCTTAGAATTATCGTCGTTTCGGGAGTTAACTTACTCATTTTCTTTTATATGTTTTGTTACATAATCCATGGTTGTTGTATCTTATTCATATCCAGAATGATATCTAGTCCTTAAACATCATTTTTAAATCATCAAATGATAATTATACTTGAATGGATACGATGGAGAATGAATCTCATCGCGTTCGTGGAGACGGTAGTCCGTACGTACGCACGAGCGATAATATCATTCTTTTGATATTAAAATAATATATAAATGGATGGTATATCATATATACAGAATCATTAACATGTTATATTTATTATTTACATGAGTTACACATCATTATTATACCCATCCAAATAATATTATATTGAATAACAATTACACCGCGACGTGGAGACGGTAAGCCGTACGTACGCACGTATGGTGACATGTTATTCAAAGGGTGGATAGAATACTGAATATGGTTGTACCATATTTATAATAACATCAAAGTATATGTGAGATACTGGAGTTATTATTTTAGAATGGTAAGAACAAAGGAAGAAGAAGTGGAAGAAGAAATGAACTTGGAGAAGGGTGGTGAAATCATTACCTCTTCTTCGGGTTCTTCCTTTTGATTTGATCAAAAGGGCTCCATAGGTTGGCTTTCTGATCAAACTAAGGCCTCTAGGTTGTAGTGAGGGATGTTGGGAGAGTATTTGGGCAGAGTTTGGCCGAACCAAAAGGCTTTGAAGGTGTGAAGAAATGAGAAGGAGGAGTGCCCTTTTATAAGAGGGGTGAGGGGCACCTTTGGAAAAGCTAGAAATATTAATTTATAATAAATTCATATTCGGTTTCTAATGGATCCAAAACTTATTATTCAAAGGTTAAGGTGGGGATAGGTCGAAAACCACTCAACCAATAGAATTTAGACAGGTTTGGGTACTTATATTAACCTTATCTTTAAGTATTAACTCAAAGATAATTAGTTTCACTTTTAAAATGTCTCTTTGTATTTTTATATAATATGGTTAATAAACTTACTATATACATCCAAGCGACCCCAAAGTGGTCCATTAATGATTAACATATCATGATATAAGTCTCTTGGCCGAACCTTAGATTTTTACGAATTTAATATCAATTAATAATATAATATTTTATTTAAGAACTCTTTTATGTCAATTTTGACACTATTCAATAGTTGATTTTTGTGAAACTCATAACAGATTGATTACTTCGCAAAAAGTCAATTAAATCAATCCTAATATATCATATTATCCTAGAAAATTAGTTTAATTCATTAAAAGTTTCATATTATATTTATTTGGGTATTTATAATATCAATTATTTTAATTTTTCACCATTATAGTAATTACTGCATCATCATTGTGTCATAAATAAAATAAATTATTTAATGTCTAAAAATTATAAATAAAATATAATTATATAGGAAAGCTTTTTATATTTCTAATGAATATTTATAATCTAAAATCCAACATATATAACCCTATGTAACAATTGTTTTTCTAAAAGATATATGCTTGTGTCATTTTTGTATTCTTTTTAACTTAATTAAAATAAAGTGTCATTATCACTTACAAGTGGATCCATGGGGTCCCAAAATAGACCCAAATATTCCCATGGTCGACCATGTATCAACCAATAGGGTTAAGACACGTTTCAGGTAATTTTGTATTATTATAATATTATTTTTTAACCCTTATTTACCGGATTTACCCTTAACCATGGTAAATAAAATATTTACCACAGTAATTATTCAAAATGTCTAAAAATAAAAGTTACCTATTTACACAATTTGGAAATCCTGATTCCAAATATGGAATCCATTTTTCTAAATTCAAAACACAGAAGTGGCAGAAATTAATTTAAAATTAATTCCCGCTGTCAAAACAAAAAGCGTGTTTTTAAGAGATAATAACTATCAAAAGATTGACACTTGTTTATGTTCGGTTTAATTGTAAAATTATGTCCAATGACCAAAATTATATTAAATGGTAAAAATATATTCTAAATATACTTTAAAACCACTCAAATTCATAATTTATCACTATTAATTATTTTGATTAAAAAAGTTGTTTTTAATTAAAATTTAGTAATTTTTACTATTCATCAAAATATGAAAGTTATCCGAAAAGTACCAAAATTTCACCTTAGGCTAAATTTGATATTCCGAATCCAAAAATGAAGTCCATTTTGAAATATATAATTTCAAAAAATTAAGTATTACTATTCATAACGGCTAGTTTGATCGGTTGTGGTGTGTGTTAAAACTCGAAGTTGCGTACAACACACGCTACTGTTTTATTCAAAGGAAAGCATACCGTGGAAGCTTGGGATGTTTTATTTTAAATTTTTTGATGTCCCCATTTAGTCAAAAAGTTTAAAATATTTTATTTAAAAAGGGTTCACTATTAAAAGTTGGTAAAACTACAATACTGAAGATGAATTTGTTCTTACATTATGTCTAAGAAACTCATAATATGGATTCTAAAATTATAAGGATTATATAAAGTTTAAAATTTAGTTAATACTATTCATAACCTTTTTTGAACAGCTTGTTTGGTAAGTCATGGTGCGCTTGAACTCGGTGTTGCGTGTAGTGCAAGTTATTGAATTATTTTGAAGAAATAACACACTATGAAATCTTGGGGTGTTACACAAAATGTTTTTCAGAAGAAACCAAGACCTTGTTCACCAGATAGTTCTGAATAGCCCCACGTGATAGTTGCGACGATAAACTGGTTGAAGTCGGAGGGGGATAAAGTAGTTTGGCCGGACTTCCCATCGAGAAAGGTATTTTAATATTGCTTTGTTAATAATATCTTAGTATTATCGTCGTTTTGGGTGTTAACACACAAATTTTCTTTTATATGTTTTGTTACATAAGTCGTGTTTTTTATGTATAGGTTGTATCTTATTAATATAAATAATTCTATCAATTCCTTAATCATTATTTGTAATCATAAAATGGGAATTAGACTTGTATAGATATTATGGGGAAAGAATCTCATCGCGTTCGTGGAGATGGTAGTCCGTACGTACGCACGAGCTATAATATCATTCTTTTGATATTAAAATAATATATAATTGGATGGTATATCATATATAAAGAATCATTATCATGTTATACTTATTATTTACATGAATTTAACATCATTATTATACCCATCCAAATAATAATGTATTGAATAACAATTACCCCACAACATGGAGACGGTAGGCTGTACGTACGCACGTATGGTGACATGTCATTCAAAGGATGGATAGAATACTGAATATGGTTGTACCATATTTATAATAACATCAAAGCATATAAAAGATACTTGAGTTATTATTTCAGAATGGAAATAACAAAAAATAAGAAGTTGAAGAAGAAAGGAACTTGAAAGAGGGTGGTGAATCATTACCTTTTCTTTGGGTTCTTTATTCTGATTTGATCAAAAGGGATCCATAGGATGGCTTTCTGATCAAACTATAGCCTCTACGTTGAATTGAGGGAAGTTGAGGGAATATTTGGGTAGGGTTTGGCCAATCCAAAAGGATTTGAAGGTGTAAATTAGAGAGAAGGGGGAGTGCCCTTTTATAAGAGGGGTGAGGGGCACCATCGGAAAAGCTAGAAATATTATTTTATAATAAATTCATATTTGGTTTATAATGGATACAAAGTGGATTATTTAAAGGATAAGGTAGGGATGGTTCTAAATATTTTTAACCAATATATTTTAGACAGGTTTGTGTCACTATATTAACATTATCATTTATATTTAACTCTTAGTAAAATAGTTTGACATTTACCATGTCTCTTTGTATTTTTATATTATATAGTTAATAAACATACTATACACCTCCAATATACCCCCACGTAGTCCATTAGTGATACACCTATCATTATATATGTCCTTTGGCCGAACCATAGATTTTTTATAATAAAATTTTAATTAATAATATAATATTTGTTTTAAATACTCTTTTATGTCAATTTTGACACTATTGGGTATTTTGTTTTTGATAATTTCATAACAACATTATTACTCCCAAAACAATTTATATATCTAATAATAATATGTCATATTAACCTATAAAATTAGTTTAATTCATAAAAAGTCTAAAATTACATTTATTTTGATATTTATAATATCAATTATTTTAATATTTCATTAATTAGGTAATTACTGCATCCCCATTGTGTCATAAATAAATTAAATAATTTAAACTCCAAAAATTATAAATAAAATACCATTATGTAGGAAAAAATTTATATATTTATAATGAATAATTATAATCGAATTTATCTTATTTATATCCCTATATTTAAAATTATTTAGTTATTAAACATTGATTTTATCTCTTTTAACTCTTCTTTAAATTAAATAATAATATATGACCAATGAATTACATTGAATTTATATAGGTATTCCGTATATATTTTTACCTAAATTAAATTTAAATAAAATAAATAATTATTTAAATAAAAAGTCTGTTTTAAACTATAACTCAGTGTTTTTTCACTATTCATCAAAAATTGAATATTTTCAGAAAAATACCAAAAATTCACTCTAAGATAATTTTGATATTCCAAATCTAAAAAAATCCAAATTGAAAGATAGAATTTATAAAATTTCAAAAAGTGGGTATTACTATTCATAACGGCTAGTTTGATTGGTTGTGGTGTGCGCTAGAACTCGAAGTTGCGTACAACACACACTACTGTATTATTCAAATAGAAGAATACTGTGGAGGCTTGGAGTGTTAAATTCTCCCCTCCAAATAATTTCATCCTCGAAATTTTTAAAATTGGGCTTGGGAATATAATTGAAACTCCCATATCAAAAAAAGAGTCAATAAAACTATCACCTTAAACTATAGAAAGAGAAGTACAAAGTTCACCCAAGATAACTCATACTAGGATTCCATGTAGGAAAACATGGATATAGAAGATAAACTAAATTTCATGTTCTGAAGGAGAGGGACAGAAAACATGATCAGGAGAGTGTTAACAACAAGAAAGCCACAAACTTGTGATGGGACAAATGTTCATTAGTTTCCCAGTAGGAAAATTATACGTACAAAATTTTTCTTAAGTTATATTACATAAAGATGATGAATTCATTTATGAGATTGAATAAGAAAATAAAGAGATATACGTACTTTTTATGTATAGTTTCATTCATTAATAAATTTCCACCACTAACTCATTTTTTTTAAATGATGAGTATTCAAGAAGACTTGGTCACACTCAAAGAGCTAGAATAAAATTATATAGAATCACATGATCCATGAAGGATATATTATATATTTACCATGTCTTTGGAGATTAATCAAAACCAAAGCGGAAATTACAAGATCTAATGATCCCCCAAAAGGATATTCTTTTAGAGAAAGAAACACTATTCTTAATTTATAAAGTTAAACCGAAAATACCCCCAAATTTAAATAAATACCATTCAATAAACAATTGTACTTAAAATCCTTCAATATAATCCAAACTAATTTTGATACCCAAAACTTAGAAGAATTTGGTTATGTAGCCTTCCACATTAAATTGTATCTCCAAATGACATCATCTACTCTTAAAGTCACATACTTAAAAGTAATTAACCTAATCACATATTCTCTATTATAGGTTAACAATTTCTATAAATAACCCAATTCACTATAACTCCACAATAAAAACATAGATAAAAATACACCATTACTCCTCAAATTAAATCCCTTAGTATTCTATTTTCTGTGGGCATATAGTGTTCCCAACAAAGGAAATAACTTCCAAAATAACATTTATCACTTAATCAATAAATAATTTTCTTATACTAAGGGTATTTATTTGATAAGACATAAGAACCAAAATCAACTTATTATTGATCAATAACATCATTTAACTAAAAATAATTAGTCACACTAACCAGGGACTTCACGTAGTCCAGTGGTAGGTGATTAATCCCAATCTTACTTTGGTTGTGGGTTCGATTCCCATAGCTTTGTCCGATGCGACGGGTTGTCACACAGTCTTCATGTTTTCCTTTTTCAAAAACTATATTTTATAACATTACCAAAATGAGATAAATTCCTTAAAATAACCATAACATAAATTTAATAATAAATGTTTACTCATACTTTTCATTTTCATCCCAAAATATAATAATTTTTAATTCCCTCAAACTCAATGATCATATAAAACCAAATGGTTATTTATAACTATATCCACAAGGGAAAAGATATGTCTTCCTCAAATATCATTCTCACATGGAAAATTGCGGGGTTACAAATACAAGAGAAAAATATTCCAATGTAATCCCATCAACAAGGATCACTAATTATTTTAAACATTTCTACAACTAGTTATTTCCACATAGCTTCTTCTTTGACCAATATAATATCCTATAGAATAGGTAATTCACTCGGGTAATGGCCAGGTCCCCTAAATTTATGGCAAATGATTGTAAATAGAATCTTGGGACCATTTTTTTTCTTCCATAGTACTCTTCATTTTTCCCTAGTAATTCTTCACTTTATGTCCTTATTTCCTGCATGTAAATCCTTTCTTTGTTCCGTTTAGACACTTTCCAGGGTGTCTACTTCCACACTTCCTGTATGATGGAAATTTAGGACCCTTTTTTCCATGGTCTCCACTACTGGAGATCTTATCATTCATCACCTTTCTCTTATTTGTTGAGTCTGGGAGTTGGTTTATATATATGTTATTGATCATATTTTTGGAAAAATAATTTGGCATGAACACGATATATTTTACACCTATAAATATTCCATTTTGATGCTCATTTCCACCATCGTTCCCAACTTGTACATCATTCTCAATGTTACTATGAATTCCTTGGACTCCAGCCATTGACTAAAACTAGAAAGCATTTTGTGAGTAAGAGTAGTCATAAAATCATTTAGAGAATATCATGACACCATATTCTCAATTTGAAACACCTTAGGATTAACCAAGGACATTTATGGTCATATTATATTAAAATACCTCAAATTAATTTGTATAGAAAATGTAAATTATCCTAAGCATATCCCTCGGGAGTTTTGTAACCAAGAGTGAAGCAAGGCCCGTTGTCGTACACTAGTTCCCGTTCGAGTGTAGCTCAAAGCGGTGTTTTCGGGTTTTACCCCTAGATACATTTGTGCCATATTCACCTCTACCTGCTCATATCCAGACAGGGATGAATTTCTTGGAAACACATAAAATCTATACAATACCAAAATTATACAAAGTTCTTCTATACTAATCCTCAAATTCTATGTTAGGGGTATGTGCTCTAATCAGATTTTATCTAAATCTAGTTTCCAAGGTTTGTACTAAACTTCCTCTGATACAAACTATAATGCCCCGACCCCATTTACCCAGAGTTAGTGCATTATTACATAACATTGGCATGATCACAAAATATCTAGTCTCGAAAGACTGATTAGTTTAGTAGTCTTGGAAACACTATATATATTCAGAAGTATTACATTACATCAAAAAGTAAAAAAAATACATCAACATCATGTCTTCATTTCCCCTCATACTATCCCTATAGGTCATTAAAAAAATTATTTCTTCACATCATGAGAAAAATAAAACATTGAAAGGGGTGAGATTAGATGCTCAGTAAGGATAACAATATAGCCGAAACATTCATAAATAAGCATAAACATTTAAGGCAATGTATAACTAAAAAAAAGCTATTTAAACTTGAACTTCAGCATAATATGGAAAAGATAAAATGAAATAATGTCATTTACTTATTCACATGGATATTCTACTTATCGAATAACCACATGAAATATCAATAACCACTTTCATAATGATGGAATGCATAATTGCAGACTGTCAAAACCACATAGTCAAGGCCTCATGCCAAGAGTACAAATAAGATTTTGTCAAGGACTTGTGCCAAGACACTAATTTGTCTCATGAGACCTATCGATGCATTGAGGAGCTATAGTGGGCTCCACCTGTCACTTACCAAGTCCAATGCATTCCTCATATGAAAAGTTTTAAACATAACATAAACATTTGTATGAAAACTAGCATACAAAATTTCAATACTTTAACCACAAACCATGAATGGTATAAAAATAGCACATCTACAGTCAAACATAACTCATTCGATACAATATAGAAGATTGTATTATATCAGATTAACCTCAATCGAGAATAATGAAGTATATTGATATAGATTAAAATAATCACCAAACTATAGAGAGAAATATCCCCCTTTTTCTTGAAAACATTTAAAAGTCACACTATTTGTCAAGAAGCCATTTAAAATAGATTTTTGAATCAATGTGTCCCATACCACTTTGAAACTTTTAAAAGGAATTTTGATTTGAAAACATTAATGTCCATATAAATAAATCCTTAAAACTTTTTTTAAAATAAGGACATTAATGAGAATGATTTTGAATAATAAATATTTACAACATTTTAAAATGATATTTTAATTAGAGTTCCTCACCATAAGAGAGACACTTGAATATGAAAAATTGAGGAAACCAAAACATTGTATTATCATGAGAATAAAGGGATTCATTATATACTATGTCAAAGTACATTATATAAACCATATAAAAGTGATTTTGTATATAACAAAAAAGGAGTCTTAATAGAATGTAAATTGAGATGAAATCTCTCAAAAATGTCGTATCCTTAGGTTAAGGATAAATCAACTACATAATTATGTGTGAAAAATATAAATACACTCAATATGATTGGATATTCAATGTGAAACATTCGAAGGACATTCACACATATTCTTGTAAAAACAACACCAATGAATTGGATGTTTAACTCATGAAATGGATATTGAGTAAAAATTACTCTTATCAAGTTCATACCGATGACTTGAGAATTTATCAATGAAGTGATTATGTGTATCAAAAGTATATCCATAGAAAGGGGAGTGAAAATTATGACATAATCAAATGAATAGTGATTCCACACATAATCTTGGAGTAATATAATAAATGAAGTATGCATAAAGCCGAATGAGTGGAAATTGAAATTTCAAATTCCCTTATTGATTTGGTAACTTACGAAAAATACACCCACGAAAGAAGGATCATTCAATGATGATGTAAATATCCATGAATTAATGTTTATTACACAATTAATAAAAACATGTGAAGTACACACACCACATGTAATAAATAAATGGTGATCAATGGAAATCTCACGAAATTAAAAGTGAGATAAAAAACCCCTTACTTTGTACTTTTTCCTTGGTCGAGTGTAGGTTAGACTACATTATAATGGTTAAATAATTTTTATTGAAATATACAAGAATAATATACATTAATATCATATCATATATGATCTTTTAACATTTTTTTGTTAATAATATCTTATTATTATCGTCGTTTTGGGTGTTAACTTACTAGTTTTATTTTATATGTTTTGTTATATAAGTCATGTTTTTTATTGATAGTTTTTATCTTATTCATATACAGAATGATACCAAGTCCTTAAAAATTATTTTTATTCCTATAATGAGAATTATTCTTGTATGGATACTATGGGGAATGAATCTCATCGCGTTCATGGAGACTGTAGTCCGTACGTACACACGAGCGATAATATCATTAATTTGATATTAAAATCAAGTATAATTGGATGGTATATCATATATATAGAATAATTATCATGTTATACTTATTATTTAAATGAATTACACATGATTATTATACCCATAAAAATAATAATGTATTGAATAACAATTACACCATGACGTGGAGACGGTAGGCCGTACGTACGCACGTATGGTGGAATGTCATTCAAAGGATGGATAGAATAATGAATATGGATGTACAATATTTATAATAACATCACAGAATATAAAAGATATTGGACTTATTATTTTAGAATGGAAATAACAAAGAAAGAAGAAGTTGAAGAAAAAAGGAACTTGAAAGAGGGTGTTGAAAGCATTACCTCTTCTTCGGGTTCTTCCTTTCTATTTGATCATAAGGGATCCTTAGGTTAGATTTACGATAAAAATAAGGCCTCTAGATTAAATTGAGGAAAGTTGAGAGAATATTTGGGCAGGGTTTGGCTGATCAAAAAGGCATTTACGGTGTAAATTAGAGAGAAGGGGGAGCACCCTTTTATAAGAGGGGAGAGGGGCACCTTTGAAAAAGATAGAAATATTATTTTATAATAAATTCATATTCGGTTTATAACGGTTAAAAAGTGTATTATTTAAAGTTTAAGGTGGTTATGGGTCTAAATCCATTCAACAAATATATTTTATATAGGTTCGGGTCACTAAATTAACCTTATCATTTATATTTAACTCTTTGTTAAATAGTTAGACATTTACCAGGTCTCTTTTTATTTTTATTTAATATAGTTTATAAACATACTATGTACCAACAGGAGACCCCCAAGTGGTCCTTCAATGATACAAATATCATTATATAAGTCCTTTGGCCAAACCATAGATTTTTAGGAATAGAATATCAATTAATAATATAATATTTGTTTTAAAATCTCTTTTATGTCAATTTTGACATTATTGGGTATTTTGTTTTTGATAATTTCATAAAATCATTATTACTTCGAACTCGATTTATATAACATTATAATAATATGTCATATTAACCATTAAAATTATTCAAATTCATTAAAAGTCTCAAATTATATTTATTTTTATATTTATTATATCAATTATTTTAATATTTCATTAATTAGGTAATTACTGCATCACCATTGTGTCATTAATAAATTAAATAATTTAATGTCTAAAAATTATAAATAAAATATGATTATATAGGAGATCCATTTTTGTTTCTAATGAATATTTATAATCGAATTTATCTTATGTATATCCCGATATTAAATATGATTTAGTTATTAAACATTGATATTATCTCTTTTAACTCTTCTTTGAATTAAATAACAATAAATGTCCTAATCTAATTCAAGTGGTCCTAAATTATAATATTTTATTCCTAAGGTTGTTTTTGGCTGATATAAACTTGTCCAACAGAATTAGGACATGTTTTATGGTAATATTAATATCATTTTACCCTTGATTACCCTATTTACTTTTACCGTGTTAAATAAATGTAAAAAGTTACTATTCACCAGAAAAAATTTCATCTCATTGAACCACATTTTACTCATTGATATTAACTGTGTCCCTAAGATTTTTTAAATTCCACTCACAGAAGCTATAAAATTATGTTTTATGTGAATTTCCAAATTCTCCTAGGAGGTGGGTAAAAGACGGTGAAAAGTTCAATAAAATTTTTATATATATAAAATTATTCTAAACTAACTCAAATGAATAACATTGAACTTATATAGGTATTATGTATCTATTTTTACCTTAATTAAAGTTAAGTAAAATAAATAGTTGTTTAAATAAAATTTTGGTTTTAAACGATAACTAAGTGTTTTTCACTATTCATAAAAAATTGAATGTTTTCAGAAAAATACCAAAAAATCACCCTAAGCTAATTTTGATATTCCGAATCAAAAATGAAGTCCATTTTGAATGATAAAATTTATAAAATTTAAAAAATTGGTTAGTACTATTCCTAACGGCTAGTTTGATTGGTTGTGGTGTGTGTTAGAACTCGAAGTTGCATACAACACGCACTATTATATTATTCAAAGAGAAGCATACCGTAGAAGATTGGGGTGTTACAAAAAATGTGTCATAGATGAAAAATATGATTCCATGATTTGGAAATTCTAAAATAGATTTTTCATGATTTTGTAGTTCCCCACTACGATTATTGTTTCTTACACCAAGGTTTTTGGTTTTAGTCTATAGATGGAACCTAAAAGAACCATGTTAATGATGAGTGTTATTAATAATGTAATAATTTTCAACATGATAATCCATAGAATTGGTGATATATTGTGAAAAATATATTTGTTATGGTCAAACAACAATCCCATGACAGAAATCATACTGAACGTTCAAAATATTAATAGAGGGAACACAATTTTCTTCAGTCATTAATGAGGAAAATCCCAAATTCCTTCATTGGATCCATTGATCTGATAGCTATTTGGAAATTTATTTCTACCACTTAAAATATAATTTCTATTATCTAGTGTTCGTTACATTAAAAATTTATTTTTCTTATCTATTGTTTGGAAGGTGAAGAAGATCGATAGAAGACCCTCTTCAAGAATAAATGGGAACATGATGAAATTGAATTAATGGATTCAGATGAGTGAAAATAATTATATTACCATAAGTAATTTCATTGTACTATCCATATTAATATGTAGAAGGAGATAATTGATATATATAAAATAGATGATGAATCAGTTGGTACCTATGAGGAACAATTTTAAAGACCCGCAAGGTTCATTTCTCTTATTATTCACCAAACTGAATATAAAGTTGATTGATGTTTTAGTGGAAGGAAAATAATTCTCTAAAATCATTTATATATTAGAGACATTAGAAGATACGAATATTTTTTTAGATTTTCTATTACGGTGGAAATGAAATTTGTGGTTATTTATTAATCTCATGGTTTTGATAAGAAGAATAAAATGTGAGTTCAATTGAAAATATAAAATCCTAGGATATATGGAAGATAATATTTCCATTATAATCAATGAGTGGGACGAAATATGGTTGGAATTTTCTTATTGGGACTAGTAGATGTTTTAAATGTGTAAGTTATGGTCATCAAAAATAAAATGCTCAATTGATGGGATGAAGTTAACTAATGAGGAAAATATATAGAAAGATCTAAAGAATGTATCAACCACACTCCATTGTATCAAATGAAATGAGTAAGAGAATTAGGAAAATGATTTCCTAAATATTTTTGTTAATGATGATGTCCAATGTTAGCAACATATTAAGTTGAGATACAATGTGAAATATTATACGATCATAATTTCTAATGAGGGGAGAAATAATGATGTGGGGAAAGGTATACTTACCATCAACTATAGAATTACTAATGTATAATTTGATTCTAGGTCTACCCATTCATTAATATCTAAATAATTTTATAAGGGTATAAATATGAAAACAAAATTTTTTATATTTTATTATAATTGAGAACCATTAATTTTACGATGATCACATCTCAAGTATATGATTCCACTATGGTTGATGTTTGTGGGATTATTCTTCTTGAAAATCTTCTTATTCTTCCTCTACATGAATTTGATGTTATCTTAGAAATGGAATAGGTATTTATTCATAGATATCAAATTAATTTCAGAGGAAGGGAATCAAATTTTGATATTAAAAACCAACATATCATTGTCATTTAGTGAGATGATAAATATGAAATTTTAATGGAAAACATGTCCATTATATGGGTTCTGATTCCTATTCGGGAGGGGTGTATATCTTATATTGATGGAAATAAACTAAAAATAAATGAAATTATGATTTTGGTTTATTTTTTATTTATTTATAGAATATTTTCCTAGACTTCCACCAGAATATGAATTTGATTTTCGAATAGAACTCATACCTAACACCATACAAATTTCAAAGACTCCATATAGAATGACCTCGATTGAGTTACAAGAATTGATAATAAAACAATATGAGAACCGTTAAAAGGTATTCATTTACACATGTGTGTCACCTTGTGGTTCACTTGTTTTTTTAAATCAAATATGGATTGATGTGAATGTACATTGACTATAAAGATCTATAGAAGGTCACGATCAAGAACACATATCATTTCCACAAATGTAGAACCTATTTGATCAAATACATAAAACCTAATAATTTTCCATCTTCTTCCTCAATTTTGGATAACCTCAATTTTGGTTCGAGAAGGATGATATAACCAAGAAAACATTCCATACATGGTATGGAAAAGGTGAATGTACACTAATGACATCAAGTTTTACTAATTCCTCTACTATATTCCGGGATTTTATTAATAGAGTATTTAGATCACCATGATTAGATTGTGGTATTATTTATATATTTTATTCAAAACTGTTAAAGGAAAAAGGAAGAACATTATGATCACTTGATAATTATATATAAAATAAAATAGAAAGAGAAATTATATGAAAAATTTACAATGTGTGATTTTTTGCAGTAAAAGATCTCATTTTTTGGTCATATAATCTCAAGAGAGGGTATATCAGTAAATTAATAAAAGAATGATTATATTTATTGATATCCCAAATAAAATAAGTTATTTTAGATCTTTTATTTCTTTGGATTATCTGGATATTATTGATGGTTTGTAGATAATTTCTCACTATTATCTAATCCAGTCACCATGTAAACTCAATAGGGTTCCAAGATCCTTTGGGTAGATTTGGGTGATGAAAAATTTAAGTAATTGAAAAATATTTAGTTATATAATGACCGAGAAATTCCATATCATTTTTTTAAAATTTTTCTGGAATAATACGAGTCTTTGAAATTTGATAGCACACGATTCTGTGACCCAATGTTCCCGGAATGGAATTTTGATCTTTTTTAAGGTACCTTCAGTAAATGTGTGAGTGGTAATTTCTAAATTTTTAACTGATGCTTCGAATTAAAAATTATGGGCCTAGTTGAACTTGTAGATCCAAGAATCTTTTAAGGAAGGTGTAACATCGACAGTATTAGGTCGAGTGAAAAAGAAAGATTGGAAGAATTTATGGAAGGATAATAAAATAACATAAAAAATGTTATTTTAAATTTCCTACCACTTAAATAGTGGTGGTGTTGGGGACCATAGAGTTTGGTAGGAATTTAATAAAGGGTATTAATTTCCCTATTACATATAGGATGTGTCACCACCCCTCGTTTAATTAATAAGTTCATTAATTACCACAAATAATGAGCCATTAATTGAAAGGAGGTATGATCACTTTTTTTCTTATTTTGGATTTTAAAATCATTCGCAAAGGGGAGAGGGTGGATGATTGGTAGAAGAACTCTGATGAGGTGGTGATGCTCAACCCTTCCAATGAATATCAGAAGAATTAATGACACCCTTTGAGGAAACAATCTAGGACCGACAAATGATGATGGATTCAATGAATATAGATTATCCCGCCACAACCACAACATCACATAATAGATCTTGAGGTAACAGGATTTTTCAAAATTATTTTTAATTTTTTGAAGATGAATTAATCTCACCCTTGTTATGATTCTAACGCGGAGGGCATGGGCCAAATGTACAAGTCCCATACCCTCTTCCAAATTGGACTTTGTTGCATTCTTTGTTGGAAATCAGAAAATAGAGTTGCAAGATGAACCAAGAGCCACACAACGTTGGCAGCGCACCGAGGGGATTGTATGTGATTTTGGAAGTGAAAATGGACCACCGGAACTCACCCTACATGCCGCAGAAGACCCACCAGTGTGGCACCGATATCAGTGGGAAAAAGTGAAGGCCGACGATTGCCGACTGCGGAAGGGGGAAGTGCTGCATGATGCCGCCAAAAAACTAGATGGGGAAGACATATTTCATCCAGTTTTGTTAGAGGATGGGTGGAATGACATCATTCACCATAGATGGAGGCCATGGATTTAAATTTGCGACGAAGGGGGGACCTGGGCCCTACGGGTCATGTGGACAATGATGCGGTGCCACATGGCCCCTTCAGTTGAAGAGCCAAATGACTATTAAGACTTTTAGGAAAAAAGGTTTGTGTGACCCCCCACATCGGTTTCGCCCAGCCGACAGGACAGGACAATCCGTTTCCCCACAGGCTAAGCTCACCGCAGGCCAGCCCCACCAGTCTGGTTCAGGCTGGTCTGCTACCTAGTGGGTGGAGTCCACCAAGGCCGAGCCGCTTAGGGCCAGGCCTATCCACAACACAGTTGGTTCAACACAGACCAGGTCAGACCAAGACAATCCTGGTTCTACCCAAACCATGTTGGGTCGGCCTAGGCTGGGTCGGGCCGAGTTGGTCCGATTGGGTAGGACTGGACCTGTACCCCTTCAGGGCCCAGTTTCTCTTAAAATGCCATAACTTACAAACCATACATCTATTTGACAAACCGTATTTGTATTTTGAATCCTTAGGATGAGACAAATGTTTTGATATACTCAACCTGAGTTTTGGAAAAACTTGGAGTACGAACATGTCAGATTGTTCCTAAATCCAATTGGGCCCTCGACACAAAAATGCCTATAACTCTCATACCGGGCATCCAATTGATGTGTCGTCTATTGTGTTTGAACCCTAAGGATATGATGGATCATTGAGTAACTTTTTCATAGGACATTGTTCCTGTTGATGTATGATTGATGGAGTGACGAGAGGATCCTCCTAGAATTAGGCGTACTACATATGGGAATCTAGTGGTATGTTGATATGTAAAGAATGAATAGTGATCATGTGTGGATCATCACCTAGAGATCCTATGTGGATCAAAACCTAGAGGTACCTTGAGGATCAGAACCTAGGGATCTTGTGTGGATTAAAACCAAGTGATTATGTGTGGATCACCACCTAGAGATACTGTGTGAATCAGCACCTAGCGATCCTATGTGGAGCAGCACCTAGCGATCCTCTGTGGATCAACACAAAGTGATTCAATGTGGATTAGCACCTATCAACCATGTGTGGATCAGCACCGAGTGATCATGTGTGGATCAGCATCAGAACCCTTGATAGAATATGATTATCTAGATTTACAACTAATCATCTTTACTTCTGTACTTAAGTTATACATGGTATGAGTTTAATATTTTTTTTTGTGATTTGTGGTTTTCCTTTGTGGAATTATGAGACACCTATGGGAGTCTTGGGTTCCCTACTAGGTATTGTTATACAAACCCATACACAGGCTTCGAGCACACCTTATTGTTTCTTGTGTAGACGATGAGTAGTTTGGTTGAGAATTCAAGATCTAGGACCAAGAAGTGCCAGAGGTGACCGGTTAATGTGGGGAGAAACATATATGAGCTATACCTACCCTTCAGGTTGGAATCTTTGGTAGAGGACATCATGAGATATTTCTTATTTTTTGTTGTTTTGTATCTTTCAGTTGGTCTTCTATTCCGGCTCTATTTAATTCAACTATACACTTTTACTACTATAGTTTTACTTCATGGATGCATCTTGTTGTGTTCTTGGACTATGTGTTTATATTGGTTTAAATACAATTCCTTCCCATTTTAGGGATATGCCTTTCTGATACTAGTCACACACCCCTAGCCTATGGATGGAAGGCTTGGGGTAGTCACGGCATGTGCCTTGGGGGACAGGTCATGACAAAGTGGTATTAGAGGTTTCAATTCTACAAAAGAACTGGATATTAAATCTTTCTAATGGAAAAATAGTGTTAAGAGTTTGGAATATGGATTTCAGTTCAGGGAGTCTAGTTTTGGTACATCAGGAGACATATCCATACACCAAGACTGTGAATTTTTATTTCCAACTCGATGCACGAAAACACTGATTGTGTGTATTTAGGAAATGTTTTAATTTTGATCTCTTTTGAGTCTACTAACCATGAATAAATATTTCACAATGAAACACCTATTTTATTTTAGGATATCGCCTTGTAGATATCTAACTAGGATTTCAAAGAGAGTACACAATGATGGAACATCGTGCTATGAGGCTTCGATGTCGGGTGCTCTTATTGTGATGGAACCTTTGGGTGGTTTACCAGTAGCACAACCACTCGGAGGGTAGGAGTTTCCACCAGCACCAATGGCGGACCATACAAGCCAACTGAGAACATTGCATGATTTCCAGAGACAGTGGCCTTTGCAGATTTGAGGCGAGACAGATCCCTAAATAGTGGTGGACTGGCTGGAGGTTGTGGCATAAGATTATTGTTCAGTTGAGATGCCTGCAGATCATATTTTGATCCTTGATACTAGAATCTTCCAGGGAATAATAGGGAGATGGTGGATTCTGATTCTCTAGATGCATGAGGAGGTGACACTCTCCCGGTGGGATAGCAAGACCCTCTTTAGGGTAGAGTTCGTACCAGCGACATTACACTGAGTGTGTATCTAGGATCTGCTACATTTACAGCATGGTAAACTATCAATGGACCAGTACTCATAGATATTCACTTAAATCTCAAGCTTCTCCACTGACATGGTAATGGACCCATTCATTAGGGCCCATACATTTAAGAAGGGTATCTGGTTGGTGATCAAAGTGTTGATGATATCACTCAATATCCCGACTCAGACCAGAGTCCTCGAATGATCATTATTAGTGGAATGATTATTAGCTAACCAGGCACCAAATATGAGAGCCACCAATGGATGACAGGTCTTGGATTCATCTACAGAAAGCGGTGGGAAAATGATGCAGAGGTCCAAGTAGGCTAGACATTCCTATGGATGACCCCAGGACACATGGTCAAAGGTGTGGAGCTCGAGAGATAGAGGATTAATTTTGAAGACTAAAGCCCGTTACTCTTGTGGAAGATATGGTCACATGGCTCGAGACTATCCGAGTCCCCGTATAGAAGACCATCAGATGACTGAGGGACCTCCATGTAAGTGGACTAGGTTCAATAGAGGGGGTCTGCAAGGCTGTAGACATTGTATATTAGAAGGTCGTGCAATAGGTGATGGACGATGGTTTGAGGTACGAGCACAACCACCCCCAGGTGGTCCACCCTGACCACAGGGAGTAGGTGGAAAGGGGTGAGAATAACATCAGGTGGAAGAGCCCTATGACCACGACTCTCTAGAGATGATTAGATGTTGGATATGTGTCTATTCCACCCTAGCTGTAGTTTTTAAAGACACATGCGTTAGTCACTCTTTTATTGACCTGACACTCTTTCAGAGCTTAGAGATTTTAATGGAGTCGTTGGCTCGATCCTTATGATTTGAGACTACTATGGGTAAAGATTCAAAGATTAAACACTAGTTCAAACTATTTGAGATCACTCTAGGAGGAGAGAGATTCAGCTAGGATCTACTAGTAGCAGAGTCGATGCATTGCAACGTCATCTTGGGTATGGACTAGATATCAATATTCCATGCTCAGATTTATTATTTTAGGCACAATTTATGGTGTGTCCACAAGGGTGGGATTATTTTTTCCTTCACTAGTGAAAAAACAACCATTGTATCACAGGATGGACTCTCTCAAAAGAGGATGCAACAGATCACTCTTCAGTTGGATAGCCTTACACTAGGAGTTGTTGATGTGAGGAGTCCGAGTTATCCTATAGTAGTGGACTAGTATGCTAATGTCTTTCACTATGATGTCTTAGGACTACATCTATGTAGAGAGGTAGACTTATACATCGACCTATACCCTGGTATTGCACCGATATCTACGCCAGTATATCAGATAGCCATCACGGAGCTTCATGAGTTGCGGGTATAGTTGGAGGACTTGTAGCAGAAGAGGTTTATAATCCCTAGTGTTTCTTCATGGGAATCCCCAGTTTTGTTCGTCAAAAAGGCATATGTGAGTCTGATAATTTCGGTTTCATAACGACCCATTAACTAGGTTACTGTGAAGAACCAGTTTCCACTACCAAGGATTGATGATCACTTCGACCAGCTGAAGTGAGCTCGATGTTTTATAAGATAGACCTTAGATCTTGCTATCATCAGCTCAGGGTATAGAAACAGGACATACTGAAGACAACCTTCAGATGTGTTTATGGCCACTATGAGTTCATAGTGATTCCTTTAAGGATGAGACATGCTCTAACAGTGTTCATGGTGCTCATTAATAAGATATTCTAGGTTTACCTTGATCACTTTTTGGTAGTCTTCATTGATGAAATCTTGATATACTCGGCGTTGGAGGAGGACCACACCACACACCTATAGATATTTATTTATACACTCTGAGAGAATCACCTTTATTGAATTCTCTTGAAGTGCTAGTTCTGGATACAATAATTCCACTTCCTCTTGCATGTTATCTTAGAGGCTGGAGTTGTAGTGGATCTTGAAAAGATAGAGGCATTGCTTTCTTGGGATCCACCCAGGAGTGTGACCGAGGTGTAGAGTTTCCTATGATTGGATGGGTACTACATGAGATTCATACCTGTCATTTAATGATTTTTGAAACCCTTTTCATCATTTAAAAAAAGGGAAAACCCTTCGTGTGGATGGAGAGATGCCATCAATGTTTTCAAGAACTATTGAAGAGAATGATGAGTGCCCCCATATTGAGGCTACTTGAAAAGGACGTTGGGTATGTGGTTTACGACAAAACATCAGGGACAAGACTAAGTTCTGTCTTGATGTAGGAGTGAGTGGTGATCACCTATGGCTCCCGATAGTTGAGACCACAATATTAGAACTATGCTACCCATGACATAGGGTTAGCAGTAGTGGTCTTTGCGCTAAAGATGTGGTAGTGCTACTTTATGGGAGAAAATTTTAATGTTTTCTATGATAAATTGAGTCTCAGGTATACATTATTCATAATGTCATGAATCTAAGATAGAGATGATGGAAAGAGTAGTTCCAGGACTATGAATTTGAGATAGTCTACACACGTTGGAAGGGGAACATAGTAGCAGGCGCACTCAGCACGAGGTCCGCTCTATAGTTTCTGAGTGAGGTGACAGGGCAGCTAGCCACATTGTAGTTATCATTCATGGATAGAGATGGAGAAGCTTATATCCATATATTTACTATCACTCCACCACATCTTCAACATTTTTAGAAGTCTCGACATCTGAACGTTGACTGCGAGGCCCGATGTGCTCAGATGTCCTCAGGACAATCTCTTGACAGATTTTATGAAGGTGGGGAGAATGACGTTCTCTTTAGAGGACGCACCATGGTACCAGTGACACTACAAGAGGATGTATTGAGGTAGTTCCATACATCCCCTTTGGTATTACATCCTGTTGAGGCAAAGATGTATCAGGACCTCCGACATTATTACTGGTGGATAGGGATTAACAAATAAGTGGTATAGTTTGTTTAAAGATTCCACACTTGTCAGCAATTGAAGGATGAGCATCCGGTACTACAAGGATTAGCTCATCCACTTTAAGTAGTAGAGTAGAAGTAAGATGATATATCCATGGACTTTTGATGGGGCTACCACATACGTCAAGGGGCCACAATTCCATTTGCATAACCATTTACTAACTTACCATGTCAGCCTACTTCCTACCTATCTGAGAGTAGGGATTAGTATAGGTCTTGGGATTCCACTATATACATGAGATTTTATGGATTCACAAGGTTCCATCGATGATAATCTCAGACCAGGATGCTCATTTTACATACCACTTGTGGAAGGGATTATAGGAGGTGATCAGGACAAAGCTGTGCTTGAGCACTACCTTTCATCCTCTAACAGATGGCTAGATGGAGTAGACCATATAGACTCTTACAGAAATTCTTTGTTCTTGTTTCCTGGATTTTGGCCGTAATTGGGAGGACCACCTACCACTGGTGGAGTTCGCGTACAATAATAGTTATAACTCAACCCTCAGCATGGCTCCGTTTGAGGCCCTGCACAATTTACCTCGTAGATCACCACTATGCTGGACCGATCTAGGGGAGTCAGCAATTATGGGTCCAGATTTTGTATGGGCTACCACTGAGAAGGTGGAGATCATACTGGATAGGATGAATATCTCGCAGTTCTGAAAAAAGTCTTAAGATGACAGGAGAAAGAGACCCTTGGAGATTGAGGAGGGAAACCATGTATTCTTATACGTCTCACCCCAACAAGGATTACATAGGTTTAGCTAGGGAGGCAATATATCTCCAAGGTTCATTGGAACTTTGGAAATCCATAGTAGAATAAGAGAGGTGGTGTACCATCTAGCTCTTCTTCCACAGATGAACTGGGTGAATAATGTCTTCCATGTGTGATAGCTGAGGAGGTACATGAATGATCCATCAAATGTTATAGACTAGGGCAAGCTAGAAATCGATGACATGGTGACATTTGAAGATTTCAAGGAAAAGATAAAGGATTTATAGGATCAGGTATATTGTGGGTGGTTTATTCCTCTGGTTCGAGTTCGTTGGAAGCATGGGATCCTCAAGGAGGGCACATGGGAGCAGGAGACTCAAATGCGTGCTCAATAGCCCCACTTGTGCCCCTAGTTTTTTTTGATGTTTTTTGGGAAAAATTGATCTAAGGTGGGGAGAATTTAATAAATCATAAATTCCATATAATTATTTTTAAATTATTTGGGATTAATAAGAGTCTGTAAAAATTTATGACACCTGATTCTGAGACCTGGTGATCCTAGAATGAAGTTTAAATCATTTTTAAGGCATGTTTAGTAAACATGCAAGTGGGAATTTCTAAATTTTGAACTTGTGCTCGTAATTGAAATATGATTTTACCATTAAACTCGCAGCACCAAGAATCCCTTAATGAAGGCTTAGCTTTGACCACACTCGATTGGGTGAAAATGATAGTTTTGCAGACTTTTTGGAAGGATAATAAAATAACATAAAAATTTTATTTTAAATTTCCTATAACTTATTGTGTGGAGGTGGCATGGACAATGAAGTTGGTCAGGAATTTAATAAAGGATATTAAATTCATGGTTACACATAGGATGTGTAGCCACACCTCGTTAAATTAATATGTTTATTAATTACCCTAATTAATGATCCATCAATAGAAAGAAGGTTTGATCACATTAATTCATCATTTAGATTTTAAAATCATTAGAAAATGGGAGAGGGTGGAGGATTTTTGGGAGAACTCTAACGAAGCACTGATGCTAAACCCTTCTTACAGAGAGAAGAATCATTAACGACACCCATTGAGGTAACGATACGGGAACGAGGAATGCCAGCGGCTTCAATGAACATTTATTCTCCTACCACAAACAAAAAATCTCCTAATGGATATCAAGTTAGGGGGTTTTGTCTTTATTAATTCTAATATTTTGAAGATAATTTAATCTCACCCTTGTTATGATGCTAATGCAGAGGGTGCGGGCCAAATGAACAAGGCTCAGACCCTCCGCCGATTTGATCTTTATTATGTTCTTCATTGGAAACTATAAAATAGAGTAGAAAAATGATATCGATCGCCACGATGCATTGGCTACATTCTGAGAGGCCTGTAGGAACTTTTGGAATGGAAAAGGGACCGCCAGTGCTCACCTGGTGGCCCGCAGAAGACCTACCGGTGCTCATCAGCCAAGGAAGGGGGTGACGCCGCACGACGCCTCGGGGGACCAGTAGGGGTGGCCAGATTTCAGCCGGCCATATTTGCAGCAAATAGGCAAACAGTCACGTGTCACAGATAGAGGTTGTGACATCGAGGTTGTGGTGGAGGGGGGCCCATGACTTGTGGGTCCCGCGGACAATGAGGTGGCGCCATGCGGCGTCGCTAGTTAAAGAGACGAATGACTCTTGAGTGGTTCTAGAAGGAACAACTGCATGGACCGTCGCATGGTTCATGCCTAGCCTATGGGCCAGGTCATCCCGCTGCCCAGTGGGCTAAGGCCACCATGGCCCAGCCCGGATGGTTCAAGCAGGGCTGGGTCGGACCTGGGTCAGACCGGACCCAGACCCCTTTATGTCCCAGTTTTACTTAAAAGAATGTAACATAAAAACCATACGTCTGTATGATGAGCCATCTATAATGATGGAATCCTTGGGATGATATAATTATTTTGAGACACTCCATCTATGTTCTTGGCTGAGACTTCAGGAGCCAAGACCAAGCGGCGCATAGAGGTGACTGGTTAACAAGGAGAGTTGCGGAGATGAGATGTACCTACCCTTCTAGAAGGAATCATTGGTGGAAGATCTCAAGAGCTGTTTTCTATTTTCTTCTATATTGAATCATTTAGTTGGGCTTGTATTCTATCCCCTTTTACTTCCAGTACACACTTTTACTAGTGTTGTTTTACTTTTTGGTTGTATCTTTTTGTGTTCTTAGACTGTGTGATTGTATAGGTTTAAAGGAAATTACTTCATGTTTTAGGGATATGAATTTTCGGTGCTAGTCACCAACCCATAGCCTTTGGAATGAGGGCTTGGAATAGTCACAAAACGGGCCCTAGGGGATGGGTCATGACACATTAGCACACCATTTATTACATTATCTTATAGTGGATAAGGGGTTTTAATCATTATTGATTCATAAAATAAAGAATTATAATGTTTTCTTATGCAGAATTACATTTTTACAAATTATACATTATTATTATAGAAGGTTCCTAAAAAAATTACTCAACACATGATTTGGAATTTTTGGTGGTATTTATTTCATTAAAGATATGGAGGCATTGGATTTATGGATAAAAGCGTGATATATATATATTGATCAAAAAATATTATTTTATATATTAACATAAAAGGAGTTGAATATGTTCCATAGAATATGGTTATATATCATTAAATATTATGACTCCTCAAAACATTACCACCTATAAATATAAACAGTGTGTATCATGACTTGAGTGGAAAGGATCATGCTAGATTATCCTTGTTTAGGATCACTAAAGATCAAATAATTATGGATTTGAAAAGGATAGATTTTTAAATCTTGGACTAAGGGGAGAAATAATAACTTTTTATATTGAATGTTCAACCATCTATCCAAGTGAAGATTAAAGAGGAGTAGAAGGTTGTTGTAAATCTGAAAACAAAGGTTAGAAATATTAATTAGTTTAACCATGATCTTGATGGAATTGTATGGTTTATTTACCATGTATGTGATCCATAAATAATAGATTTTATGATATATTTGATAAAGTAATCTGTTAATTAATTATTATATATTCATCATAGAAGTGTGAATATGTGTACAGATTTTAAAGAGTACTTATAGTGGGGTAACATGAAGAGAGATATCATAGAGTCTGTATCACGGTGATTGGTTTGAGAATATGTTAAGTTTGAGAAAAATATTTCTAAGGGGTTATAAAATCTATTACCCATTACATAATTGATATTAGAAAACATCACCATTTATTTTATCATCAGACTCCCTATATTGTTTAAAGGACATAATTCAATATGGGTTTTAGTGAATTTCCTAACAGTATAAAAATTTTTAATCCCAATCATAGAATAATTATATGTTGATCAACCTTCCAAACTATACATTAACAAAGTGGTAAGGTTTTATGGAGTACCACATTAAATTGTATCCAACAGGGATCCATAGTTTAGGTAAATGTTTTGGTGAAGTCTTCAATATGATCTTGATATAGTGTTATGTTTTAACATTGTATATCATCATTAGTAAGAATTCCAGTCTAAGAGAACAATTAAGAACCTAGAGGATATTTTGTGATATTTATATATGAATTTCAAAGGTGGATGGGAAAAAACCATCCTCTAGTTGCGTTTCATTCAACAATAACTTATAATTGACCATTCAGATGGTTCTTTATAAATCCTCCAATGGAAATAACCATAGAGATCTAATGTGATGGAATTATGTTGGATAAATTAATATATTGAGACACAACATAGCTAAAAAATAAAATATAAGGTTAGATCCATCAAAAACAAACTATGGTAGCTCAATGTCAGCATAAATGAAATACTAAAAATCAGAAGTGTGATCTAGAATTTGAAGTTAGTGAAAAGGGGTTTCTAGGAATTTCACCATATAATAACATAATGGGTTTTGGAAATAATGGGATAATTATACCAAGGTTTATCATAATATTTTAAATTATTTATTATCTCAAGATAGTATCTTATCAATTGACCCATCCACCAAACAAATCATAAGTTCATGATGTGTTTCATATATCTCCCTTGGGGAAGTACATACATGATCCTGCATTAGTACTAACCTCAATGGTCATAACAATAGAATATGATCATTCTTATGAGGAACAACTAGGGAACATTCTTGTTCCGGAATACAATGTTATATTAAATAAGACCACTCACATGGTTAATTTAATTTTGGAGAAACCTCTATTTTATAGAAGATTTGTGGGAACATGAAGAAATGATAAGGTAGAATAATACTCATTATATTTCATCAAAGTGATGTATTTTAAGGGATAATTTCATCATAAGGGGTTATAATGTAACACCCCAAATTTTTATGATATATATATTTTTTCAAATAATTTAAATTTCATCAATGTATTTCATTACACAGAATAGTAAGTTTTAACATAACGTGAAATAAAAATAATATTATTATATAAACATGATTTTCATTACCTAGAATTTAAAATTATAATAAATAATAAGAATAACTACATTTTTTATATTATGTATAATGTTTTTATTTGAGAAATATTTTTTTCACAAAATATGTATTTTATTTATTATATTGAAAACTAATAATGTAAAATTTTAAATTATTTATAAAATTTATATTATAAAATATATAATTTTTTTAAATAATAACTTCAAAATTATAATTAGATTAGTTTTTGGTATTTTATGAGAATGTTATTTGTTCACATATATGTAAAAAAGTTTATTTTTTCATTGAAAAATTTCTCTTAATTTAAATAATTTATAAGGTATTGTTTGTCCTAAAATAGTTATATAATATAACATAGTCCAATTATATATCTATAAATCAAATTTATGTCATTTAAATCAATTTAATATTGAAAATTTATATGAAAAAATTGTAAAATTAGTAAAATTTTATCTTTAAAAAACAACTTTATCATCGTGACTGCTGATTTAAATTTAAATTATATTTTTCAGTTTATTCAATGGTATTTATAAAAATTGATTAAAATTATGGATTTAGAATAATTTATATTACTTAATTTGATCAAATTTATTTTTTACCCAAATTTATTTTCAAAATAATAAAAATTATTTACTATGTTTAAAGTAAAAATGGGTTTACCGGGGAGTTTCACAAAGATTATACGGGCTAAAAACACTATTAAAATATTAAAATTAATATTTTTTCCATATTTCAATATTATAATTCCTAAAATAGAATATATATTTATTTTTATGGATTGTGAATGATTTTGTTAATTTTATTTCTTTTGGGAAATTTCTTCATAGTTTCCACGTGTGTTTCTTTCCCCCACATATAAAAGTCCACCATTGCCATTCACTTTATGACACCTCTAAAGACATCTAGTTCTGAAAAAACACATCCAAACTCCCTCCCCAAAACCATTAAGCAACATTAACAGATGATTTTCTACAATAAGACTATCATATGTGTCCTTAATAAGAGATCCAAATGTGGTGGTTATTGGAAAAGGTGATTGTCTTCACTAAGATCCTTATTTTAATTATTCATTTTAACCTTAAATTATGTATTTTAAATTAAAATACAATAATAAAAGTATATCATATATATTTATATGTTATTATTCTAAATTAATAAACTATATTCATCTCCACTTCCATCAAAAGAAAAATAAAATTGTTCATCGTGTGTAAGAGGGACTACAGCCTCACGAAATAATGTTGTTCTTTTTCCATCACCTCTTTTAGAGGATGGATATAACGATGAATTTAAAATATTTACATTATATTTATGAAATTAAGATAATTCTTTAATTATTATATCAAGGATACATTCTTACTTTCCATTACATGGGGGATGCAATAACATTTCTCATGTGTACGACGAACTATGGCCTCATGAGGGGATGTGATTGGTTTCAACTTATGATTTACATGAAAGGAAGTAATGATATATTTAATTAATATAATTATTATATCTGAAATCATAATTTTAATATAACATTAATATTTTATTTGACTTCATATCATTCTATCCATTAATAAAATGGAAACATCATTCATACATATGTATGGCCAACAATCTCAATAAACTTTGTATTTCATTTCCAATATCCAAATATTTTGGTTTAAAATAAAAGATATTTATGGAATATATACTATATTTATATCATTGATTAAATAATGTAATTTATGGATCCATTATCAGTGTAATAGAAAAAAAATCAAAACATACATGAAAAATAAAGCAATTATTGCCAGAAACATGACTTGATCATTGAATTGTTAAAAAATGGGTAATAAAAGGTCATAAGTAAATAATATATGGTATGATATATATATATATAATTATAATTATATGATATATTTAAAATAAAATTATATTAATCATAAATTATGATTGAGTGTGTACAATGGAAGTCGAGGCTTACGGTAAGGGATTTCTGCCAAACGATTATTTCTTTATGAGACACAAGCCATATTCACCATGTGTTTCTCTTTTGTGGTGGACATAATGAACATGATATTATTTTATAATTCCTATATGTAAAATTATGTGAATTTACTCATCCATTGGAATATCTTTCATCCATGGGGTTCACGGTTCAAAAGTTACTGAATCAGTAATGAATTTTTTTACTTAATTTGTCTTCTTTGAGGCATATGTTATGTTTTGAACATATATTATATTATGCGGTGTATATAAATCTTACTTGACTTTTAATGTCATTAATTAATTTATTTTAATGACATTTAATGTCAAATTTAATATTATTCATTCATAAGGATTATAATTCAATGTTACAAAATTGTAAATGATTTAATGTTAGAATATCATAATTTATAAGGATTTTTTATGATTCTGATTATGATGATATGTATCTATAATTAAACTCAGGAAATTTATTATATAATTGTCATTTCATGTTGAAAAATTTCATCCTTTACTTTTATGGCCTTTATATACTTTATATTTTACCTGAATGTTTTGTGAAAAATCATATATCTTTCTCTGTTCAGTACAAAAATTGTTTCTCTTCCATAACCATTTAAAAAAATATACTCTAAAATACTATTAACAATCTCCAAATGATTTATTAATTAAAAAATTATACATTATTTAATTTTTAATTTTTTTTTGAAATGAATCTTTATGATGTTTTCAAATAATTATCATTGGGATTTTACTAAACATGTAAAACGAATCGTTATTTTCACATTTACAACAAGAATAGATTGATCCACCATCAAGACCAATGATTTCATTGAATCTTACTTTATAAAAACCCATGTATATTTTCAAATAAAAGGATTTTGAAAATGATTTATCTGCTTTTCAATGTAGATAGGATATTTTTTCAAAAAATTATTTATATAATTTTTAAATCTTCCCATATAATATTTCAAGGTTATTTTTAAAACAAAAGGATTTATAAAATATTATACAAAATTTTAGTTATTAATACTAACTTTTAAAAAAATTACTTTCTTAAAAAAAATGTTCCATGTGATATTTAAAAACAATTTTACATCTGCGATGACATTTTTCGATGTATCTTATGATTTAATGAGGATATTATCAACGTAACCCATTATTATTTATTCCCTTGGTGGCGTATGTCTATGATTTCATGATTTTTATGAATATATTTTCTCTTACATGAGTTATCACATAATAAAATTCATATAAATCCCACATATTTTCATAGTTTATGTTATGTGAAAATGATTAAATGATTATAGAACCTGTACATTTTTCAGAAGTTATGATATGATGAAAGGTTTATGAAACCCATTTAATTTCATATGCTGGGATATGATGAAATTTTTATGAATTATGAAAACCAATTAATTTCTGGGTTATTATAAGATGAATAATTTATGAACTTATGAAATACATATGTGTGATTTTCATTATGTGATTATTGGAACCTATATCTCCCTCCAATGTATTGGGTAATGACCTATTTCTCATGAAGTATATAATACTTCAAGCTAAAGTGAACTCGATTTAGTAAGGGAATTTTTCTACTTTGATGGTATTCAGAGTGAAATGTGACTACTATGATAGTTTTTGGTGTATGTCCATTCCACTATGATATAATCAATTGTGAGCCTAAATTTATATGTTAATGTGTATATCAAAAAATTTAGGTCTTATTATACTATAGGGACTTGATGGATTGTGTAATTTGATTTTAAAATAATTCAGGTAATATAAACACCCAATCATTATTAAATGAATCTAGATTTTTATCTTTGATATACTGGGTATAGTTTTCATATGTTATTCTCAGGTTCTCATTCCCTTATTCTCAAGTTATTCATACATATCTCAATTTTTACCCTTACCGAGCATCTGATCTCCCCCATTATTATGTTTCGTTTCACCAGGTTATGTAGAAATGTATTATATTTTATATCTATAGAAAGGGTTATATATTTTAGTTTCCTAGTTAGAGATTATGTAGTTCACATATAAACAAGTTGTTTATGTTTTCATGTCCTAAAAAAAATACAATTATGATCCCCTGAATTTTGTGTGTGTAATGTATTTAATATTCATCTAAAATATGTAATATCTATATATGAAAATCATGGATGCTTTATAGCCAAAATTCATAAAAACCATCTCCATGAGGCACTAAGTGGAGAAAAATAATTGAAATCCAAGACTACATAGGGAGATAATATTTTAATGAACACATAATATTACGGTTTTATTGAAAAATTAAATAATAGTACCTATAAAATTTTTTAAAAAAATTACATTTTTTTCATATATGGATGTACTTGAGAATTATGAAGAAGAAAATAAACCTATGCAGAATATGTTCCCAATGGTCTTGACTAATGTGATCATATTCAATGATGACCTACATAAAAAGGAGTTTATTTTGGTTTAATCTTTTTATTACAATAATAACTATTGTTTTATTTTTTTAGTCTCCCTATTTCTGGAATTTCTTAAAAATCCCCTATGGAGTGGGAATGGGAAGATGTTAATGTAGTGGAGGCCATCCAAGTTGTTGATTAAGTAAAGGAGGGCCAATTCATTTTCATTCCAACACATTTTATATTATCTAGCATTAATATGTATATAGATCCATAGTAATCTATCACAAATTTATTACTTAATCAATGAGACAGTATAATTTTTTTGTTAAAATCTATATATCCAAATTGGCCACAAGAAATATAATGAAAACAAGAACTTTTGACAAGTGCTATAAACGAACTAGCACCCACATAGAGGTTTAATTCAAGAGATCATTTTAATTTTAAATTTTTTGATGTTTTAGTTCAAAGAATTATTATGATCTATTTATATAATTCTAGGAATAAATTTGTAGTAGCCAGTAGTGTGACTCAATAATTCAACTTTAAAATAAACCATGTTGAATATTTACTTTTATTTTGTTTTACTTGAATTTTCTTTTGAAATATATTAGGTTTAAATAAATGGGAAGATGAATTATATTTTGGTGGGTGTGTAAAATAATTTTATGAATTATGTTTGGGTTTATTAAATTTTCATGTTTTTGAAGAATTTTTGATTTATTCCACATTTTTTATGTAATTAGTTTTGTATTTTAAGTCTCTTTATCATAAATCAAATGATATGAGAAATTAAAAAAATAGTGGTATTTAAATCACATTTATTTTTTTGAAATTTTTTATATTTAAATTATTACTTAATGTATTTTGATTCTTGATTATAAATCATTTCATTAAAGTAATTTTTATTTATTTTGATACTCTAGTGAAGTAATTCTATCCAAATTGAAAATTTTTCCCTATTAGAGAAAACTCAAATCTTATTTGATAATTTTTATACATTTAAATATTCATTGAGAGAAATTATTCAGGTTCTCTAATCTATAAAAATCTATTTTCTCGATTTCATAGCTATTAGAATATATGGAATTTATCACGTATGATTAATGAACAAATTTGAATGCTCCATTTTATATTCAAAACTTATATTGAAATACATTTACATTTGATTAATATTAAGCCCTTAGTTTCCATGAAATACATTTTAAGATATTAACATTATAATATATATATCCAATAAAAACATTCTCTTTATTTAAATTTCATGATTATTGTTGAACTCAGGTGTAAGGGGATTTTCATTGTGTTGTGCCGATTTGAAGAATTTATTTGATATAAATTAAAAGTGAATCAATATATATTGCTACTTTTATACAATAAAACTCATGATTTATATATTATTTGGTGGAATACATATTATTAAAAATCACGTATGGGTATTCACATATTTCAGAAGACCTAATGTGACTATCTTCTTCAAAAAACCCAATTCAAGCTAAAATTGTACTCTAAAATAATTGAAATAAAGATGTTGAAATGAGTGAAGAGAGAAGAAATGAGATTTTTTGTTTAAAATCAATAGGTTTATCATACATATTTATATTAATATGTTTGCGATGATTACCTCTTTCAAGGGGTTTGAGGAGAACATTAATCTTTATAAAATCTATTTTCTTCCATTTACTTGCCTTGAGAGACTAACCCTCCTAATTATGTATCTGATGATTTTATATTTAAAGCATTTCCAAATTAATCCTTAGAACAAAACCTGAAATATCCCACAATATCGACAAATTTATGACTCTTTTAGGTGGAGATAATATGAGGATGTGAAACCTATGGAGAGTACACATGTTCTTGAGAATTAAAAAATTACAACTTAACAAAAATATAGAGTGAGAGATAAATAATTATTTGTGGAGGTAGGAACAATATTCAAATTTTTATTAACATTTTATTGTATAATATTTTATTATTTTGGTTTTATAATAATATTTCTATCCATGTATATGGCATGATACTTCTATAAGAGTGATAATGGTGTAGTGTTGTCATTTATATCATGGGATTTTTTCTTTGACCATAGTGTTAAATGATTTCTCATGAGTGAAATGTCAATGTTAATGGTATTGATTTATATTATAATTTCACACATTTTATTCTGCATTTTATTTTATTTCAACCCCAATATTTTTTATTTAATGGAAATTGAATTTTTTTTAGTTTTTCTTAATGAATTGATCTTTATTATAAAAATGGTTTATTTTTGGACTTATTAATTTTTATTTACATTCATTTTTAGGGAATTAATATTTTTATGAGGACCACAATGATTAAATTACTTTTTTTGGATAAAATGTTCATTGGGATACATTTAATTTAATAGTAACATGTTCTGAATAAAAAGATTGGATGCCTATAAGGAGCTCAAAATTTCAGCCTTGAAATTATTTTATACTTTTGGTGAGTTTTTAATATATGTCCATATCTCATAAACAATGAAAATAATTTTTTTAATTAAAATAGAGATGTATTATATAGTAAGGATGGATTTTTCAAAAAAAAATTGTGTATGATTTGGCTTCCTTCATGGCCACAAATGAATGGGAATTAGAATAAATGACCATGATTGAATGGTATATCATAATAATTCCCAAAAAATAAGGCTATATGTGTCCATGGATGATCAAATTTTCTATGTTGAAATCCAATATAGGGAAAAAAAATTAAATATAGGAATTTTTTATTTTTGTACTTATTATAATAACCATTCACAATATTTAGAAGGAATTAATTATTGAAATATTTTCCACATCCAATGCCTATAAATTTGTTCTTCCATTCCCTTTTAAGGGGTTGGTAATTTTACTTGTATTGTTTTAATAAATTTTATATAGTTATGTAAGGATTGGGATTTTATAGTTTCAACATATATAATATATATTATCTTAATATATTCAAATTATCTATATTTTTTTGGTGTTTTCCTCAAAGTTATCTTTTTTATTTCCTTGAAAATAGAGAACTAACCCTAGTAGTTTTTTAGGTGGGGATCTATGGATATCGAAGGTCATTCACTTTATTCTTTTTCATTATTTTTTTACTTTTATATTATTAGTGAAACTAGATATAGTGGTGGGTTAAAACCTCTTTCTATACTCTCATTTTCATCTTTTCATACATCGTTATTTGACTCCATCATCATCATAATGATTCCACTACAAGGTCAGAGTAGAATTATTGTGATTATTTGTGGGATATTATCCATCATGAGAAATATTGAGGTTGGTTAATATCATTTTATATATGTGTGTGTTAACTAACTATGTTTATCAAAACATTTAAAAGAATATAGAAACCATATATTTTAAGAGAACAATGCTAACATCATCATGACAACATAAGAATAAAAACATATTTCTTTATCCACAAAATTAAATGTGTAATTTTTTTTCATCTATATATTTATATCATAATTTTTATTTGACTACATATACATTGTATTTATATGGACCGAACCTTAAATAATAAATAATCTAGAAAATTAAATGAGAAAATAAATTTGCTAGATTACGAAAGATAATTTTGGTTTAGTGTTTTTGATAAATAGGTCATAAAATATACATAAGAACTCGTATATTACAAAGTAGAAACATATAATAAATATCCATTTTTTTAAAATATGAAACTTCAAAAACATTTGTTCTTTACATAACAAACATCAGGAATTTAATCATGATTTTTTCCTTCCCTTTACCCAACCATAATCCATATGAAATCATTTTAAAAATTTTGTGAACATAAAAATACCACCAAAGGGAATAAAAATGTGGAATGAAAACAATTATTAAATAAATACTTACAAAAAAATCAAAGATAACATCCTCACCATTAAAAGTAAAATATACATACTTTGTGAAAACATGAGGTTTCATAAAACATAGAAAGAATAAAAAAACTAGTTAGGTAACTTGGGGAATTATTTTATGACAGTAATTAATTATGATTGTAACCCTCTCACCTGCTATATTATTTTTATCCCTCACATATACCTTAAAATGTAATCCCCATGGCTACTATAAGATTTAACTATCACAAATACAATTAGAATAACCATTATGGTCAACGTCCATCATACCCAAGAGATAGATAGGGATATAATAGACACAACCACATTTTTTTTATAATGGGTCCACACATAATTATAAAAAAATACCTACAACATGAACATAATAAAAAATATGAATACTTAAAACATAAAAACAATTCATTGAGTAAAAGAACCTATTTTAATAGAATACTACAGATATGAAAAATAAAAACAAAATTAATTGAAAAAAATGAAATTTTTTATTATAGGATAGAAAAACAATAAGTATTCATGAAATTGTTAAAATACTCTCATTATACATAAGTTCAAAAAATCATTTTTTTAAAAAAGTCATTAATGTGAAATTTTTAGTGAAATTCCTTTATCTCATGTTTTAATTCCTTCAAACCTATTCAAACCTATTCTAAAATGGTTTAAATATTGCTATTAATTTATTTTGGATCAATATTCATATTTATAATACATTATATTATCATGTTAGAACATCTTTCTATCCATTTATTAATAAAATTTTGTTATTTTTATTGTCTCAGGTGTGTTTAATTCGGGATTTCCATGGTCAGTTCATTATTGATATTGTTTCCAAATGTATGAAAAACACCAGAAATGAGAAAAAAATATTATTATTATTATCCAAAAATTTTATATAATACTACATATCAATTTTTTTTATATGATTCTCTTTCATTAGATAAGATATTAATGTTAATTGTTTTGTATATTTTTGGAATGTTTTTCCAACCATCACAAACTAGTTTTAATTTATCTAACAATATGTCAATAAATTTGTTACAGAACATTAAAAATGTTATAATAGATATATTAAAATATCTTTATCAATTATAATGGTTTTGAAGACATCATTGAAGGTGGTAAAGGAGAATGAGGTGTCATCATCCAAGAAGGTGGTGAATTGTCATATCACATACAATGTTTTCATTTACTAGAATAATAATCGAAGAGGGGAGATTTAATGATAGATATTCTATTAACAAAACAAATTTATTCTATATTTTGGATAAAATATTTATCCTCTCACTTGTATGAGGTGGGGTGAGGATAAAATAAGGGAAAAATTAAGATGAAAATTAAATAGAATTAAATAGAATTTTACCTAAATAATTCTTCTCCTTTAGAACATTATTTGGGAATTATATTTGGTCTATTTTTGGGACAGAAGGATCCAATAGATGGAGGAAGGCTTTGGAAGAGTATCGGTCTATATTTAGAATAAACACATTGATTTGGATGTGTGATGGGAAGAGTTTGTGAGGGGTGGTTTTTATAGTGGCTGAGAGGAGTGTTTTTTAATACTCTATTAGTCTTTATTATTATTTTGGCATAAGACTATGATTTTTTCTGATTACCAAGAATAAATGAATTAAATAGAAAAGTTTAGTTTAATATTATGGTTCTTAAATCAGTAACAACTTATTATATAGTTTATTTGACATATAATGTCATATGCTATAAATTATCATATTTAAATATTCACAAAAAATTAAACTATTTCAGAAAAAGATTTTACTCATTTGAGAGGTTATATTTCAACTGAAAAATCATTCCTCAAAAAACTATGATGAATCTGGAACATAATATCATAACATGAAATCATTAAAAACATTATGTACCTAGGAAAAACATGGATTCAAATCCACTAAAAAATAAATTTATCCCTCTATCTCCATTATTTCATAGGGTCCAATGAATCATGGATACAAATTCCCTTTTTACCAGAACACATGACTAATTTCCATTGAGAATCTTAGAAAAATGCAAGATTTCATTCATCAAATGAAAGATACCACTATATATTATCTACATAATTTTTCTGCCTACTAAGACATGTCATCATATATTGTTGGGTCATCTTTATTTTTTTCCACTTCCTCTAGGATGATTGGACCCTTCAACTTCTATTCCATGAAATCATCCCAAAATGATGGAGTTCACCAATGATTTATATATAATGACCCTGAAGGTTCCATATATATACATTAATGAAAATTGTTATTATAATAAAACTTAAATAAGAAAATATATTGTTCCTGACATCTGTGATAATCCATGACCAATAATGTAGCATGTCTTCCAAGGTCTTATTTGTTCAGTCAATCTATCCATCCTATTTGGAATGAAGGGCTATACTAAAATTTCATTATCTTATCAATGAATTATAATTTCCATTACAAAAGTTATAAGTGAACTTAGGATCATAGAAACATAAAATTTAGATAATAACTCTTTATAACCATGTTATCTCCTTGAGGTACAGTCGAGAAAACTGATCTAAAGTCCTCGTATCTCGAATAGAAATAAAATTTCAATATTTACATAGTCGATTAATGATAAACCAAATCACATTGTCACCTCGAGAAGTCATTGGAAGGATAACTATGAAATATAAGGATATATTTTCCCATTTCCACTCTGGAACTCAAATGGGATGAAGCACCCCCTTTGGTAGATTTTTTTTTGTATTAAACTATTGATAATTAAAACATTTAATGGTAAAATAATAATTAACTATTTTCATTCTATCGCACTAGTAATAATGCATGATGTTTCTATATATCTTAGTAATTCTAGGATGAACTAAAAATAGAAAACTTGGAGCTTTACATTATAACTCATTCTTAAATTATGAATCACAAGGAACACATAATCTCTTCCCAAATGAAATAAAAGATTAATAATATTAAATTTGGGAAAAATTTACCATTTTACCAAATTCTAACTTTTTTTATAACTCACAGTATCACTTATATGATATCATAATATTATATATATGAGATGATTATACCTAAACCTAAAATAAAATAGAGGTATTTTTTAAATCAACAACTTCCAATTCAAAATTAGTCAAATCATCAACCATGGGGTCATTTTTTAAACGTTACCTGGTTAATGTAGCATGTAGTTTTTTATTCAATGCATACACCATTTTTTTGGTTCCACAGAGGTAATTTATCATGCATTCATAATATTTTATCCGACCAAGCCATATTCTCAACATAATGTTTAATTCTTTCTACATGAATATATAAATTAAACTAGCATGTTCTGTATATATTTCACAATAGAATCTATATAAATGATGTCTCCAAAATTTTAAAACAACACATTCGAATTCCAGATAATTTGTGAGATAATATAACTATTGAGGTTTCAGTTGAGGAAAATCATAAGCAATTACCTAGTCATTATACATCAGAATTCCACCAATTCCCCTCAATTAAGCATCACTACAGAAGACAAACTCTCCATTTTATTAAGGTAGATCGCAAAAATAGATCATTCATAAATATTCTATTCAATTCCTAAAACCAAAAATCATATGTTTCAATGTAAATAAATTTTTCCTCTTTTTGGTTAACATAGTTAGTGGGAATGATAACCATGAATAGTTTTCAACAAACTGTCATTAATACTGAGCAAATAAAATAAAACAATGAATCATAGTGACATTGATATGTATTGACCATTCATTAACCACTTATTTTGGCATAATAAACTATTATTCCATCATTATTTACAATATTTCCATGAAATGAAATATTTTGAAACCAAATATCAGATTTTGAAAATATTCCATATAACTTCTTTTATTTAATGGTATGTAAGACAATACTTATATGTTTTTCTTGATCCTTATAACATTTTGAATAAAAAAATATAAACAATAAAAAAACCGAAAACATTTCCATGTATTCACATAAATTATATTCATATGATCCATGAATATAGTAATAGAATTTTGAAAACGTAAGGGAATATCAGGATACTTATAATTACCATATCTAGTTCAGAATGATGTTTGGGAATGTCAACATCATTTACCTTCAACTAAGGTAACCTGGTTCTCAATTCAATCTTTAAAAAATACGAAGATACCTACATTTGATGAAAAAATCCATTGATATGATGCATTGGAAACTTATTATTAATAGTAATGTTATTCAATTATCTATAATTGATAAAAAGAATCATGTAACCATATTTATTATTAATGAAAAAATAGGATCACCTATATTGATTTTATAGGAAAAATGATTCCTTTATCAAGAAACATCTATACTGTCTTTTTCAATTCTAGATATTATAATTGATCCATTTGATAAGGGGTTTTAAAATTGGAACAAACTTAGTAACTAATTAGTAGTAAATTCAACTTTATAATCAAGTATAATAGTGAGTATCTCATTATAAAAAAACATCTAGGTATTAATTTACCACTTTTAAATGTTTAATATGAACAGTTCCTTGATTTCCAAATTATGTGCATGATGAAATTCATTTCCATATTTTAATTATTTCTCATTTTCCTGATATGTTATCAATAGTATGAGTTCATTCTTATATAAAAACTAAAGCCCTTTAAAAAAATTTCTCAACTCAACAATAAATCATATAATTATAAATAGAATCCCAATACATACCTAGAATAACATCAAAATCTACTATGGAAAATACAATAAAATTTATAGGTAATGAATTTCCACAGAACATAATACGATGAATGGTGTAATGCCTTTTTTATTTAATATTTCCACATGTTATTTTGACTATAATATATTTTTACTTTTCTTGAGGTGGAATTTCTAATTAAATTGTAAATTACTTAAAAACAAATGAATTTTTTGACCATATATTAAATAATGAATTAAAAAATCTGTGTAAAAAATAATATATCTTATACAACTTTATTGGATGTCCTCACATCTTTTTAAGTAGTTGAAAAAAATTTCAATACAACTTTTTTTTATTATTTTACAATTTCCTTCCAACATTTAGATCCTATTTTGGGCGGGTTTTCAAATAATTCCTCTTCTCTCCACATTTAATACACATTAACATTATTTTATTAGGATTAAACATGAAAATACTATGATCTTTTTCATTTCAATTTCTCACCATAGGTAAAAACGTTCCACATCAGATCCACTTCCTATATTTTTAGTGCATTCCCTAGGATTTTTTACCACATGTTATACAAATAAAAAATAGAATTTTCTTACCTTCAGATTTATTTGATTGATTCTTACCCATTTCATTCCATATAGAACTTTCCCTCAGTGGGATTTTCTCTTTTGTTGTTCTTCAAGATAGTCTTATTCATGGCTATTTGTGATAGGAAAAATATTGTCATTTAAATAGATTATTAGTAGAAAAATATATGTTTTTGGTGATTTTAATTTTATTGGGTGTCAGTATTAGTTATTTTACCATTTGGGATGAATTTTAAATAGTAAATATTCTTATGTTAGATCTCCATTTTATAAATAATTATGTTATATGTTCATGATCAAGGTGATTCTCATGTTCATTTTATGTGGTTTTTATGGATTAGTGAGTTTTTATTTTATTTTTTCATTCTCAAAATATGTATCTCAAAATCCCCCACCCCATCCAAAATTTTTTATAAGGGTGTAGATATGTTTTAATTTGGTTATTTGTACCTTATATAATGACTTTATAGGGATATAAAATGGTATGGGGAAAATTGTAACACCTCTATGTCACTATTGTATTTAATTTTAACTGATTTGGAGTTATTTTATGTATTTAATGATATTTTCATTTTTATGTCTTTAGATAATGAAGAAGAGTCTTTGTGGGGAGGTTGAACTCACCATGCCATAGCACCATGAGGCTAGGAGTTTCCCTTATTATTTTGTCCTAGGCATTTCCCTTATGGAAAATAGATATAATAATAATAGTGAGGTTCATACTTTGGTGGGTAATGAAATGACATAGGGTGTGGGGGTTATCCATGGGTTTATGTGTGTTAGTGGCTTCCTTGGGGATCCTAACGACATGGTGGATCTCATTTTCCATACCATGGAAACCTTTTAAAGTTAGTTTTCTTTGTTATTTTAGATTTTTTACCTCCCAAATTATTCAGGCATTACCCCACCTTTCTACCATCTTTCTCATGTATTTAGATCTAGGGAGATCCAAAGAGGACAAGACTCTTCATCATTCCTCTTAAATTTATTTCCTAAAACCATTAATTCAAAATCCTGTTTATTTCTACAGTCAGTTCATACTTATTACCACCACTCTATCCCATTTCATATCTCCTTAATTGTTTTATTTCACTATGATCCCTAATAAAATTATTTGTATACATCATATTTTGGTATATATTTAAGCTATACATTTTTCTTTACAATGTTCGAGGGGTGATTCTCAATTCCTAGACTGACTTGGGGAATTAAATGTGATATGTTGTAACTATTTTCACTTAAAACAAGCCATGCACTATTTATTCATTTCCATTATTTTGATGTTAATTGGATGCATGATACTTTATAAAAAATTTCCTTTAAAATTTTAAAAATATATAATAACTAAATTTTTTTATCATTGTTTATTGAGTGAATCAAAATTCAGAATAAAGTGCATTTTAATGATTTAAACCACATCAAAGTAGTTATTACTTTCAAGTGTTTATGAAAATTCACGATATAGTTTTTTAAGTAAAAAGTGGTATTGAAATGAAATTGGCCTCATTAGGGTCATGAAATGTGTGAAATTGAATATTCTCATAATATTTTGAAAAAATAAAGATACACTTTAATTTAATAAATTATTTTAAATGAAATTGGTTAATATTATTAATGATTTAAAAAATGTTTTTAGATAGTCATTTTCAACGTGTTTTTTTAATTAGAATTTAAATGTTGAATAATTGTCAAACATCCCTATTTGGAACCTTATTAATGATATTTTTAGGGTATGAATATTAAATTCTATTGAACCCCATATTCTAAGATGGATTATGACCCCAAATAGGTATAATTGTTATCATTGTGATATGAAAGACATGTTTAGGGATTTTTTTGTGATGGTGTAAGTTGTGAGGTGATATTCTATTCTACCTTAATGACCCTATGAATTGATTGACTCCTCGCATCATGATTTTAGCCATGGTAAAATTAGGAACAAAGTGATACGTATAGTCTTATGTTACAGTTAATTAGGCTACATAGTTTCTAGTGTACCATATAGTGATGGGATATATGTTATGGGTATTCCCATAATAAAGTTGTTGTGATTGAAATTGGGGGGATTATATTGGTTTGGATATAACATATATTAACAGTTGGTCCCATGTTTTTTTATAATGTATTGGAATTTACTACCTTATATTATTGTTTGTTGAACATGATACTAGATGAATTCTATTAGAGTCTCTTATTATTTTTCTTCCCTGTTCTATTACCCTCTATAGATCAATAACCCATTGATGATGCCTCTTTTTTACTTCATTTTTTATAGTTTCTTTTTGTTTTTAATATGTAATTCTTACTCATTGGTTTAATTGTTTAAATTTATTTAAAACTATTTTGAATATTGATTATTAAAATTGTATTTAAAATTGGTGTTTTATAAATTAAACAATATCTAATGTAACATTTTCAAAGATATTGTTATTATTTTATGAAAATAGGTGGAAAATAATCAAATTCTAATGGGAGTGAAATTTAGTTATTATTTTCTTATAAATAAAAAATATATTTTCTAATTGTTTTCGAAACTAGAGTATGTCAAATATATCTTAAATGGTATTGCACTAAAACTTTGGGGATTCATACTATTATCTATTTAAAACATGCCATTTATAAACCATTATGTTCATGCAATTATCAAGTTCCAATTTTAGGACCCCGGGTTGATCTACCATTATTTATATTTGGGTTTCTCATGTTAGAGTTGGATCAGGATGTTGTGGGGCACTATAGGTCATGTTCAGGTGTTTGGTAGTTTATGGTCATTGATTTTGTTATCTTATTTAGATGGTTATGTATCTACCTCAATGAAAAAATAGTTTTGAGGATTATTAATTCATGTAATGTTCATTATCGCCATGATTTAGTTTATGGAAAGGCAATATTTACCTATATAATATACTATATATAGTTATTTATTAATTATTGTAACTTTTTATTCTTATTCATGGGAATATTACAAACTAATGGGTTATTCTAGAATAACAAAAGAATTCATTGATATTTTTCTCTACTGAAGGGTGAAATGTTTACTATTTGTGTATACAAGATACCATTCCATTAGTTTATAGCATGAGGAGATATGGAACATTCCTTGAGACTTTCCCTAGATCAAATCATGTTTTTGGATTAAGTGTGACCTATATTGGTTTTTGACTACATGGGGAAACAATAAATTCCAAATACTCACATAGATAAAACCCCTTATGAAATGATAAACTATAATGAAATATTTTTATTTCAAATATATTTTATAAGATATTAATGATTTCACCCATTTTTACACACAAAAAATAAAAATGGTTGAATTTTGAAATATAATTTTTTTTCTTGATAGTTCGGTAAACCATAGAAATAATCTAACCATGTGACCAATAAATTAAATATTTATAAAAAATCAAAATGTATCAATAAAAAAGTCATGTTCGTAATATTCTATATGATAAATTCAATTGATTTTTTTTATTGAAAAATAGGGTCAATAGTATTCATGAAATATAAACCGTGATATATTTATGAAAAGATAGTATAAAGTAGACATTAGAGTTTGTTTTTTGTTAGAAATTAAATTTTTGGGGCCAAGAATATGTTTTACAAAACATTCAAATGATTTATAGGATTATATAGAACAATTATATAGAGCTATTGACATATTATGTAATGATAGGATCTCGTGAAATATGAACTAAAATGAATAAATTTGTTTAAATGTTTACATGGATCCATGAAATTTTGATTTGGATGTAATGGAGTGAGAAATAATTATGTTTATACAAGAACCCATGAAGGCAATAACTAGAGCTAATAAAGTATGTATCATTTGATATAATTGAGTTTGAAAAATCACAGAGTGTAAATGAAAAAATTTTATAAAACAAAAACACAAATTGAAGCATATATAGTCACTCTTACATTAATTAATCTTTACTGAATAGTTGAATGATTAATAATTTTTATAGAGTATTTGATTATAGTTATTTAAACAAACTAACTGTAACTAATCTATTAAAATATATAAGTTCATGTTAAATATGATTAAAAAAATTAATTTTTTTTTCATAATATGGAATTTCTTAGTGATGTAACATAGAAGATCCTTTATTCAATGGAATCATACAAACTAGTATCCTACGTAATTAAATTACATAGACCATGTAAAACCACATAAAATATAAAAATAGTTTCCAATTGGACAAACATACATTGTCCTTATTTTTGGATGTTAATTTTATAGTAATATAATTTTCCATCAATAAATTCATATATGGTCAACCAGAATTCATTACATTGAAAAAGGGGAGCATTATTCCACACTAATTGTAACGCCCCGACCCTAGTTACCCAGAGTCGGTGCATTGTTACATAACATTGGCATGATAACACGAAAGATCAAATCTCGAAAGATCGGTTGGTTTAGTAGCCTTGGAAACACTAGATATATTCATAAGTCTTACATTACATCATAAAATGAAAATCTACTACAACAACATATTGTCTCCATAATCCACACTCATATCCCCACATAATATCCCTGTAGGTCATTCATAATTTACTTCTTCACTTCCTGGGAAAAATAAAACATAGAAAAGGGGTGAGCTCAAATTCCCAGTAAGGATAACAATATAGCGGAAACTTTCATAAATAAGAATAAACATTTAAGGAAATGTATAACTAAAACAAAAGCCTTTAAAACTTGAACATTCAAGACGGTATGGCATAAATAAAATGAAATAATTCCATTTACTTATTCACATGGATATTATACTAATCGAATAATCACATGCAAAATCAATAACCACTTTCATAATGATGGAATGCATAATGCCAGACTATCATAACCACATAGCCAAGGCCTCATGCCAAGACTACAAATAAGATTTTGTCAAGGCCTTGTTCCAAGACACTAGTTTGTCTCATGAGGCCTACCGATGCATCAAGGAGCTATAGAGGGCTCCAACCGTCACATATTAAGTCCAATGCATTCCCATATGAAAAGGTTTAAACATAACATAAACATTCGTATTAAGACTAGCATACGAAATGTCAATAATTTCACCATAAACTATGAATGGTATAAAAATAGCACATCCAAAGTCAAACATATCACAAAACCTTCAATAAAATATATAGGTTTTGTATCATAATAAATCAACTTCAAATAATCACAAAATCCATCAAAGGATGTTGACATAGATGAAATCAAAACTCTTTTTAGAGAAATGTCTCTTTCATTTTTTTTAAATAACATAAGAGCCATATAAAATAAAACATTTTCTTTCAAAATATTCCTATAATCTTGTAAGGAAATCTTTGAAGATTTTATTATGGCGGAAAATAGCCGCACCCGCCGTATAAGTTAAAAAAACATTCTTACCTTAATTCTGTCGAAAAGGTAAAAAAGGACCTTGTTTTGAAAACGACGGAAAGATTCCTTTATAAACCTCTAAAAATTAAAACAAGGGTATAAATGACTTTAACCCATATTATTGTAAATAATAAAATTGTTTTGAAATACATTTTTAAGAAAACATGGATGTGGATGATAAAGAGATCCCAGTAGATTATTACATATAAACAACCTCGGATAATGAAGAGATTGTGAAATAACCCTTACCTTGTACTTTTCCTTGGTTGTGGTAGGTTAACCTCCTGTATAATGGTGAAATAATTGTTATTAAATTATACAAGAATCATATACTTTAATATGACATCACATATGATCTTTTAATATTTATTTGATAATAATATCTTAGTATTATCGTTGTTTCGGGTGTTAACTTACTTGTTTTCTTTAATATGTTTTGTTATGTAACTCATGTTTATAATGGATAGGTTGTATATTATTAATATACAGAATGATATCAAGTCCTTAAACATCATTTTTAAATCATCAAATGATAATTATACTTGAATGGATACGATGGAGAATGAATCTTATCGCGTTCGTGGAGACGGTAGTCCGTACGTACGCACGAGCGAAAATATCATTCTTTTGATATTAAAATAATATATAAATGGTTTTTATATCATATATACAGAATCATTAACATGTTATATTTATTATTTACATTAGTTACATATCATTATTATACCCATCCAAATAATAATATATTGAATAACAATTACACCACGACGTGGAGACGGTAAGCCGTACGTACGCACGTATGGTGACATGTTATTAAAAGGGTGGATAGAATACTGAATATGGTTGCACAATATTTATAATAACATCACAGTATATATATGATACTGGAGTTATTATTTTATAATGGTAACAACAATGGACGAAGAAGGAGAAGAAGAAATGAACTTGGAAAAGGGTGGTGAAATCATTATCTCTTCTTCGGGTTATTCCTTTTGATTTGATCAAAAGGGATCCTTATGTTGGCTTTATGATCAAACTAAGGAATATAGGTTGTAGTTAGGGAAGTTAGGAGAGTATTTGGGCAGAGTTTGGCCGAACCAGAAGGCTTTGAAGGTGTAAATAAATGAGGAGGAGTGCCCTTTTATAAGAGGGGTGAGAGGCACCTTTGGAAAAGCTAGAAATATTAATTTATAATAAATTCATATTCGGTTTCTAATGGCTCCAAAGTTTATTATTTAAATTTTAAGGTGGGGATAGGTCTAAAAAAACTCAACAAATTGAATTTAGACATGTTTGGGTACTTATATTAACCTTATCTTTAAGTATTAACTCTAAATTAATTAGTTTCACTTTTACAAGGACTCTTTGTATTTTTATATAATATGGTTAATAAACTTACTATATAAATCCAAGAGACCCCCAAGTGGTCCATTAATGATGAAACTATCATGATATAAGTCTCTTCGCTGAACCTTAGATTTTTAGGAATTTAATATCAATTAATAATATAATATTTGTTTTAAGAATTCTTTTATGTCAATTTTGACACTATTCAATAGTTGATTTTTGTGAAACTCATAACAGATTTATTACTTCGAAAAAAGTCAATTAAATCAATAATAATATATCATATTATCCTATAAAATTAGTTAAATTCATTAAAAGTTTCATATTATATTTATTTGGGTATTTATAATATCAATTATTTTAATTTATCACTATTATAGTAATTACTTCATCATCATTGTGTCATAAATAAATTAAATTATTTAATGTCTAAAAATTATAAATAAAATATAATTATGTAGGAAATAGTTTTATCTTTCTAATGAATATTTATAATCTAAAATCCAACTTATATAACCCTATGTAAAAACTGTTTTTCTAAACGATATATGCTTGTGTCATTTTTGTATTCATTTTAACTTAATTAAAATAAAGTGTGCCTATCACCTACAAGTGGCACCATGGGGTCCCAAAATCGACCCAAAGATGACTATGGTCGAAACCTTATCAACCAATAAGGCTAGGACACGTTTTAGGGTAATTTAGTATTATTATAATATTATTTTTTAACCCTTATTTACCGGATTTACCCTTAACCATGGTAAATAAAATATTTACCGCAGTAATTATTCAAAATGTCTAAAAATAAAATTTACCTATTTACAAAATTTGAACATCCTGAATCCAAATATGGAATCCATTTATCTAAATTCAAAACACAGAAGTGGCGGAAATTAATTTAAAATTTATTCCCGCTGTCAAAACAAAAAGCGTGTTTTAAAGAGATAATAACTATCAAAAGATTGACACTTGTTTATGTTCAGTTTAATTGTAAAATTATGTCCAATGACCAAAATTATATTAAATGGTAAAAATATATTCTAAATATACTTTAAAACCACTAAAATTCATAATTTATCACTATTAATTATTTTGATTAAAAAATTTGTTTTTAATTAAAATTTAGTAATTTTCACTATTCCTCAAAATATGAAAGTTATCCGAAAAGTACCAAAATTTATCCTTAGGCTAAATTCGATATTCCGAATCCCGAAATGAAGTCCATTTTAAAATATAAAGTATATATAATTTCAAAAAGTAGTTATTACTATTCATAACGGTTAGTTTGATTAGTTATGGTGTGTTAGAACTCGGTGTTGCGTACAACACACGCTATCACATTATTCAAAGAGAAGCGTACCGTAGAAGCTTGGGGTGTTACACTAATGACAGTGTGAACAATTTTTTTTTCTATTTCAAATTATTTTGGGATTATTATCAATGGATGTTCTTATAAATTAGTTGATAATGTAGTCTGTTCATAGTGGTAATTTATTTTACACATTTGTGTATAGTTAGTTCATTCCAAAAATTTAAATTGTAGTTGACTTTAGTTATTTCAAATACTCAAAAAAAATTATTGTGTATAATCCAATGAAATATCCAAGTGTTATTAGTGAATCATTTAAAAAAAACATATGTCACTCAAATTTCATTATTTACATTGTACAATGTTATGAGATAGATAAAAAAATTGATTTGTCTATTAGTGGAAAAATATTGATATTGGATATTTACAACAAAAATAATACCCTAATAGTTCACCCATAAAAATTTATTAACCCATGTTTATGAATAAAAATTTTTATCATTGAAAAGGATTAAATTGATAAATTTGTATCTCATGGGTATGATAAAAAAGGGATAATCATAAAGGGATTTTTAACTAAAATAAAAATAATTTTCATATATGAATGTTTTAGATGAAACAATACTACTGAAATTTAGAAATAAATGTTTATATGGATATTATTCATTGAATAATTTTTAACATAGACAAATAAGATTTATCCAAGATGGTACAAAATATGTTGTATATCATGATAGAGGAAACCAATCCGTTAGGGGAAGCATTTCCCAATGCATTCAATATTCAGAAGATATCTAATAAATCCATAAAATCTATAATATAAATGGTTTCATAACATATATGAAGAAAACTAAAAGTTATTTGAAAAAAATTACATGTTACTTAGATCAAATTTAAGAATTTTATAATTTACTCAAATATATATACTGCTTCATTCCTGAAACTGGAAAATGCAACTCCAAAGGTGATTCATATGCTCATTGAGACCCTTGAAGATGTTGTAATTTTAAATAATATCTTTAGAATATTTATACATAAATTCAATTTTAATGTCTTATTTCTCAAGGAAAATGTTCCTTATATCGTGGTACTAAATATTTTTCATAGTACAATAATTTAATATTCATTAAATAAAAATTATACAAATATCTTGAGAAAATATAATTACCTAATATTAGTGATAATGAAAATAGTGAATATTTTAATAGAAGTTGATCCCAATGAATGTAAATTTGATGATATTATGTCATTTAAATCCTTAAATCAAACAATACAAAATGGAAATCTCAAACATAATATTTCACTCATATTTATTCATCGGGGAAAAATTGGCCACCTAAATACAAAACTTCCTAAAAAACAATACATTATGTAATGATGAACAATTAAAAATTATTAGATATTGGAAAACCATAATTTTTAGAAAATACATGAGGTATCCACCCATCTTGGTAGAGGTAGGACATGATGAAATTTTTTATTTGTATAGAGTAGTTTTGTGACTCGATATTTGAAATCAATTTCACCAAGAAGAAATATAATTTCATGGTTAAGTATGGTGCAGTTATAAATCAAAGTAAAATCATAAAAGTGATTCAGCAGTTAATTGGTATTTATAAAGAAAACTGTTTCATATCTAAGTAAGATGATGAAAAAATTTGGCATAAAAGTCTTGGATAATTTTGTTAAAATTCACAAAGGATCTAAGAATGAATAAATAGTATCATGAAATAATTGATATTTTAAATTTCAACCTCACATATATAATCTATAACAAGAAATAAATGAAAATTTTAATGAGTTTCAAGCTAAAGGATATGAATTGATATAGTTTCTTATACTGTTACATGTTAAAGTGTATGGTCCAATTTCATAAACATCAACTAATGAAAAGTGTTATTAAATTCTATAAGTTGATGATTTTAAAAATGTGGAATGGTAAATTTTATTCTATGACATTTCATAAGTGTTCAATTTCATTTCTTATTATAGACTATTTTTAAAAAATATAATCTAGTATACAATTATTAAATTCTTAATGAATAATTGCACATAGATTACAGAAATCCAACTAGAGGATTATATTGAATAGATTAAAATATGGTAACATGTTTTAGTAGTAACAGATCACCAATAAACTGAGGTAATTCATAGGTAAGTATGAATATTAAACATATAACCTAAATTATTCTCATCGAGAATGTATAATTGCAAAAATATTGGGAGGAAGTAGTTTTGACATTTGTCTTCATAAAATATATTTTTCATCTGAAATAAATAATTATAATGTGTGAGAGACGAAAATAGTATATATGATTTGGGGTATGGGATTAATCAATTATTGAAATAAGTGTGAATCTATCAATGTAAGTGATTTGTTCTAAATAAGGATAATAACCATATGTATATTGAATCACATGGATGAGAAGATATTTTTCTTAGGTAATAGTCAAATTTAAATCTATAACGTGTTTCAAAATAATTATTGTAATGATTCATGATATCCAAGATGTCACTAAGCTCTAATATGTTCATAAATTTGAAGAAAATAGTAATCAAATTATGGATGTAATTGGTGTATATTATTTATATTATAATAATGAACAATGGTGTGACAATGATTCTGATGAGGTAACTGATAACTAGTAGTATGATGTTTGACTAATAGTTTTATATAATTTAATATGAAAGGTTAGAATCATTGAGATTAAGATCATGAGAGACCCAGTATCTCGATTGTATGAATAAAGAATTAATTCTATAAAATAAGCACCACTCATATCTCTAGTAGATAATAAGAGTTTTAATGAGTCCCTGATGGATTGTAATTGGATCAAAGAGACAAATAATGAGAAATAGAAAATTGCGACAAACAAGTCATGGTATATTAGTTCGAGGATAGCGGATAAAATGTTATCAAGGCTAAATAGGTCTTTTACAATGAACAAAATAAAGATATCATGGTTATTTAAAATAATTCATCAATTGTCTTAAAGGGATACCCTCAAATTGAAGGTTTCTAAGTTGATGAATCATTTTACTTCATGGTTATGTTAGAAGCTATTGTTTATAGTATTAAAATCATGAGGTTGGTGAATCCAGTTTCTATATATAATTTCTATTCAATAAAATTTAAAATAAAATCCCTCAATTTAAAAAATAGAACAAATAACTAAAATTTTAGAATTATATAAGTTGATATTTTAAATATATTTTCAAAAGTTCAATCATAATTTAATTATAACATGATATAAAAAATTATTAAATTTTGAAACCTAATTACTTGTATAAAGAAACATGTAAAAAAAATTAAAGATAACTATAAAAGTAGTATTATGTGATATTTTTTTTCAAAACTAAAATAGATTTGTATTTAAAACATAGTAAAAAATCATGAAAACAAATACTAGAATAAAAAAAGAGGATCAATCTCAAGCTAAGATGTAGTCATTTCCACCTTGAAATCACCCACTGCTCGGAATGTTTTAGAACAAATAACATTAACGATGACATAGATCTTGTTTTATATATAACAAAAACCCACATATAGTAAAATAAAAACAAATCCACTTAAATAATTTTATTTGGTTTAATATATTTAAAATAAAGAATGAAAGAGTGTATATCACTCCTTAATACAAATTCAGAGCACATTTTTATGAAAAATATCGTATAATAATCATAGCACAAAATATATTCTAAAATTGAGATAGTGAGTGGATATGTGAGATGATTTGATCTAGATTGATTTTATCATCTATTATTGATCAATTTTATTCCCATCTATATTTAAAAATATTCAATTGAGGGTTTTATAGTGAGAGAAATAAATAGAGAGTCTTGGAATAGTTGAATGTTTTAGTTCTCATTGTATCATAATATCTCCAATGCCCATGAATACACCACTAATATCTTTCCATAAATGGATACTCTTCTAAATGGGGGAAAATAATTAATCACATATTTTATAATATTTATAATTTAATACCCATACTTGTTGCAGTCTTAAATTAACTATCTCTTCATACAATCCTAAAAAATATAGCAGTTTAAGATGGAAAGATACCTATATTCTTATGTTTTACACAGTCCATTGGTCTTCAATTTGTAATAGTTACATTGTCTCATGGTTAATTATCATGACTAAATTCCATTCCCACATAACACAGTATATTGTCTTGCTAAATTGTTTTCTACTTTCAGTCACTTTTTTTAACATGTGGGATCTTAACATATTCTATTATTAGATTCATCTTTTATTGTGGTAACTTCATTACTTCTCATTTTCCCTTGATTTTATATATTGGTAGGTTCATTTTTCTCATGGTAACCTCACCTATTTTTATAGTCATGTGATATTATCTTATGGTTACTTATTTTCTAATGAACAATAATTGGGTGTTCATTCATTAGGTCTAATCATTCATGCTATCACCTAATCATCAATATACACTAATTTCATGACTTAGAAAAAACTAGCTCATCTAATGCAAGATTAATTGAATTTTCATGTGGTCACATGGAGTTCAATGGGATGTCAAATATAAATGGCTTCTTGGACTTAAAAGTTACTTGAATTTCCTCACACAATAGGCTTTCATTGTGATTTCAATATATAGAATGTTTTTTATTTTTTCCCTAAATAATTTGACTGTGATATAACATGAAATCCATTAGAAATAATAGAAACATGAATTAAGATCATTAAAATAAAAATTTGTTAGAATAAGATAAAAATAACCCCCATTGGATGATCACTAATCATTAAATATAAAATTTAATGACTTTATTACATCCTTAATATGTTTTGAAGATATTGAAACATTTATTTTTAAAAAATTTAAATTATCAATGTTTTCCATATATCGCAAAATTGTCTCAACTTATCACAATTTTTTTAAAGTGTATTACATTTTAAAATATTCAATAGAAAAGGAAATAATTACATAAAATAAATAGACAAAAAGAAAATATAAATATGGAAAAATTATTTCATTTATATTAAAAATGTCTATAAAGAATAAAAATAATGTACCTATCCGGGAATCTAATCATAATCCAAATAATGCACATCAAAAATGTGTGTAAGGGGTCCATGATGCTTTACATTTAACTTAGTGGCTATGGATGGATGGGTATGAAATTTTTTATAGGATTTATTAGTTTCTTGGATAAGATAACACCTAGAAACAAGTTGAAGGGGTTGAATTTCTAGTTTTTGAGACAATCTAAAATGGTTAACAGAAGGGGTCACAGTACAATGCGGGTTTGATGTAATGTGTAATTCCAGATGTGACAAAATTTATGTGTTATAAATATAGAGTCTAGGATATAAAAATATGGTAAAATACTTTAATACTTTTTGTCATTGTTACATTTCCAAAAAATAATCCATATTGTTCTCATTGAATAATTATAAAACAAGAGTTAAACATTTCTTCTGAGAATTTAATGCTTCTGTCAAGGGAGGAATTTTACGATCATTATAAAGGGATATATATAACATTTTAGTAATATTTATAACATATTCTACTCTGAATTATTTCAATAGATCTTATAAAATTATATTTATAACCGAAAACATATTTAAAATATTTTTTAACTAATACCAATGTCTTATAAATATGAGTTTTAACACTATCAAAAAACACTTCTATTGTTCTCTGGAACTCATAAATTTCTTTTACAATAAGCTATTGTGAAATATATGATTCCTTATTCATTAAAAGAATATTCTATAATAGAAATTATATGTAATAAATAATATAAATGGGGGTCAGTTGAATACTGAGACATAATATTTATAAATCACTGATCAAACATCATCATCATATCATGATGATATGTTTTTAAAAAACCCACTTGATCTCTCAATTCCTCTATAACATTTATTTTTTATTTTGATATGGAATATTGGTTGACTATGTGAAATAAAAAAGGCTTATATCCAGGTTATATAATCTTCTACAATAGGATCTACAAAATTTCTTATGCAACAAAGAGCTATTTCAACACAACAATATATCAAATTTGTATTAATTCAAATATTAATTTTTCAAAGTGGGTGAATATGGGGTGGAATTTTGGGCATAAGTGGTTGTATACAAATATAGGTAAAAAACATCGTACTCATCCTCAATATATACAGATATAGGATAGAAATATAGAACTTCTACTTCATCATCTTCTTCTTCATCAAAATAAATAAAATCTATCAGAAGTGATCCAAAAGGAGTTGTTTTAATTATGTGCATGGATCCCTTGACATTATTTATAGGATTAGGACCAAAAATAGATTCCAAAAATAATATCACTTGAAGTTATAAGTGTTGATATCAGATGTGATTCTTAAATTTACACTATTCTTAGGTAGGATACCCACCTTATTATTACGATCATTGATTTCAGAGTAATTTATCCAAGCATAGTACAATTGATCATGGGAATTTATCTTCCTTAGTAGGTGAATATTGTACACTAGGTCTAGTATTTATTCCAATAACATAAGTAGGATTTTATTATTTTTTACAATTGTTCACATTCCCTCTAGACTCACCTGAGTCAACTAATTATTTTCATCAGAAAAAATAAAAAATAAAAACAAAAAATCAATAATGTCCTTATATCTTAACTCACCCATGTGAGAAGGTGTTCATAGAGGACAGTATGGTGGTAAAAATGACATAATAGGAGAGGATTATATGATACCATCATATGTATCCCTAGATTCTTCACTAAGGCCTTCCACTTCATGTTCCTCCTATTCTTCTTCTATAGAAACATCAAATATATCATCAGAGGAATATTCAATAACTTCATGAGGTTCTTGACTAGTATCCTCTATATCTATTTGTCTAACATGATACTTGAATTGATCAATCCTTTTATACATATTGTCACTATTATCCACTAATTATTTTCGATAGGGATTCCAATTTACATTAATTTTCCTAAAAATTATCTGATTTAAGTATAAAACAGCAGAGGAAATAATATTTTCCTCCATTTTAGGAACAAGTAACATAAAGTCAAAAGGGATAATATGATGTTGGTATAATATGTGTCATCAAATATATTTATAATATAATATGAATAAAATTATTCATCATAATTATGACTAATATTTAATGATTCTTGGGAATTATAAATTGTGATTACATGGGACTTATGCGATATTGGATAAACATTACCTATATCGTGCATTTGCCATTAAGATCCACTACAACTGACTATTTGGGAATCATATTCCCTATCAATTATTTAAGGGAATTCAAAAATTAACAATGGTAATTATTTGTAGGATATAAACTCTTATTATCATTATTCCCACCCCAATGAGGCACACGTAAGCCCTTTTCAATTTGTTTTGAAGAAAAAAATATCAATTAACTATTTTTTGAATGTTCTCATTTTTATCTCTAGGAAAAAGATACATATGGGTATAAAATTCATTTCCTAATATCGAGAAAATGGGATACCATTATCCTTGAACAAGTTATTCTTTCCATGCCTTTGAATTTATTTCCACAATAATGTTTTTCAAGAAATAATCCATTCAGAATTAAATTCCTTTTTAGCATAGACTGAATGATAACTAAGATACATGTTTCATGTATTCACTATAACACTTCATCTACCTTTTTTTTTTCATTTAATTTGTGGATGATATTTTTTAGTAGGTGTTACATCAAAAGATCATTACTTAAACAACATTTTTCATTGAGAATTGATTTCTAGAGGTATAAGATGGAGTTTGAGAGAGTGGTTTTAGAAAGAGGTTTTTGAGAGAGAGAGAGATCGAGTATGATGGGATATAAAAGGAAAAAATTGTTTTTAGAATATGAGATACATGTTACAATTGTTATTTTCATTTTTAATTTATTAAATCATTTTAGGTCTAAAATAATAATAAACTCAAATAAAAACATTAATAATAATATCAAACAAAAATCATTATGGTTTGTCTATTGACCATGTATTCACAGAAACTAGGAGTCTATAGGTATACTAATAGTAATATCATAGTAGGTATATTGACTACATGAGAATAATCCAATAGAAAATATACTGACCTCTTGATGAACTGGTGAAAATCATTCAGATGACTATATTATGATAAATGCCACAACCCAGCCCAAGCTAGGGATACAGAAATAATTACCCCTAGCCCACCTCTATAGGACAGGCGGCAATAAGACCCAACTTCATAACTAAACTCTATAAGGATATTTCCTATTGTAGTTATACTCATGAACCCATAGACACCAAGATTAAATAGCGCATAGGTAGAAAAAACGAAATGTATAAATTCAAGCATATATCCATCCCAAAAAATTTACACAAGAAGTACTGAAAGCACATGAAAATAGAAGTCATGTGTCTTCTAAATAGAAACTAAAAAAGTATCAAACTCGATTTCAAAGAGAGGATCACTATCAAATTTTATTTCTATAATTCTTCTAAGCCCAAATTTTGTAAACACCTTGGTCGGTCTATCTCTCTATGCTCAACCTACCTTGGGTCCTCTAAGGATTCAATCGAATGGCCTATGGTCTTCATAATAAACAACATGTGTGGGAAAAGACCATATAGGGGTGTGTATATGAATACTCAGTAAGTACCCAAAAAACACAACAGAAAAGGTAGTATATTAATGGTGAAATTCATCTTGACCTAACAAGAGGGAAAACCATTGAGATATAGACTCTATCTCAAACCATCCCCATTTGTACATGACGTGTCAAATAAGTCATAGAAACTGAAATGAAAGATTAATGAAAAAACCTATCCCAAAACTCAAAACTAGATATAATTAACCTCATCTAATCACATGGGATCAAAAAAGTGAGTAGATGAACTACACATCAAATCCATTTTTCCACAACAGGAGAGTGATATCATAAAAACATGAGACACTAAACACTGAAATCACGCGGAAAACATCAATCATCTTCACCTTCCATGGAGGGAGAGAAACCAAAACTATGTTGTGGTAACATACGAGGTACAAATACCCAATCCACAAGGGATATCAACCCAGACTATGAGAAAACCAATAGGGATCCAAGAAACATCGAGATATACCCATCTCAAACTTCATGTATCATGAGGTTCTGACCACATTTACAACTACATGATTCTATAGGAGGATCTACATGTAACAAAAAACTCGGTTAAACCACTCCATGGGCTCATCCATCCAATATGGCACCCATTTGAGAGATACACTCCATTAGAAAAAACTATACCATTTCTAATGGTACATTCGATAGAATGTTCTCCATCACGAACAGCCTACTACGTCCATCCCTAGTGGCCATCAGTAGAGGTCCTATCATTGCTACCCTTCACCCTATGCAATGTTAAAGAAACCAATTAAAAAGGCATTATCCTCACCATTTCATTTCTTTTGAAGGATCACTACTCAAAACAATGAACCAAATGTACCTTCTCTTTTGGGAGTTAATATAGATACCCACACCTCACCACTGACCTATAATTTAGAGAGTACTGGATTATAACTAACCCACAAAACCTTTATTTCTCCTGTATGGAGTGGCATTCACCTTCTTCCATTGAGTGATTAACTCCTAATGAGGAATCACACATATCAAGTGAAAGATTCCTCCCTAAGGAACTATACTAAATTGTTGAGGGTTCTCTAAATCAAATGGAGGACCAACCCCACGACACAACATGACAATATTAGAGTACTACTCTATAGGTTTGGACATACACCCTAGTTGGACAAGGGAGTACCACAAAAAAGATAGAGGACCCGCACCCTATCTTAGTAGGGGAGTACTACTATGTGGATAAGGGACCCACACCAAGTGTAAGGAAAAGGAGTACTAATTATTCTATCTCGTTTACTATGGGGGACCTACACCCTTTCATGATAAGGGATTACCACCCCAAAGATAGAGGACCCACTCCTTGGTACTACAGGGGAGTACCAACACTTCTAGAACAAATTTTTTTGATTTCCCAAAACTTGGAATGATAGGGGTGTACAGAATCGATGTCTCGACGACCCACACCTTGTCCCACTAGGGGAGTACCCACTCTTCCTATATGTTACATTTTTTGGACCTTTTCTTTAACAAGACAATGTAGTACCAACTCCGCAGATAGAGGACCCACACCAAGGTGACACATGGAATTACCTACTCTTTTTTGCGAACTAGAATGGAGGTGTCACACCCTAACATGACAGGGAATCCCAATACAACTATACTGACATCCTATGAAAACTATTCCCTAGTCTATTAAGGGAGTAAAATCCCTAGACGAACTACCTCAAGGTAAAAATACCCAAATCCATGTTGTCAAGAGTCTAGTCTCTACCAAAGCCGAGAGGTAAGGGAAACCCATTCCCAGATGCCATAGAAGAGTTTGAATACTAACATATCTCCTCAAGAACCACACTGATCTCCAACATCGATTGAGTTCCTCTAAAAGGAGTATCAAAATTATAAAACTGTGTATAGCAACACCACCACATGTATGATACCCACGCCGTATATAAATACTGGAGCACCACTATACCAATAAAAATAGTCCCAAGGACCCCCATACCAACGATTAAGAGAAGCGTACTAACCCTAAAATAAACCTAGATACTTACCCTAACCACTGCCTAAGTTTAGCACCACTATACAAGAATCTTGATTGAAACATGGCACAACATAATCCATGGGATGAAACATAGGAAAATATAATTCTACACTTAAAAACACACAAGATAGGACACTCATAAGAAAGCTTATGAGTCCCGTAAAAGTAAGAATAGAAGGTTGAAGATATCAAGCTGATCTCCTACGAGTACACGACATGCACTTGGGTCTAAACAACATGTAAGCCCATCCGAGTAAGAATATGTGGATATAGTCTATATAGTTTTTCAATCTATGTAGTGGTACATGGAGTGAACTATTTCACCTAGCCCATATCTATGTAAGATTACCTGTGTACATGTTTTGGGCCCCACGTCTTTATACTCTGGTCGTGTAGTTGTCCATGACCATGTGTTTTCACATGGCTTCCCAAGACATGTCTCATGGTCACATGGATTGTGGTCACTACATGGTGTGTAACCCCAGTACAAGGAATGTATCCCCCAAAGATCATCTTCCCTGAAAAAAAGTGCCACATGGAATGTGTCACTAAACTACTTGCCATATAGATGGTAATCATTGTAGGGAATAATTTTCAAGAACACCCTATTGAAAATGTTTTAACCAAAAACCCATAGATCTAATTAGAAGGGATCATTAGAAATTGAATTTGGGATCAAAAACCATAAAAAGAAAAATTAATGGGGAATGGGAGAAAAACACAAACTACCTACCTCAATGGAAAAAACATTGAAGATGTGGGTGATGAATAAGGCCCAGATCATGCTGCTTCTCGATATGATGATGATCTGTATATGAAATGGGGACTGAAAATAGCTCCTTGTGTTGATTCTGATTCATCCATATCATTTGAAAAGTGATAAGAGAAGAGTTGGGGGGATCTTATTGGTGTTGTGTACACCAACACGAATGCATAGGAGAGGTATTAGCTTTATGGTTATTTAATAAATTAAATTGTCATTTAATTAATTAATCCTCTTCATAACAACCCATCATTTGGCCTCGAAACAAAATTCACAGTGGAGTTGACTTTAGCTTCATCCTATGTTAAACAAGATGTTCCCAACTCAACCATGGTATCCAAAATCTAACCCGAAAATATTTTCCTGATTTATTCAGGATTTAATAGAAAATTCATGCATGTGACAAAATATATTCAATATATTTAAAATTAACTTTATGAGGCTCTTTGAGCCCTAGATTCCCATGACAAATCTACACCTAGCATCAAATATAATCTCATGGATATTCAAATATCTTATAGGTCAAAACCCATGTTTCTAAATTACTACTACCTTCAATGATTTTCATTCTTGAAAAGAAAAATACTAGAGACATGGAAAATAAATAGTTCCCGAAACAAGATCTCCCACACCAATAAGCTCTCCAATTGTTATTGTTCTACCTTCTAACACACACTTGGGGGAAAAATACAGGCCAACCCACTCAAATCTATATCCCCAAACAAGGAAACATCATGAAATAAGTGGAACATGCCTCCTCAGCTATGACCAGCTGGATAGGCACTGAGCACTAGGGTCCATCTGTAGTCTTGGGGTCTTGATGTATAAACATCTCACTAACCTGAGGCTAGTACTAACATAACACAATAGTTCAAATACACCCATGGATTAAATTCTACACTACCTACTCAAGTGTATTTCATTCGAGGATTATACTGAGAATGCAAGGGTAACAAAAAAAGTGGTGGGTAAACTCATCCAACCACAAGGATCTAGAAACAGAAAGCATTTAGTGTACCTATCATCTATTCTCCCCTCTCGGAAAGAGATTAAAAAAACTAGAAAACTACCAAACCCACTAGTTGTATCCAAAATTAATATGGATGGTAGAAAGTTGATCCACCCTAAGGAAACAACATAGGGTCTAACTTTTCCACTATGTAATGATTCTAAACAACGAACTCCATTCTGCAGGCCATCCAAGTAGAACAGTAATGTAGAAAAGATATTCTGGTAAGTCCAAAACATTTTCATAAACATATAAAACAACCATAACTTGAAGACAAGAGTCTAAGGAACATGTGAACCACTCCTCAACACTATCATCTTTGGTTAGAACTAACTCACCTGCATTTTTTTTATCACATCAATAAATTGTGTCTCAGTGGAGAATGTGCCCCTCTTCTTGATGAGTCCAATGTGAGGTAAAAATTCCCCTCATCCTCTTCAAGCATCTCACATACCAAGTGGATTCCATGTTCACGAGTGTACTAAAACATAGAAAAATGGATTCCCATATGCTTACACTAGGTCTCAATAGGACCTATGAAACCACCAATATGACACCCATCCTCAAACACAAAAGATTGATAGACTTATCCCCTACACCTCAAAACTATCCTCTTTTGTGGGAATTTAATCATTTTCATGGTTTTTCTCAAATAATAAAAATTTTAACGGTGGGAAAAGGACCTATCATCCTAATGTAGTTGGAACTTAATTTAAAACCCCCAACACCAGTTTACATAGATGCCCCAGATTACAATGACTAAACCATGGGAAGGAAGAGATATTAATCCTCAATGATACTACATCAAAGGACCCTACGACCTACTTATTTCCTCACCCATCTCCTAAAAATCATTGATCTTGGAATGGACCACCTATGGGTGGTGGTAGAAACACATCAAAACATCTGACACCTCTTTCTACTATCCCAGCTCCTCCATAAAATCCATTATCTTATGGAACAGCCTTCTCCAAGCAATGCCTCTTCCATGGGAGCCCATAAACTGGATACCTATCAGTAGTATGGTAGGTCTAATAGTCTCTAAAAATATTTTCCTTACCATTTTAGGCGTAAAAATTTCTCTACTATGGATTCCCTAGTCTATGAAACTGCTCATGTGCTAAAAACCCTTTTCCCTAAGTCTAGGCATGGTTATGCCTACTACTGCTCGATCCTATCAACTTCCATCAACTAGCTGTTGCATACAACTCAGCATCATGACCACCAATTTGAGTCAAATCCTTTTAGACCTCTACTGTAAATAACTCTATGACCATATGTCACTCCAATACCACCACATCAGTTAGAATACACAGTGAGAAAACACCTTCTCTGACATCTTAGTGTAATCCCTAATCTAGGGTTTTAGCAACGAATAATGGGTCCCGAATCATGTATAAGGCGTAATGAGTAGCTCTTTGAACCATGATGAGTACTCTTCCACCATCACGATACCCTTTATAATATATATATCCATGTGGATATAAACTGTTCTCATCATGGATGGGTAGAAATCTACCCAAAATATTCGGTTAAACTCTAGCGAATTGAGCATCAACATGTCATGGGATTGCATCACCAAACTCCACCATCCCTCTACCGAACCATAAAAAAGACTCACTTCTAGGACCACTATATCATTAAGAGGTGTCATCCCAAGGTGAAAAACTTTTGCGACTTCCTGAAGCTAGTCATTAGCTAACAAGGGGTATGGATCACACTGTTACCACATATATTTCTACCTCGACAAATTGGGAAATTCACTCATCCTACGCACATCCTCAGCTAGAACGACCAGAAAAACCACTTACTAAATGGGTGGTAGCCCAAATAGAGGACCATATGTAGGTAGTGCCTCAAAACTAGGTCCATACACTAGGGACTCATCAAGGGATGGATTTTCATCCCAAATTGTACTGTAGAATTTTCTATAGTTGTCTTACATGGGAGAATCCAGAAATAGAATTCAAGACATTCCCTGGTCAATTAGTATATATATAGAGTTGTCTCAAGAAGGAAAAGTAAAAAACAGATACCCAGTCCAATATGATCAATGCAATATAATTTTCCAATGAACAATTCACTAATTCTCTGAGTCAAAAATCATGATGTTAGAGCCCTGGTGAAGGGATATGTCAGCTGTCATAACAACACAAGAACCTTTGGCCTAAGAGCTGAACTCAAAACACTCAAACAATATTGTTATTCAACCCAACCAAATCTATTTTATGTAATGTATAAATAATATCCATTGGTTTGAAACTCCTATGATACCAATCTGTAATTATCAAACCCATGTCGTGCCTCAAGCCGCAACAACCCCAATCCCAAATCCATATGCCTGAGGGGGGAAACTAGCACTAAAGAAATAACTAAACTGAAGGAGGCAATTTCCTATTGTACCTATATGTTCACTCCCAAAAAAACAACTATGTAGTAGAGAATAGATTGGAAAATTAACTATTAACAAATAATGTGTGGATATCTCTATCCCAACTAGAGTACAAAAGAAGTACTACAACAATAGAAAAAGGAAAAAAACATGCCCATGAAAATAAAACTACAATAGAGTTCAACATCCTCTAAAAGAGAGTATATATATTGAATGTAACAACCAAAAAGCTCCTCGGTCCAACTCTAATAAACACCTCAGTCGGTTTAACATTCTAAGATCTGCCAATATTGGATTCCATAGGAACTATTTCAAAAGGTTTGTGTTCTACACAAGAAACACCATTATGAAACAATCACATGTATTGGTGAGTATAATAATACTAAATAGGCACCCCAAAAAGAAAATATAAAAGGGAGAAACTAAAAGGTGGTAGTCTGGTCGACCTACATAGAGGGAAACCCATTGAGACAGAAACTCCATCTCGAACCATCCTCAACTGTACATGACTAGTTAGTTATGTCAAATAAACAAAAATGAATGCTTAAGGAAAAACCTCATCCCATAGTTCAACCTAGAGAGATGTAACCTCATCCATTAATAGGGTGCTCAATAAGGTGAATATATGAAATGCACGTCGAATCTTTTCAAGTCATTTTAGGAGAGTAACATCATCCAACCATGAGATGCTAAAAATGAAAATCATGTGGCATAACCCACACCAATTCACCACAGAAAAAAAGAACCTCAATATAATGTGTGGGAATAGAAGTGGAACGAATACTCAATCTAAAAGGGGGTTCCAATAAAGATCATGAAAACACCACTAGGGATCCCAAAAACACCTAGATATACTCATATCATACTGAAATTATCATGGGGTTCTGACCTCATAGTAAGAAATAGAATTCTATATGAGGCTCTAAATGTAACAAAAAATCATGAGAACACACACCATGAGCTCAACCATACTAGTTTGAACCCTTCCAACAGATAAACTGCATCAAGAATAACTCTACCATTATATCTGGTACATCTAACAAAATGTGCTCCATCGGGAACAACCAACTAGGTCCAGCTATAGTGCCCAACACGAAAGTTCATGTCGTCACTACCCTATACACTATGCATGGATAATGAAACCAATTAGAGATGGAATATATTCACCATAACCCTATAGTTGATGGACCAATACTCCAAACTATACACAACATGAATCTTAACTTTTGAGAGGGTAAATATGAACCCACACCTCACCACTTCCCTACAATTAAGGGAATATTAGCTTCTAACTAACATAAGAATCCTTTGTTAGTCATGTGTGGAGGGAACCACAACTATGTCCATCGAGGGAGAAAAAACTGATAACTATGTATAATGCATATTAAGATGAGGAGCCCGATACATGTAACTATAATCAATATCAGAAGGATATCCAACTCAAATAGAGGACCCACTCCATAATGCTACTCGAAAACGGTGGATTATTACAATGTAATTAAGTAATCTCAACCCAGTGCAACATGCAAGTACCAATCAAAGGATAGAGGACCATCACCATATCTTATTAGGGGAGTAATACACTATTTCTAGAGGACCGACACCCATCGTGTGATAGGGGAGTACAAACTCTACCAGCACATTTACTATGGGGGACCCACACCCTAGTATGATAAGAGAGTACCAACCCCAAGCTAGTGGACCTGCTCTATTATATGATTGGAGAGTACAAACTCTTTAGGAATAAAGTGAATGGTGTACCTGCACCGTAGAGAGATAGGGGAGTACCGACTCCATGGAAAATGGATCCATGCCATATCCCGGTAGGGGAGTATCCGCTCTTTGTATACATTACATATGGAGGACTTACGCCCAAACACAACAGGGGAGTACCATATCCATAGATAGGGGACCCATACCCTAGTCCAACATGGGATTACCTAAAATATTTGGTCAACTAGTATGAAGGGAATGTGCCCTGACCTAGTAGGGGATCACGATTTAACTATACAGACATCACAGGGAACCGTCGACCTAATATACTAGGGGAGTAACAACCCCTAAAATAAATTCCCAAACGTAAATGATACACCAAGCATGATTTGTAGAGTCTCATAAATTCCAAATATTATAAGATAGAGAAACTCATGGTTTGATTCCATAGGGGAGAACTAATCCCAACATCTCTCCTCAAGAACCATATGAATTTGAAACATAGGTTGAGTGTTGCTAAGAGAAGAATCACACTCATCATAACTCACTTAGTAAAACTTCCATGTGTAGGGGACCCAAACAATATTCCAGTAAGGGATATCCACTATATCAATCTATGGAGTCTAGGGGAACTACATCCCAATGTCAGAGGGAAGGGTATGTGCCCTGACGTCAACCTCATAATTCACCCTGATCACTAACCAGTGATAGCACCACTATGTAAGATTCTCAATAGAAACATGCCTTATACCAAATAAAAAGCTGAAATAGAGACCAACAACACATTATTTTCAAAAAAAAAACACTCAAGATATGATACTATCAAGATAGAATTAGAGTCCCATATAATGTGGAACATAAGGAGGATGATCTAAAGATGATCTCCTTGGAGGAAATGTAATGCACTGAGATCTACACAGTGTGTGAACACACCTGAGAAACTTGACATATATGTGTCCTACATTGTTTTAAATCCCATTTAGGGATACACATTGTGTATAGGGAGAACTCAACATGAACTAATTTAGTGAGTCCCTAGCCTTTCATGTTTACCAGTGTTCATGTACCAGACTCTGTGTCCATGTACTTTTTATATGTAGTTTTACCCAGCCATCTTTTTCTCACAGCTTCCCAATCAATGTCCCATGTTCACATGGAATGGGGTCACTCTAGGGCATGTATCCTTGGTACATGGATTGTAATCCAAAAATTTCATCCTCCCCAAATAAGAAGGTCTACAAAAAACACAACATGTGTGGTAAAATCCCATGCGTTGGGGAGTATAAGAATACCCAGCTAGCTAAAAAAGATACGACCATCGCATTATAAATGGAGAAACACTAATGATTAGCTACTCATAAGCCTAAATACGAGTCAAAATAGTTAGTCATAGAAGGCTGATGATATTAAGAAGATCTATAAAGAGCACACAACATGCAATGTGGTCTAGAATCTATGTGTACCCACCCAGGTTCCTGGGCATGTATCTAGTCTATATGGTTTTCCAACCCATGTAGGGGTATACTGTGTGTTCAGAGAGTACATGATATACACAAATTCACCTAGCCCATGGTCATGTAGGTTTACCTCTTTCTGTGTACCAGACCCCTTGTCCATGTAATTGTTTCATGTAGTTTTACATGAACATGTTTTTGTACGTGGCTTCATAATCCTTGTCCCATATTCATGTGGATTGGGGTCAATATATGGCGTGTAACTCTAGTATACGATGTATTGTCTCCAATGTTATTATTCTATGAATTGGAATGGCTAAAAAATGTGTCACTAATATAAATGTTCTATAGATGATAATCTGTGTCGGTAAGCACTAGAGAAAATGACTGATTCCCCTATGATTAACAAAATAACCCACAGATCTACCTAGCATGGATTATTAGCAATTGAATTTGTGATCTAAAAACTTAAAACAAAGAAAAAAGAAGTGATATAATGACAAATAATAAAAAACCATCCATGAGAGTGAAAATATAAAGCTTCAAGATAAGAACAATGGCTAGATCATGCTGATTCATAATGTGATGATTATCTGTGTACAAAATAGAGATCAAAAGACCATCATTGCATTGATTTGGCTTTGTTTCCTTCATAACTAATGGGAGAAGAGAAGAGGAGGGGGATCCTTTTTGGGTTGTGCAAGCCAATGTGAGGGGATAGGGATAGTTATTAGGTTCTAGTTTAATTAACTAATTAAATTCTAATTTAATTAATTAATCCACTAATTAATTCCCACTCATTTCAACTATGAAAAAAAAACAGCCAGTACAAACGACTTTATATCATTCATTGTGTAAAAATGATGTTTTTAACTCAATCATTATATTAAAAATATTACCCAATAATATTCTCGATATTTACATAAATTTTAATCAAAACTATTATTGCGTGAAAAAATATATTTAATATTTTTTAAATCACAACACTAAGGATCTCTAGGCCCTGTATTTCTCCACGAACTCAACACCAAGCTTCAGAAATATTATCAGGAATATTCTAAAGTCATACATTTCAAAACCCAAGTCTCTATAAAAAACCTCACCATCACTTTACTAACCTTGTGAAATATAAATCATTATTACAAAAGATAAATATTAGTAAACCTAGAATCTGTAAATTACAAAAAAACTTGAAAAAGATAAGACTTAGAACTCAATAGAATTATTTAGGAATAGTATATAATATCTAACTAATATATGATATGATAAATTCTACAAATATTCAATTTATTGTATATTTCGTCATGAAGATAATGCTTAATACTAATGAGTTCATGTTTTAAAATAGTTTTTTGAAAATAGTCTCTGAATATGTGATTTATAATATCAATATGTTTGGTCCAAGAAAGATATGTATAATTTTTAGAAATTTTAATTGAAATTTTAATATTGAAGTTTATAGGGAAATATAAAAATCGATACCCATAGGATATTAATGTGTATTTTATCCACAAAATATGTGCATAAAAACCACCTATAACTATATTCCCATCTTTAGAAATATATAATAAAATAGTGTTCTTTTTCTTACTACACCAGGTACCTAGAGACATTCCAAAATAATGAAATACTCTAGAGGTTATTTATATATTATAATTATAGACAACACAATCAATACGTGATTAACAATCTAAGTAAAATTCTTATTCTCTATAATATAACCGTAACAAATTGGTGATACTGTTAAGGTATATAGAAAGTATTTTGATAGTATTAAAAAGTGATTCTTTTGTATTTTCATCCACATGCACTCACATTAAAACATTGAAGATAATACCATGTCATCTGTTATTTAGGTAATGTACAATTATAGGCATACCTCTATAGATGGGTTGATAAACTAGTCTCATCAATATTCAACTTACATCTTGTACTTAGTTGAGTATAACTACGTATGGTGGTATACATATTTATTTTTTAGAAGATATGTATTATATTTTATATGATTTAATATTTTATGTTATTTATTTTTAATAATATGAAAACGAAGGAAAAAATTAAATATCCCACTAAACTTATTTTAAATTTGTTCTTCATTTATTTTAAAAATTCAATGCACATACAATTTTGTGAAGATCCAAAAATAATATAACCAAAATATAATTGAATTACCAAAACATATTTACAAATTATTTTAATATAAAAAATAGGGATAGTTATACCTTATCAAAATTCATTATAAATTAAAAAGGATCTGATCCTATCATACCATTATCTTGGACCCAATTTTAAACTATAAAATAATTTTGGTTAAATTAAAATCATAATTTGTAAAATGGGGTTTTTTAAATCTTGGGAATGTTATACCAAAATTTCAAAAAAAACATAACCTTTTAGAAAGAAAACATCAAAGAACTTTCATATAATTTGATAATCCAATGTGGTGTATAATAAAATATATATTATAATATCTTCTAATATTACTACTTCTTGATAATATTATTCATAGTAAATAAATTCTTCTTGAATATAAGCTTCACCAATAATTATATATTTATTTATAATTATTATCCTATACAAAACAACCTTGTTACTAAATTCCCACTTAGTACCACTAGTCAGGTAGTATTTATGTATTTCTTTTTGTTCCTAGATATTATTTCTTCCAAAATTATTCAACTCATCTTGTGTAGATATTACATAGAATTCACCATCTATAGAATCATTGATATATTTTAGGTCTAGGAATTGAAGAGAATACATGATGTTCATATTCTAATATATTAAAAGAATTAATTTTAGTACCTCTATCTATATCTATTACTGGTCTATATAATGGTTGGACTCTATGAATAAAAATAGTATCTGGGATTAAGGAACTTGGTATCTAATTTTATTCTATAGGTTATGGTTCAAACATTTCCTCTAAAATAGGTGATTTTTCTACATCATGTTATATTGAATCATCATTATTATTATTTTATTAATTGATATTAAAATTAAAAATATTATAGTTATGGTATTCTAATGGATTTATAGCCTAATGTGGATCTTTTTCAAAAAAATTTACATGTAGCAATTCTTACACAATTTGTTTTCATTTTATTAAAACCCCTAAATGATTATCTAAAAGTTGAATATCCAAGGATGATCCATGCATCACTTTTTCAGGAAAATTGTACTAAACATTAAATTATATTGGGAATAGATACATAGAAACCAAAAACCCTTATGTAATTAAAATTATGTTTTTCCACTATAGAACACAAATGGGGTTTTCTTTAAAAGTGCCATTGTAAGAACCTATTTCATAACATATCATTTTTTATTGACTACTTATTACCAAAATTTTTTTTTGACATACTCATTGAGTATAGTCTATGAAATATCATGAATTTACCAATTAAATATTTTTATAACAACATTGTAGTGGAGAGTCCTGGGAGTGAAAAAATTGTGATTATATCCATTTTATGGGGACAAAGATTCAATGTATTAATTTTTAAATTCATGGAAATAATCACTCCTTAAGTTATTAGTTATTAGTCTACTATAATATTCTATATAGTTTGAATATTTTGGAAAATAAGGATAAAATAAGTTGATGTTATCTAGAGAGAATACCCAAGTATATCTAGAATAATAATATTCAATAATATAGGTGTAATGCTTCCTATTTAAGATTGAAACTATTGATAGTCAAAAAAAGTCCATGTGAATTAACATTTTGGGTCAATAATTTGAATGTTTTTTCTATGTTTTGAAAGATATCTTATGCTTTTTCGAGTTTCGATAGGGGTTACTGACATTAATTTTTAGAAATTTATTTTTATGAAGATCCTTAAGAATACCTTTTTTATTCATATTCTATGATAGTGAATCATTCAGTGGAAAAGTCTCCTATTCCATAACAAATATTCTTTATGAAATGAATTGAATTATTTAATATTTTGAAAAAATAAATAATCTAAATTAACTGTATAAATATTAACACTATGTAAAGTAATATAGAATAAATATTTCTTGAAATAATAGATTTTTCAAGAATAATTTTCAAATTTTAAATAGTAACCATTTTTAAAAAATTGTGAGATGATATTTAGATTATACTTTGAAATATAAAAAAATAATTTAGAAATTAAAATAGAATTAGAGTTCTTGATTTGAACGATTTTAATTATTTTTACTTTTTTAGTCACTAAAAGTTACTAGTCTACTATCCACATTTATAAGAGGTTTTATGTTTGAGTAGTCTCTATTAATGTGTCTAAAACATCCACTATCCTGAAACAATAATTACGTATTGGTACTCTTTAATAATGATTCATAATAAAATTAAAATATAAAAAGATTTTTGTACAAATCTTTTCTTTGGAAAGAGATGTTAGTAACAATAGATTGTTAGAATATACATTTTTTAGCTATTTTAACAAAAAAAATATATTCATAGGAATAAATAAAGTATTAGGTCGAAAATAATTGAACAATATTGAGAATTTTAATAGAATGATCTATAAATAAATTTATTCTTATAAATTATCTTTTTAACAGGCTGGTATCCAATCATATTTTTGTACATAGGTTTGGTTTTTTACCACGAATGTTGCTTTACAATTATCTAATATTTGTAATAATTTCATGATCCTATTTATGTTTTTAATTTGAAATTTTATATTAGTTATTTTCCTTTAGTAAATTAATATTCAGATCATTTTCAAAAAAATATCACATTTAACATGAACAGATAAATCATGTTGTGTCTTTTAACTTTTATAATTATCTTATGTTAATTCAATGTTTCTCCTTGAATAATTATGTATTCAGATAAATATTCACATAAATTTTATTATTATTATCTTCATTTTCGTAGAGAATGGAAATATGAATAAGATATATAGAGAAAATATTTAGTACCTCACATGTCTTTTCTATAAGAACATTTTTTCTCTGTCAGCCTTATCTTTTTTTCTCATTTCATACTAACAATAACTATACTCATAAGAGGAACAAGTTGATTTTTTATCTTTATTAGGTATTTTTTTCTTTTTTATAATACAATATATTTTATTTTAATTATCTATATTCATCTTAGACATTCCATTTTCTCTTACTTTTATAGTAAGTCACTTCATTTGATTGATTTTCAATTTCCTAGTTTCCTCTATTATAAAAAATTCCCCCATAATTTGATTTATGCAAGTATTTATTAATCCTATAGAAGTTTTTAAATCTCCAAGATAGATAATCCATCTCCTGAAAACATTTCAGAAGGTGAGTTATACTCATTTAAAAAAACAATTTCATTTTCTTTATTATCATTGAATAGGATGTTTTGAAAGAAACTTATATTTCTTTTCTTTCATTATTATTTTATTTTACATTCAATAATTATTCATATATCATTAGTTTTAAAACCAACTAATTCTCTATAATTTTAATTATAGTTTATGATTAAGTAATGGAAATTGTGTTTTCTCTCCACCAATTTATTAAGCATTACAAGATTCTCAGCACAAGATCTTTATCATCAATTTTTATCCCATGTGGATGTATAATTTTTTTAATTTTATTTAACATGAGATGCAATTCAAAAAACATTTCATTATGTTTTATAAAAAATTAAAATATTTAAATTTTTAGGTATTTAGGTGATTTTTATTAAAAAAAATTGGTCATTACTGTGAAACGTAAAATGTGTCCAAAATTTCATAAGCATTTGAACAAGAAGAAATCTTATAGAACCAATATACTCATAATAAAAAATATGTCGAATTCATAGCATTACAGTTATGATAATAAATATCATTAGTGTTATTTTCCCAACAATAACAAGTAACATTGGGTTTAACATATGTTTACTCAATTATAGTATAAATACACAATCACATAGTCTCAATATTCATTTTCATTTTAATATTCCAATGAAACTAATTTGTGCCATTAAAATTTGGAGGCATGTTATTAGTATTCCCCTAAAGCCTATTGTAACTTATATAGATATAAATTTATAAATAATAGAGATTTTGATCTTTTGGGTGATACTAGATCATAGTTAAAATGAAAAAATATTCAACTAATATTAAATGTTGGTCGGAGTGGAAAAGTAAGAGGGTTGAATTGAGATTCTAATTAAAATTTAAAAATAATATGAATTAAAATAATATCACCTAATTTATAATAATGGGATACTAAAATAAAATAGTTTATGTATATAATTTTATCTATTTAAAATAATGTAAAAAGTTTTGATCAAAACTCAATTCAACCGTTTTAAAAACCATGTACCATTTTAAATATATTTATATTGATAAAACACAAAATATAAAATATTTATTAAATTAAACTATAAAGGTGTTGTTTTTATAATTAGTTTTGAATGCAAAACATATTTTTCCTCAAAAAGAGAAAAAATAGTAAAACACAAAATGAAATAAAAAATGGTTTAGTCTCAAGGTGAGATCTAGAGAGCACTACTTATAGATCAACCCATTCAATCCTATTTATTAAAAAAATAAACTAATCCATAACCTGGAAGGTGTTTTATACAAAACATTTTCACACATGAAGTCCCAAATACACAATTTCATTCCACTATTGGATGTAGGATTACAAGGGTAAAATAATTAAAAATTATTGTTTAAAACACTTTAATACTGTAATTGATCTTCTATTAATGAATATATAGCGTGTATCAATAAAAATGCAAGCTAAAATAGTGAGATAAATAGATTATCGGTTAGGAGGTTTGATCCTACTCAATTTGATTAGCTTCATTTGATCAATTCCATTTTGATCTATACTTGAAAATATTTCTATATGTTCTATATAGTGATATCCTAAAAACAGTGTTCTTGGGAAGGGTTATCATTGTATGTCCTTAGTGCATCACAATGTCTCTCATTCAAAAGAATCCACCACTACTATGTATTGATGAGTAGTTATATTTTTTAAAGAGATATGCTATCTAATTATAAAATGGATGATATTTATAATTTAATCCTGGTACTCATTGATGTTGTAAATAAAATGAAACTATAATTAATTCTTTAAAACATAGCTTTTAAATATTTGTAAAAACCCCACCAGTTAAGTTATACATGGTCACCTGGTCTCTAGTTAGGGTTGGATACTTTGGTTCACCTATACTTTTCACATCTATTTTCCTTGGTCAATTATAATGGTAAGTTTGAATGATAATTGTTTTTCTAGTTGAGGTCACTTCTTTTCAACTTCTGGCCACTTCACAAAGTTATGAATACATTTATCACCTTCATGTCATAGATTCTTTACTTCTAAAAATAGATTCATTATGCCACACAGTTAATTTCTATATTTTTTATGTAAATTTCATCTCAATGTAACTTTACTTATTATTTATTTCACATGATTTCTTTTTTAGGGGAACTTTTTTTCAACTACACAGTAACAAAATTATTCATGTCGTGTGTTGAATCCTTCATGTGGTCACTTGATTTTCCACATGTGCCATGTTCATGTATTAGAAAAAATTATATCACCTAATGCATGGTCACTTGATTGTTCATACAGTCACTTGGACTACAATTTTTGGATATATCCATATGGTCACTTTACCATTATAGTTACATGAACATCTTCATATCATAGGTTTTCACAGTCACGTCAATATTTACAAATTTTTATCCTTTTCCCCATGAAAATGTTGATTATCATAAAACATGAAATTGATTATTTATATAAGAAACATGATTTTGGATCATTAAAATAATGGTTTTTTAGAATAAGACATTAGAAAAAATTAATTGTTTAGGGTCATAGTAGTGTAATAGAGTATAACAATTTTCTATATAGAATTCAAATTAGTATTTCATAATTGTTTTCATAAATAAGTGATGTAAAATGAATAGTAATTATTTACTTAATCCTAGATATGAGAACAATTCTTTTAGGTTGATGTAGGTTATTTATGGGATGAATAAATCACCAAGATATTTATATTCAAAACATGATAAATATTTGATGAAACATGGCTTTAGCATCACAGATTTGATCAAAAATCATTATATAAATATAGATAGTGAAAATTTGATAATGGATATCATATATGATTATAATAAAATCTTTGGAAGATCAAAAAATTTGTAATAAAATAATTTTACAAAATAAATTTTGTGAATGTTCAAAATGTTTATGACTAGAGAGTTAAAAAATTTCAATATGGTGCAGGTAATACAAAGATGCCAATAATAATTTATTTATAAATATTAATATTTAAAATTGGTTTTAAAAATACTTGTAAAAGGGGATTCTAAACAATGGATACCCTAGTTTTAACTAAGATATTGTTTTCAAGTGATGGCGACAGAAAAGAGGCCAAAATCACATCACATATAAAAATCGCTGGGGTCCTATTATGATTAAAAATGCTAGGATTTGATATTAAATTTCAACATATTCATCTGTATGGTGCCTAATATTGGCCAAGGAAACCCAATTATAGGAAATATATATAATATAATTTTATAATAGTGGATTCATGGATATTTATTTCTGTTTTAATAGAATTTCATAGTTTTTGTAATTATAATATAAAAGTAAAAATGGGTTGGACTAGTTAATGATATAATAGTTTTCTAGACCTAACCCCCTAGGGTCTCCCCGGTCGGCAAAAAGATGATTGTGACTACCCTAAGCCTTCTTATAATAGGCTAGTGGATGGAAATTAGAACTGAGTAAGAATATGCCACATCATGGAAGAATTGATTTATTATACCTATACACCCACAAACAACTTTTTTCACATTCTATGATGAAATGGAAAAAAATGATACTAATTCATTCATACATATATGATCTGGCAATTGGAGTACAATAATAATGTATTAAAAGTTTTAAAGGGGGAAAATATAATCTGAACCAAAAATTACAAAATATTCCAACCTAATCAAATGGTAGAGGATAATTTTAAATAAAACACCACTATAAAACTCAGTATTTCTAGACAAATCTAATATATTCTTACTCTTAGTCCTATCAAAACTTTGAAAAATGGATACTCATCCGCGAAATACATAACACATGTTAGAAAATCTCATGCAGGGGTGAGTATAACAATACTATATCAGACACCATGAAGTCACTCACCACAATGCATCCAGAGTAGTAATATCAACATAATATATATCAATAATATAAGATACATAAGCATCCTGATATGACCATAATAGAAAACTAGGGTCAAGTGGTCTCAACCAAAACAAACATCCACAAGATACTACTCTATGATTTTACATAATGCACATATTGGTAGAATTCACTCAATAAGACCTGTTATCCCTAGTGACTCACATCCATTAGGTCATTATCTTTAAGCCCTGCAAAAAAAGTACACACTAGACCTATGAAGATCTTCATATGTTTATTTCGGATCACACCTAAGAAAATTGGGGGACACCCCAAACCCAATCCGAAAAAACCCTCTATGTAAGGGGTCATATGCCTAGTGATACCATAAACCCTACTGAAATGAAATTATATTTGGGGGATTGATACCATTTACATAGTGGATGTTGTTATACTATGAAACCCACCCTGGTTCAAAGAATATTTGACAGAGGATCACACAATGGTATCAGAGAGGGATTCCATGAACTCTATTTGAGACTCATCTTCCTAAGGTTATTACAATCCATATATGTGTATCTAATTTCACACCATACCCTCAATGGGATTTACCTCGAGAATTCACTCAATTCATACTAGTCTAATGATAATATATATGTATATGGAAGCTATCTCTATGAATTTTAATGGACTGTATGAAGAAATACATACATTTTCATGTACGTATTAGTGTTCTTATACAAGTGATTATGTATACCTGACATGCCAATTTATTTGGTTGTTTTCACGGACATATCAATGTATTTGTATTAGTCAATGTCCTTATAATCTACTTGTTATAATGTTCTTTTCCATGTACATGCACAAGTACTACCAGAGTACATGATGAGCCACCAACCATGGGTCACACGAGGTATGATATTTTTCACATGACGTGTGATATTTATCATTTGTGGAAAACCTTGAGTCTTAGAAAGGGGTCCTACATGATGTGTAATTCTGGATTACACCTTGTATAACGTGAGTTTTGAATAAATCCTCGGTTCTCCTACTATGTCATCTTTACACATCACGACTTCCAAATATTATGTTAGGAATCATATATCTTGGGTTATCTAACCCTTTCTTTTGATGGTCATGAGGATTCATGCTCTAATGTATAAGAAAATTCATTCATTGAGTCACATCGTCATTGTAACATGTCATCAACATGATTCAAACAATGAATAATGAGGAAAATTAGTCCAATATATTCCACTTTAGGTCCTCCTCCCTCACCGCACCTCAATTACACCATCGATCGTGAACTACACCCACAGTATTACCCCATTTCTCCAAAGAGTGTTCATGGAGTTATCAAATACTTGGAATCAATCAAACTACAGGAAGAATAAATTTCTCATTATGAACTTGAAAAGAATACATAGATAAATCCAAAAAACCCCAAAGTGGAAAAAACCTCTTCCATGTTTGATTCGTCCTTAATCAATTACCATTAGAAAAAAAATCAATTAACCAACATTAAAATAATCCATCATAAAATTAATCTATCATCAATATGAAAGTAGATTATTATTATTAGAATTTATCTATGTTTGACACATGAAAATAAAATGGGATGAATCCATATAAACAAAAAAATCTTACATCATGTTTGTATCGATAATTGATGATGAAAAATAATAATTTTATTTTTTGGTGAGATCTATGAACATTATTGGTGTAGATGATCAATGGAAAACCTATCCAATCATCCACTATGATTTCATCATCCAACATATCCCCAATGTATAATATTTTTTTCTCTAGGATTATTTGGAAAATACTAAAATTTAACTATAATGTGTTATTTATAGTGGAGAGATATATTTGCTTGTATCAATGAAATAAATAAATCAATTTAACTAATGTATTTCATTTTTGATTCAATGAAATCTACTTCAAAAACACCCAATGATAAAAAATATTATATTAAGAAATGGGTAAAATCCATTCTCTAAACTCAATGGTGAACTCATATATTAGATCTCATACCCTTGCTGGATGTTATTTCAGGTTTTTATAAAAAATTAACAGTAAAGATATTACTATATTTATTATTCATCAAATATAAATTTCGATATCATCGACCCTCAGAATCACATACCATCTCAGTACATGGATATGAAATGTTATGAGATATATATAAATGACTATCATAGAAAAACTGACACATTTCATTATTTCTACCTTATATACTTCATCCTAAAAGGCATAAATTTCTACTCAAAATGGTGTGGGTATTCTGATCTCATCTGGTTCTCCTACTCCCATGTCATATAATTACGATTCCTATGATGGCTATATAGACATAGTAAGAGAATCATTAATCCATAAAAGATCCTATCCGACTAAACCTTGATCACATCTATGTACACAAAAAATTAGCTCCATCATTGACGTTCAACCAACCCTAGTTGATAACACGAGAATGTTCATGCACATACCACCTCAGCTGGGACACATGGAATATGTATTATACCATGTCTAACCATAGAGTTAGATCTAACTAGTATTCCAACTCACAAAATCTATAAATTATGTGTAAAAGGCCAATAAATCCTATTGATAGATTGGCAAGCATAAAAATTACTTGCAATACTTGTCATGGTGAGGACTTCTAAAATACATTATATTCCTCCATGAAGTATAAAGTTCCACATTGTTAGTATGTATGGGAATAATGACGACTCAATATGGTCATCATGTACCCCTGTTTGACATTCACGTTCATTATCATAGCTCACCCAAACTCTGGGACCACATGAATGCAATCTCTAGGGTCAGTCTAATATAATTTCGACCTCTAGGTTAACCCGTAAAAGGCCTAAATTTGTTCTATAAATATGAGGGAATGGTTTCTATTGTTGTACATAATTTCTAATAAGGGTAGGTGATCCACCCACTATAGAAAAATTTCAACTGGAAATACCGAGACATGTCCAAATGAACATAAATGGTCTGCTCAATATTTCTATTAGTCTATGGGAGAAATTTAAGGCCCAAATGAAACTAAGTCGCAAGGAACACTAGAAATCATCTCCATAATAATTATATGAAGTGATATTCATAGTAAAAAATGATCATAAAGGGAACTCCACTGATCCAGAACATTTCCTACACATAAGGTTATATCATGTTCTCTACTAAAATATTCTCTCAAATAGATTGAAAGTTGGATGACTTGATGAATTGTTAAATGATCAACTAGATTGAATTGGGACCCCTATATGTACGTGGTAACCACATCATGATTTCATTGAATATCCCATCCAATTTTCACTCTCTAATCTTAAGTATTTGAGGTAAACCCAATGGAACCTAGGGATAAATCCTTACCTTCTTACAACAGATGCATAGAGAGACAAACTCTGTTACACCCTTCTTTACACATGGGCACCATAACTAATACTAGAAGTGTTGGTACATCATCACCACACCTAGTTATACTATGAATGGGTATATATGGAACTTCCTCATCACCTATAACTTCAATATATCTGGTACCATTTTTTCCTCCTAAAAGGATAATGTGATCTCTACCATCAAGAAATCCATCCTGAGAATACCCTATGGATATCTGGGAACTTATGGTCTAATTTTCAATATATCCATGTTGATATACCCTAACACTTTTAAAATTTTATTGGGTAACAACCATCGATGGAATATTTGAAGTACCATCCTTTTCTAATATGGATAACTGCAACAAGTCTTACTTAATTGAATAATCAGCAAACAACTAAGAACAAGTTCTCTCAATGAGGGCATTGGTCACCATTTTACCCCTCTAAAAATTATAGACTATATTAATGTCATAATCCTAGTGGAACACTAGACATATACAATATTCAAAGTTTAGATCCTTGTAGAAGTAGATACACTTAAGATTCTTATGGTCAGAGTAAATGATAAACTTCTCACACATATATATGTTTTCTCAAATATTCATTGAGAATACTACTGCTGTGAAATCGAGATCATGTGTCATGCAGTTCTCCTCCTATTGTACCAACAATTTATTCCCATAGGCAATCACTATCTTCCTCTACATTGGAAGACAACCAAGTTTGGTCAATATTTCATCATAGAAAACTGCATATTTGACACATTCCATTGGAAAAATATGGATAGTTTTTGTTGTCAATCTCTAAAAAAACTCCTTGAAAGACTATTAAAACCACTATATCTACATTAAAGGATACCCCTTTCATGTTAATGCATTCAAATTTTATTATATCCTAGAGAATCATGGTAAAAATATCATATCGTATCAATCTATCCCAAAGAACCTCCACACCTTTATCACGCTTTTGGGTGGTTGCCAAGATTACACTAACTTGACCTTAGATAGGTCCACGTCTAAACCATTAGTAAATATGACATGTCATAATGTGTGGACCCCTTGAATCTATAAATGGTACTTCAAGAGATTTCTATTAAGATGGTTATCTTGGAGTGGGTCTATAAATATCCAAAAGTGTCTCACAGGAAACTTTTTAGATTAGGAGTACATTAAGATTTCATAAATTAAGATCACTATGAACCTATCTAAGAAAGTTTTAATGATCCAATTAATGATTCCCATGGACAATGGGTTGATATTCATCATGCTGATTGGAATCACTAAGTACTCATAATGATGGTAGAGCTATTTAAATGTAATTTGTATTATTTCCTCATCCAGTACTCACATTATTTTATATCCAAATCCAAGGTCATATTTGAGATCCATCGTACCCCTATAAACTAATCAAATAAGACATGGATACATGATATTGGATACTTATTCATCAAGGTCACTATGTTCAGGAACAGATAATCTATATACAACATTGATCTATTGTCTTTCTTCATAGAAAACAACATCGTGGCTTCCCATGGGGATACAAAAGGGTCTCACAAAGACCATCCTCAAAAACCCATCCAAGTAGACCCTCTACTATCAAGGGTCTATAGGATCCATATTATGTGATTTCACAGATGTTAGGTATGTTTAGGTGTGAATTTAAATGTATAATTATATCTCTCAGAGGAGAGGTAAGCCTGGAATGTGTTCAAGAAAGATGTCCCCATATTCCACTACCACTATAGGAAATAGGTAGCCTATAACATACACTTAACCAAGTGTTATTATATCTAGATGGTGATCAATTTGGTTCAATATCACCTCTATGATCCTATCTTACTTTTCATGTATTTAATTCTCACCCATGAAGAAAAACCTCATCCCATAATTATAGACATATAACATCTTCCTCCTGAAACAGTTATTATAGGAATGAACTATGGATAGCTATTCCATAACTAATATTACAACATAAAACCTCATAGTTGTGATAATGATATCCCATATAAATATCCTTCCTCTAAGAGTAAATTCACACAATCAATAGAAGTGTTTGATCACTGATTCACCCCTGTCAATGTTTCTAAGCACAAGGGTTGTGCCATGGGCATGACCATAATCTCGATGTCATGCCAAGGTATGTATCATAAAAGGAGTGGCTCACACAAAAATCTATCAGTACTATAGATAAATTAGAGGAGAAAAATATCATACCTCTAATAATTCCAATTGACTCATGATCATAGGCCTCAACTCCCTACCCCTATCCACATACTTGAAAAATTGATCCCATAGCCTGTCACGAACCACCTATGTGAAGTGGGAGTAATAGGTTAAATATTACACCACTTACTATTGCTTTACCTTCCTCCATACCATGTATGTTGACCAATTGGAACACCTTGATACTATCTCTATTTATGCATGTATGGTCCCTCAACTGTCTCCCTATCAATTATATGACATGTTTTTAAATTCACTAACAAGATTTCCTTGACCGTCCAATGTGAAGCACCACCTCCACCTTGGATAACATGGGGAATAATTAGAGACATAAACTTAAAATAATTCAATATGGGATTGTATCATGAATAATTTTGAACACCCACATCTCAATAAATTATATTAGATACCTTTTTCTAAATTATTATCTCTCAAGTGACCACTACCAGCACCCACTACCAGTGTCTACATTGCAATAAAATCTCCACAACTAAATCCCAATAAAAACTCAATAATAATTGGGAATTAATAGAGATATCTCTAAAACCCTTATATCCCAATATAATACTTAATAAAAGGTTTGTTCCATAAATAAAATATCTCCAACAATATCTTTGAAGTATTGCTAGATATTAGTAAAAATTTTCGATTACTCCACCATTTTCAAATTCTGATGCTATAAATACCAAGGTCCTTAGATGTTAACTGATTAAAATGTGTAAAGATAGAACAAATCCATGAATAGGTTATCAAATTATTACTATGATATATCTATCTCATCAGGAAACTGAGTCACTAGACTCCACCATCACATAGCCAGTCCCTAATGGAGACTCATTGTGATAATTTCAATCCGATCTATAGGAATCTCTATGAGGTGTAAAAAAAAGTGACTAACTCTAGATATTCCTTATCAACCTAGAGTTATTGATAAATAATAAACATGGGAGGTAACCACCACTAAAAATTATGCATAAAATGGAGCCTATGTGGATCTGTATCTGGTACAACCAACACAATAATCTTCTCTATGGGTGGTGGCATAATTGGAAACCCACCTGGGGGTGCAGAATTCTAATCAGGTTTGCTGCCAAAAACAAATGGTGTGACTTTTTGACATTAGTCATATCATTGAGTCATTCAAACCTTTATCATTTTGAGGTGATTCATTCTACCTCATGTATATGACCATTACAAAATCCTCATCACATGGAGGATCATTCTTGTGATTACGTTGTGGATTCTTAGATGCCTTTGTTCATAGAGGAATCCTAAAATAGAGAATATGTACCACAATCAGTATGTATATTTGGGTAGATAACTCAAGAATGGAAATATGTTACTATATGATTTATGTAGAATTTTTTCCCTAATACCAGTGCCTATATTAATTGAGTGAACAAGAAGGTGATCAAAGTCCTGGGGAATAGATAGGTTTGTTTCCACAAAATCATTGGAGTCTCTATCCTAAAAGATGAAATTAAAACATATTAATCCAATTTCAACAAACCCCATAACAACCTCACACCAAAAAAATGACGCAATGGTCATATGGTAGATCCATGCTCTAATACCACTTTTCATCACCAGATCCTCTAGGTACCTTCTAGTTATAGACAAGGTATCTTTGATTACCTAAAGCCCACCATCAATAGGCTAGGGGATAGTGACCAGTTCTAAGTAGGCATATAACATAAATGAGAGGAATTACCCTAATGTACACATACAAACACAACCATATCCACTCGCATACAATGATTAAATTTAAAACAACATATTCCAATAGATTCATATATCTATGATCCTAATATCATAGTATGTTAATAAAGTACTGAAAGCTATAAAGGGGTCAAATAAAATCCCATACAGAAATTGTAAAAGAGTACAACCTTCTTAGAGGGATGTGAATAAAATAAAATTGATAAGTAGTATTAAAATTGGCCATTCTAGCATAATTTATTATCCTCCTACTCCTAATCCTCCTAGGAAAATGTCAAAGGGTTTCTCATCTATATAATAAAGGACATGTATAGGATACTCCCATGTACATGTGAGTATAACATTGCCCAGTTGGACACCCTGAAAACACTATTAAAAAAGAACCAAGAGTAGTCATCTTGACACAATACATTTAAATAAGATAAGAGACATAAACATATAGATATAATTATGAAAAACAACCATCCTCAAGTGGTCTCAATAAAAACTTTTATCCACATGATAATACTTGATTATTTTAAGTAATTATTATTTTTGGAAAATATAATCCATGACCCATGATTTCACTTGTGACCCCCATTCAAGAGTCATGATCATTATGTCCCACTAAATATTTTTTAACTAATTCAATGAATATCTCAATATATAGGTAGTGGTGCAAGAGTAGGGCCACTACGGGACACCATAAACCCAATCAAGAATATCTTGTAATTTAGGGCATCATATTTCAAATGATACCATAAAACAATATAAAAATTCCTTATATATAGGGGATCGACACCCTATGCATGGTGGTCATTCTAAATACCCAAACCCCACCTAGTGTATAGGAAAGAATGATATAGGATTCCGCCCTAGTATCATGGAGGGACACCATGAAATCTTTCTAATACTAATATTCTTATGAAGATCAATATCTAGAGTGGAGTACATAATTCCACACCATGTCCACAAAGGTATGGACCAAGGGAATTTCCTAAATTGATACTAGTCCAAATTAAAAAGATGAATATATCCAATATATCTCTCAGAAAGTACACTGCAATATATATTGTGCATTATCTGATCTACTAAATCTATAACTTCTCATTTCTATTTCCTAGTTCCTCTACCCATGACTATCTACACTAGATATACCATTGTATCTAGCCATGTACGTGCACATGGTATTGTCTGAGTAATAGATTGTGCCCGTGTACTCTACCCATGACCATTTTCTTTTCCATGTACATTACTATGTACTCATAGAGTACACATTATGTTTTTTATAAATGGGTCACATGGCTTATAAAAGTGGTCACATAACATTTGTTATTTCTGTTTCATTAAAACCTTTAGGACACAAACAGGTGTCCCACATGGAATGTAATTCTGGATTACACTCTATGTAATGTGTATCATCCAGAATATTGATGTTACCCCTCTACATCACTCATTGATATTTTCTCCATATCAAATATGGATGGAACCATAGATCTTGGGCTAGCTAACCATTTTACCGATCAGTCACTAGGATCCGGGATTTGATATGGTTGGAAATTGATCCATCAATCAACACCATCATCTTACCATTTCATCGCCACACATCAAAATAAAATGAATGGGGATAAAAGGTCTGATCTGACATGAAAATGGTCTTCCTCAATCACCTCACCTCAATCGTACACTCATTCATGAACCACTACTATAATATTAATGTGTTTCATCGAAAAACGGTTGGGAAACCATTGAATACCAAGAATTAATCAAACAAAATTACAAATACATTTTCCATGATAATACTGTTGTAAATATGGTATAAATAAAAAACACAAAGAGGAATGAACATCATCCATGATCTGGTTACCCTTGATTGGTTTGGGAGGTATGCTAGTTCAGTTTTGAGTATGTTTATGGTCAGTTTTGTTTTTATAGATTTTATGTGACTCTTTGGTGATATTCATCCTGAATTATATATGGGCCTGCTTCAAATGTGGTTTAGAGCATTAAGCCCTCATTTATTCATTCCACTCGGAATTTATAGTTTGATAGGGTATAGAGATTCCACCAGTTCTATGCACATGCATTCTTGCACAGGACATACTAGTGAGTGGTCATGATATGGTGAAGGATATTCTTTGATTTTTATTTTATGGGGAGGGGATGATCTTATAGTTTTGTTTTGGTATTTTATCTCTTATTTTATTTTTTAGTTATAATTTTGGTCCAGTGGTTTCTCACTTTTTCCATCAAAAGTTTCTTAATAATACAAAAATTTAACTTTCAGTAAAGTGTCTATGCAGGAATGAATTCATATTTCTTTACTTGATCCATGTTCAACACGTTATAATAAAAGTGGATAAATATTAATGGATAAAAAATCCTATCGGAAGTACAGATTAGACATTGATGATAAATGTTTCTTCACTATCTCTATTAGTGATATCCAGAGACTCTATTCTTCTATATGATCAGTGTAGGACCGATCTAATCATTCAATATGATGTTTTCTACCAATGTATCTCCAAATACCCTTATATAGGCCTTTTGTGTTATGTGGATAACCATAATATTAACTCATAATAAGGTATTTATTTTTTTGAGGGATATTGGTCACTCCACCAATGAAATAAATAAATAAAATTTATTTATTTAATTATTATTTTCACCCATGATGACTTTTTAAACAAACTCCCAACCCCCACAATGATTATGTAATTCATGGAGTAAAAACCACATTCTTAACTCAAATGTGGCTTTTGATTTCTGATCCTAGAATCTATTTGGATATTATTCATCATTTTATGAAAAAAATTCCTTATGTAATATTAATATATTAAATATTATTTAACATTCAATTCCATGCTCATTGGGCCTCAAAATCATGCATTGTCTCAACAAGTGACTCGAAAATATTAAAAGATATATATGTATTATTTATATGTTAAAAAATTTATTATTATTTTCACCTTATGTTATACATTTAATGTTATAAATTTTTATATTAATTATCTTAAAATAATTAAAATTTAATTTCATTGAACATTGTAGAATTTAAACACAGTGTGGCTAATAAATAATGTGCTCATTTTAAATAAATGAAATATTTAACTTTACATTATTTGAGTTGAATGGAAAATTTTAATTTCCTTTAAAATTGAAACCACTAATGTTATAAAAGTTTGAAAAAATTAATAATTATCAATTAAACAGATAACATATTATGATCAAATATAAATTTATTAGGGGAATAACACTAACTAAGGAGACATTAGAGAAATATAAACATTATTTTGGAATCCAACCATCTCAATCCACCATGATTGTTTATATAAGGGACCCCATTATCCTAAGAAAAGTCATAGATTCCGGCCATTGTTTTCCCAAAATATGGGTCCTTAAGGTTATGTACAAAATTGAGAGATATATTTTATTTCTTCATTAAAGGGGGAGAATTTATTATATGTCTTATGAAAGGGGAAAATGATTTTTTGGATAAAATGTTTGTGTATAATAATTAAATGTTGAATTATTATATAAAAATATAATGTGGATAAATGCATCCTTAATAGGAATAGATTTCAAGAACCATGTGATTATACTATAAATTATGTGATTAATTGATAAAAATTTCATAGTAATCTATTTTCTCGTGAAATTAATTACTCATGTGGGATTAAGTTGCATTCTATGTGAATCCTTGATCATTACTAATATTTATAGAAGTTTAATGATTTTTTAAGAATAATTTATTAGATAATTTAAGTACTATATTTCTATAGTTCTTAATTTATTTAAAAAAACCCTAGGTGGAGACTATAAATAAAAATAATTTAATTAAGTATTATGAATTTTTATAGGTTTTTTTGATAAAAAGATTAAAAAAATTAGAGAATGGTGAAACTTAATTCATTAAAAATTAAATATATTATTAATTATTTTGGAGTTGTTTTTGTGTTTTTAATATAGATTTATAGTCATAAATAATGTTTTATGAATAATTAAACATAAATCAAGGACCGTGAGAAATAAGTGTATTAATCTATAGAATTATTATGTGAATATCTACTCCAAAAAAAATTACACAATGGAATAAATCCCATGAAACAAATACGTGAATCCATGAACATTTCATACATATGCAATGGAGGATAAAATAATTACTTGAGGGATATACTCCACGAAGGAATTAATCAGATCATATTATGTATATTTAATTTACAAGATTGAGGTAGTGAAAATATGTAGACCACAAAGAGAAAAAATTGGTGTTTGGTACCACAAAATACATATTGAAAATGGTCATTTATAAGGAAATCCTTTTATATAAACAGATAAAATTTAATGGTTTATGGATTTTGGTTAAAGGTGTTCTATCGTATAAATAAACTATTTCTAATTCAAAAAAAAAACTATAGAAGTTATAAAGGATTAGAATGGTCATGTGGATTAATGTTTTTAAATTAGGTAATCTTGTAAAGAATATACATTAATGGGTAGTTGTCTAATGGAATCAAATAATCCAATTTCTAGACAAAAAATCTGAGGACCATGATAAAATAAACAAAAAATATATGATATAATCTAAATGAATAATAAACTATGTTTCTAACATTAGATGAAGTAAATTTTACATGGATTACATTTTTTATTGATAAAATACAATATTCATATAAAAAATGTGTGTTTGAATAGTATTTGTGAAAATCAATATCGTTCGAAGATTTTGATAAAATAATGGTTTATAATCATTTTTTCATCGAGTAGTGTGTTATAATTTATAATTATTTTTAAATCATTGAAACTAGAATTCAAATCATTACATATAAAAAAGTTTTTATTAGTGATTTTTCATACATAGACACATGAATTAATATATGATCCATGGATGTAGAATGATGTAAGAAAAATAATAAAATTTTATTGTTTCATATTCATGGATTAATTTTTATTATAAACTATTTTTTGAAAAAAATCGAGTAGGGTTTTATCTCCCAATGATGTAAGATATGTAATGGATTTTTTTAATACAATCTAGTAAAAATTCAACCCATATCTAGTTATTTCTCTTTATATGGGACCACCCATATCCTTTTCATGTATATAAATATTTAGTATCATTGAATTCTTATTATGGATTTTGAGACATCATTCATTCTCCTAATGTAAACAATCACATTATTATCCATTGAAGAAAGATAATATTTAAAAAAATACCTAATAAACTAAACCTTATATTTTGAACCATGTTTGTAACATCCTAATGTTTTTAATTATTATTATTTTTTACAAATTATTCTACTTTATATTTTATGGAACTTGTAGCTATAATATTTTATAATTATGACATTATGTTTGGTAACGTATAAATTTTTTAATATTGAGTATAATCTAATCACGAGAAACTATATAAGTATGAACAATATAACCTATCCATTAAATTGGTAGGTAAGATTTCGATTAACTATATTTTAAAATATTTATAAAGAGTTCATAATAAATATGGATTTATTGAAAAATTTCTTAGTAAATAATCACTGAATTTTTTTGTAAATTTATTTTATTATTAAAAGTAAATATTCTTCAAAAATAGTTTTATATTTATTTTTATGTTTCGATAAATTTTCCACTTACACAACCATTCATCCCTTAGGGTAATGATATCGTCTCTTATGCCTACACATGACATACCATATCCATGAACTGATGTGACTCAATTTCTATGTCCAACATTCAAAAATGATTTAAAAAATTAGTCAAATAATTAAATATATAATTTATTGAATTAAAATAAATCTTTAGATGGTGGATCAATATCATATACATATGAACAAGAACTTTCATGAGAACATGCATGATAAAACAATGAAATTTACACATGAAACAATAATAAAAATAAAATATTGTTAACGATCAACTGGTGAGATGTTATAAGAGAATAATATTTGATAATATAAAAATTATTATGGTCTTATATTAATTAATAAAATTCTTACAAAATTAAACATAAGTTTAAAGAACATTTAAACAAATAGAAGTGTGAGGTAATGGACTTTATGTTAATTTCCTATTCATTGAGGAAAATTATAATGTTATGTAAAATATTTCTTTATATTATTTGTATACTATATTTTATACATATAATTTCATTAATAATTGACAATTCAGGTTATTTTATGTTTTATTATTAATTATTTAATCCATTCATATTTAAATTGAAAATTACTAAGTTGTAATGAATTTTATAAATCAATTTATCTTCATTGGGTTTTATTGCTTCTTCACTAACTTTTCTAATCAAAGATCATGTGTTTAATGAATTCTTATTATATTATGTTATCTTTAAATTAATATATATGGATTTAAATTTTATACACATAATAAATTCATTGATTAATTATTATATCAATGTTATGATCATTATAAGGGTCTCTCTTCTCAAATTTTATTCTTTGGGTAATTAGTCATGTTATACACCTATCTTACTTTATGAGATATATCTATTGACCATTTGATTGGTTATATAATTAATATACTTATAATCAGAGAATTTAATGTTTTATTTTATATCATTTCTTTATGTGGGCTCAAAATTCTAAATTTATAAAAATAATATGAAATTTAAGTTTCAATCTCATTTTATTCGAGATTATTTATAATTGATTTTTTATTAAAGGAAATTATTTGATCATTTTATAATAAAACACTTTAATTTTTTTCTCATACATTAAATGGTGTATTTTTAATTTAGTATTACAATATTCTTCTTTTTGGACTTCAAATGATTGAAAAAATATTTCCAACAAAATATGACTTCATTTCTCCCTTAGGTAGAAAATAATTTCCCTCAAAATCTTGGTTTGATTTAAAAAATATTTAAGTATGTTTTAATATTCTTGTATAAAGTCAGTTTTACCTAATATTTTATTTTTAGAAAAATGTTAAAAAGTTTTTACCTATCATTTTCCAGACACGGTACTTTATAAGTTTCTTACAAAAATGTGAATGATATATTTGTTTAATCATACTAGCATGAATATAAAATTTCACCCATCATGACCAATCATTTATTTGAAGTATACATTCGAAATTTTAATAAATTGTTATTTTTAAAAAAAACATTACTTATATTTTGGATAATTATAGATTTTTAAATGTTATTTTCAATGTCAAAAAATCTTTTCTTTATGGTTTTTAATGATCATTTTAGTGTATTTGAATTTATCAATGTAAAGAACCTTGTATTTCACATATACTCCACCTGATATATTTTGTAACAATACCATCATTATTCTATTTCTAGATGTTTTACATTTATACTGACATGGGAAAGAATTGAAATTACCTTTCATGATTAAATTTAATAATATCTAATTTTACACTGAAATATTCACTTTATGATGAGCATTTAACAATGCATTTCCCCTAAATATTCATATTATTTATCCTAGATATTCCGATCACATAAATTATATATCATTAAGACATATGGTGTATTACTTTTAATGTTATATGATTGAAAAGGTAAACATTTATATTCCATGTTTTTTATTCAATACTGACATTTTTTATAAGGAATAACGTTCATGATTTAAATCGATCATACAATATATGAGGAATGTGTTGGACATGTAGTGATAGTTAGAACCCAAAATTATATATCCTCTCAATGAATTATCTTGTATCATGAGAGAAATTAGTATGTTAACATTAAATGCGTTTTTACCCATAGTTTAAACCATCATGTGAATGGTTTTAATGGTATAAATACAATGATTGCCAAGATCATAGAATTCAATATTAAGAATTTAACTCATTTTGAAATAAATTATTATTATCCATGATATTACCTAATTGATATTATCCATGGATGCATTTTTTTCTCATATTATATAACAAATGAAAATTTTGTTTAATTATTTACTTTTCTATGTTTATTATGCCTTTTCTATTCATGATAATCAATTTATTGATTAAATATCATGTTTTTTCTGGTATTTAAATTTCTATAATGATTATTCTTTATTTACATTTTACAGCTTCATCTTTATAATAATAATAATAATCATCTAATCTAACCATTTTTTTCTTTTTCTGAAAATATTAATACAGAATCATTGAATGAGTTTAAGGATATAGATTTCTAACTTTGAATATGTTGTATGTCATATATTCAAATGAGATACTTGACTCAAGTTTTTATCTAGCATACCAAGAATACTAAAATATTTTGTTCTTTGGGATGTTATATGTTTTATTTTATACAAACGTTATAAATTAACCATAGGCTCTAGGATCTGAGGGTTATTTTCATTACAATTGGAATCATATAGAGGATTAATAGAAACTATTGGAAATAGTTTCAGGAAAACATATATTTTGTAACATAATTCTATGATATACATTGATGATAAGTATCGGAGAACATCTAAATGTTTTATATATAATAAAAATGGACATTGTTCTAGAAAATTGTTACCTAGTGGTAATAACTCTAAAAAATAGTTCATTATGATTTCAATCTATTTTCACCTAATGCATGAAGACTTTCCATTATATAAACCAAGTTTGAAACTCTCATAGGAAATTTTTAATATAATTTAATTTTTTTTATGAACCACAATGAATGATTATAATTCATACTATAAAAGAATGATTTAGTATAAATCAATGTGTCTTGGGATGGTATGGAAATGTTTGTTCATAATTTTATAGGAATATATATTCCATTTAAAATTTTGTGCTATGGTAATATAATATTATTATGGTTGGTTTGTGAAATCATTTTAGGGGATACAACCCTTTAGTTTAGTTGAGTGTGAAAAGTTTATGTGAGAAATTATTATTCAATATGTTATGGGAAAACTTTTAATGGAAATTATAACCCTTACAATTAATATCATTGATGTTAATGAAATAATCAAAAAATAAAATTTTATTATTATTTTTAAATAAATTAGTCATAAAGAAAAACCTTTTAATAAGAAAAAATAATATGGTGACTCTTTTTTTGATGATATTCACAATATTTTTGTTAATGTAATAAGAATTATATTACTGTTTTTTGGGAAAAATGAAAACCCACATACTGGAGGAAAATCAATCAGTTCCGTCAAGGCCATGGGTATCATGTCAATAACTAAAGAGATATAAGGGTGTCACATGAACCACTACCCTATGAGATGTCCTTTTTAGTAAGACATTATTTAAAATACAATTTTATGGATAACTATTATGTTGATTTTGGGTATCATATTATTAGATCACAACTCTTTGATTTTTAGGTGGTTAATTGTATTTCAATCTATGTTTTATTGGGTTGAGATATATATAACCATTATGTTTAACATTGTGGTTAATTTGGTTAGAGTAAAATTTAATTTGTGGGGATGTAATTTAAAAGTTATGAGGTCACCATTTCGGTTAAAACATTCTCAAATATTTATAATAATGTTATTAATTGGGATGTGGGGTTATTTATTTATGAAATAATCTAAACTAAACATTTTGTTTATGTTTGGATGTAAAATGTATTATTTATCAATTTGATGGTTTATACATTTTTATATTTATGTTACCTTATGTTAAGAATTTTAGTTTTTAAAAAAATTTAAAGATAATATTGATTTATTATTATTATTTTATGGGTTATGAAATCTATTAAATTAAAATTATAGTGCTTTAGTGATTAAAAAATTAAAATTGGATATTCATTTCATAGACTAGGATATGATGTGGAAATTAATTTAATTACAACAAAAGTATGAAATTGTGTTTATGAAATAGGATGATATAATTTAATCCAATTTCCATATATTCATAGATAATATAATAATTCCTTATCCTATGGAAAAAGAGTTTGAAATAAAAAAGTTATCTTATTACCTATATAAATAATAAATAAAATAGAATTTTAACTCCTCAATGATTTGATGGTTTTGTGGTCGTTAACAATATCTGGATCATATACATTCATGTGATCAATGGTCATTATTTATATATATAAATTTCATTCTCTTTTATTACATATCGATATTTTGAATTACCACCAATGTTATCCTATATTGAATCCTTATTATGTGTTATTTTTTATGACCTTAAAAATTCATTTTCAATTTTATTAAAATAAGGTTTTTAACCATTTTTTCTATTATAATTTTCAATAAATGAATTTGAAAATTTCAATCCCTTAATTTACATGTTCAAGTTCAAATTTGAAGGATGTAATTTATTGAATGCGGAGAGAATATAACCCATCAAATTTTAATAATTTTTTATTTTTATATAAATTTATTCTCTTTTATAATTTTATATTCCTATGACCCTTGTATTTTGAAAATTTTAAATTATGTTTGATATCATATATGAAAATGAACAATGATCAGAAAAAACCACAAGATACTATTTAAATATGAATATTATAAACAAGCCATTGAATTAGTGGTTATTAATAGGATTAACTAAATTATGAAATATGTATAAAGTTTTCTAGATCAATAAAAATTTACTAAAAAATTTATATTAAATACTCAATAAAAATTGTGATAGAAATTTTGTGTTTCAAAATTGGTATTCATCAAAAAATGGTTATATTTTCCATATTTTAGTAAAATTTATAATGAATTTATAACAATTTTATAATTTTTATGGAGATAAAATAAATTTTCTAGTCAAAATTTCAAAACTATCATGGGATGAATATTTAGTATTTGTACGAAAAGGTTTATTATTCATTGAATATTAAAAAAATAGGTTCACCAGATACTAATATGTCTTTATAATAAATTTAGGAATTATTAAATCTCATTATCTTTTGAATTTTTTATGAAAGTAATTTAAATATTTTATTTTATTTTATTCAATTAATTAAATTATATTTTTGTTTATATTTTATTTTTTATATGTTTATTTCAATTCACAAATTGTAATTTTCTGAAAAATGAGTTTAAATATATTATATTTTTCCATTTTAGATAATTAAAATGTTAATTAATGATGAATTATTTAAATTTAACATATGTATTACATCTGTAAATATATGAATTTAAATTCATATAGTGTTTATCACTAACAATATAGTTAATGTACGACCGTATTTATCCTGAAAAATGCATTTCATGAAAAATAGTTTTTCGACGAGATTTTTATGATTAATTTTTAATTAAAATTTTCCAAATATATGAATATAATTTTATAAAATGGATTACATAATTTATATTATTATTAATATTATATAATATGGTTAATATAATTTTTGTTCATAATGATTTGTATGATAATAAAATTTATTCACTATAATTATAGATAAAATTAGATTTTTCATGTTACACCTGTTTAGGTTAAAATTAATTCTTTACATACATAAAATTTTATTTCAAAAATATGGTTTTATATTTTGTAAAAGTGGGTATAAATTATCTAAAAATGATGAAATTATTTTATTGGTAACAGATAAATTTCCTAGGTTAAATAAACTAATAACAGTAGTGAAAAATATAATCATAAAAGTTAAAAAAACATATAGGATATTGATGAAAAAAATAAAAATGTGTTTATATTTGAGGGTTGGATATTTTTATCAACCATAAGTACCTAAAAATCCCTTATTTATCATTTCTGGAGGCACATGGGATGATATTGACTTACCATTATTGATTAGTTTTGGGTATTTTTAAAAAAATTCATTCCTACCCATTCACAAATTTTAAATCCATGTTCTCCCTTCCTAACAACTATATTGCCATTTTTCTTAAAAAACCAAAAAATATATCTCCCAAACATATATAGAAACATATTTTATCTCATTTTTCTCACAAAATACCAACCATATGGTCTATAATATTATCTCTAAAGGGGGTTCTTTTAAGCGATACTATTTGTCTTCACTAATTTTCTTGGTTTTATTTATTCATTTTAAACCACCAATTATATCATAAAATTACTGTATAATAGAAAAAATATACCATGTACTTTTATGTTATTATGTTTATTTCACAAAATTTATCCACCCCCTCTATAAAATGAGAATTAAATTCATCACTCATCTGTACAGAAAACAACCACCTCACAAAGCGGTATATTTTCTTCTCCAACAATGAATAACATAGATAATAATAATGATGGAATTATTGAATATATATAATAATTATGAAATCATTTTAATTCTATAAAATTAATATATCATGAAATTCGTTACCCTTTCACCCATTAAGTGAATGATATCATCTCTCACGTGTACGTACATCTAACCATCCCAATTAAACAATGCGACTCATTTTCCATGTCAAAAATCAAATAATGATTTCAAAAATGATTAAAATAAGTAAATACTAAATTTATAACATTAATATAATTATTTATATTATAAAACCACATCCTATCCATAATAAATGAATCATTCATGAAAAAACACTTGAGAAAAGAAGTGAATTTACACACAAAATAATAATAATAATATAATATTTGTAACGAATTGATGGTAAAATATTATGAGAGGAAAATATATGACGTTATAAACATTAATATGTTTCTTTTATAATTTTTTAAATATATTTAAACCATTATGTATATGATTAATTTGTTTTAAAACAAAACTAAGTGTGAAGTAAGGGGCATTGTCTAAATTTCCTTTCATTGAGGCGTATTTTAATGATATGCACCTAATATCATTATAAGGTGTATATAATTCCACAGTTACATATAATAACATGAATAATTTATTATTCATTGAACTTGGGTTTTTTATTTTAATAATTTCTTCTAAGGGTATTTGACCTAAAAATTACCAAGATGTGAAGAATTTCATACCTCAGTTTATCTTCATTGGGTTATATTTCTTAATAATTATCTATTTTATTATATGATTTTGTGTATAACTAATTATAATTACATTATGTTGTATTTACACATGTTTTATGAGGATTTAAATTTGATAAAAATAATCAATTCCTTGATTAATTTTCACTTCAAAGTTATAATCATTGTAAGGGTAAATCATCTCAAATTGTCATCTTTGAGACATATATCATGATATACATATGTATTTCATTATGAGATGTATATACTTATAATTTGATTTTTTTTCAGGAATACAATTATATTAATGGTATTTAATGTTTAATTTTTTGTTTTTCCTTTCATGGGAATTATTATTCAAAATTTAACAATGTGGTAAGAAATTTTTATTTCAATGCCAATTTCGTTAGGATTGTTTATGATTGAATATACATTAAAGGAAATAATTAGATTCATTTATAATAAATCAATTTAATTATATATTCCTCTATTAATTCATATGGGTTTCAGGAAATATTAACATTTTCCACTAGTTAAACATAAAAAGTTTGGTAAATTATTTTTAACAAAATCTCGATTCATTTCTCTATTCATTCTAAAATCAAATTATTCTAAATCTATGTTTTCTAAAAATGTTTTTTTAAATTTTTTAATATGTTTTTTAATTTCATTGGTCCACATAATTTATTTTATGAGAAAAAAACTTAAAGGTAATATGCCTTTTATTTTCCAAATAAGGTATTGTAGACTTTCCTTAAAAAAAAATGTAAATTCAATATTTGTTTTATCATATAGGAAAAATAAAATTTCCAACTGTCATGATCACTAAATTATATAAAGAATCCAATAAAATATAAAAAAGTTGTTTTTAATGATGATTTTCCTAAAATTCTAGATATATATAGTTTTATAAAAGTTATTTACAAAGTTAAAATGATATTTTCATCAAGAATTTTAATGATATTTTTATGGTAATTTTGTCACACCCTATCCTTGGAAATTAATCAATTTTATTATTTTCATTTATTTTTTTCTTTTGGTAGACGTTTGGGTTGGGTTCTTAATTTCAAATTTATTTTTTTGAGTTTTTGATTGGCATTTTGGTTTGTGAATTATTTAGGAGAATAGTTTGGGAAACTATATACCCCTAACCAGATAACTATGAGTCTTATCTTGGGAACCAAGAGTATGGGGAATGGGTTACTCATGTTATGGAAAAATAATTGGAAACCATGTGTGAGATTCTGTTAATTTGGATAGTGGAAACCACATGATTTGGACATGTTTTGCCAAACTATTCATCCAAACCATGTGACCTTCCCAATTTCTTTAAATTTCAAAATTCATAGTATTCCTATTAACCCTAAATCACGATTAATTCTCTATTTTTTAGAAAACGTGTACCAGGGGGTGCTCCAAGATCACCCACATTTTCATCCCTTCCATTTTATAATCCCCTTTAAGGTTCCTAAGGCGAGTTCTTGTGATTTTTGGTTTATTTCACTTTCTCGTCCCCTCCTCTCTTGATTTTTTGTTATATATTTGTGGTATCCTCTCTTGGCTAATCTCTAGGGTTGGGGTTGGAAAATCCTTTTTGATTTCATTGATGGTAGGGTGTGTGGTTTATCTATGGGGTTTAGTTCTTCCTTCCCTTTATGTTTATTTACATCCAAACTCTATTGAGGTATGTGCTTCCATTCTTTTCCTCTCTAGCACAATATATTGATACTTGTATGTTTCTAACTAATTTATAAATATGTTATACCTACTTGTGATGTGTTTGTTTATTTTTTTGGTGTTGGTTGGATTTGATAAAAATTGTCTTTGATGTAATTCCTCAAATATGCCTATGTATATAGGAACCTAATGTGTTTGGTAAAATGTCAAATAAATAATTAAATTAAAATTGGATGATTTTAATGGTTTATTAACATAGATGTATTTTACTTAATCGGTTGGATTGTGATTTTTTCCTTAAATATATTAATCATGTTGGCTTTTATTGTTTGGTTTTCTTTATTGGTTGGAAAGCGTGTGATGTTTTCCTAAAAATTATTTTGGAAAATTTTTAGGATTCTTGAGGTTTTCAATTTGATATGGGAAAATATATGTGTTGTTGGAGTGAAAAAATGGATGGTAACACAAATTATAATTGAATTTTGTAAATCATTTTTATAATAAAAATAGGTTTTCAAAACACATGAACCTTATTCCTCATCTTTATACAAATTTTCATTAATTCTACTTGTTTTCTTAATTAAATCACGGCCTCAATGTTGTTTTGAATGTGTTTTTTGAATGTTTCCTTTTACAAAATGGACCTTTTTGAATATTTGACACAATTGGTCTCTAAATGGTTCAAAATATCATTCGTAATAATTAAATATAGAGTGTGTTTTCATCAAGGATTTTAATGTAATTGAGCTTGAAAGGTATCATCTTGTTTGGCATTGTATATTTGAAAATTATTTTTTATATCATTTTTTTAATTTTTTGGAGGAAATTTGAAATTGTATTTGAAGTAGACATGATTTAAGGCCCAGTGGGAACTTCATTTTTGTTTAGAAATAAGTAGTTGTTTTGAAATATTGAAATAGCATGTTGGCATCATAGTATGTCTTGAAAAATGAATTTAACAGTCTAGTAACGAGGTGTCCAGATTGGCACTTATGATTGGTCTGTTGTATGAAGGGAAATCTTATTGATTATATACCCCTATGGGTTATTATGTGGGTTATATTAGTGTTTTTTATGCAAGATTCATGGCAGTAAGTAAAGTGAGTCAGTCTTGTGAGGGAATCCAACTTACACGGTATACTATTACCATGGGTTTCTTGGGAATATATTAAAGGTTTGAGTGATGGTTTCTTATCAGCCACAATTATACTTGTTGGTACTCCCCTGAATTTATAAGGCATGGTGGGATGTGCCACTTGATTGGTTGGTTTAGGGTGGTCATTTGGTTTCAAATAATTGAGCTACACCATATGCCGATGGGTGAGCCCGATTTGATTACATCAATGGATCACTCTAGGAATGTTTTGGAAATTATTTTGGTTACTATTTATATTTTCTTATTTACATTCTACTACATTTGGTTTCTTCGTTATTCTGACCGTTTATTTTTTAGCATAGGGTGGTATCTTTGGGTTGTTTTTTTCCAGTTTTTTGTTATAATCTAGATAAATGTTTTCAAAGTGGTGTTTTTGTGTGTAATGTTAAAAAAAGGAAAAGATGCATTGTTTATTAAAATTTGGAAAAACTATTTTCATATGCATATTTAAAACAAGTGTTAATAGACTATTTTCAATAAAGGAAACACGTGGATTCGGTGGTGATTTTCTAAAGAGCTGTTAAGATTTCACCCTATACTCGTATCATTCTGTGTTAGTAGACCCGATATGGTCTACATTTTTAGATCATGGTTTGTGTGAACAATGTTGGATAATGTGGTCTTGTGGTTAGAGGGGATCTGGAGGCCACATGGAGATCAGGTTGGCATGTTCGACTGCTGTTTCTATTCTGTTAAAATATTTTTTTAGTCATCATATTGGGATAAATGAATATATTTATTGATGTTTAGTTATTTTTGGTGTTTATTTTTTACCATTTTATTTTTGGATCCTACTTCATTGGGAAAAAAATTATTCCCATAGTGATTTCATCCTGGTACTAGTTTCTAACCCGTGGGGATCAGGAAAAACCTACGGGCCATGTCTCGGATCGGTTCAGGGGTCAAGTTGGATGACATACCGGCTTGGTTCATGAAAATTTATATTCATCAATTAAACAACAATTAATTTTACTCATATTCCACTAGAGATATATTGTAACAATTAAATCCATATTAATTTCCAATATATTTAACATTAAGTTTCACTACGGAATCTATTGACATTATTTCAATTTATTATTTTTATACTCATTTACTTTCCACTAAAATATTCACCTAATTAGAATAATCGAGCATTACATTTCCCCTAAATATAGATATTATTTACTATGAAAATTTTTATTACATAAAAGATATATATTTTCAACAAATGGTGTTTTATATTTAAAATTATATTATTGATTTGGGAAATATTGATATTCTATATTAATTATTAAATATGGAAATGTATTGATAATTCATATTATTGATGAATTAAATCAACCATTCACTATATGAGGAATGAATTGGACATGTAGTGATAGGTGGTGTCAAAAATTATATATCCCCTCAATGCATCATTTAGTCTAATGAGGAAAATTAGTAATGTAGTTTTAAATAGTTTTTCCCATAGTTTTAAACTGTATTATGAATGTTCTTGATGGTATAGGTAACATGATGTATGAGATCATAGAATCTAATATTAAAAATTTCTATAATTTAGAATTTAGTTGTTATTTTTATGAAATTATTATGATTATATTATCCAAATATAATTTTTTTCTCAATATATTGATTAATTGAAATGTGTGTTTGGGTTTTTACCTTTCAATATTTATTATTCCTTATATAGTCATTATAGAGAATTTATTGATTAAATTTAGCGTGTGTTCAATTTTTTAGCAATCCAGAGTGATTATAAATTATTAATTATGATTACTTTATTCTTAATAACTATAGCTTTCTGTAACTATTACTGGTCATCTAATTTATTCTATGTTTTGCTTCCTTTCCATAAGATATGAAGAAGGATTCATTGAATTAGTTGAATGATGTCAATTTTTTACATTCACTCTGTTCTATATCATTTTTTTTTCAAATGTAACGAAAGGCTCATGTATTTATCTAGATTATAAATATTTTTATACAATTTAGTCCTTTGTAATGTGATCTCTTACATCTTATTCCAATGTATTAATGTTTCCATCTACTCTATGTTACTAGGGTTTTATTATTAAACCATAGTGTTAAAGCATGATTTAACATAATCCTTGGGAAATAATTTTAAGAAAATATTTTTTAGGTAGCGTAACCATATGATCTAATTTGATGATAATTATAGAAGAACATACTAATGGATTTTGGAGGAAGCGATTATGTGGTATTCCTTGAAATAAATCAATTTATTGATACTACAAGTAAACATGGTTCTAAAAAAGTTTTACATATGGGTAATAACAATGAAAAGGATCACTGGGATTTGGCTCGATCATCACCAGATGTACAACAATGAGAGATAAATCAAAATTGATATTACATTCTCAGTGGATTGGCCGAGGATAATTCAATTTTTTTATGAAACATTATGAATTATTTTATTGGATGATGAAAATAAATGATTTATTTTTAACCAAAAGTTTATTATAATGGTATGTATAAGGTTGATCATATGTTTAAAGGCATATATACCCCTTTTGTGATGGGAATATAAGATGATTATAGAAATTTATTAAAACCATTTATGGGAATAGAACCATTTGGTTTATTTTATATTTTAGTTATAAAATTATTTGATAAATGATTCATTAATATTTTATGAGAATATGTTTAAAGGTATTTTTAACCATTATAGTTAATATTATCAATGATGTTAATGTAATAATAGTTTTTTGTGATTATTTTATTTTATTAAATACTAGTCTTATAGAGAACCCTTGAGTTCAAAAAAAGTGATTTGATGATTGATTTTATTTTTTTGGATTTTCAAAATAATTTTTGTAATGTTATAAGAATTGTATAATTTTTTTTTCAAAAATGTACATCTTACTTTCTAAGAAACAACCGAAAAAATCTGGTAAAGATGTGGAGATTGTACCCATAAAAAATAGGTGATAATAGTACAACACCTAGCACTTGTGTATGTGTTGTCTTATGTAGTAAGGAATTTTTTTACAGAATGTATTTCACAAATAATTATTAAGTTGATTTTGGGAAGAAAATTGTAGACCAATTTTTGTTTAATTTTGGGGTGTTTATTTGTATTTTGGGAGAGAATTTATTAGGTTGGGATATATAAAACCATAAGGTTTAACATAAATTATTATTTTGGAATCATGGAATTAAATTTATTGGGATATAATTTAAATGGAATGAAATCATATTTTCAGTGAAACGTTCCTTAATATTGATAAAGTTGTTTTTAATTAGGTTTTTGGGTTATATTTTTGTGGAATAATCTAACAAGAACCTTTGGTAGAATTTTGGATGTAAATTTTTTTATTTCTTTATAGAAAGGGTTATACATTATTATTATTATATTCTTTATACTGACTATTTCAAATTTGTTAATATTTAAAGATAATAAGAATATGTTTTTTTATTTAATAGATCTTATTATATATTAAATTTGCTTTAGTGATGTATGAAAATAAATTCATATTGTATATTCAATTCATAGAGTAATAAATGAAGTGGAAATTGATGTAATCACAAAAAAATGATGAAATTGTACATCTGTAATACAAATATATGAATTAAATATATTTACTCGTATTATTAGATAGTAAAAAATTCCACAAATTTAGGAAGAATGATCTTGAAAAAAATGTTATCTTATTAGATTTATATATAAGTAATAATATTGCCTTCAAACTCCTAATGATTTTTTTGTAATTAACTATCTATTTAAATTTTACATTCTAGTGATCAATTATCCTTATCACTCTTTATAATTATTTATTCTTTTCTTCAATGTATATATATTTAAGTTGCAATAATTTTATCCTATATAGAAACCTAGTTATGTGTTCTTATAGTTGGAACTCATACTATATTATTCTATTTTACCAAGGAAGATAAATTTTAACCCCTTTAATAGTGTGGGGTTTAAGAGAATAAATTTCTAAATTTCAAACCCCTCAATTATAAATTCAATTTCAAAATATGAGAAAGAAATATAATGATGGTGTGGGGAATTTAACTCCCTGGGATTTTAAGATATATTTCATTTAGACATATTTAACATCATTTATATATTAATCTATAAGTACTCAAAATTTTTATAATAATAACATACTATTCAATATCATATAAAACATGAAACATCGAGCAAAAATGTATAGTTGGATAATATTTAAATATGAATTTTATAACCCTACCTTTAAATTAGTGGTAATAAATAAGATTAAATAAATTGGGAAATATGTATGTTGATAGGTCTAAAGAAATAATTTTTTATTCATTTATTCATATTTGATAATCATTAATATATTTAGTAATGCCATTTTATTTTTCAAAATACATATTCTTCACAAATTGTTTTATTTTACATTTATTGATGAGAATTATAATAAATTTATAACATTTATTGAGAATTTATTTAAATTATATAATATCATTTTTCAATTCATAAAATCACAATAATAGTAGGGATAATGTTTGCGTAATTTTCTGGAAATTATCATTTAATTATTAATATTGAAAAATACTGATTTTTCAAATACTCTTATGTATTTTCAATAAACTAAGTAATTTTAATGTCTCATTATGATTTAAATTTTATTTAAAATTAAAATGATTTTTAATTATTTATTTTTTGTTTAATTAATTACATTGTAATAATGTTTATACAATATTTTAGTATATGTTAATTTTTGGCTTAAAATAACTATTTTCTAGAAATGTTTTTTTACATATAATGTTTCTCAATTATAATTAATTAAAATAACAATTACTAATTAATAATTTAAATTAAATTTATATATTATATATCTAAATATAGTAATTTAAAACCACATTATTATTATCACCCATCATATAGTAAAATTAATCTCATCTTATGCTTGAAAAATACATTTCTTAAACAATAGATTTTTTGACATGATTTATGGGTTTATTTATTAATTAACATTCACCACCTATGTGAGGACAATTCAGTAAAATATTTTGCACATTATTATTCATCCTAATTCATATAAAATAATAGGTTATAAAAACATAATTTTTCTAAATTATTTCTAATGAAAGTTAAATATATTTACCATGCTTCAAGATAAATCAAGGTTTTGCATGTTAATCTTAAAAGATAAACTACAATAGTTTAAAAAACTAATTTTCATGGTGAAAAGTAAAATGGAAAAAGTAAGAAACCATTGATTATAATTAAGAACATCATTAAAAATGTTTTTATGTGGTGGATATGTGCATCAACACAAAACATTGTAAACTACATTATTTCTCATTTTTGGAGGCACTATAGGTGGTATTAACCTCCTATTATTAAATAGTGTTGAGTATTTATAAAAATTCCATTCTACCACAATAATTAAAGGGAACTCTATCCCCTCACATCATCACACCTCCGAAGAAATTTTCCTCATCCAACCGCAACAAATATATCTCCCAAAGATCATTATATACATCATGGAGCTTATGTATTACCAAAATAAAAAATATAGGTTTCGTAATTATTTATCCAAAGGGGTTCCTCTAAAAAATCATAATTGTCTACACTAAGTTCCTTAATTATATTTCATTGGTTTAAAACATAAATAAAATATAAAATTTTAAATATAATAATAAAATGTCAAATATTTTTTGAAATATTATTATATTTATTTAATAATATTTAACTATCTACCCCGACACTAAAATGAGAAACCAAGTCTTCCCTTGTGTGTTTGGTGGAATAAAACTGTGTGAACAAATGTAATTTGTTTTCCATTAATAACTCACATGATAGTCACAATGATAGAAACAATGACTTTATATAAAACAAATTATATAATATTAATTATGTAAAATTAATATACCATCCAATTCAATTGTATTTAACACATTAAAAGAATTATTTCTTTGCTCGTTCATTTGTACGACTGACTATCTTAATGAAGAAACGCGACTCATTTTACATGTTGAAAATTCAATAATGGTTTCAAAAAATAAAAAAATACTATACATGATATTTATAAAATTAATAACTTTCAATAGATTAGGATACTATATACTATACATAAAAACAATAATTTACAAAGATAACTTTTCAAGAGAAAACATGGAAATTTAAAACTGAAATAATAATAATAATATTAATAATTGACTATAATCAAATAGGTAGTAAGACATTATGAATGGTTTATATATGATATTATAATCATTTCATGAACCTACCCTAGTCATTACCAAACTGGTCACATGAAACCATCAATGAATAGGATTGAGAGGTATTTCTGATCTTCTCAGACTGTAAACTAGTTTTTGGCATCAAATATAATCCAAATGGGAACAGTTTTTCCAAAAATATGAGATATAAAAGAAGAAAAACATATTTAACAAAAAATATAATCCAATAAAAACTAAAAATAAATAAATATATAAATTTATAGAAATAAAATTGGACTGAATCAAAATTAAAAATTAAAAATTAAACGAAAACTATACAGGAATCCAAGAAGATCTTCATGTTCCCTCTTACATTCCAGCAAAAATAAAACCATTACACTCCCTAGAAAAACGTGAATTTTTTTTAATTTTTAGAAACACAATTGATCAATTGATGTTGAGTGGAACAAGAAGGGTGTGAGCATAAAACATCATATGAGGAAATAACTACATAGTTCGTACATGTCCTTTCCAAAAAAAATACATATTGAAAAACATATAATGAAAATAAGGACTATATCATTAAGATAATCTGGTACACCTTTACTTTTTAAACATAAATTTAAAACCAAAAAAAAAACAACACATTGATAATTCATGAGTGTAATGAAACTTCTAATTGAATATAAATGATTTGGCATAACAATGAAATCCATAAATAAAGGTAAATATGAAATATAATAGTAAAAAATGTTAACGAAAAAGTATAAACAATTATTCAAAAAGAAGAAGGAACATAAAGAAATATCATCAGCGAAATTTCCTAAAAATGCAATAGGAAATCCATTGATGTACATCGTTCGGTGCCACCTTAAAGAATATTATGCACCTTAATAGTCAATACCTTAACTTGATAATCTAAACTAGCCTCACCCTTAGAAAATCCCACATGGTCTATCCTCTACCTTGGGGTGTCCAATCAGTCCAATAGGGACTAGAATAGTATAATCACTCAATCTTATAGATAATTTATTGGAGTCCCATGTTAATAGCACAATGAATAGTTAAGAGGTCGTCACATACTTGGCATAAAATATAGTTTCCATAGTGCATGTGTTTCCCATTATCCTACACCAATTACGAGAAAGAACCTTCAATCAAAGGACATCCATAGGGGTTCCCTTCATACAAATAACCTTTCATAGGTTCTATCTAGGCCTATATAACATAGGTGTTTAAAAAATATCCAAAAACATCAAAAAGTACCAACTAGACCTTAATATTGAAAAATCCCAAACCATATTCAGTTAAAACACATTTCTTTCAAAAACCATGTGAAAAAAGAAGTTGAACAAAAATTTATTCTTGGAAGATTTTAAATACTTTATTATTATAATTTAGTTACCAAATTACACCTTATATAACCAAATGGGCCATGTTTTGAAAAATATTATTACAAACACATTTTAATTCATTTAAAAACTTAAAAACAATTTAGAAACCATAGGGAGTATTTAAAAAAAATATTTGGAATATTAGTGTGATAGGGGGAAGAAAATTGAGGGAAGGGTGTTTTGAAACCTAATTCTTCAAATTGAAAACTTTTATGTGATACCATTTATATGATTGTGTGTTTATCCATATGTTCAAAAAGTACCCATATTTATATTCCCACATTTACCAGAATATATATGTATAATTATAATAAGTTCCTATAGTCCAACCATGGAAGCATAAGAAGTTCCACACAATAACATAGGGCCTCTCACACAAACACCAATCTACAAAAAGGAACCAAAAAACACATTAAAATATGAATTTCACATGTCACCCATCTAACAAAATAATACAATTAAAAAATAACAAAGTACACAAATAAAATTTTAAATGTCCAATTGTAAATTTATCATGCTCCAAGTGTTCATATGCATATGTATAACTATGAAAACCCATTGAAAAAACCTATTATCACGAAATTTTCAATATTAAAAGACTATTATATTTTGAAATAGCAAAAAAAAACATGAATAAAAAATTTATAAATTATTTATGAAATACCAAAAATAAATGGAATGTTATGGAATGGAAATGGATGGAAACACTAAACACAACAATGTAGAAATGTGATAAAACATAGAGAGAAGAAAGAACTATGATAGAGAGACAACCATACACCCTAGAATAAAAATTAATGCTACCCAACAACATCTTTATACGAATAAGATTTATGCAATAAGAATTTATTCCAAAGCAAAAAAAATGAATAAATAGAGAGAAGAATATGAGAAAATTATCCTAAAATCAAGAGGAAATATCCTAGAATATTTTAAGAAGAATAAATACGTAAAGTATATCCCTTAAGGGAGGGATTGGGATCCTATTCATGGGCCTAGTTTTAGTGGGGTAATAGAAACCCAAATTGGGGTTCAATAGATAGAGTGGATGACCTAAAAACTCATTTCAATATTAATTTGTGTAAGGAACATAGTTTGGCTGCATGGTTTCCTAAACTGTGCTCCAATTGTGAAAATCCTACTAGATAAAAGGGGTTCCCACATGGGTTAGATGTATAGTTTGAGAAACTATGTGATAAACATGAATAATTTTTTTGTCAAAATGATAGGGACTTCAATATTTTTGTTGTTAAATTTATACTAACAATTTTACTTACCTCATACACCACTAATAGGACACTTTGTAAAACCAATATATCTCATGATTTTTTTTTCAAATCATGCATTGTCCATTCAAGGAAAAATATTCAAGATCAAAATGAAGTTGAAGCATTCACTACCTCTAAAAAAAATGTTTTTTCTCCCAAAATTATGCACATTAGTTGGGATAAAGACAAAAATAAACTAAAAAACTCAAAATTGCGAAAATTATCATGATGAACCAAACCTAAACCCTAATGAAAATGTTAAAAAATGGAGAAAAATAATACTAGGATTGGAGTGTGACAATTCAATCCATCACAAAAACATTCCACCATAAGAATGTGACTGGCCAAACAAGGAACAAAGCTACATCCTAAAAGGAAATGAGGAAAAAAACCATGATCTTTGATGTGAAATTTCAACCCATGTGTCTCATCTGACCAAATCTAGAGGAATCCACAAGATGATACATGGTGGGTCTCCCTGCCCCACATAGAATCCAGCTAGCATAATGACACTAACAAAAGAACTCAAAACATAAAAGGGGTACCCTAATGAAATAATATCCAATGGAACACGAAACCGAACCATGATTAGTTTTTTCCACAATTCAAAAATATCTCCAAAATGAGAAGAACCCAAAACTATGACCAATCACAAAAAAATATAACAATTCACTTATTAACAACATTAATAAACCATGATAGAAATTTCTATGAATACGATTCTACCAAAATCATTAATACAAATACAATTCTTCATAAAAAAATGAAAATACAACTAGAGGTAATTAATCCATCCTTACTCCAACATTAGAGGTATAATATGGGTTAAACCCCCCAAAACCTATAAATTATTTTTTGGAAGTTCTTTACTGTAAGGTACATGTATGGAGCCCTAGTATCTTAAAACATCTACTTCGCACAATTATGATCAAGAATAATTCAACCAAGAAATAGTATTATAGTTATATGATGTGAAATACGTCTTTAGATGACCCAAATGACAAAATTCTCAATATACCATAAGAGGATTATGGATATATGTATTTGAATTGATAAAATGACAACACTAGAATCAACTGAATGAATATTCTTTTGAAAAATATTTATGAACTAAAAAGGGATACTCTTAAATAATATGATCCACCATTTTACATGTTTCTCCATGTTAGGAGCCATCATGAGTGGTGAGAGAAACTATATTTATAACAACTAGATTCTATGTTATGAGAACAAACTCAGCTAAAAATACCTCATATTCTATGTTTGTGAACATAATTTCACCAGAGTAGTGATCCAGACCCTTAATATCTAGATGAATACCCTAGACAATGATAGAAGCTTTTATCTAACCCATTGATGATATCTCTAGAGAAAGGAAAACCAGTTCATCAAAGTTTTCATCATAGACTTTCACTATCCATTGACATTTCTGAACACCCAAGATATCATCCAATTTCATCACCTTCACATCCTTAGGTTTGAAAAATTGGATTAAAATTTTCATAATGAATTCCCATTACACCCCAACATGTAACAATGATGGAATGATCACCATTCAGTGATCCAAAAAAAGTCCCTCAAACAAACCCATATCATCTCACAAGCACATGGATTCAAGAGTTCACAAATACATGAAAATGTGGTCAAATTACTCTATCCATTATATATACACTAACATTCCTTGATCACCGTGTAAAATGCAAACAATTAATAAGTGCATGATTTTTTAACTCTAATGGGATTCTGGGAAAGGCCTACTTCTAGAAGAGAAATGTTTGAAACCGTGGGGATATTTCTCAATAGTATACTGCAATTATATTTATGAACACAATAGAAAATAAACAGAAAACAAAAATTTCAAAAAAAAAGATATTGAAAACCCAACACTGATCTTCTAAATCAAAATATAAACAAAAAAATAGAATCCTCTTTATGAAAATCTGTATTTTTTTAAAAAAGTAAAAATCACTTTATTCAAAGGAAACATTACATATAATGGAACCCATATAAATATCTAATTTATAAACCTATGTCATTTAAAAAAAAATATCCCATAATAATTTTCTATTTAGAAAATCGTTTTCCTAAAAAACTTTTTTGATTCAAAATATAACCACACTGACTAAAATCTAACCTAAATATAAATCATGAAAAAGGATATGAAATAGGTATTAAGTGGTCATTAAAAACCCAACCACATTGTTTAGATGACCATTCCCTAATGAAGAACCATCCTCTAGAAGTATCATGAAATGTTTAATCAGGATCCACATGGGTCGCTACTCCATGAAAGATCACAATGTAATACTGGTTCACTTACTTTTTCATCCTCATTATAGAAAACCCAACAATCACCAATGAAATAAACCAAGTATTCAAAATTAAATAATCATGTCCTGGTCTTCTGTTAGTATCTCGAGTCTTGGGATGAATAACTGTTCCCAACACACCTCCCATAGCTACTTACTGAGTTATGAAAATCATATCTCCTGTCTACCTGACACCACAAATAAAAATGGATGTTGGCCTGATACCATTTTGTCATAACCAAACTCATTTAAACTCAAACTGGTCACTCGAGTAAGCTGACGATAAATCCCTAATGGATTTAGTAATTATTCTAGGATAGAATATTAAGATGAACATCAAATAAAATATAAATGGGAATGATTTAGAGCAAAATAAAATTATCTAATAGAATTTAACAAGTGTACAAAACATAAAAAAATCCCATAATTATTGAGCATAAATAAATATATAAACATATCCAAATAAAATAGTAATATAATAAAAATGAAAGAGAAAAACAATAAAGAAACCAAACTGGAATATGAAAAGATATTTATGTGACCTCTTAGTCACCACCACCCACAAAACCAAACTAATCCACAGGAAAATTAGAACAAAATATGAACTTTAAAAATAGATCGGGCTTACCTACAATTAGTGGAACAAGTTGGTTGTGAGAATAGAATATACAAATAGGTAAGGACCATAGATTCCAAATATTTCCTTCCCAAAAACAATCTGTATATGCTAGTTTGAAATACATATAATGAAAATATGTATTTTATCATTTAGAAAATCAAGTATAAATTTCCTTTTTAATACACAATATGAAAAAAATCAAACCTCCACGTTGACGAAGTAATAGAGTAACATATGAATAGTGTATCAATGACATGGAATAACCATTAAAGAAAAAATATAAACAGAAACAATACATGTGAAATTAGACCAATAACAAAAGATAAAGTTACCAAAATCATAGAAAAATAAAGAATAACTAACAGATATGTACTCATGGTAATTTCATAAGCATACCTAGATTAAATCCCTAGATGTGATTAGTTAAGACCCAAATATTAGGATAATATGCACCTCTATAGTTAATAACAAACCTAGATGCTTTAAACAAGCATTGATAATGGAATATTCCTCCTGGTCTATCCTCTATTCTCAAGGTTGTAATCCATTATATTGGGACTACAAATAAATTTCCACTCAACCCTATAAAGGTTGTACAAGAATCCCATGATAATTGTTTAATAGTGAGTGATGGGTTCCTCACAAATTTTTTGTAACCCATAGTTTTCACAATTCATACATTTCCATTAATTTGACACCAACTATTTGAAGTCCCTCTCAATAGAAACACATCCCTATGGGCTCCCTTTATACATAGATGCTTTTATTGGTTCATACCAGGAGTACACATTATATGATTATAAAACCAATTTCTAAAAACATCACAATTTTCCAATCATGCAATAATATTTAAAAATCTAAACCATTTAAATTGAATATACCGTTCATTCTAAAAATATATCAAAAAACATAGAGGGAACACTATTTATGCATCTAAGATTCTAAATCGTCCCTTTATGTCATTAGTTACCAAATTAAATCTCAAGGAGAAAAATGGTCCTTGATTTTTAAAGAACATATAAAGTTCAAATATGAAGTCATTTTGAAACTAAAAAATATTAAAAACATTTGGAGTTATAAAGAAAAATTATTTAAAATATGAAAGGGATAAGGGTAAGTAAAATGATGGAAGTGTGTTACAACAATCAAGTTTTCAAATTGTAATCCTTTTTGGAATACCATTTATATACATGAATTTATATCCTTATGTTCACTTAGTGTACATATGATTGTTACCACATTTAATTACATATACTTTGAGAACAATAAAATTCCCAAGAGGAAAACTCATTCAGTAAAATGAGTTCCACACCAAAACACAAGGGCTCAAACACAAAAAAAAACCAAAACCAACATTCAATTCCAAATTCCATAAATCAACCAAATAGTATCAAAAACATATATAATAAACTATCTCAATGTACTAAAATTATATTTTAAGAGACCAATTTTTATTTTATAAAATATTAAGTGTGGATATATCTATGTGTAACTAAAGAAAATCTTATAAAACCAATATTAATGAAATTAAAAACATTGAAAACCCATAATAAATCAAAAAAATCTCATCAAAAAAATTAATAACAAATTTATTAATTATTAAATAATTATCAAGAATCAATGATATGTTTTGGAAAGGAAATGGATAGAAAAAACCTATATCAATGATGTGAAAATGTGATAAATCTCTAGGAGAAGGAAGAACTAACCCAGAGAGATAAACCAGACACCGAAACATAAAATGGAACAAAATTCAAAATCATACCTTTATGCCTATGGTTCTTGAAAACAGTTATCCTAGAAAACGAGAACCAATAGACTGAGATAGAGAGAGAAAAAGAGGAGAAAAATGATCAAAATCAAAATAAGTAGCATAAAAACCTTAGTAGAGAATAAATGGAGTTTGGATAGAAAATTGAGGGTTTTTTTGTGAGATAACTTAATTCAATAAGTTTATTTGAGGATGATAAACTTAAAAATGGATTTAATTGATAGAGGAGAAAATTTGAAACTCATGTTTATAAGAATCATTTTATGTCGCATGATTTTGCAGCAGTGTTTTCAAAACCATGCACCTACATTGAACAACCTATATAAAGGAAAGGGTGCCTTTATGGGATTGATGACTGGTTCAGGAATACCATTACCATCCATGAAAATTCTTAATTTCAAAATGGTTGATCCTCTTTCATGTTTACACATGGTTTCTACTGACCATGCATGATCCATGCGTCTTTCCTTAGACACAACTAACATGCCACATAGTTACTCATTTAGATGTCTTTCTTCGGTTCAAACCTTGTGAGGGAAATGAAAGGAAAACAATGAAAAATGTGAACTATAAAAACCCTCATTATTCATAAACCAGAGGCTTTATCCCCGAATGTTGCACAATGACTGTGCATTGTCCAAAAAGTATAATAAAAACACAAAAAAACAGAAAAATCCTCACCAAGAACTCAACCTAAACCTCAACCAAATGATAAATAACAATATAAAATAAAATAAATGAAATATAACAAAACTAAGGAAAGTATATTAAAAAACCTGAATATCATTCCTGTATAAATTAATATAATTCATGAAAATAATTATAGAGGAGGTTAAAGAATGTTTAACCAATAGAAAGTGTGAGGTGATGGGCTTCATCTCAATTTTTATTCATTGAGTAAAATTGAAATTCTATGTACCTAATTTCATTACACAATTTCTATAATTCCCCTTTTAAAATTAATGTCATGAATCCATAATACTTTAAATTATTTTAAATATTTGTTTTAATTATTTCATCTAATAGAATTTGACTTGACAATTACCAAGTGGTAATAAATTTAATAACCCAATTTTAATTTTTTATGTAATATTATGTTTTCATTTTCATTGATATTATGTTATTTATGAATATTGATTTAATTATTTTGTATTTCCACCTTTTTATGTCTATTTAAATATGTTACACATAATCGATTCATTGATCAATTCTAACTTCAATGTTATGTCATTTATGAGTAGCTCATCTCAAATTGCATTCTTTGGGACATATTTCATGTAATATCTCCATCTACATTTATAAAGAGTATCTAATTACAATTTGATATGTTACATAATGAAAATAATTATATTAATATTATTTAAGGTTTCATTTGATGTTTTCCATTTCATGGGGTTTATGATAGAAATGTTACAATGTTGTGATAAAATTGTGTTTCAATATCATTTTAATCTAGAATTTTATAATTTAATTTCTATGAAATAAAATTATTTTAAAATTATATAATAAACCCATTTGATTTTATTCTACTCTGGTTATTAATGTGGTTTTCAATTAATAGTACTAATTTATTCCCTTTGGTACATAATATTACTGAGAATTTTTTAAGTTAAATCCAACCACATTTTTTAATACAGATGTAAATCCTTTTATTCTAAATATATTTTTAATAAAAATATTTTTAACAAAGATTTAGGTTTATTTTATTAAATTAATATTTTCATTAATTGAATTTTTAAAATATATTTAAAAAATAATATTTTGGTGATATTCCCAATTACACAATTTTTTATTTTCATGAAAAAATGTGAATTAAATAATTATTTTTGTACCATCAGAATGAAAAAACGTTCCCACTACCACGACCTCTCATTTAATTCAATATTACTTTACAAGATTAAAATTTTATTTTTAAGGAATCTATTTTTTTACTATTATGTATATTTAAGTATTTAGGTTATTTTAAAATATATTAATACACTTTACTAAAGAATTTATTTAAATGTATTTTTATTTCATTTATGTTCATAAATAGAAAAAATATTTTTATTATGTATATTAAAATATAGATTTGTTTTCATGATACCATAATTACTCTTTCTTGGGATATGATACATTTATTTTGACTATAAAGAGTATTTAAATTCAATTTGTTGATCAATTTTGATTATCATTATCATTCCCTTGGAATATTTACTTTTCGGTGATCCTGAGACAATAAATTTCTGATAAAATATCCATAATTTGTATCATGTATATTATAATTACTTAAAATATATATAATTTCTATTTATGGTGTCTTACTTTGATTGTTATCTGATCGTTTGGGAAAATATTGATATTATGTATTATTTATTATATAAATTACTTTTTCAATAAGGAATGTCGTATGGGAATAAAATCGATAATTAAATATATGAGGAATGAATTGGATATGTAGTGATGGTTGGGGATATGAATTTTAGATCCCCACCATGCATTGAAAGGTTTCATGGGATAAATAAGAATGATGACATTAAATAGGCCTTTACCCAATGCTTTAAACAATTTTGTGAATGGTATTGGTGGAATAGATGATATGATTTCAAGGATCATGGAATCAAATATTAAGCATTTATTTCCTTAAAAAATAAGTTATTATAATTCATGGGATTAATGAATTGATATTATCCATCGATTTTTATCATTTTATTGATAAAATTTTATGTGTGTTCAATTAATTTTTGTTCTATATGTCTTATGACATAACTAATCATGATAGACTTGTTATTTTTTAAATAGAATGTTTTTCTGTTATTAACCTTTGAATATTTATTATACCTTATTTATTATAAGTTATTTATTTATTATAACTTCCTCATTTTGTACCTCTTATACAGATTCTATGAAAACTATTATTTTTTATATTCCCCATTTACAAAGAAGTAATATATGACCGAATTAAAGGATGTATAATTTTTAATTTCACCATTTTGTATTTCTTATTTTCAAATTTAATGAATGAATCAATTATGTATTTAGTATAATAAGAAAAATAGACTATTTGTTCTATTAGGATGTGATCACTTATATGTTATACGAATTTAGTAATGTAACCATCAGCTTTGGGATACTAGGTTCAGGGTCCTTATAGTTGGCATATGTGGGAGGTTTACTAGAATCTTAGGGAACTTGATTTAGGTAAATTTAGTTTAGGGAACATAATCTTGATGTATGCATTGAGGATACGTATATAATAACATCCAAAAATTTTGGAGAGGAAGAGATTATGTGGTTTTCAAATTAATACATTCCAATTTAGATATTACAAGTGTATTTATTTTTAGAAAATTTATACTTATGGGTAGTAACTATGAAAAAAGGTGAATTAGTCTTGGATATACCAATTTATAGCATAGTATAACGGTCCCTTCTACCCAACTCTTTTAACACTCCTTTGGGTTATTACTGGGGTAATTCACATTTTTTATGAACCACTATTAAAGATTTTAATTGATGTGATAATGAACGGTTTAAAAAAATGTAATGCATCTTGGGATGGTTTGTATATGGTTTATCATATGTCTAAATGCATAAATAGCCTTTTGAAATTTTTTATGAAGGGAGTATAACATGATTAAAGATATTTTTAGAAACAATTAATGGGAGTAACACCCTTTGGCTTATAATATGATTTAGTGAAAAGGTTATCTGAGAAATGATTCTTTAATATTCTATAGATATAATTTTAAATATTTATAAAACCACTAAAGTGAATATGATCACTGATGTTAAATTAAAACTAGACAATTATGATTATTTGATTTAGTGAAAAAATAAGTCGTACAGAGGAACCTCAAGGTTTAAAAATATGATAAAATGAATAATTGTTTTACAATTTTTCTTATATTTTTTTGGAATTACATGCGAATTAAATTTATTTAGTTTTTGAAAAATGAAAACTTGTATGTTTGGTGATAACCCATTGCATCTAGCCAGGTTTTGGGTATGGAGTCCACAACTGAAGGTCGATAAGTGTGTAGCACCTAGAACTATCATATATAATGTCTTATATAGTATGTAGTTGTTTTTAAATAATAAAATTGATGGATACATTTTTTTTTTATTTTGGGTATCATATTATATGATTACATAATTATTTGAGGGGATTTGATTTATTTTTTTGAGATTTTTTATTAATTGGAGATATTTATAAATATTATATTTTATATAAAGGATTATTTGGGAAGGTTTATTATCATGGACCATCGTAGTGGGGCCCATTCCATGACTCCCAATGGCTAACTCCAATAGGCCAAAGTCTGGTGATTAGAACTAAGTGGGAATATCACTAACATAGGAGGCATTGACTAAGTACCTATAAACACACACACATATCTAATACCACAAAATTTTGAAATGTTTAATCAACTGAACAACCAATGCATGTATAAATCTATATCGCACAATGAATGTATGATAGGATGTAATGAAATTAAACAGGGAAAAATACAAGCCCACCACAAAGAAGACTGTTACACAAGTCCAACCTCAAAATTAATAGAATTAGGACTTTTATCTGAAAGCCACAGAAACACATCTCGCTCGGTATGGTCTCACTAAGCACCTTATAGTCCTGGTCATCCTAGGACTCCCTCAAATGGTTGATCATGTTCACATTAAATGACACATGAAAGATATCTATAGGAATCCACAAGATGATTCAGGGTGGGTCTCCCCACCACATACAAGCCATCTAGCATAATGACATTGACACAAGAACTCCAGACATAAAAGGGGAACCCTAATAAAGGTATATCCAACAAAACACTGAACCAAAAAACAATTAATTATTTCCACTAGACAAAAACATCTCCAAAATAAAAAGAAACGAAAAGTAAGACCAATCACAAATAAGGATTCAAGTTCACATATTAACAGCTATAATAAAACATGAAAAAAATTTATAAGTATACAAGTCTACCAATATCATTAATACAGACATAATTTTTTTAAATGGAATCTAATACTAGAAGAAATTAATCCATCCCCACTCCAACAATAGAGGTATAATATGGGATAACCCCCCACCCCCCAAACCTATAAATTATTTAGTTTAGGAAGAGCATCACCATAAGGTACATGGATAATGACCTAGTGTATTTAATCATCTACTTACCTACAATTAGAAGCAAGAATATGTCAACCAAGAAATCTTATTATTGTGATAGGATATGAAAGATGTCTCAATATGACCCAAATGAAAATATTATTGATATACATTTAGAGGAATATGGAATGATGGATTTGAATTCCTAAAACAAAAACACTAGAATCAAATGAATGAATGTTCTGATAAAAAATATATATGAAATAACAAGGGATAATATTCAAGAATATGATCCTCTGTTATACATATTTCACCATATTGGAAACCATCCTGAGTTCCAAGAGAAACTAGATTAAAAACTATTATATTTGGTGTTATGGGGACAAGCTCAGCTAGAAAAGTCTCATATACTAGGTTCCTGAACATAATTTTACCAGATGAGGGAACTCATCCCTTAATATCTAGATAAATAACCCAGACAAAGATAGAAGCATTTAGCAAATCAATCGAAGCTCTCTCTAGAGAAAAGAAAACTAGTTCATCAAAGTGGTCATCATAGGCCTTCACTACCCATTTACCTTACTGAACAAAAAATATATATTTCAATTTCATAACCTTCACATCCTTATATGTAAAAAATTAGATAAAAGTTTCCTTAATGAATTCCCATGACATCCCAACATGTAAAAATAATGGGAAGATCACCATGCAGTGATCCAAACCTTGTCTCTCAAAGAAGCCATAACATATCACATTCTTATTACTTCAAGAGTTTGAAAATACTTGAATATGTGTTCCAATTACACAATCCATTCTATATCCACTTACAGGCCTTGATAACCGAGTAAAATTGCCAAACATTAAAAAGAACCTAATTCCATAAATCCAATGGGATTATGGGAAGGGCCTATGAACAAATGGTACATGTTGGAAACCTTGGGGATCTTTTTGGGAAATATAATATAATTTAATTTATGAACATAAATCCAAATCAGCATAAACCAAAAAATCGAACCAAAAATGAGACTAAAAACCAAACCCTGATCTCTTAAATCAAAATATCATAAAACCAAAACTAGACTTCTCTTTTAAAAATCTCTATATTTGTTCGAAAATTGAAAATCACATTATTCGATGGAAACATTACAAATATTGGAACCCACATAAAAATCCAATTAAAAAACCTATGTCATATTTTTAGAAAATATATATCCCATAATAATTTTTCATATAGAAAATCCTTCTTCAAAAACCCATTTTTGATTCAAAATCTACTCACACTAACTAAAATCTAACCAAAATATAAATCATTATAAATGTTATGAAATAGGGACGATGTAGCCATGAAAAACCCAACCACATAGTTTAGAAGACCATTAACAGGGAAAGGACCAACCACTAGAAGTATCATGAACTGTGAACTCTGGATCCACATGGGTTGCTACTCCAGGAAAGATCACAATGTAACACCGGTTCACTTACATTGTCAATCCAATAGTTGAAAACCCAAAAATCACAAATGAAAAAACCCAAAAATCACAAAATAAATAAAACAAGTATTCAAAATTAAATTATCATGTCCTGGACATCCCATAGTAACTCGAGGCATAGGATGAGTAAGAGTTCCCAAAGCTCCTCCCATACATACCTACTGAGTTTTTAAAATCCTATCTCCATTCTACATGACACCCCAAATAATAAGGGATGTTGATCTAATACCATTTTTTCATAACCAAATTTTTTTAAACTCAAACTTGTCACCTGAGAAGGCCAAAGATAAGTCCCAAGAGGCCTTTCTAATCTTTCTAGGATAAAGAATTATGACGAGCATCAAAGAAAATTTAAAGGGAATGATTTATACCAAAATAAGATTATATAAAAGAATAAAAAAAGAGTATAATACATAAAAATGGGAATCCAATAATTATTGAGCATAAATAAATATATAAACAAATCCAAATAAAATTGTAATATAATAAAAAGTAAAGAGAAAAAAAAACAAAAACCAAACTTGAATCCAAAAATATCTTAATGTGATCTCTTAGTCACCACCACACATAAAACAAAACTAATCGACAGAAAAATCAGAACAAAAGATGAACTTGAAAGTAGCTCGGGACTACCAACAGTGAGTGGCACATGTTGGGTGTGAGAATAGAATATCAATGTAGGTATGAACCACAGATTCCATATATTTATTTTCCTAATACAAACCATATATTTTAGTAAGAAATATGTATAATAAAAATATGGTTTTTATCATTTAGAAAATCAATTACACCTTTCCTTTTTAAAACCCAATTTGAAAACAAAATCAAACCACCCCATTAACAAATTAATAAAGAAAAAAACATATGAACTAAGTATCAATGGAAGGGAATAACCATAAAAGACAAAAAAATGGAACAAATTAAAATTTAATAAAATATAAAAGAGAAATTATCAAAATTCTAGAAAAATAAAGAACATACAAATATGTAATAATGGGAATTTATTAAACATACCAAGAAAAAATCCATATACGTTCTCAGTTAGAACCCACCTTTCAGCGTACAGTTCACCTCTATAGTCAATAACAAACATAGATACTCTAAACAAGACTCACCAGTGGAAAAGTCCTCCTAGCCTATCATCTATTCTTGGGGTTGTAATCCATTTAATTGTCACTAGAAAGAAATCGCCACTCAACCCTATAGGGGACGTCCAGAAATCCCACTATAATAGTATAATGGAGAGTAATGAGTTCATCATACATTTGGTGTAACACATAGTTTTCACAATTAATGCCTTTCCCATAATCTAACCCTAACTATATGAAGTCCCTTTCAATAGAAGTGCATTAGTAGGGGCTCCCTTTATACATATAACCTTTCATTGGTTCCAACCAGGCCTACACATCACATGAGTATAAAACCAATTACTTAAAACATCACAATGTACCATAAATTCCATAATATTTAAAAATACAAACCACTTCAAATGAAAAAACCTTCCTTCCTAAAACTATCTCCCAACCAAAGATGGAACACTATTTATGCATGGAGTATTCCAAATGTTATTTTTATGTAATGATTGACCAAATTAATCCCCATGGAGAAAAATGGTCAAAGATTTGGAAAGACCATTTAAAAATTAAAATTTGATTTCATTTTGAAACTAAAAATACATTAATAAACATTTGGAGTTATAAAGAAAAATTATTTAAAATATGTAAGGGAGAATAGAAAATAAAACGACAGAAGTGATTTTCAACAATCAAGGATTCAAATTGAAATAATTTTTTGAATAACATTTATATACAAGAATTTATATCCTTATGTTCATTTATCGTATATATTATTATTACCAAATTTAATGAAATATAAATTGAGAACAACAAAAATTCCAAAGAGTCCAACCAAAGAAGGATAATCAGTGCCACACCAAAACACAAGGGCTCACATAAAAACAAAAAATGTAACCAAAACCAACATTCAATTCCCAATTTCAAAATTCACCCAAATACTAACTCTAATATTGATACAAATATTCTCAATGTACTAAAATCAAATTTTAAATGGCCTATTTTTATTTTATTAAACATCAAGTGTGCATATATCTATGTATAACTAAAGAAAACCTTTTAAAAACCTTTTAATGAAATTTGCAACATATGAAAACCATAATAAATCAAAACATCACATCTCAATAATTAATAACACATTTATGAATTATTTAATAATTCTAATGAATCAATAGAATGTTTTTAAAATTAAATAGATTGAAAACCATACATCATTGTTGTGAATATGTGATTAATCTCTAAGAGATAGAAGAACTAACTTCAAGAGATAAACAAAACACACAAAAATAAATTGAAACAAAATTAAAAATCACCCCTATATACCTACAGTATTGAAAAGAGTTATCCAAGCTAATGAGAAACAATAGACTGAGGTAGAGAGATAAAAACACGAGAAAATGATAAAAAACCCAAGGAAAATCGCATAAAAACCTTCATAGATAATAAATGGTAGAAGGATAGAGAATAGAGGTGTGTTTGGGAGTTACTTGAAATCACATTAGTTTATTAGAGGATGATAAAACTAAAATGGTTTTTAATTGAGTGAGGAGAAAACTTGGAGACTCATGTCTTTAAGAATCTTTGTAAGTTTCATGATTTTGTTGCGTTGTTTTCAAAACCATGAACCAACAGTGCACAACCTTCATAAAGGAAGTGGTACCTATATGGGATGGATTCATGGTTTGGGAACCCATTTAAGAACCATGAAAATTGGTAATGTAAATAATGTTAGATCCTCTTTCAGGCTTACTTCATGGTTCCAACTAACCGTGCACAAGAGTTTTGGCATGCCTCAGATATAACCAGCATACCACACAGTAACTCATTTGGATTGTTTGGTTTGTTCCAAACCATGTGAGGGAAATGAAAGGAATAACATGAAAAAAAATAAACTATAAACACCCTCTTTCAGCATAAACCACATGATTTCTACCCAAAATGTGCACTGTAACTGTGAAATGTCAAAAAAGTAGACTGACAACACCAAAAATGAACATTCCTTACATGGAACTCAATCCAAACCTCAAATAAAAGAAAAATAACAATATAAAATAAAATAAATGAAATATAATAAAACTAATGTAATGTTATGAAAAAACCTTAATATGGTTTTGGTATAAATTAATGTAAGTCATAAAATCATTACACAGGAGGTTAAAGAAGGTTTATCCAATAGGTAGTGTGAGGTGAGGGGCTTCATCTCAATTTTCATTCATTGAGTAGTATTATAATTATATGAACCTAATTTCATTTTACAATGTATATTCTTCACTTTTCATAAGTAATATCATGAATCCATAATAATTTGAATTATTTGAATTATTGATTTGAATTATTTCATCAAATGGAATTTAACTTTATAATTACAAAGTGGTATGAAATTTAATAACTCATTTTATTTTTATTATGTTATATTAATCATGTATTTTATTTGATATTATATGTTTTTTTGATAAATATTGATTTATTTATTTTTTATTTCAACCTTTTTATGTAGATTTAAATATGTTATACATAATTGATACATTGATAAATTCACACTTCAATGTTATGATCATGTATGGTTTTCTCATCTCAAATTTAATTGTTTGGGACATATGTCATGTTATATTTCTATCAACCTTTATAAAGAGTATGTACTTACCATTTTATATTTTACTTAATTAATATCATTATATTAATATTGATTGATGTTTCATTTTATGTTTTTTCTTTCATGGGGTTCATGATTGAAATGATATAAAGTGTAAATAAAATTTTCTTTCAATATCATTTTAATTTTGGACTATATATAATTTAATTTCTTTTGAAGAAAATTATTTGACTATTATATAGTAAATTCATTTTATTTTATTCTACTCTGGTTATTAATATTTTTTTTGATTAATAGTACTAATTTTCTCTCATTCTAACTTAAAATAACTTAATTTTTTTTAATAAAATACAAGTACATTTTTCAATACACATGAAAATACATTTCTTCTAAATCCATTATTTCAAAAAAATATTTTTAAAAAATTCCAGTTTGATTTTATTAAATTTATTTTTTTCATAATTAAAAGTTTAAAATATGATTAAAATGAATCTTCTGGTGATATTATAAAGAACAAATTTTTTAATTTTCTTGAAAAAAATGTGGAAGAAAAAATTATTTTTATACCCTTAGAGTGAAAGTAAACGTTCACACCACCATGACCAATCCTTTAGTTCAATTTTCATTTACAAGATTAAAACATTATTTTTAATGCATCTGGTTATCCTAATATTATGGATACTTATAGTATTTAAGATATTTTGAAATATAATAATATACTTTAATAAATAATGGATTTAGTGATATTTTTATTTCATTTATATTCATCAATAAAAACAACAATTTTTATTACATATACTAAAATACAGATATGTTTTCATGATACCATCATTACTCTTTATTTGGATATGATACATTTAGTTTGAATAGAAAGAGTATTGAACTTCTATTTCTTGATTAATTTTTGTAATCATTTTCATTCCCTTGTAATATTTACTTTCTTATGATACTAAGACAATACATATCCACTAAATATCCAAAAAATTTATCTTTTTTATTATTATTAATTAAAATGTATATAATTTCTATTTACGGTGTTTTACATTGAATGTTATCTGATCAATTGTGGGAAATATTGATATTATGTATTCATTATGATATACAAAATGTGTTCTATAAGGTATGTTGTACATGAATTAAATCGAACATTCAATATATGATAAAATGAATTGGAAATGTAGTGATGGGTGGGGCTCGGAATTTTATAGGCCCTCTATGCATTTATAAGTTTGGTGAGATAAATAAGAATAATGATATTAAATGGGGCATTACCCATACCTTTTAAATATATTGTGAATTGTATTAGCGGTATAAATAATATGATTTTAGAGATCATGGAATTTAATTTTAAGCATTTCCTTCCTTAAAAATTTTGTTATTATTATCCATGGGATTATTGCATTAATATTATCCATGGGTTTATTTTCTTATCATGTTATTGATTAAATATTATTTGTGTGCAGTTATTTTCCATCCTATATTTGTTATGACCAGACTAATCATGATAGAAATGTTATTAATTAAATAGAATGTATTTTAAGTTATTCAACTTTCTATATTTATTATACCTTATTTATTATACTTTAAATATTTATGATAGCTTCCAATTTTTGTAACTATTAAACAGATTCTATGCTCACTATTTTTTTCCAATTCTTCAAGTACAAAGATATAATATTTGAATGACTTCAAGGATGTAGAATTTTTAATTTCACTATGGTGTATTTTTTATTTTCAAATTTAATGAATGAATCAATAATTTATCTATTATAACAAGACTAATAATATATTCGGTCAATTGGGATGTGATCACTTCTATGTTATACTAGTTTAGTTAAGTAACCATTGGATTTGGGATACTGAGTTCAGGGTCCTTATAGTTGGTATCTATGGGAGGTTTAGTATAATCATAGGGAATTTGATTTAGGGAAATTTGATTTTGGGAACATAACATTATCATATAAATTGAGGATAAGTATAGAAGGACATCCTAATTTTTTAGGGAGGAAGATATTATAGGGTTTTCCATGTAATACATTCCAATTTTTATATTACACATATATTTCATATATGAAAATATATAGTTATGGGTAATAACTCTGAAAAAGGGGCATTAGTGTTGGATGTATCAATTTCTATCATTGTACAACGTCCCCTTATACCCACATAATTTGACACTCTTAGGGGATATTCTTATGATAATTCACACTTTTTATGAACCAATATGAAAAATTTTAATTTACGCGATAATGCATAAATTAGAAAAACCCTAAAGTGTCTTGGGATGGTATGTATATGGATTATAATATGATTAAAGGCATAAATATCAATTTTGAAATTTCTGTGAAGGGAATATAACATGGTTAAAGTTATTTTAAGAATACATTTCTGGGAATAAAACCCTTTGGGTTGTTATTTGTTTGAGTGGAATGGTTATTTGAGAAAAGATGCCTTATTATTTTATTGATAAAATTTTAATGTTATTTAAAACCATTAAAGTTAATATGATAATCGATGTTAAATTAAAAATAGTTAATTATGATTATTTAATTTAGTGAAAAAAATAAGTAATATATAGAATCCTAAAGGTTAAAAAAATTCAAATGATGAATAACTTTTTAGGATTTTTATCATATTTTTTTGAATTGTATAGGAATTATATTTATATAGGTATTGAATAATGAAAACTTGTATGTTGTGTGACAACACATTGCATCCATCCATGTTTTGGGAATGGAGTCCACAATTGAAGGTAGATTGGGATGTAGCACCTTGAACTGTCCTACATGATGTCCTATTTAGTATAGAATTTTTATTACAAAAAAAATTAATGGATACATATTTTTTTTTGGGTTGCATATTATATGATCAAATGTTTTTTTGAGGTGATTAATAATATTTTTTTGGATAGTTTTAATTATTTTTAGATATATATAAACATTAGGTTTAATGTAAATGATTATTTGGAAATATTGATTATCATAACCCATCATTGTGGGCCCCACTTGGGGACTCCCCAATGATACCTCTTATAGGCCAGGGGCTGGTGATTAGCACCAAGTAAGAAAATCAATAACATAGTAGGCATTAACTATGTAACTATAAACACACAGGCGCATATCCAAGACCACAAAATTATGAAATATACAACAAATTGAAAAACCATTCCATGTATAAATCTATATCCCATAATAGGAGTACAACATGAAGTAAAGACTGTAAATAGTGAAAAATACAATCCCACCCCAAAAAAGATTGCCACACAAGTCCAACCTGAAATAAAAGGTATTGGGACTGCAATCTGACATCCATGGAAACACATCTCACTCTCTATGGTCTCACTAAGAAATAGCTAGTCCTGGTCATCCTAGTACTCCCTCAAATGGTTGATAATCTTCACATTAAATGACATGCTTAGGAAAATCCTTAGTATGTGTGAGTATAACAATACACTAAAGGAAACTATGATACCCAATAGCATATAACAAAATAAATTCAGTGATCATTATATATATATATTTATACAATAAATATAAAAATAATATCTAGATATACTCAATCCAAGAAACCTAGTCTATAGGTATTCCCCAATAATAATATTATATCCTAGGATTCCATGTCAATGATTTATGAATCAATCATCTAGGAGAACACTCTCTTGAGTCTTATAGCACTAATAATGTTAGTCTAAGAGGTACTAATCATTATATATCTTTATGATAGTGAATACGCAGATAGGTCTGATGATAATTTAATAAACAAACAAGGAACACTACCATGGCCATGGGGTGATACAAACAAAATCAATCTGGATTAACCCTCAAAACTATGGGATCGATGCTTTTGTAGTGTTTCTCATGTCGATGCATAGAACTCAACTAAGGGAACAAATATGAATAGAGGATCCCACTCAGGGCCTCTCAGAGGGTTTTCATTGACTCTATCTAGAATGTCTTATGGAAGGGATCATATACCTAGGAGTAGGAAATGATCGATACAAACCATTAGTGAATGGATAATGGTAAAATAAACTAACAAAACTTTACTAATATATGGAGTGAAATAGATATTGTCCATTTAAGAAGGATTACCCAAAGTGTAGAAGGGTTACATGTTGTGTCCCATGACCTCAGGTCCTACCCCTATAAAGAACCCATGTCATTCAACCATGTCTATGTAGTACTATATGGTGTATAGACTTCCTAGGTAGTCTACACATTTATAAGTACATTGACCGATCCCACATATATATTCTAATGTACTATTTCAAAGATCCTCCCATGTACCTTATCTAGGTCATGTCTTGTGGGAGAGTACATGCCATGTAGGGAGGCCATATACCCCACCCACTGTCTATATATGTCCTTAAAAACAAACAAAGTCACTCAGGAAAGGTTCAAAATACATGTGATATTTAAACATCTCTCTGCAACCCTATCTTATACAAGGATCCCCATACGACATCTATACATTCTTTATATGTAGCTAGTATATTGTAGAAATCATGTTCTACCATCTGTGTTCAATCTAGTGGCGTTGCCATTTGATCTGGTGTTCGTTTCTCCATGAAATTTCTAATCAACGATCATCCAGACCAATAAATCATTGAATTAACTATTTCATCATCATATCTATTTTAAAAATGGATCAAATTTTAGTTCATCTTTTTGTGTAGAATAATACTGAAGAACAAAAATATAGGGATCCAACATCATCTGAATCTCTCCATCACCATCATTTCACATCTTTTATTCCAATTAAATTTCATATTAGTGATATTAGATAGTTGTACTATGATTTTGGGGCACAACGATGGATTGATCGGGATGTGTTGAGCTATGGGCCAAACAATGAATGACTGCGATGAATGAAAAATTGCGGGAGAAACCCACAAGAACCAAAGAGTGGAATAAACCTCAATTGATGTTTGTGTTAATCTTGATCCATCATCATTAGAATGAAAATTAAATAAAAATTAATTATTAAAATTAATCTCTTATAAAAACCCTAACAAATCTAATCCAAACACACAATTCACATGATCCGAGAATCAATTCCTTCATGTGACACCCCAAGATTTTTAGAAATATTTTTTTCTGAATTAATTTATCTTTTCAAAAACATTAATTTTACATGGAAAAATGAATATATATTTAAATAAATATATATATATATATATATATATATATATATATATTAAAACACTAATTAAAAAATCAGTTCTCGTGAGATACCAACTTGGCTTGTGCTAAATGAAATACCAACATGGCTTGCACTACAAGCAACCTCGACCTAGAATATGATGCATGAAAAAATGAGTTTCTAAAAAAATATATTTTTATAATTTTAATAATCTATATAAGAAAATTATAACCTATTTTTAAACGTAGGAATAACTAATTTTCAAATATATTTTTATATAAATCAATCGTATTGATAATGAAAGATAATATTCTTGGAAATCTCCTTTTATATTAAAAATTTTCTTTTCTTAAACGTATAAATTTTAAAAATAAAATTTATTTTAGAAACATATATAAATTTATTTTGATGAAATAAACTTATTTTTGGAATCAATAACATAATTATATTCTATGGTCATTTTTTGGTAATTTTTATAGAAACGTTATTTTTTATGAATAATAAAAAGTATAGTATTTTTGTTAAAAACTGCCTTTTGTCTAGATAATTATTAATGATAAATTGTATTATAAGTATTTTTTATTATCACAATAAATTAATATTACATATATTAATAAAATTTAATTCCTTATAAAAAATTCACTTTGAAACTCAATATAAAATCTTAACAAATGTTTTATCTTTTTCCTACAATAATACCCTAATATTACATCCCATCTGTGGGATTTGTACTAATATTATTTTTTCTACTTCCGTGATTTCAATTTATAAAATCTATAATAAACCATTTTATTTATTCTAAATTTTAGAGACTAATAATACCATTTTAATGTTTTACCAAAATTATTAGTAAAAGTGATTAAAAGTAATCACATCAGCTAAAGCCAAATTATGCTTAATTAGGTACTAAACCTTAAATTTAGGATCCAAATAACCTAGAAACATCTCTAAAACCCATTTTATGTCCATATTTCTTCCATAAACCATTACATATTGAGTTTTATTTGTTTTTTATGTCTATTTTAGGTAATAACATTTTCACAACTATTTTGAGTAAAAAATTCCATGTGAGCCCTTTTCCTTCCTTATTAAAGGCCACCACCTCTACCCAACCCTCAGACCTCTCAAGACACTTACGTTCTGGAAAGAACATCCCAAAATACCTCCAAAAAATACACCCAAAAATCATTAAGCCTCCCTTTGGTAATAAACCCTCCCATGGAATCCTTTTTGAATAAACCAAAATGAATTACACAATTAAGATGCAATGTCTTCTCTCAAGATCTTTTCTTTTATTTTCCTTCTCCACCCCTAAACCATATTTATTAAATTATTGTGTGACAAAAGAATTATCTTACATATTTTAGGATTTTTTATGCAATGTTTCTATCTTAAACTTACACACACCTATATCTAATGGATGTTGAACATATTGTTTCTGTCTACAGTGAAATACTGCACCATAAAGTGATTATTGTTCATTTATCCTTTACCACTAATCAGGGTGTCCATTATTAAGGCAAATATATTTATATATTTAATATATTATATTTATTTAGTATTTAATAATCTTTATTTCTTTTATAAAACACATATTTTTGCCTTGCATTTTGTGTTAATATGACAATCTTATTTGAGGAAGTGTGTACTACTTCCCCCTTAGAGCGATATGATTCGTTAAAACACCACATAGAATGTATTAATGATGGATTTAATGAAATTATATTATAAATATTATATAGTAATTATATTTCGTATATATATATATACACATTTATGTAAAGTTTACATTTTCATACTTTCTGTCAATACGAAAATAAAAAGGGAAAAATGATCTAGCGTACATACAAAATATCACCTCTATAAATGGTGTATTCACTTATTTACATAATTATTATATATATTATTACTATATATTTATACTATATATATCTGATATTTAAATCATTTTCTACATTATAAAATCATGATATAAGTATAAGGACTACAGATGTAACAAATTAAGACTCATGTGAATAACAAAGGTAATATTACCAGAAATGAAACATTAACATAATATCATTAACAAGAGGGTAATATAAGGATATAATAATAAAAATATATGATAATATATATAATAATATTCTTCTTTAAAATATGTGTAATAAATTTATATTTATTATACTGGTTTCTTGTATGAGTACGGAGAGAGTCAACACACAAGGTAAGGGGATTTCATCTCACTTCTAATTTCATTGAGATACAAGATATGTTCTACAATATTGAATTTATTTTGTGTATGTAAATCACAATTTTTTATAATTTATATTTTACATGAATATTTGGGAATTCACATTCCCATTTTATGATCCTTCTCCCATGGGGTTTAGCTTTCAAAAGTGACCAAGTGAGTAAAATAGTTTTGTCTCGATTTTCCTTATTTGAGATTCATGTTTCATTATGAACCTAATATATTCTTGGAAGTCCATAAAATTATTGTTTAAATTTTATATAATGAAAATAATTCTTTTCATGATATCTTATGCTTCTTGTAATTTCCTTTTTTACATGGAGAATATGATCCCAAGTTGTTGAGTTATAAGAGTTTATCGAGACAATATCATTGCCATTCAATATTGTTTATGTTTTTTATTCCCATGATGAAATATTCCAATCCATATCACAATAATATTCATGATTTTCTATATACTCTTTCATTTTATGAAATAATCTTAAATTAGTACCATATTATACTCTTTGGAACATATTATATTTAAGAATGTTTTTTAGGTATGCCTGACCATACCCTTTCTTCGATTAGATGTCTATATTTTCTAAAAAGAATTTAGAAGAATGTTATTCCATAATTCTATAAGTTTTTTAAAAAAATTTACATTTTTATTTTACAAATCACTTTAATGGAATCTACATGTGTCTTTTCAAATATGTAATTCCTTCAATAATTTTTACCATGAAAATGGAATATTCATTTTTTACTTAGTATGACATGTATGGATTTACCGACCCTCATTCCATTGAATATTCCTTTTAATTTTTAAAAGTTTAATTATTTAAAATTTTTATAAATGTGATTTTCGTGGAAAAATGTTGTAAAATTGGTTTCAAATATTATTTATATGTTTTCAAGGAATTGTCTGAGAAAATTATTTTTATATGGTTTTATATATTTACAAGACCTTTAAAAAAAGAAAAGATATTTTCCTCATGAAATGATTTTGAATGATATTTAATAACTATTTTCCATCTAAGGTAACATCCATTTATGTTAATCATTATCTTTTTGAAAATTCTTTAAATGTTCTATTCATATCCTTTAAATAAATGCATCATACATAATTTCATAGTCATTAAAAAACCTGTTTATCTTTCATGGGTTATATATTAATTAAATCTGTTTCTATTTCACAAGACATGGTTTGATGAAATGTATATAAAATGTATATCTTTTACAAAGGTTATGATGTGATGAAATGTTAATGATAAAAATTTCAGTTTATGGGTGATTATTTGATGTTTATAAGACCTAAATCACATTGTTGGTCATGATATGATAAAAGTTTTTTTATCTTGTGGCATATGTGTGAATTGTTTTACTATGAGATGGGTAAGAACTATATATCTCATCAATTAATTGGGTAATGATATGTTTTTTAAGAACTCAAAGGGTTTATGGGATGTAGCTCAAGCCTAAAAATAATGTGGGTACATGGGTTGTACCCATGCTCGAAAAGAAAGAGGTTAGTTGGGTTATATCCCAATCCCAAAAATAAAGAGAGTGTACGGGTTGTAGAACAAGCCTAATTGAAAGATGGTACAAATGTAGTAGTACAAGACTAAAAACAATATGGTTCATGTGTTAAATCTGAAGCCTAAAAAAATGTGGGTACACCAGTTTCTAGCTCAAGCCCAGTGTAGGTATAAGGGACGTAACCCAAGACTAACATGTTATAAAGGAATTGGTAGGAAGCCCTTACAGAAAAGTTTCTATTCTTATATGTATGCAACAAATCCTATATCTTAATCCTTATTTATGATTTAATGGATCATGATGTTTATTTATTTATTATTAATGTCTTATGAACTGCCACACTTTATCCCATAAAACGTGTTTATGGACTTTGAAATTCAGGGTATGATCTATTAATGTTAAGATAGTGTTATCATAGTTCTATGTTCATATTTATGATCACGTCTGTGCCTTATTTATTCTTATTGATAATCTGAGCTCACCAATTTATAATGTTTCCTTTCTCAAGGATATAAAAAATGGTTTAAGGTATAAGTGAAAATAGTGTAGATCTTTAATAGAGATGTTGATGATCATTCACCAGGATAGATGAGTTTGTTTCTATGATTCAAAAGACACTAAACTATTAGGGTCTTTAGGCATGTATTTTTGAAATATACCGAATGCTCATCTAAAATGATGTAATATTCATGTATGTTAATCTTGGTTTTATATAGTTGGTGTCAAATCAAAGGTTCATTCATCCATTGAAATCTAGGATGAGAAAACTTTAGTGAGATCCCTTGGTATAAATCTAATGTTATGACTAGGGATGTCTCTAAGGATATATACAAGAATTAGGTAATATTTGGGAAAATTTCCTAGAATTTTGGTAAAGGTTAGAGTGAGTTGTTTCCAATAAATACATACCTTCCAAGATTAAAAAAGTGTATGTGGCTCTAGAAATGTTGTAAATTGGAGTAAAAACATCGGAAAGATGTTTTGGGCCTAACTTCGGGTAATCTGGTACACAAAAACGAGCCACGCAACACACCGGGTTTGGCACTACTTTGGAACATGCTTTATGAATTCAAAAACTCATCATGAACCATCATAATGGATTTAGATATATTTTAGATATGAATAACTAAATATTAACCAAAGTTGTCATATATTATAGAAGGTTTCATGATTTTTACATCCTATAAATACTTATTTTCATGAATATATTGATTTCTACTATAATAAGTACTGATCACATGATGATTTTGGTTTTCATCAATGGAGGGAAGTGGATGGAACTGGATTAATTTTAAATTTTATGGATGAACATCTGATGGGATGTCAAGGGGGATAATCACTAGAGTGAAAGATGTTGTGATCATGACTATCTAGATTTTACAGAACATGATTAGTACTGTTTACCTTAATCAACTCTCTAACTCACCAAGGTATAGAAAGAAAGAGTTTCTCGAGAGTTCGAGTAATGGAGACCATAGAGGGAAGAATATTTGGTTTCCTCTATGTCAATAATGTGAATGTAATCACATAAGTAAATGTATTAGTGGGACAAGAAGGGTTTTTTCTGTGGGAAAGTAAGACAGAAAGAATGTGACTATAAGAGTAAAATAAAGAACATATTTAATGAAATAAATAAGAATTTTAGCCTCCCTATATTGAAATCATAGGTTATGTGTTTTAATTGTGGAATAAATTGTCATTATGCAACTCAATCACAAAAGAGGAAAGTTACTAAAGGGAATTAAAAAGGTGGTGCAAGTAATGGATACATTGTCGAAGATGAAGATACAATGGATGAAATGTGAAGGAAAAAAAGTATTGTGTAATAGGATGAGGTAGAATTGAAAATTGATTAAGGATGAAGTAATCAATGTATTTATATATGTGGATTCCAAAATTAATATTGGTTAATTATGTATGGATTTTTCTATTTATGTTTTTCCATGGATTAACAAGAATATGTTGAATGATCCCAATGGACTAGAAAGGTTATCTTATGAAAGTTAAAATTTTGAATACGGGAATGTAGCCCTTAATATGAACTTTATGATTATATGATGTTGTATGGATAATGATATGTGGATATGAATAAGTAAATTCAATATTATTCATTACCTTGGAAATAAGTATGTAATTTCTTGTTGGTTGTTTCTACTACCACTATTGATTTGTACAATAATTTTTTGACATAAGCTGTGAATCCAGTATACATTGGAATGATGAATCATGCATGTTTTCCAAAAGAATTTATGGTAATTAAGGTTGTTAACATGTTTCAATGAAATATATAGTAATGGTATTAACATGTATGTAATGTTCTAACTAGTAGATACATTGTGATATATGGGACTCATTATTAATCTCATTTTATGATTCTCTTTCTATGTTTTTGGATTTCTCATCTTTCTAAAAGGTTATATGGTTATCCATTATTAATAGGTTTAAGTTAAAATTGGAGGAAGTATTTGTAAACATTTATTTTGTTGAAGACCTTGCATACAAATAATAAATAGTGATACATCTTATTTAAAGGATGTGTATCTTATATATTATAGTATTGTGGTTTTAAAAATGGGGACATTATGTAGGATCTGTGAAAACTAATCATGTTTGGAAAGGTTATGGGTCTCGAACCCATGACTAAAGGACGATATAGGTTTCATGCGTACCACTAAACTATGCAATGTCCTGATTAATGATTATTAATTTTTAATGAATAAAATTTTATGATGAACTATTAGTTTTAATTTCTATTCTTATCATTCTGAAAGTGATAGAAAAAATTGTTGTCCTAGTACCTCAATTTTCATCGATCTGATGGCCTTTTAAATTATAACATATTTATGACTTTGCGGACCTAAAATTTCCTTTGATAATTCACTTGTTTTACATTGATGACTTCAATCAATCTCTAAAAATATTGATGCTTTTCCACCATGTCCAATCCTTACTCCCAACTGATGTTCTCCTACGTGGAATCGTAGTTATATGTTACTTTGGGAAACCGTTATGGTTCAAAATTTCCAATTATAAGGGATGTTTTAGTATTCATTGTTACAATGTTGATTTTAATTAATGGATATTTTAGGTAATAAGACTTTTATTAACCATAGAAATTTTTAGGGTGAAATTAATTTTAAGGGGGGTAGAATGTAACACCCCAAGATTTTGAGAAATATTATTTTATTCAATTTAATTTAACTTTTCAGTATTTATCAACTCAAAGGACACTAAAAATTGTTCTATATATATATATAAATATTAAAACGCTAATTCAAATATTCCTTTCACATGCAATACCTACTTGGTTTGTGCTACACACAATACCAACTTGTCTTGCGCTAAAATGAACACCAACATGGAGTACGATGCAGGAAAAGCAATGTTTTTAGGAAAAAATATTTTTATTGTTATAATTATTTAAATAATATAATTATAACCAAGCCATTAAACTTGTTAATTACTAATTTTCAAAAAAAATTGTTTTATATAAATAAAACATATTGATAATGAAGGATAATATTTTTGGTAAAGTTATTTTAGGTTAAATTTCTTATTCTCATTAATGAATCGATTTTGATAACAAATTTAGTTTCATAACCATTAATAAATTTAATTAGAAACAATAAAATTAATTTTTGGATTCATAATTTCAAAATCATACAAGCGTTAATTTTATTGGTTTTTTTAAGAAACATCATTTTTGATGAATTGTGAAAAATACTGCTTTTTAGTTAAAACCTGTATTTTCTTCTAATTATTTATTAATGATAAATGATATTATAAATATTTCTTTAGTTAAAATTTGATTAATATTACATATGTTAATAAAATTTATTTCATTAGAATAAATTTCACTATGAAACTAAATATAAAATATTATCAATATTTTGAATTTTTTTCCTACATTAAAACAATGTTATTTTCCCCATTTGTGAGATTAGTACTAATCATAATTTTTCATCTTTTTTTATTGTAATTTCCAAAATCCAAATTACATCATTTTATTCAATATAATTTTTAGAAACTAATAATATTGTCAAAAACCCTTTTTATATCTAATTTTCGACAATACACCTATAATTCTTTATTTTTTTTGGTTTCAATGACTTCAATTAGGTAATAATTTATACAAATAATTTGTTTCTAAAAATTCAATGTGAGTCATTTTTTCTTCCCTATAAATGGAAAACACCTCTACCTATTCCCCAAACCTCTCAATCCTCTTAATATGGGCCATGAACTGACCAAAATTTCTCCAAAAAGTCATCCCTTAAACCGTAAAGCCTTCATTCGAGGTAGTGTGGACTATCTCCCCCTCAAAGCGATGTGATTCATTCCAACTCCACATAGAATGTATCAAAGATGGTTTTAATTAACATATATTATATATATAATATATTAAAGATAAATAAAAAATTATATATAATTACACACACACATACATATATATATCATTTACATACTTTCTTTCAATGAGACCCTAAAAATGGAAAACAATGACCATGTGTACGTACAACTTACCATCTCCATGAACAAAATTTTCCCTTTTATAATTCATTATGATATAGATTATTATAATATAAATATATAGCATATAGCATATATTTATATCATTTTCAACTTTCTAGAATTATGATACAAGTATAAGGACCAAAGATGTATCAAATTAACATACAAGCGAAGAACAAAGTAAATATTACCCGAAGTGAAACCGTAACCTAAGATCATTAAGAAGAGAGTAATATAAGGTTATAAAAAACCATATATGGTAATAGATATAATAATATTATACATTAAAACATTTATAAAAAAATTATATTTAAAATACAGGATACTTGTATGAGTACGGAGACTGTCCAGACACAAAGTATGGGGATTTAATGTAACTTCTATTTTCAATGAGGCACAAGCAATGTTCACCAGCCTTTCCTTTTTTGTGGTTTATTTACTTCAAATTATTGTATTATATGTATCTTTAAATTTAAAATTTTTTGTCTTCACATTCCCATTTGATCATCCTTCTTCCAGGGGATTTAGTTTTCAAAAGTTACAAAATCAGTACAATAGTTTTGTCTCAATTTTCCTTTTTTGAGATTCATGTTTTGTTATAAAAATAAAAAATTAGTCTAGGTTTATTGAAAAATATTTTACATATTTTATCAGAAATATTATTATTTTAAGGATATATTATGCTTTATATAATTTCATTTTTTACATGGAGAGTATGATCCCAAGTTACCAATTTATAAGTTCATCAATACCATCTCATCACTTCAAGAGATTTTTTTGCTATTATTTACCTTGATGAAATATTATGATCCATATCTCAATAATTATCATTATATTAATTATCATACGTTATCGCATGATATAATCATGTATTGGTACCATATTAGACTCTTTCGTACCTAATATTGTTTAAAAGTGTTTTTAGGAAATCCCCACCATACCCTTTCTTCGGTCAGAAATATATGATTTCTAAAGAGGGTTTCCAAGAATATTATACCATGAACATATAATAATTTAAGTAAATATATAAGATTTTTTCTATTAAATATTCTTATTGCTTTCTTAAGAAGAAATTACTTCTATACCTTTTATCGTGCAAAATGAATATTCTTTTCTACTTTATATGACATATATGGATTTATACACATTCATTCCTCTAATGAAACGTTTTAATTTTTAGAAGATTAATATCTAAGAAATTATTTTAATGTAATTTTCAATTAAAATATCATTCAAAATGATTTCATGTCCCCTTTATATGTATTCAAGTTATTTTCTGAGAAAAATATTTTTAAATGGGTTTATGTATTAATAAACACTTTTTAAAGAGGAATATATATTTTCATCAAGAAATTTTTTTGAATGATATTAAAAAAAAAATTCTATAAAAAATGACATACATTAATTTTACTAATTCCATTTTTAGAAATTCTCTAAAGGTTCCATTCATAACCTTTCTATGAATGGGTCATGCTTAATGTCATGGTCTTTATGAAACTTGTTTCTCTTTCATGGTTTATATGTGTACAAAAATATTTTTCTCTTTCACGAGTTTTGCATCAATGAAATGGTTATCAAACCATTATATCTGACATAGTTTATGGTGTGATGAAATTTTAATGATGTACTTTTCATTTTATGGTTATGATTTGATTTTTATATGACCAATATATTTTTATGGGTCATGATATGAATAATGTTTTATTATCTTATAGAATATGTGGGAATGATTTTACTATGAGATAGATTGGACCTATATCTCCCTCAAATTCATTGGGTTAAGGTATGTTTTATATGAGCTGAAAGGGTATATTGGTTATAGACCAAGATCGAAAATAATGTGGTTACATGGGTTGTATCCCAAGATCGAAAATAAAACAGACACCGTACCTCTATTCGGTTAGACTACTAATGAAGAATGATCCATTATTATTTCCATCGGAAAAATCCATTTAATTTGAGGTGCAATGGAACTTGATCCACTATCTTCCACCATTAATCTAAAAGGATTGTTCATATTTATCTCCAATGATCCCCTGATGTCTGTAGGGTTATGTGGCGAACCCTAGGATTTCTACATAATCGTTTATTTAAAGATGAGAAAATTAATGTCTTGTAAAAATAGAATAGCATAAATTTATTCAGTAAATTTATTCATTTATAAACCTACAATGAATTATTCACAGGCGTCCCAAACTGAATAATGTGATGTTTTTTCAAGGTTAATCCTCACATTCTATTCTCAATGGTGCCCTCATAATTTTTTTGGGATGCTATTTATATTTGTATCAGTTTTTTTCAAGAAAAATGTACACACATACTATTTAATATATTTTATATATTTCAGAAAAGTAATTTTGGAACACTAGGCCACAAAACCACATGAAATTAGAGTGATTTGTCTTGAGAATAGTCCATATAAAATTCTATAATAATACATATAAATTTAAAGTCATTAAATTTCCCCCACCTTGGGGATTTACATCTCGAAAATAAAATACAAGGGATACTAAAAAAGATGAGGGTACTGAACATGAATCTGATCCTGTCTATCCCATATTACATTTTTGAGACTCCCATCCTACCATCGGGCATGAACCAAAGGAATTGACCACCCTTGAAGGATCCTCTCTGACCGATCCTTGATCTATAGCAGGTACTCAATAAAGATTTCTCCATCCTCGATGTCCAGATACCCCTAGTCAATGACGTGGGATGATTCATCCACATATCTCCTCAAATATGACTTGTGGAAGAAATTGTGCACTCAGTCTAAATTTGGAGGTATTTTTGAATGATACATCATGTCAACCTCTTTTCAATGTTTCTATAATGGGATGACGAACCTTAGAGACAACTTTCCTCCCCATCCAAATCCTCATAATCCAAATCAAGGTGAAACCCCTAGGAACACATGTTCCCCCTCCAAGAAATAAAATGGCCTATAAATCCTTTTATAATAATACTTATAGAAAAATTGTCTAGTCATAATCCACTCCCTGATGGTATTCATAATTTCTATTGAAGGTTGTACCATCTTTTGGGAAATTAGTGTTGACTGTCCTAGGTCATACTAGAAATGTGGGGTAAATTTTGTCATATAAAAACTCCATCAGTGGTAGGTGATTGACACAACTATGATGGTAGTCTAACATGAATGCTTGTAGAATGTCCTCTGAAACCTAAATGGTCCCCTCAGTCAAGCCATCAATTTGGGTGTAAAATTCTATGCTCAAGCATAATTAAGCCCGAATTGCCTCTTGTAATCCCTTTCACAACCGAGATGTAAATTCCGCATCATGATAATAAATTATCATCAAAGGATCACCATTGAGTTTAACATTATCCTAAATGTAGAGTCATCCCAAGCTCTCTATTAAAATTTGTTCTCTGATTTTTAGGAAGTGGGCAAACTTGGTGAGCCAATATAAAATAACTGATATGGCGTCATGTCTCTTAGATTTATGTGGTAATCCCATTTTTAATTTCATAGATATCCCATTCCACTTCCATTATAGAACTTAGAGGGGTAGATCTATTCCATTATAAAAATGGTTCCCAGATTTAACTTTATGACAATTAATGAATCTAGAGAAAAACATTGAATCTCATTTCTTTATCCCTAGAAACCAAAAGAGATGGCTGGGGTCCTGGTACAAATTTTCCTTACATGGATGTACATCCAAAGGAGATATGTGAAACTCTCTCAAAACCTCTACCCTAAACATCAGTATTACCATAGTGATTCATATGAAAATAAATAAGTGCTCCCGACCATAAAAATATCAATCAAGAGGATGAACTATGGATATCTGATCATGTAGGGTCTTGTAGTCGGTATCCCTAAGCTCTGCCTCCTTCACGCACTTTATGAGTGGAGGGGTGACAACCATCAGCTAGAGGTAAGATGCTTCATCTCCCTCAACAAAGTACAACTACCATAATGCCAACTACTCTGACACATTTTTCAATGACTAAAAAATATATCTCCAACTTATATCATCTTCTACAATTTTCCCTTTCCCACGAGTGTAGATAATTTTGATTTCATAATCCAGGAGGAACATGAGGCATCACCACTATATAAAGTTAAGATCCTCATATGGGAATATTTACATGGTAATATTATGATATGAGTAAAAGATAAATATATCACCCATAAAATAGTGGCTCAAAATCTTTACAGAGAAGACTACCATTGTTAGGTAATGATCGTGGGTCATGTAGTTCTACTCAAATGGCCTAAATTGTAATGAAATATAGATAATCACTACTTTCCTCAACAACATGACTCAACCAAGCCTTGTTCTAGACACATCATAGAACACTATATACATGACACACCCCTCATATAATCTCAATATTGAAGCACTTGTTAAAATCTACCTCAACTACTGAATGTTCTACTGGAACATCTCTATCCACATGAAAGGATTCCCCTTTCGAGTCCAAGATGTGATGGTTGATTAGATCCTTGAAAAGTAAAGTATGAATATCTATTAATTTCATATAGAACCATGGAAATACAAACCTGCATCAGGATCATAGGGGGTACCAATTATTACACTACATTGACTTTAGCCTAGCCTACTACCATTCCATCCGCTAAGACAACATATCATGGAATTTGGACAGAAAGAATCTAGAACTAGCACATCAAGGGATTCCAGTATAGTTGATGCTATCATATTACGTCTAAATAAATCTTTAAGTGTCTCTCATGATCCTCCCTAGATGCTATGTACATAAGGATATGGTCAATAAAGACTACTATAAACCAGTATGAGTAATCCAGGTACATCAATTTCATGAGTCCCATGACCACTACTGGGATGTTCTTCAATCATAAAGGAATCAACAAGTACTCATTGTGGCCATAGAGACATCTAAATATCATCTTCAATATATCTTTATCTTGTACACACAACTAGTGAATGTGTAATCTGAGTTCAACCTTTGAAAATTAATGTTCCCCACTCCACTGATCAAAGAGTTCATTGATCCTCGGTTGTGGGTACTTGTTCCTCCTAGTCACAAGATTCAATTATCATTATTCCAAACACAACCTCATTCTACCTTCTTATTTTTCGAAAAAGATAACTAAGGATTCCCAGGGTGAACCACGGGGTCTCATAAAGCCATTTTCAATAAAAAAACCTTCAACTAGACCCTCCCACTACGAAGCTCTAGGATAACAACATGATATGATGGAGAAGATATTAGTGTTGTCTTGAGGTTTAGATAAATGAAGAAGTATATTTTGTAGAGGGGTGGTAAACCCGTATCATCTTCATGTAAGAGATCCTCGTACTCTTCCACCACAATATGAGACTGGAAACTAAAAACACCAACTACACTAAGGGTCCAGATATCCAACTGATTAGTGATTTTCTTCACCTTCCTATGCATGATTCCATCCTACACTGCATGGTTTTCCATTTCTCCAACATTGGAAAACCTAGTACCATCACTGTAGACACACTCTACCCTTCTTCTAAAATAGTTAATCTGGGAATATACTATATACATCGAATATATACTGAGATTTATGTCATAGGTCATAAAAGAAACTACTGAGATATCCTAACTGAAACACTCAACATCAAATGTCAGGTCACATTGTTGGAATAATTGCGTGATCATCAAGTCTTCTCCAGTAAGAGTCTCCAAGCATAAGGGATGAGTCAAATATTCAACCAGAATTTATATGTATTGAACAAAATACTATGTGATAAACGTTTAAATTTCAAATGTGTCTATCAATAATGTAGCAATGGTTTTAAACACATAGATCACACCTCATATCATTACTAGAGCCCTAGGATCAAAATAAATGATCACTTGAAGCTATCCCCTTCCATGTCTTCCAACTCATTAGCCTGGTGTTGACCACCTACGGATGGAGTTGGAAATAAGTCAAAATGTTGACCACCTCTATCTACTCTCCCATATCCTTTTCAACACCCCTATCCTACAGACCTGCCTTCCCTCCTGATGTATCTACCTTGATTGATCATATACGGTTAACTTTCATTTGTATGCTGGGTCAAATAATCTCAGGCAAGATGTCCCCAACTATCACTAGAGTTGAACCACATCTTTATGGGATGAATGAACCCACCCTGTTGGACCTGATCAACATATCCACTATCTTGATACCTCCTCCTAAAACATATCCCACATCCATGTCTCTAAGACTAACATCGACTCTCTACTACCAAGGTATCTGCTTCTATATTCCAACTACTGATAACAATCAGATGTATCTACTCATCCATGAAACTCAATATCACCAAAGATTACTCTGTAACCACAATATAGGTATGAATTCAAAGAATAATAACAATGGAGTAGATGTCTATATATACACCTCACATGAAGGTCTCTTCCCTGAAGAACTAATCTCAAACCATATACATCATGTACCTAGTATATTTAGTAAACCACAATGAATACTCAGTTACAGTCATGATCCCTTGATGGGGATGCATAATTTCCAAGATATGAATAACCCTTAGCATAGATAGTGATAACTTCTCTATAAAGGGAAACTCAAACTCAATCTATGAAATAGTCACCACATTATAAGATATGGTAACTAAAACACACCATACCCCTACTGAGACAAGATGAAAGCTCACTTCCAGGACCACCATATGAGATACTGGTGACCTAACATGATAGAAAACATAGTTTAACACCCTAAGTTAGTCCTCATCCACCAATGGGTCAAGCTCACCTCAGAACAAAAAGGGTCCCAATCACTGAATCTTGTGAATCATTCTCATCGTGTGATCCTTATCCACATGCACTATGGGTAACACATGATGCTCTAAAGTAGTTATGGGTGGTTGAACACATGGAGGTAACATCATGGGAACTGGTCCCTAAATCGATCTCTCATCACATTGGGGATCATCCTCACGCTCTTGATGTTGAACCCTAGATGGTTTGCATTGTTGAGCATCCAAAAATATAAAAGATGTATCATGGTCAGTTAGTACATTTAAAGTGCTAACTCAAAAAAGAAATGGAAACCACAACCCTTAGAAATATGATGAATGTAAAATATTTTCCCACACCCAGTGTTTTCATGTACTGACTAAAAAAGAAGTTGACCAGAGTGCTGGTGCATGCATATTCCAGCTTTTGTACCAAAACTAGATTCCCTGACCTGAAATGTGAACATGAAACACCTAAAATATTTTCCCCAATCCAACATCCTAGACTCTTGTTCCTATGCTATAACTGAACACCTCTAATACCACTCTATCTCGACCCATTCTTGTGGGTCCCATGCTATGACTCCCCATGACTGCCTCCAATAGGCTATAAGAATGTGAAATTCACCAAGTAGGAATAAAATAAAATTGGGGGGAATTACCTATGTAACTCTACACATCAACATATATCCATTCCCACAAAATGATGAAATTTAAAAATGAATGAACAAACAATTCATGCATATATCTATATCCCGCAATTAAAGTAAAACATGTCGTAAAAAAATTAAACATGGATAAATAAAATCACACCATAAAGATGTTTTTAACAAAAGTTACACCTAAAAGTAAAGGTACTGGAACTGCGGTATGAAATCCATAGAAACACAACACAGAAGTTCCAGTCACACTAATCACTATTTGATACCAGTCCTCCGAGGACTCCATCATAAGGACAATCCTTTACATGAGGAAAAACACATATGGGAAAATCCCAAGAAGGGGTGAGTATAACAATACTCAATAGGACACCTTAAACCAGAATTCATAATAAAAATAAAATACAATCATATCTATATTAGTATATACCTACAATACGTAAAACAAGAATATCTAAGTAACTTAATCCACGACACAAAATCTATATGTAATCCATAACCATAGTATAACATCCTAGTATTCCAACTCAATGATTCATGAAAAAGTGATCTGGTAGAACACACTCCTATGTATGATTGTATTGATGAAACCCATCCAAGAGGTACTACTCGTTAGGTCATGTTAGGGGATGGAATACAATGATTGATCTGAAGAGAATATGATACATGGAAGAGTAGCACTACCAAGGCCATAGAGTGATACCAACAATATAAATATGGATTAAATCTACTAAATAGAGGATTTACTCCTAGTTAGTGTTGGTCATGAAGATACTATGAACTACACCACGGGAAAAAAGATGAAAAGGGGATCATACTACTAGCCTTCTGAAGGGATTACAACGACTCTCACTAGGAAGTCCCAATAAATGGATTGTAGTACTATGAGTAGGAAATGGTACATACATACCTTTATGGAAAGGATTATGGGAACAAACACTAACAAAACCATTCAAGATATGAAAGACAAGAAATCAAATAAATGTAAGGAAGTGTACATGGATTGTAAAAGGGTTACACGTTGTGTCCCTAGGCGTTGAGTTCTACCCATGTATGTGGACTGATTCATTATACTATGTTGGTGTAGTACTATACAACATGTATAATTCCCATGTAGTGTAACTGTGTATTATTACAGGGATCCATCCTATTTATGTATGCTCGTGTGCCAATACAAAGATTCAACTATGTACCGGATCCAGAATATGTCATGTGGGGGACTACACACCATGTAGGCAACTCGTGTACTCTACCCATTGTTTTTATGCATCCCATTATAGACACCAAGCTACCCAGGGTATCCCACAAGCCATGTAACAGGGTCACAAGTGGTTTTATCATTATCATTCTCCTGAAAACCCTAACCATCCCATGGGGAGCCATATATAAGGTAGATCTATTTTATATTCCATGTTGTTCGGTATTTTCCAAATAATCACATTCCTTCATCAGCATTCGATCTATCACCTCGAGCCTAAGATCTGGTATTTTTAACTACAAAATAGAAAATCAAATCACATCCAAAACTTATCATCATTAAACAGTTAGTTTCATCATCATATCACTACACAAGATGGATCAATATGATATTCTTCATTTTCAGAAGAAAAACACTTAAGAACACAATTTCAGGGATCCACCATCAATCAAATCAACTTATCTCTATAGTCACATTTACATCATTCCATTTCGATCCTAGATTGACAATATCAGATCCTTCTACCATGATTTTGGTGTGAAATGTTTTATTGATGAAGATATTTCATGTCAAAAGCTAAAAAAAAGAATTCATACAATTAACGATGAATTGGGGGACAAAAGTATATGAACCAAATAGAGAAAAAAACCTCAATAGATGTTTTTTTTCAACCTCTATCCATCATCATTAGTATGAAAATCAAATAAAACCATAATCACAAAGATTAATCTCTCATTAAATCCCTGTAAATATAATACCAACCCTCAATGAACATGATTTTTGAATAAATCTATTCTTTAATAGATTAAAGTTGATCATAGAATGAATGTAATGGAATAATGATTTAAAACACACACCCTACCACATTTTTTTTATGATCAAATATGAGGAATGATCTGTCATCATCATCATTGGAAAGATCAATAAAATATGAGGTGTGTTGGTCATTGATCCCTAATATGTCACCTTTTTTTTGAGAATATTCTCTAGATCTCACCCTAATGGTCCTACAACATCTCAAGGGTTTTGTGGATAACCTTATAATTTTCTTTATAATCATCTATTTAAATTTGAGTAAATAATGGTGTGTGGAAAATAGAATAAAATAATTTTATTCTATAATTTTATTCATTTATACAAATGTGATCACTTTTTCAAAAACAACTATCACCAAATAATATTAAGTCACACCCTGGGTAAACCTCATGTTTTGAGCTCAATGGTGCCCTCATATTTCTGATCTGGGTAGTTATATATATGTTATTTTACTTATTCAATAAAACTATCCACACATGCAATTTAATATATTTTTTATGTTTCAAAAATTTATTTCGAGCACACAAGGCCTTATAATTTCACACTATATCAGAATTTGGACTTCAAAATAATCTATATACTATTTATAAATAATACATGAAAAATCTGAGTCATTATAGTGGTACTAATGTTTTGGGGATGTATGTTAATGGGTATGAGATAACCTTTTCAGTGTAAACATTATATAATATTTAAAATATTTTGGTTTATTGGGACGTAGGGTTATTTATTTAAGTAATAATATATTATGAACCATTGGTGGAAAATTTGAAGTAAAATCTATTATTTCTCAATATTAAGGTTTATACATTTTTATTTTTTTTCTTCCTTGTGGTATCCATTTTATTATTGGGTAATATTAAAATACAACATGAATAGTTAATTATTCTTTTATAGATAATATGGTCCATTAAAAGATAAATTCAGTGATTCATGCATAAAAAAATAAAACTGAATGTTGATTTCATAGAGTAATAGATGAAGTTGAAATTAAAAAAATCATAATGAAATAATGAAATTTAATTTATAAAATAGAATGATATCAATTATGAAAATATCTTTATATTTATAGATTGTAAAATAATACCTCTACCTTATGAAATTTAATTTCTGAAAAAATGTTATCATACTACTTTAATATCCATTGAATTAAATTGTCTTTCAACTAAACAAATATTAATGGTTTTTTGTCGATAACTATCTCTTGATCAAATAAATTGTTGAATACAATTATCTATATAACTCCACATAATTATTTTCTTATTTCTTTCAGGTCCATATTTTCACATCCAACTGATGTTATCATATATGAAGACATAGTAATGTGTCCTTTTAGATTACCCTAAAAGTTAATTTCTTGTATTATCATGATAATATTTTTTAACACTTCATAAATGTGGTTTTTCAACAAAATAAATGTTGAAATTTTAATCCCTTTATTTTAGAGTGGATTTTTAAATCACGAGGGAACAATTTATTAATGTTTAGGAGAATGAAATATACCTGAGATTATAAATTATAGTTATTTTAAAAATATTTTATCTCTTTAATTTTTTTAAACATACCCATGATAATTTAAAATAATAAAATTATGTTCAATTTTATATATGATAAGAAACATCGAGCATAAATTAATTATGGGATACTATTTAAATATAACTCTTATACCAAGAAGGTAAATTGGAAGGTATGTATATAATTAAATTAATTTTTAAATATGTATAGATATTTTTTAATCAATACAAATTTATAGATAAATTTAGAGCATATAATCACCCAAATGTTTAATAGTCATTTTACTCTTCAAAATAAATATTTTTCAAAAATTGATTTATTTTCCATTTTATATATGATATTAAAATAAATATATTGCATATTAATAAATTTTATTTTATATAAATAATATATTTTTTAAAATTATAATATTCAAAATATATTATGGTTAATTTTTTTATTTTTATGAAGTGGTTGGTTTTTATTGAATAGTCAGAAATACAAAAAATTCAAAAACTGTTATGTATTTTAAAAAATTATTAATATTAAAGTCCAATCATGATTTGAATATAATTTCAAAGTAAAAAAAATATTATTTATTTATATTTTATTTAATTATTTAAATTCCAATTATTTTTATACCAGATTTTGCTGTAAGAATATTTTTCGGATTAAAATCACAATTTTTTTCAAAATATTTTAAAATGCATAATGTTCATCCATTTTAATTACTAATAAATTCACTAATGATGAGTTATTTGTATTAAATTTATATAATATATTTCTAAATATATAAATTTTATTCCATATAATGATGATCATCAGAAATATATTTAATGTATTTTCATCTTATGATTAAAAAATGTGTCTATGGAAAAATGGGTTTTCGACATGATTTTTAGTTTTATTTATAAATTTAATTTGTTTTAACTATGTAATTTAAATTTAATAAAATATATTCCATATTATGAATCATCATTATTAATATTATTTAATATGTTTGAAATAATTTTTTTTCATAATAAATAGTATAATGTTAAATTCAATTTATCACAATTTCAGAAAAAATGAGGTTTTGTGCATTCAATGTGCTTGTGTTAAAATTAATGCCAAAAAATAGAATTTTTATTTAAAATATGGGATTTATTATTTTTGATGATTGGTTTTAAATTATATAATAATTCTGAATATAATTTAGTCTTAATGGTTAAATTACCTATGTTAAATAAAATAATTATAGAGGTAAAAATTAAAATGGCCAATGTATGAAATCTTATAGGATATTAGAGAAAATGTTTAATTTTTTTATTTTTATGTTTTGGTGATTAATTTAAACCTAAATTATAAAAACTATATTATTTTTATTTTTTTATGAAATTGGGGTGCGACTGACTTCACATTATCGAATAGTTTTTTTCATGTACAAAAATTCCATTACTCTTTATTCAGAAAATAGAACTCCCTATCCTAACTTCATAACACATCTCAAGCCATTTGGATTGAAAAAAAACCAAAAAACTTCTCTCCCCAATATACATATATACATTTTGAGCCTACTCGTATTACCCAAAGATCAACAATAGTGTTCATAATAAGAGATTCAAAAGAGGTTCTTTTAAGATAAACTAATTGTCTTCACTATGTTCCATATTTTTATTTGTTAACAAATTAAAATACGTATTAAATATTTAAATATATTATAACAAGTATCTAACATATTTTTATAATTTATTAATTTAATTTCATAATATTTATCCATCTCCCCCTTTATAAAGTGAGATTCAATGTAATAACTTGTTAGTATGGAAGACTATCACCTCACGAACCAATGTAATTTTTTCTCTATCAGGGACTGACACATATAGTCATAATGATGGAAATTTAAATATATATAATAAATATGTCTTCATATTGATTCACTAAAATTAATATATCTTCCACTTACTGACCCTTTCACCCATTAAGGAAATGATATATTCTCTCATGCGTATGTATAGCCAACCATATCCACAAAATATTGTGAGTCATTCTCCACATTCGACATAAAATAATAATTTTAAAAAGGAATAATATATTAAAATATTATATTTATAACATTAATATCATTTTGGATATGATCAACCATATCTGGTAAAAAATTAATGGATATTTCATGATGAAACTAGTATGAGAAAACATGACAATTTATACCCGAAACAATACTAAAAATAAAACCCTGGTGAATGAAAATATAGTAATTTGTTATAAGAGGTTAATAAATGAAATTATAAACATTAATATGGTTCTATTTTAAATTTATTACATTCTTTAATCCATTATACATGAGGTTAAATATAATTTAACAAAAGGAATCCTGGGTTAGGGACTTCATCTTAATTTCCTTTCATAGAGTCATATTGTAATATCATGCACCTAATTTATTTTTATATTTTATATACTTCACCATTTACATATAATATCTTTAATCCTTCATAGTTAATGTTAATTTTTTTCTTTAATGTGAATTATTTCACTTATGTTTTTTATCTTTATAATTACAATGTTGTAAATAATTTTAGAGCTCAATTTCATTTCATTGGGTTATATTACATTATAATTTTATTTCATATTCTATGATTATACATGTAATAAATTTTAATGATATTATTTTTTATTTCAACTCTTTTTACGAGGATTTACATTTGATACAAATTCCCTATTAACATATTAATTTTCACTGCAAAAAAAGATCATTCTATGGGTAACTCAACTCAAATTGTCTATTTTTGTTCATATATAACGTTATACAAATGTCTTCATTTATGAGGATTATATAATTATCCTCTTATATTTTATATCATGAATGAATTTATATTTAATGTATTCAATTTTTCATTTTATTTTAATCTTTTCATGGGGATTGTGACTCAAAGGATAACAATATACTATGAAATTTATGTTTTAATATCATTTTAACCATGATTGTTTATGCCTAAATAACTATTGAAGGAAATTATTTAATAAAATATTAATAATTTAATTTTATTTTATTCTCCTCTACATATTCCTAATGGTTTAATGTATAGTAAAATATTCCTCTCTTGGGATCATAAAATGATTTTGAAAATATTTTTAATAAAACATGACTTTATTTCCTTCTTAGATCAAAAACCCTTTATTTCAAAATCCATGTTCTCAAAAAAATAAAAAAACATTTATTACTATGATAGTTTAAAGAAATTTTAACCGATAAATGGATTTTTTAAAAATGTTTTTAAAGGAAATATCAATTTAATTTTCGAAACAAGGTATTTTTGACTTTCCTTTCAAAAAATGTGAATGACATATTTGTTTTAACATTCTTGATATAAAATGAAAATTCCTACAATCAATACCACTATTTTATGTGAATCTTATTTTACATTATTAAAATTTAATTTTTGTGGAATTTTTTCCCTAATATTCTAGATACTTATTGGCCTTTATAACGTTGTTCTATATAGTTAGAAGGATATTTCTATCAAGACTACTTTTAAATATTATTTTATGGAATTTATATTCATCATCAAAATTCAATTCATTATACATAAATTCTAATAGAGATATTTTGTAGCTATACAATCCTTTATATTTCTATATACAGATTATATTAATTTTTACATGGAAATTTTTTGACATTGTCATTCTGGATTAATTTTCTAACCCTTAAAATTCCCTTGAAATATTTAGTTTATTGTTATAATTGGATATTAAAATTCCCCAAAGATTCCATATTATTTATCATTGTTATTATTATTACTTAAACCATATATGATTTATACAGATAGTGTTTTATATGTATAAACAATTGTTGACCAAAAAAATATTGATATTTATTATTATTTATTGAATACCAATATTTTTTGATAATTTCTATTGTTCATGAATTAAATCAATCATTTGATATATGAATAATTAATTGAAAATGTAGTTTATGGTGGGATTAAGAATTATATATCCCCATGATATATCATTATGAATCATGAGAAAATTTAATAAGCTAGCATTAAATGTGTTGTTGGCCATAATTTTTTACCATCTTGTTAATGGTATTTATGGTATAAATACTACGATGTCTGATATCATGGAATACAGTGTTAACAATTTTGATCATTTATATTTTAGTAATAATTATCCAAGAGATTATTGTATTTATATTATCCATGGATTCATTTTCTGCTAAAGTTATTGAATAAATGATATGTGCACTCATTTATTTACCTTCTAATATTTATTATTCCTGATATAATAATGATAATTATGTTATTGATTAAATAGAATGTGTTTTCAGTTATTTAATAAACTTTAATTATTATTACTTATTTATTAGTCTATACTTATTATTGATATCTTTATATTTATGTAAATCTTAATAAGAATATGACCCCATCCTTATTTTGATTCATTTTAATATGATATGAAAAATAAATCATTGAATGAGTTTAATTATGTAGAATTTTTAATTTCACTCTATTGAATTTAATTATTTCAAATTTAATTCAACACATTAGTATGTAGATATATTACCATTAATCCTAAAATATTTATTCCTTTTGGATGAGATCACTTCTATATTCTGCCAATGTGGAAATGTAACCACTATCTCTATGATTTTGGGCTCAGGTTCCTTAAAATTTATATCATTGGGAGGTTTTTTAGAAACCTAGGGAACTATATTTATGAAAAAATATTTTAAAAAACATAACCCTATGATATACATTGATGATATGTATAAAATAAAATCCAAATTTGTTGTTAATGAAAAGATTATGATTTTTTCATAGCAATATATACCTGTGTGGATTCCCAAAATGGGCATGGTTCTGAAACAATTGTAACTAGGGGTAATAATTCTAAAAAGAATAATTGAAATTTTCCATGGTCATCACCTAGTGAATGAAAATGGTCATTACTGAGCATGTAGTTTTAAAATCCTAATGTATGTACCTAGGATAATTTCCATTATCTATATGAACCATTATCATGGATTTGAATAAATAATGAAAAATAATTATTTATATTAAACCTAAAGTGTCTTTATATGGTATTTATATGTTTGATCAGATGTTTAAAAACATATACACCACATTTGAAAATATTTGTGATTTGAATATAATATTATAATATATATTTTCAGAAAACATTTATGGGAATAAAACCATATGGTTTATTATACATTTTAGTGAAAAGGATATATGATAAATGATTATGTAACATTTTAGGAACATAATTTTAATGATTGGATATCCATTATAAGAAATATAATAATTGAGGTTAATATAATAATATTCAATTATTATTATTTGATTTATTTTTAAAAATAATTTTTTTAGAATTCTATTGAGGTTAAAAAAAGGGGTTGGATGAATAATGTTATTTTTTCGGATGTCTATAATATTTTTTGGAATTATATATTACTTATATTAATATAGATTTAGAAAAAGTATAGCTTATAGTACAAGTAACAAGTCATCACATTAGATAAGTCTATGAGGATCGAACCCAAAATTGATGGCTGATAAGAGTGCAGTTCTTACAACTGGTGTGCATGGTGTCTTATTCGGTATAAAATGTTTTTAAATATATTTTATGAAATATAAATATTATGTTGATTTGGGGAATAATATAATATGATATTTATTTATTTCAAGGTGGTTAATTATATTTTTTCTATCATTAAATTGGTTTTAGATATATATAGACTTTAATATTCAAATAAAAGATTATTTTCGAATAATGAGATGAAATATTTGAGGATGTAAGTTAAAAGGTATGAGATCAAATTTATGGTGAAATAACTAAATAATGTTGAGAATGTTATCTTTAATTAGTATGTTGGTTTATTTACTTTTGGAATAATCTAACATGAACCATTGGTGTCAATTTTTATTTAAAATATATTATTTCTTCTTTTGATTATATATATATTATTATTATTATTTTTCATTGAGGTAATATTTTCAGTTTTTTAAACTATTCAAAGATAATATGAATATATTATTATCTATTATGAATCTTATTATACAATATTATATATATTTTTTATTAATAAAAATATTCATACTGGATAGTAATTTCATGGAGTAAGTGATTGAGAGTAAATTGATTAATTTAAAACCAAATTATGAAATTGTACTTATGAAATAAATATATATGAAGTAAATATATTTACTCATATTCCTAAAGTCTAAAATTATTCCTTAACTTTTGGAAAATGATTATTAATTGAAAATTTCATCATATTAACTTTATATATGATGAATTAAATTATGTTTTTATTTATTATAGATTTATGGATTTGTATTTATTAAATATCAATTTACCATTCACTTTCTTTTGATAAATGATATCTATTACCCTATATATTTATTTTTCCTATTTTTTATTATGATTTTTTCACTTATAAAAATTGTTATCTTACATAGAATCCTTGTCGTCTGTGTGGAGGTCACTGTCGAAGAGGTCCCCCATCAGCCCATGATACTCAGGAGGATCAGTTCCCCTTTGTGATTGAGGATCCTATTAAGCCTCTAGTCTCTATGCAAGTATCGGTTCTGCCCTCAATTCAATCCCTAGTCTCGGTACACCATGTCTACCCATGGTCCCCACTCCATTTTACTCTAATTCTTTGAGATCTGGGGGTGCCTCGAGCTCTCTATTCTTCCAAGGATGGGAATGTGTTTGGTGGGGGTACCGGCCAAAGGTGCCTCTCACTAGATACTGCTGGATAGGTTCCAATTATGATGGAACCATAGAGGTATCCGTTGAAGAAGGGTAAACATGTGATGATTTATGAAGATATTTTTACTCTTTATCTTGGTAGGAGGTCAAAATTTCCCAAGTATTATGACCCCCCTCAGGATGGAATGGTAAGGTATGATGCAGGGATCCCATCCTTACCTTTTCAATGCAGGAAATCTAGTATAGGTATTGAAACCCCCAATGCTGACTTGGGTGGCGGTCATACCTCTCATCAATCTAGTCCTGGTAGTGTGGTGCATCCACCATTATGAGATATTTTCCCGAATTTATCTAATTCTCCTCCCCTCTCTCTGAGAGGACGGTCCAGGAAGATGGCGTTAGTGGTCCCGCGTAATATTTGCACGAGATGTATTTTGAGACATTGATAGAAGTAGACGTTTTATGCTGCATTGACTTTTTGAGTTGCTTTTTGTTGTGAAAGTCTTCAATCACAATACTAGATCTACCTCATATGTGGTTTCAGAGTAGGAAGAGTTCATTAGTGCATTCCATTATGATTGGGATTATTGGGAGGGTATGGTGAATGCCATCGGTACTAGGCATGTGTATCTTTTCATAGGAGAGCCTGTCGAGAAGCCATGTGAAGGTGGAGGCTTGACTTAACAATGATGATGCTGGGTAGAGGTTGCTCAAAATAGTCGTGATTTGGGTGAATTTTCTTTTTAATGTGTTTATTTGATGTTATTGTTATAATACTCACTTACCCTTAGTAGTGTTGTTTTAAAATACCAAAAAATGGATTTGGCTCATTTAATGCTTCAAAATACATATTCTTCAAAATATGGTTTTATTTTACGTTTTGTGTTCTGAATTATGACCATTATAAAACATTCAAAATGTTTTTATTAAAATAATATCAATTTTTAAATAATTGTAAAAATCTTATCATATGGTGAAATTTTATGCTTTTTTGAAAATGTTTATTTTTCAATGAATAGTGAAAATAAGGTTTTTCAAATACATATATATTTTTTTATTTAATTATGTAATTTTAATTTATCATTATGAAAATAATTTTGTCTCCAAGAAAAATTTGTATTTATATGTTATATTAATTTTATTCAATTATGTTTTTTTATTTTATACCAGATTATATAATAATTGTTTTGGTATAAATTTTCTATTTTCTAAAAAGTATTTTCAAATGATTAATGTTCCTCTATTTTATTTAATTGAAATTATATTTATATGTTGGTTATATAAATTATATTTTTATATTATATATCCTAATATATTAATATCAATCCATATCAGGATTATCAATAGTCATACAGTTAATGTAAGATCATCTAAATCATGAATAATTCATTTCATGAAAAATAGATTTTGACACAATTTTTGTGTATCTTTTTAAATAAAATTTAACTAGATCATTGAGTTAAATTCATAAAAATTGATTGCATATTTTTATTAATCATAAATAATATTATATAATATGTTAACTTAATTTTTGGTCATAATTATTTGTAATGATTTTAAAACATATTTATCAGAGTTAATTTTTAAATGATGTTTTCGTGTTACATGTGATTGTGTTAAAAATCCAGACATAGAAATTTTATTTTCAAAATTTGGTTTTATAATTATGATATGTGGTTATAGATTATAAAATAAGGATCAATGTATTTTAGTCTTAGAGTATATACTATCTAGGTTAAATGAATAAATTATGGTAGTAAAATAAAATTGTTAAATTAAATAAATGTTGATGATGATGAAGAATATTTTTAAAACATGTTTCATTTTATGTGGTTGAGATGTGTATTAACATTAATATCATTATAATCAGTTAATTTTTAAATTTTTTGTACTTTTTGTGTGTGTTACTTCCAATTATTAAATAGTTTTTTTATATTCTAAAAAATGCAATTCCTCCTCAATTATTAAAGGGAACTCACTCCCCTCACTTATTTACATATGTCCAGAAATTTTTCATTATTAAAGAATAAAAAAATATCAACCCAACATATTTAAATAATTCTAGGATCATTTAGTATTCAAAAAATACCAATCTGGTGTCTCTAATAAGAAAACAAACCCTTCTTCTTCTAAAAATGGTAATTTTATACAATAAGTTACTTATTTTTTTTATCTTAATTTTTTAAATTTAAAAGTTTCATAAAATTACAATAAAATATAAAAACTATCTAATATATACTGATATGTTATTTTATGTATTTCTTAATATTTAACTTTATCTCGCTCCATCAAATTGGAAACAAATTCATGGATCATGTGTACGATGAACTACCACCTCGCAAAGTGATGTAATTTTGATTCCATCGGTAACTCACAGTATTAAAAATAAATATGGAACTACAGAATATATATAATGAATATTATATGATATTAATTCAATAAAATTAATATACCTTTCACTTACTTACCCTTTCACTTGTTAAGGGAATCATCTCATCACTCATGCATTTTTACAACCTATTATCTCCACGAAGCTATGCGACTCATTTTTCAAGTATATCTTTGAAAAATGATTTTAAAAATAAATGAAATAATTAATTAAGATAATTATAACATTAATTTATTTCTAAATATTATTGAACAATATCTTATTCATAAAAACCATAACTTTTATGACAAATCAAGCATGAAAATATCTTCCAACTTACACCCAAAACTATAATAAAAATAAAATATTGTTAATGAATGGGTGGTAATATGTTATAATACGATCATATATGATATTATAAACTTGAATATGGTTCTTAAATTATTAAATAAAATTCATAAAACCATTATATAGAATGTCATGTTACATTAATCCAAAAATAAGTGTGAGGTAAGGGACTTCATCTCAATTTCCTTTCATTAAGGCATATTATAATGAAATTCACATTATTTCATTATATAAAGTATTTAATTAACAATTTTAAAGTAATATAAATATTACAAAATAATTCATATTGTTTTGTGTTTTAATTTTTATTATTTAATCTATGGAGATTTAACATGAAAATTACTAATTGTTGAAAAATTTCATAAATAAATTTCTCTTCATTGCCTTTTATATTCTAAGATTATTTGTGTATAGAGTTTTTATAATATTATTTTTTATTTACCATTGTTATTTATAAATTTAAATTTTAAATTCATATTTAATTCATATATTTATTATCCCTTCATTGTTATGATTATATAATGGGTGGTTGTCTCAAATTGTCTTCTTTGGGACATATGTCATGTTACACATGTAGAAGATTTTATGATGAGTATATAAATCCCCTTTGGTTTTCTATGTTACGAATACAATTATATTAATTTAATTCAATTTTTAATTTTATTTTATTCATTTCATGGGGATTATAATTTAAATGTTACAAAATTGGTAATGTATTTTTTATTTCAAACACATTTAAATCAAGGAAATTAATGCTTGAATTTAGATTGAATGAAATTATTTGATAATTATTTAATAAACCATTTTAAAATTTTTATTGTGTTTTTATTGATGAGGATATAATCCAATAGTATCATTTTCCATTATTTGGTTCTTAAAATGTTTTATGAAATGATTTTAATAAAATCCAACTTCATATTTCTCTTCAGAAGAAATTTTTTTGCTTTTAAAACCATGTTTTATAAAAATGTTTTTCAACTCATTTTAATAGGATTTATATAGTTATTTTTAGCTATAATTGGAATTTTCACAATTGATTTAAATTTATTATTCTTATATTTTTTCGAATGAGCTACCTTTGAAAGTTCATCAAAAAATGTGATTGAAATTATTATTTTAATATACACAGTATGAATTGGACTTTCCCTCCGTCATAAGCACAAATTTTATTGAAGCATCCTATATATGTATTAAAGTTTATTTTTTATTAATATTATTCCTAATATTCTATAATATTATATTAATTTAATGGATTTTAAAAGATAAATGTAAATTTTTTACAAGATAGTTTTTTGAGATCATTTTGTGATATTTTAATCTGTATATGATAATAAATCTTTTTTTTACATATACTCTAATAAGGATATGTTATAAGGATACCATCTTTATTCTTTATCTATATGGTTTTTATTTAGTTTGACCTCGTAATGTATTTAAATTACCTTTATTGATGACTTTTAGTATTCATTAATATTCCTTTGATATATTTACATTATTATGATCATTATAAATTAAATTTCCTGAAAATATACATAAAATATATCATGTGTGTTCAAACTAGTTAATCCCTATATCATTTCTACTTATGTTGTTTTACACTGAAAGTATTTTATAGACTATGGAAATACAGGTATTTCATATTCTTTTTTTAACATAGATATTTTTTTGATAAGGTATATTGTTCAACAATTAAATCAAATGGTATATATATGAGGAATGAATTGTATATTTAGTGATAGTCAGGGAATAGAATTATAGATCCCATTGACGCATCAACATGTCACATTTGAAAAATCACAAATCTATCATCAAAAGGGTTTTTACACATAGTTTCAAAAATTATTTTTATTGGTATTGATGATATAAATAATATGATGTATGAGATCATAGAATCCAATATAAAATGTTTCTTACACTATGATTTTAATTATTATTATCCATGGGATTGTTTTCTTAATATAATGTAAATATTTATTTTTTATCAATTTATTGATAAAATTTCATCTGTGTTCTGCTATTTACCTTCCCATATTTATTAATACTTATCTAATAATGATATTAATGAAATAGAATACATTTAATTTTTTCACGTATTTACCATTATATATAAGTTATAAGTTATTTATTAGGATTTATTTTTTCTAATATATTCTAATTTATGTACCTCTTTCAGAGAATTTATGTTCACCATTATATTTTTTATTTCTTAAGGGTATAATGAAGGATAATTTGAATGAGTTCAAAGATTCATAACTTTTAATTTCAAAATGATCTTTAATTTATTTTATATTTTAATTAAATAATCAAGTATATGTCTAGTTTAATAATATATCAAAAATACTTGGTCATTTTAAATGTGATCACTTTTATATTATTCCAAAGTAATAAAGTAGACCCTGAATATAGGCTACTCGGGCTAAGGGCGTTATTATTTTTTATCTAACCGAGATTTAGTATAAACCATAGAAAATATATTATGGTAAATTTAATTTATTTAATATAAACCTATGATATTCTTTTAGGATAATAATAGAATAACATCCTAATGTCTTGGTGATGATGAGATTATCTGGTTTTCCTAGAAATACATCCATGTAAGGATACTATAAGTATATGTGGTTGTGGTATAATTGTAACTATGGGTAATAACTATGAAAAGGATTCATTTGGAGTTGAATTTATCATCACTCATTTCATGATAATGGACCTTACTTCCCACATGGTTTGAAACTCCTAGGGTATTTGCTTGGGATAATTCAAATTAATTATATTAACAATTATAATGAATTTTAATATATTATGACAATGAGTTATTTTGGTTAAATATAAAGTGTCTAGTATGATATTTAAATGTTTTTTCATATACTTAAAAGAATAGATTCCACTTTTAAAAAACATTTATGGGTATATTAAAATATTACAGATATTTTTAGTAAAAAATTATGGGAATACCACCATTTTTTAGTATATGATTTTGTGAAAAGGTTACATTAAAAGGATACTTTATTATTTTATTGAAATGGGTTTAAAATTATTTTTGACATTAATAGTTAATATAAGGCCCCGACCTTAAAACTTACTTAATATTGAATCAAATGAGTAATTCACATTGAGGATCTTTTCAGGTTTAGAGTTTTAGAGAATTAGGACATACCTATTACATCTCAAAAGATTACAAAGTAGTCTCTTCTACTCAATTTCCATAAAATAAAAACTCTTAAAAAGAAACATGTCTAGTTTCATGTTTTAGGTAGCATGACTTTCCCTTGATCCCATCCTTGACCCTATTCCACGCTAAGTCCTGTGAAAAACATTTCAAAAAACTTGGGATGAGCATAAGAAGCTTAGTAAGGGTTACACAAAGAATAAAAACTATTAGTTTATCAAAACAAAAATTAAACCATGTATACTTTATCAAAGTAATACTTTTCACCTTTATGAAGTAGTAAAAACTCTTCACTGAATAAAATATCATTACTAACCTTTTTGTAACCAAAGGGTTACCATAAAACCCATATAAAGAACACATAACATATATAAAGGTAACTTGGGACATAAACATACTTAAGTGGAATAACCATACGATCGACTTCCACACATATCACTTAATGGAATAGCCATACGGACAATTTCCATACATACTTAATGGAATAGCCATATGGCCGACTTCCATACCCAATGCATTGGAGGTTATAACATAACCACCCATCCTGGTATTCACGGCACCACCCGTCATATGGTTTATAACGTAACCACCTGTTAAAATGTCCAAGTACCAATATAAAATCATAAAACATAAAACCAATATAAAGGAATGATAACATTTCCACATTTCAATCACAATATATCATAAATATATTGACATAATAGAATCCTTTATCAAAACCATTTCAATACCAAAATACATAAAAGAGTATATGGTATTTATTTTATTTTAAAAACATTACAGCTTGTTGAGGATGCCAAAGACCAAATAATACTAGCGGCGGCGGAAAAGGTTGTTGTCACCGCGTACGTTAAAAAAACATTCCTTTTTTCGTTTTGTAAAATGATTCATAGAAAAATATTCCTTTTGTATAAAAGTAAAAGTCAAAGGGGTTTATACGCTGTATAAAATAAAGTTGTGTATAAAACGAAATATGCCTCAATGAAAGGAGATTGAGACGAAGTCCCTTACAAAGACGGTATCCTTGGTTTAAGGATAAATCAATTACATAATTATGTGTGAAAAACGAATACACAAAATATAAGTGGATATTAAGTATAAAATAATCAATGGTCATTCACACATATTCAAAGGATGACATATTCAATAACTACATGTCGAACCCAAAGAAATCGAAATTTGGTTAAGAAGTTCCCTTGACAGCCTAACGGCGTCACATCAAAATGAGTTTATGAGAGATAAAAAGTGTATCTCATCACTTGGACATAAAATTTACATCAATAAGGATATATGAGAACATATCCCAACATAATAATATGTAAATTAAAAGACCCAATAAAAGAAGTCTTTTATAAAAAAGGAGGGTGAAAGGTCCCCTTACCGAGTTGGGTAACTTTCGAAACGTACACCCCATGGAAGAAGGGTCATACAAGGAAGATTTGAATACCCATAAATGAAATTATACTACAAAAAGTGTATAATAATGGGCAGTACATACACCACTCAAAGGAAATTGTGGGAAATGTAGCATAAATCTCACGGGAATAAAATTGAGACGATAAATCCCTTATGAAAACTCGGCAGCCTAGCGGCACCACTTAAAACTTATAAAATGGATTGATGAGAGGAAATAGGGTCTCTCATCATATCAACATAAAGTTTACAGAAAGATTAACACAAAATAACTTCCCCCAACATAACAAATAGGAGCTTAAAGGAAGTGACATAAAGGAGAGTACTTAAAAACAAAGAGAAATGTTAGATCTCTTACGAAAATTCAGCAGCCTAACGGCGCCACTCAAAACTTCCAAAATCGATTGATGAGAGAGAATAGGGTCTCTCATAACATTAACATAAAACTTATAGTAATATTAATATTAAATAACATCCCAATAACAAGAAATATGAGCTTTAAAAGGAATGACATAAAAGAGTTTACTTAAAAATAATGAGAGGAGTAGGATCCCTTACCTCGGGTCCAACTTGTCTTGTTCGTTCTTTAAGGTCCTGAATAATAAACTTGAGTTAATTTATATTTGCTTAATAACCTTTTTCAAGTTCATTATTCCTTTTATATCACTTATTTCCATGTTTTAAACATTATGTAATCATTTAAGTTAATATTGTTTGTTTTGTCGATATTTGGTTCTTAAGTCAAAAATGGACTTCTTACAACTACATGTTGTTCGTGTGGTCAAAGGTTCTTTATATCCAGAATGAAATTTCTGATTTGGATATCATGTATATCATATATATCCATAATATACATGTATTCATAATATTACATAATCATTTAGAGGTAAGAAATGAAATGCACCGTTCATGGAGACGGTAAGCCGTACGTACGCATGAACGCTACTTTCATTTCTTTGTAATATTAATGGAATTAAAACTAAATGAGAGGTATGTATATTTTAATTCCATAATTATATTTATCATTTAGATATATCATTAATTATATATATCCATTATATACATGTACTTTTAATAGTACATTACATTGGGGGATAAGAAATGAAATGCACCGTTCATGGAGACGGTAAGCCGTACGTACGCATGAACGCTACTTTCATTTCTATCTCATACTTTAATGGAAATAAATAATAATTATATAGAGTTATATTATAATTCCAGTATAACATCATATACAATAACATTAAATCCATCCTTTATACGTCCCACGTATGGCATTAATGAATCACATCACTTTGAGGGGGCGGTAGTCCGCACTTCCTAAAATGAAGATATCGCGTATACCCATAATGGATGCCATAAAGGTAAGACACAAATGAAAAATACATAAGCATATGTAAAACATAAAAATATTATATATCATATATAAAAATAGTGACATCATAATGTCCACCTTTGAAGGTGTTAAATGAGTATTGAACAATCATCGTTTCGGGAGGCAGAATTTCTCCATCCACAGAAACCGTATGTTCTTTAACCATTTGATGTAGTTGTGTGAGAGTGTAGCTCGAATAAATCTTATAAAAACATCCTAGTATATTGAAGATACTGGTGTTGTTATAAAATAAGTAAATAAAAAGAGTTTAGGGGGTTGGAGAAGCAAAATAAAACAAATGAACATGAGAGAATGAATTACCTTTAAAAGTGTAACTCCTTTTGATTTGAGCCTAAAGGCTTCCTTTGAAAGGATTCTTCCCAAAGGGAATCCTCTAGGATGATGAGAGGGATGTGGAGAGAGTAAATGGGCAGGGTTTGGCCGATCCAAAGGCTTGAGGAGTGTATGAAATGAGGTAGAGGTGGGGGACTTTTATAAGAGGAGAGGAGGGGCACTTTTGGAAATCATGAAATATTACTTTATTTGAAAATGTGTTTCGGTTTTAAAAGGTCCCACATTGATATAATTAGTGGATAAGGTGATAAGGGTTTGAAATACACCCATCCAATAAGTTTTGGACATGTGTAGTTCATAGATTTTACATTATCTTTCCATTTTATTTAAATCGTCAAATAATGATGTCATCGCTGCATCATTATTATGTCATAAATAATTTAAATTATTTAATGTTTAAAAATTATAAAAAAAAATACTATTATGTAGGAAATTTTTTTAGATTTCCAATTACTATTTATAATAAAAAAGATGACTTGTATAACCCCACTTAAAAATTGTTTTAGTAAAACATATCATGTTTGTGTCATTTTTACTTTTACATTAAATAAAAAGTTATTTATGTCATTTCCCAACCAAAGTGGCTCCATGGGGTCCCCATGTTGACCCATGGATTTTCTTCGTCAAACATTACACATAAAATGAGGTTAGGACATGTTTCATGTTCATTTCATATTATTAAAACATTATATTAACCTTAAACTACACTAATTACCTCTAATCGCGATTAATGAAAAAAAGTTACTATTCACCAAAAAATTATTTTCATCCCATTGAACCACATTTTACATACCAATGACAACCATGTATGTCGGATTTTCAAAATTCAATACACATTAGTGGTAAACTTTCATTTAACTGAAAAATCAATTTGCTTGATTACCACTTAGTCGTTTCACTATTCATCAAAAATTGGAGTTTTTCAGAAAAATACCAAAAACTTCACCCTAAGCTATATTTGATATTCCAAATTCAAAAATGAAGTCTGTTTTACAAAATTCATAACATATTAGTCACATTAATTATTTTAATAATTAATTTCCGCTGTCAGAGCAAATAGCATGTTTTTATAAAACAATAAGTATCAAAAGATTGACACTACCTTAAGTCTGATTTTAAAGTGAAATTAATTTCAACGACCACTATTGGATATAATGGTAAAAATATTTTCTAATTTCAGTTTAAAACCAATTCAAAATGTTATCTAATCATATAAATAAATATGATTAAAAAGAGGTTTTGAATTAAAACACAACATTTTACACTATTCATTAAAAAATGAACTTTATCGGAAAAATACCAAAAAATTACACAAATTAAAATTTGATGTCCCGATTCTTAATAAGAGTTTTACTTGGTCCAAAATAATGTATAAGAGTGATCAAAACTATATTTAATGACAGTTCTCCATTAAAAGGCGATAAGTGAACCTTTAGTGAAAACTAGGGCATATACACCTAAAATTGAATTCTTTCCGTATTTTAAGCCTTTAGCTTTTATTAGATAAATGTAAAAACATTTAAAAACATGTATAATCATATTTTAGTTATTTCTATCCATTCCCGCCAATACAATGGCTACATATTAACTGCCATTTAAAATAATATTATTTTATTATTAGAGTGCAACGTAAGATTCCCAAGAAACTCGTTGTTGCGTGTTGGGTACGCCATCGAGCATATCGTCCCCTTTAAAGTCATATTAATATTTTATTCACAAATATGGATAAATATGAAAATGTCATATTCTTCATTTACCTGGGGTGTTACATCCTTCCCCCCTTTTGGGAATTGCGTCCTCGCAATTTTAAAATTGCGCTTGGAAACATCCTTGAAAGTCCCATATCGGAACAAGAGTCGGTAAAACAATCACTTTAAAATAAAGAAAGATAAGTACAAAGGTCACCCGAGTTAACCCATACTAGGATTCCATGTAAGATAATATGGACATGGAGGAAAAAACAAAGGGTCATGTTCTGATGGAGAGTGATAGAAAACATGTTTAGGAGAAAGTTAACCACGAGAAAATCACAAACATGTGATGGGTTAAACGGTATTCGATTCCCCAGTAGGAAAAGTTAATAGACAACATTTTTTCATTAAGTTACTTTTTATTGAGGAATTTATTCATAAGGAAACATAATCACTTATCTTGTTGACTTTCAACTTTTACTAGATTCCTTAATCAAACTCATATTTTTTTCCAAAAGACGGGTATTTAGGGAGACTTGTTTGTATTAAGAGTACTATAATCAACTTCTAGAGAATCACCTAATCCAAAAAATAGAACTATATACTTCCCATGTCTTTAGACTTTAATCAAAACCAAAAAGGTTATTACAAGATCAGATAATCCAGAAAAGGATAACCCTTTATAAAAAGAAAATATATTCTTAACCTCCAAAATTTGTCCAACAAAACCCAATGTTCGACGAGGACCATTCTATAATCAATTTGTCCATAAAATTCTTCAAAGTAAACCAAACTAATATTGAAACCCAAATATTTGAAGAATTTAGTCACATAGTCTTCCAAGTTAATTCGTAACATTTATCTCCAAACAACATCTGTTGCTCCTAAAGTCTTGTATTGAAAAGTAATTAACCTAATCACATATCCTCCATGATAGGTTAATCATTTTCATAAATAACCCAAAATCAACTTACTCTTGATTCATAAAATCATACAACTAGAAAGAATCAGTCAAACTAACCAGGGACTTCACGTGGTCCAGTGGTAGGTGATAAATACCAGTCGCACTTTGGTTGTGGGTTCGATTCCCGCGGCTTTGTCCGACGCGACGAGTTGTCACACGGTCTGCGTGTTGTCCTTTTTCCAAAACTATATAATTCTTAAAACATTCCCCCAAATGAGATAAAATCTTCCAAAATAATCATAACATATTTTAACCTCATGTTTATCCCATGCCCTTCATTTTCCATCATATCATATAATAACCCATAATTACCTTAAAAGTAAGGATCATATAAACTCTAATGGTTACCTTTATAATTATTACCTGAACATCCACATCGATTGGTCATCTCATACATGATGCATTAAAGATCATACCAAGGTTCAAGTTGTTGATCATGACTCCTTGATATTTGGTTTAGAACAACCACGAGTTTCCTCATGGAATCCTCCATTTTATCTAGTATCTTAATCAGAGAACCACCACAGTTTCCTTCAAACCTGTTGTCTCTCTGGTGCCTGCTAGATCCAGCCATTTACTAAAACCAAAAAAGGTCAGTGTGAGTATATCATCAAAACCATCATGTACTAATGAGGAAGATAAACACTAAGATATACTTACTCATTCACTTTATCTAAAAATAGGACTCTTTCTGAAATCCTAACCATTATGGTAATGTCACTTGTGCTTAGAGAATACCCTAACCTCTAAAGTTATCTAAACCGACCTTTGATACCAACTATAATGCCCCAACCTTAAAACTTACTTAATATTGAATCAAATGAGTAATTCACATTGAGGATCTTTTCAGGTTTAGAGTTTTAGAGAATTAGGACATAACTATTACATCTCAAAAGATTACAAAGTAGTATCTTCTACTCAATTTCCATAAAATAAAAACTCTTATAAAGAAACATGTCTAGTTTCATGTTTTAGGTGGCATGACTTTCCCTTGATCCCATCCTTGACCCTATTCCACGCTAAGTCCTGTGAAAAACATTTCAAAAAACTTGGGATGAGCATAAGAAGCTCAGTAAGGGATAGACAAAGAATAAAAATTGTTAGTTTATCAAAACAAAAAGTAAACCATGTATACTTTATCAAAGTAATACTTTTCACCTTTATGAATTAGTAAAAACTCTTCACTGAATAAAATATCATTACTTACCTTTTTGTAACCAAAGGTTTACCATAAAACACATATAAAGAACACATAACATATATAAAGGTAACTTGGGACATAAACATACTTAAGTGGAATAACCATACGGTCGACTTCCACACATATCACTTAATGGAATAGCCATACGGACAATTTCCATACATACTTAATGGAATAGCCATATGGCCGACTTCCATACCCAGTGCATTGGAGGTTATAACGTAACCACCCGTCCTGTTATTCACGGCACCACCCGTCATATGGTTTATAACATAACCACCCGTTAAAATGTCCAAGTACCAATATAAAATCATAAAACATAAAACCAATATAAAGGAATGATAACATTTCCACATTTCAATCACAATATATCATAAATATATTGACATAATAGAATCCTTTATCAAAACCATTTCAATACCAAAATACATAAAAGAGTATATGGTATTTATTTTATTTTAAAAACATTACAGCTTGTTGAGGAAGCCAAAGACCAAATAATACTCGCGGCGGCGGAAAAGGTCGTTGTCACCGCGTACGTTAAAAAAAACATTCCTTTTTTTCGTTTAGTAAAACGCTTCGTAGAATAAGATTCATTTTGTATTAAAGTAAAAGTCAAAGGGGTTTATACGATGTATAAAATAAAGTTGTGTATAAAACGAAATATGCCTCAATGAAAGGAGATTGAGATGAAGTCCCTTACAAAGACGGTATCCTTGGTTTAAGGATAAATCAATTACATAATTATGTGTGACAAACGAATACACCAAATATAAGTGGATATTAAGTGTAAAATAATCAATGTTCATTCACACATATTCAAAGGATGACATATTTAATAACTACATGTCGAACCCAAAGAAATCGAAATGGGGTTAAGAAGTTCCCTTGACAGCCTAACGACGTCACATCAAAATGAGTTGATGAGAGATAAAAAGTGTATCTCATCACTTGGACATAAAATTTACATCAATAAGGATATATGAGAACATATCCCCACATAATAATATGTAAATTAAAAGACCCAACAAAAGAAGTCTTTAAAAAAAAGGAGGGTGAAAGGTCCCCTTACCGAGTTGGGTAACTTTCGAAACGTACACCCCATGGAAGAAGGGTCATACAATGAAGATTTGAATACCCATAAATTAAATTATACTACAAAAAGTGTATAATAATGGGCAGTACATACACCACTCAAAGGAAATTGTGGCAAATGTAGCATAAATCTCACGGGAATAAAAGTGAGACGATAAATCCCTTACAAAAACTCGGCAGCCCAGCGACGCCACTTAACAATTATAAAATAGATTGATGAGAGGAAATAGGGTCTCTCATCATATCAACATAAAGTTTAAGGAAATATTAACAAAAAATAACTTCCCCAAACATAACAAATAAGTGCTTAAAGGAAGTGACATAAAGGAGAGTACTTAAAAACAAAGAGAGATGTTAGATCTCTTACGAAAATTCGGCAGCCTAACGACGCCACTCAAAACTTCCAAAATCGATTGATGTGAGAGAATAGGGTCTCTCATCACATTAACATAAAACATATAGTAATATTAATATTAAATAACATCCCAATAACAAGAAATATGAGCTTTAAAAGGAATGACATAAAAGAGTGTACTTAAAAAGAAATAGAGGAGTAGGATCCCTTACCTCGGGTCCAACTTGTCTTGTTCATTCTTTAACGTCCTGAATAATAAACTTGAGTTAATTTATATTTGCATAATAACCTTTTTCATGTTAATTATTCCTTTTATATCACTTATTTCCATGTTATAAACATTACGTAATCATTTAAGTTAATATTGTTTGTTTTGTCGATATTTGGTTCTTAAGTCAAAAATGGACTTCTTACAACTACATGTTGTTCATGTGGTCAAAGGTTCTTTATATCCAGAATGAAATTCCTGATTTGGATATCATTTATATCATATATATCCATCATATACATGTATTCACAATATTACATAATCCTTTAGAGGTAAGAAATGAAATGCACCGTTCATGGAGACGGTAAGCCGTACGTACGCATGAACACTACTTTGATTTCTTTGTCATATTAATGGAATTAAAACTAAATGAGAGGTATGTATATTTTAATTCCAGAATTATATTTATCATTTAGATATATTATTAATTATATATATCCATTATATACATGTACTTTTAATATTACATTACCTTGGGGGATAAGAAATGAAATGCACCGTTCATGGAGACGGTAAGCCGTACATACGCATGAACGCTACTTTCATTTCTATCTCATACTTTAATGGAAATAAATAATAATTATATAGAGTTATATTATAATTCCAGTATAACATCATATATAATAACATTAAATACATCCTTTATACATCCCACGTATGGAATTAACGAATCACATCACTTTGAGGGGGCGGTAGTCCGCACTTCCTAAAATGAAGATATCACGTATACCCATAATGGATGCCATAAAGGTAAGACACAAATGAAAAATACATAAGCATAAGTAAAAAATAAACATATTATATATCATATATAAAAATAGTTACATCATAATGGCCACCTTTGATGGTGTTAAATGAGTATTGAACAATCATCGTTTCAGGAGGCAGAATTTCGCCATCCACGGAAACTCTATGTTCTTTAACCATTTGATGTTGTTGTGTTAGAGTGTAGCTCGAATAAATCTTATAACAACATCCTAGTATATTTAAGATACTGGTGTTGTTATGAAAGAAGTAAATAAAAAGAGTTTAGGGGGTTGGAGAAGCAAAATAAAACAAATGAACATGAGAGAATGAATTACCTTTAAAAGTGTAACTCCTTTTGATTTGAGCCTAAAGGCTTCCTTTGAAAGGATTATTCCCAAAGGGAATCCTCTAGGATGAGGAGAGGGATGTGGAGAGAGTAAATGGGAAGGGGTTGGCCGATCCAAAGGCTTTAGGAGTGTGTGAAATGTGGTAGAGGTGGGGGCCTTTTATAAGAGGAGAGGAGGGGCACTTTTGGAAATCATGAAATATTACTTTATTTGAAATGTGTTTCGGTTTTAAAAGGTCCCAAATTGATATAATTCGTGGATAAGGTGATAAGGGATTGAAATCCACCCATACAATAAGTTTTGGACACGTGTAGTTCATAGAGTTTACATTATCTTTCCATTTTATTTAAATCGTCAAATAATGATGTCATCGCTGCATCATTATTATGTCATATATAATTTAATTTATTTAATGTCTAAAAATTATAAAAAAAATACTATGATGTAGGAAATATTTTTATATTTCCAATTTCTATTTATAATCAAAAATATTACTTGTATAACCCCACTTAAAAATTGTTTTAGTAAAACATATCATGTTTGTGTCATTTTTTACTTTTAAATTAAATAAAAAGTTATTTATGTCATTTCCCAACCAAAGTGGCTCCATGGGGTCCCCAAGTTGACCCATGGCTTGTCATGGTCGGAAATTACACATACAATGAGGTTAGGACATGTTTCATGTTCATTTCATATTATTAAAACATTATATTTACCTTAAACTACACTAATTACCTCTAATCGCGATTAATGAAAAAAAGTTACTATTGACCAAAAAATTATTTTCATCCCATTTAACCACATTTTACATAATAATGAAAACCATGTATGTAGGATTTTCAAAATTCAATACACATTAGTGGTAAAATTTCATTTAACTGAAAAATCAGTTTGCTTGATTACCACTTAGTCGTTTCACTATTCATAAAAAATTGGAGTTTTTCAGAAAAATACCAAAACTTCACCCTAAGCTATATTTGATATTTCGAATTCAAAAGTGAAGCCTGTTTTACAAAATTCATAACATATTAGTCACATTAATTAATTTAATAATTAATTCCCGCTGTCAGAGCAAATAGCATGTTTTTATAAAACAATAAGTATCAAAATATTGACACTAGTTTAAGTCTGATTTCAAAGTGAAATTAATTCCAACGACCACTATAGGATTAAATGGTAAAAATATTTTCTAATTTCACTTTAAAACAAATTCAAAATATTATCTAATCATATAAATAAATTTGATTAAAAAGAGGTTTTGAATTAAAACACAACATTTTACACTATTCATTAAAAAATGAACTTTATCAGAAAAATACCAAAAAATTACTCAAAGTAAAATTTGATGTCCCAATTCTAAATAAGAGTTTTATTTGGTCCAAAAGAATGTATAAGAGTGATCAAAACTATATTTAATGACAGTTCTCCATTAAAAGGCGATAAGTGAACCTTTAGTGAAAACTAGGGCATATACACCTAAAATTGAATTCTTTCCGTATTTTAAGCCTTTAGCTTTTGTTGGATAAATGTAAAAACATTTAAAAACATGTATAATAATATTTTAGTTATTTCTATCCATTCCCGCCAATACAGCGGCTACATGTTAACTGCCATTTAAAATAATATTATTTTATTATTAGAGTGCAACGTAAGATTCCCAAGAAACCCGTTGTTGCGTGTTGGGTACGCCATCGAGCATAGCGTCCCCTTTAAAGTCATATTAATATTTTATTCAAAAATATGGATAAATATGAAAATGTCATATTATTCATTTACCTGGGGTGTTACAGTTAATATGATAATTATTTTTAATGTAATTATATTCAATTAATATTATTTGATTTTGTTGTAAAGATATTTTTTATTGAAAACATTGAGGTTAAAAACTTTTAATTCGATGAATTTTTTTAGGATCTTCATCATATTTTTATGAATGATATAATAAATTTATTAGTATAGTTTTGTTAAGAGGAAAACACGCATTCTGTGTGAAAACCCATCTCATCCAGAAAGTTGAGGAATAAAACCTTAACCAAAAGGAAACATGTGTCAAATGCCTACAATTGGCATATGTGATGTCCTTTTTACTATGCCTTTATTTTTACATAGACTATTTTTGGTATATATATATTTTTTATTTTGGGAGGAATATTATAGGATAAGATATTTTTAATTTTTAGCTGAAAAATTATATTGGGTGAGATATTTTATTAGGTTGAGATATGTATTACCGTTACCTTTAAATTAAGTAATTTTTTGGTAAAAATGATATTAAATTTATTTGAATTTATGTTAAAATGTATGAAATAACTTTTGTAGTCAAAAAGGATTATAATATTGATAATATTGGGTTTAATTGGTATATTGGATTATTTATTTTTGGAATAATATATGATGATATCTTGGTGGAAATATTGAATTAAAATATATTATTCCATCAAATAAAGTTTTATACATCATTATTGTTATTTTTTACCTTGTAGAAATCATTTGAGTTTTTATTTATATTAAATTAAATAGATATATATTATTCTTTTTTATGGATATTATTATCTTTTAAATAACAATTTTACTACTTCATGTATAAAAAATTATATTGAATATTTATTTCCATTTAGTAAGAGATGAAGTGGAAATTGACCAAACCATCACTCGAGGATGAATTTATTAATATTAAACAAAAATATATTAAATATGTATATTTAATTATTGGAATGTGCATTACAATGAATGAAAATTTGAACTATTTATTTATCTACACACTACTGTAGAAGCAACGAGTAGTGTCGAACCTCATAGAGAATGTGAGTAGACACATGGAATATCCTCTTGGAAAAGTGTTTCGGAAAATGTGTTCTTCATGTGATTAATAAATATTATGTTCTAAAAACTAAATGACAATTTTAAAAATTAATATTTAAATTAACTAAAACAATATAAGTGAACTAAATAATGAAATAAACATGTGGAGATGGATGTTTCTGAGTTGTGATGTCTGTTCAAGTGAATGAAATGACAATTATTGAATTCCCATATCTAAATTTTATTCATTCAATTATCATCGATTCCAATTTTAATCAAAATACAATCCGGTAACAATCTTTAATGTTAGATAGTATTCTAATTTTTAAAGAAATTATCTATCATTTTTTTCTCTGTCATGACGAATAATCTGTGTGTCATTATAACAGTAAATAACTTGGTGAAATATAATGACATGTTTCTCACAATGTCAAAGTATCTACCTGCATAGAGTTCACTCACATGAGATAACTTATTTAGTATCACTCACACATTTTTGAAGAAGCGAACACAGAAAATATTAATTTTTTTAATAAATATATTTAGTTTTTTATAATTCTTATTGTGTGCTTGATCGAATTCTGGATAAATAACTTCTATGATGAACTCCCAACCATGATTAATTATTCGGTATCACATGAACGACCATTAAAGCATGTTTTTAGAGCTCAAATTTCAATTAATTTTAACCACTAATATAATTAATTAAAAAACATCCAAATAAAATTAATTCAAAAGACAATCATATAGGGTAATAAATTAAAAAAATACTTTCACCATCACGTTTATCACAACCCTAACAGAAAATAATTATCTTTCCATCACGATGATGACAGAAGACATAAAATAAAAAATAGATATCACTATTCTCATGTCATACCAGTTGGCACCGCAAGCTGTTGTCGAAGATCGTGCATAAATAATCATCACTCTGCCAATCACCACAACATTGAACCAAAACATGTTGACACTGAAAAAAATGATATGATGTGAACTTCCTCATGTTGTGGAGTGTCAATCTCTGGAAGCCCATGTCAACATAGCATACCCGCCCGTACCACTGATGTACACCTAGAATGAAGAATATCATGCACGGTGGTGATGTTGGTCAGCTACAACCCTATGGGGGAGGCTTGTGGGAAGGTTTTACGGCTACAAGATGAGGGAGGAGTTATTTAATGGGGAGGTCGATGGGTGAGGGGCTAGGGAGGGGGAGTGGTATGAGGGGTTGGCTAAGGGGGTGGGGTGCGTTGGGACATGGGTTTGGCTGGGAGGGCCAGCAGGTGAGGAGAGGGGTGAGAGATATGAATTGGGGCGGGTGAGGGGTAAGGGAGGGATGAGGGGCGGTAGGTCAGGGGGGTCTATGGGGTGGGATGATTAGGAAGGGGATAAGCCGAGTGTGATGAGTGGGGCAGAGGTAGCAAGTTGGAGGGGGCGAGGTGAGTGGTGCGGTGGGTCTAGGGGGATGGGTAGAGAAAAATGGGGGATAGGGAGGGCTGACATGGGAAATAGGGGAGAGGAATGGGTTTGATTGGAGAGAGGTTATAGGGGTAAAGAGGTGGGGTTGGGTGAGTAAAAAAAGGATATGAGGGTGGGTAAATGTTGGAGGGTGGATAAAAATTCAAAACAAGAAAATATATTAAGAAATTAATAGTAAAATCTTAATTTAAATTCAAAATTAACAATAATATATTAATCTAAAAGTTAAATAATAATAATAATAACAATAATATTATTAATATATAGTAATATGAATTAAATATTAATGCACATGTATTTCAATATAACACTAGTTTTAGATATAGAAATGAACTAATAAAAAAATATTATTTTCTTAATGCATCAAAATAGACAAATAAAAGAAATTGAAAATATGGAATTAAAATATACATACTAAAAAATTTAAGAAAATAATCTAAACTAAAATTAGTGAAACTAATAATATTAATATAGTGTAAAATATAATATATAAAATTAATATAACTAATAAAAATTCTAAATTATTAATATAAGTAAATAATTTAACTAAAAATTATCAAAATATCTATAATTCTATAAAACTATTGAACTAATTAAAAAATATAAAAATGGATAAAATAATAAATTAAAACTATGATAGAAAATTATAAAAATACATGAAAAATCCAGGTACATAAATTCCCCCACACTTAATAATTTTCACTTCTATGAAAAACAATCAAGAGGAAAACACAAGTTGACCCGTAGCAAAATCAAAACAATAGAAGGACGCGTTCAAAAAATTTCAATATCTATTACCCATTAAATATAATGCTTCATTTAAAACACCATTTTTTCAAAAACATATTTTCTTCCACTATCATTCTTTCCAGAACAAGTACTGACCCACATGTGTTATGTTATCTACCTCGCCATCACTCTCATCTCTCCAAAACATTGGATCAAAGCTATGCCCAATTCTCTTACACATGCAGTATTACCATAGACATGACCTAAATTTCACATCTCTACTAGTTAAAATCATATGAATTCACCAATCTCAAGAACATTACATGAGGTTCAAATGTCTCTGAGGTTTCAGGATGGTGAGTTATAAAAAAATTGTGAATCTTTTTTCAAAAAAGAGGGGTTGAATCTTAAAATAAATGCATGATAAATGTCAATCCAAATGTCTCCCTCAAACTCTATCCCCCAAACATAAAACATTTATTGTCTCCAAGAATTTGATAATCTAATGTTTTTTTAATTTTTTTCCTTTTTCCTCTTTTTTAGCCCCAACATACTCAAATAAGAAGCGGATAAATAACTAGTGAGTATCAATTCCAAAACCCCATGAAATAAGTGTTATAAAATATCCCAAAAGAATGGTACAAGTAGCTTGTTTGCGGTAACATCTCAGGGAATGTAGGTATTAGAGAATATTCTCTGGCTCATGGAGTAATGGATAATCACATTCATTGGTATCCCTAAATGTGAGGGTTACTACGTAATGACCACCAATGTACTCATTATTGGATCCAAAAATATTCTATATTCCCATAGAAAAATACATGTAATGAATGTGTCTCTATAAAATATAACACATATGATTAGGAGGATATATTGTTAATCCATGTACATCAAATGAATCATATCCCATCAAACAACCCTTTCCATGATTAAATATATCCCCCAGACTTAGAATGAAAATCATCATGAAAATATTAAAGTAATGGGTGGGGAATGGAATCAGAAATGGGCTCAACCTAATTGACTTCTTCATGGATTCTAAGGGCTATATGATAGGGAAAATTTATGGGTGGATTAGTGGTTAAATAGGGCTTAAGATAAAAAAATGCCTCGATAATTTTTGTGAAACTTTTAAAATTCCTATTTAATTGATAAAAAATCATGGAATGTTCTAGAAATAAAACATGGTCAATATTATCTCAAGAAAAAGAGAGACATAAGGTGTTTTAATATGGGCTAGAGTCATGATGGGTATGTAAATATAATGTTGGACAACACAGATTATAATTTTTTCTAATATGTGTCTAAAAAATTAACATGTTTTTGAAAAATATTTTCAAACGATGAAATAATTTCAACAATCATCTAAGTCATGAGATCAAGGTTCAATGCATTCAAAAAAAGAATCAATTGCTCAAACTGCCTAGGGACACAAGTGGTGTGCCCTAGACTGTGTTATGAAAAAAATTTAGTGGCTTTAATGTGGGATCATAAATGACCATAATGTTAGGTTTTTTAAAAAATTTATTGTATTTTTAGTTTACATGGTGTTTTTGGAAGCATAAAATATATAAAAAACAAAAAACTTCATTGTGTAAGTGCATATAGACATAGATAGGTTGTCTATATTTGATGAAGCTACAGAAATGGTATACCTATAAAATGTACACATTAACAACACATAATAGAATCATATCAGTGAAGTCACACCATAATAAAAATACTCTAGATGATAAAAATATGTATGATGAATTCAAATCGACTACAGTGCCAGGAGAAAAAAATTACATTAAATGCATGCATTTTTATTTTTATTTATATTTAAAGAAAACTAAATTAAATTAAATTAAATTCAGTGAAATGAAAACAAACAAATGATGGGCCGCCACCCATTGACCATAGAGATTACTTCGTCTTCAGTTAGAAATTTTTGAAACTCCCCCCGGATCAAACAAAAATGTAAACTATGCATATACTTGTTTATCCATTGGAGTAATGAATCAATTAATTTAATATGAGTTTATCATGAAAGCTCCATAAAATATTAACGGATTCTTGTTAGAAATATTGATGTTCTTAATGAAATGAAAATATTCCAACTCACAATAGAATGAATATACCTCAGCTAAAGAAAGACTCATCATGTAATTGAATTTTGTGAAAAGGCATTATGTGAAAAGATCAAGAAGATTACCTCCTTGATCATACACTTGGGAAAAAATTCCTTTACCAGACTCTTTTTGTGGCCCGATTATATCTATCAGAACCATTAATGCAATACCTGGGTTGATTGTGTATCCCAATTCATTTTCCCATCCAACCACTTGCACGTGGAAATCTGCTAGTTTCCAACTCAATTCATGCTCAATGGTTTTATTTATTGTATCAAGGTCAAAAATTTTGTTATCATATGTTGGTATTTCAATTGATTTGTTTTTAACCTTGACACATGATGAAAGTGGTGTAGGATCAATTGGAGTATATGAATCTATTATTTCGAGAATGAAATCTTCAAAAAAAATTATATGGCCCTCATCACATTTCTCCATTAGCATATCAGTCTCCACGAACTAACGATCCCCCAAAAAATCCCATTCTTCCATTGTTTCTAGAAAATTATGAGTGTTATCTACCACTAATACAGATTGATTATCTGACTCCTGAAAAGTTTTAGAAGTGTCCATTTTAGAAAAAATATAAGAGTCATAGTAATTTCCTGAAAGATGTGATTCAATATGATTTTAATTGATTTCTTCTTATGTAACACCCCAAGATTTTATGAAAAATATTCTTTTAATTTCATTAATGTCTTGTTTTGTATGCTACACCAAGATTACCTTGCGTTATACGCAACACCGTATTGGCTTGCAGTATACACAACACTATTCTTGGATCGTGTTACACACAATTTTGATAATAGTTATTCTACGCAACATTGAGTATATATATATATATATATATTCAATGTATAAATTAAATAGGTTGAATTTTGTTATACGAAACAATGAAGGATTCTTGCACAACACGCAACCCTGACTTGGCTTGCATTACACGCAATCGCGACCTTCCTCGATAGCGTGTGTTGTACACAATACCGGGTTTTACTAAACAACGATATATTATTATAATATTATTATGAACTGGCCTTTATTAATAGTATTAACTAAATTTGGAATTTTATAACATTATTATTCATCTTACAAATTTTCTAGAACATGGTATAAGAACAAAATAAATATTTCGGGTAAAATAAGTATTTTTAAAAAAATGTAGTTTTGCCGCCTTTTGATGGTGCACCCACATTAAATCTAGTTTTTGACATGTTTATAACTTCAATTTGACAAAATAAAATTCTTATTTGGAATCAAGGTATAAAAATTTACTTTGGATAAAATTTTCATATTATTCAAGTAACTTTCATATTTTGATGAATAGTAAAAACACGCTATATTTTAATTAAAAACAAATTTCTTCATCGCGATAATTTATAAGGTTAAATTATAATATTGAATGGTTTTAAAGTATAAATAGAATATATTTTTACCATTTCATATAATGTATGTCATTAGAATTGATTTTACATTAAATTCGTAGGTTAAATCAATTCAATCTTTTGCAATGTTTTATGGAAAAACACGTTTTCTTTCGTCAACGGGATTAATTTTAATTTAATTTCTGCAACTTTTGTGAAATGAATTTGGTAAAAAGGATTCCATAATTTGAATCAGTGTGTCCAAATTATGTTAATAAGCTACTTTTCATTTTTTGAAATTATGAATAGTAACTACGGTAAATTTTATTTACCATAGTTAAAGGTAAATCAGGTAATTAATGAAAATATAATATTACAAAATTACGCAAACACATGCCAAAATTCTATTGGTTGGCTAAAAGTAGACCCATATAACCTGAGGGTCAGATTAGATTAATTTTATGGACTTTTTACCATGAAAATAATTTTATTATTATTAAAACCAAAAAAAGTGACAACATGTCACTATCTTAAATCTTATAAGTATAATAATTTTAATTTAGTGATAAACATCATAAAACATCGAACATGAATAGTATCCAGAAAGATAATAAAATTATCTACATCATGATAATTTATTTAGAATTTTTAGGGATTAAATAATTGACATTAATGGTGATACATTAATGATACAGAAATTATTTATTAAGTGGAAAATAACTAATATAGTTTTTATTGAAATAATAATACCCATTAAAAGGACCAAAAACCTGACCAAAACTTATTGGTAGTGTATATATACACCTTAATCATCGAATGACCTAATATATAACCGTTTGGAGCCTTATAAAAGCGATTATGACACTTATATTATTTTATTTTAAAAGATTCCAAAGTTTTCACCTTCATAATTTAATAAATATAACAATTTAACTATTGTGATATTAAGATGATAAATTCGAGTAAAATTATTATTGTGAAATATAATAGATTTATCTTCATCATAGGATTTTATTTTTAATTTTTATGAAAAAAAGAAGTATATTAAATAATTATACAATAATGTTGTAGTAATTATTTTATTAAGAGATAAACCAAATAAATTGTTTTAAAAATATTAAAATAAATATTATATGAACTATTTAATGTGATCCACTAATTTTATTGATACATATGAAATTTTAAGAATCTATTAAAGCTTTTAGTTCGAACATATCTTCAGTATATATTTTATTTAAATTCAAATAAATGAATAGTGTCAAAATTGACACTATTGTTATTTTATAAAAATAACATATTATAAAATTTTTTAAAAATCAAAAAAATATTTAAAAATTATAAATTTAAATTTATATGGTCTATAATGTTATAATTTAAACCATTATTGAAAATCCACAACAAATAAGTGATTATTTGTTATAATTGTAACTTTAGAATTTTATTACCACAAATAAACTTAAATATATTAAATAAGGATAAATCAAAATGATAAGGTTCCAAATAAGATCTAAACATGTCTAAATTTGATTTATTTATGCGATTACAACCCTCTCTCATATAATCTTGGAATATGAGTCATTTTTGGAGGTTTTTATGTGGGGTTAGATTTATTATAAATTAATATTTTTAAGAATTCCAAAGGTGCCCCTCTCCTCCCTTATAATAGGGTACCTCCTCCCTCTCTGCCTCACACCACTTTGAGCCTTCAATCTCGGCCAACCCCTGAAAAATTCTCTTCTCAACTTGCCTAGAAACATCCTAGAGGTCCTTGTCTTCTTCAAAGTCCAATTTTAGTGCCCTAAGAGGAGGTCTCAAAGAGGCTCTTCAAAGAATAGGTAATGTCCGTTACCGATTCTTTCAACTTTATTTCTTATTCAATTTCTTCTTCTTAGGTTGTTTCATTATGAATTAATAACATAAGTATAACTCATATACTGATATTTTATTATATGTATGAAACAACCCTATTTCACCATCTATCCATCCTACGGGAAAAGAAATCACCACGCGTGCATACGTACGGAATACCATCTCCACGCCGTGGTGTAATCTATTTTCCACCACCACCTTACTTGGATTGGTATAATGGTGTAAATAATAACTATATATGATTATTATAAAGTGATATTGATTCTTTAATAGTATACATACACTCCAATAAAATTCGACGATCAAGGGAACGATATCATCGCTCGTGCGTACGTACAGAATACCGTCTCCACGACGCGATTAGATTCATTCTCAATGATTAACCATTCATAAATGATTATAAAGTATATATAATAAGTAATCATGAAATATATGACATAATAATACTGGATTTATGTATATATGTGTATATGTATGTCATCCAATTAATTCCATTCAATTCAATGAGGAAACGAAAACAACATTCATGCGTACGTACGGCCTACCGTCTCCATGAACGGTGTATTTATTTCCATTTGTTGATCTATTATATATATGTATATTCTTAATATATATTATAAATAAATCATGTTTTACATTTTGGCTGTATGTAATCATGATCTAATTAATCACATGAATAATTACAAGTCAAAACACGGACGACAAATGAAACGATTTTACCCAAAACGCTCTTTAACATGGAATTTACAAAAGAACGGGTAATATAAAGTCATAAGTGAACCATATATGATATAATAACAATTAATATGATTCTTTAATAATTCAATAACATTATTTAAATCATTATACAGGAGGTTCAGACACTTACGAAGAAAATCGGACCTAAGTAAGGGATAACATTGAAAATCTCATTTTTATCCGAGATTGCATATTCGTAAGTATTTACTGGGGTTATTTCTATCATCCATGTCCATGTTTTATAAAAGTGTTTTCATATATGTTTAAAGTCATTTTTACCCATTTTTTACTTTTACTACATGGTATGTAAGGAATCTTTCTTTTGATTACAGTACGAGGTACTTTTTGACTTTTTTGGAAAAAGTACGAAATGAATGTTTTTTTAACTTATACGGCACGAACAGATTTTTACAGTTTTATAAAGCCTTATTTTCATGAAGATTCCTCCAAAATATTTCATGACTATTTTTAAAAAAATCTATTTCTTTTAAAATTGCATGACATTTTGTGAAAAGAAATTCATTTTGAAGAAGAAAGGATATTTTCCTCAAGAATTCATTTCAAGTGTTTTATCAAAACCATTTTCCTTATAAGATGAAATTATTTCATATGTTTATGTTTCAAGTGTAATTTCTCTATGATTTACATGGTATCACTTTTCTTATTATGAAATAATATCCAATTCTTTTATATGGATTATGTGATGATGAGATGATGTTTATGAAAACCATTTTATTCGTTGGGTTATTATGAATGATGTATGTTTGTTTTGTGGAACAAGTAAGAATGACTTCATTATGAGATGGGTGGGACCTATATCTCCCTCCAATTCATTGGGTAACAATTTATATCTCATGAGATAGACATGGCTGGAACGGCAGGTTAAACCGATTTAGTAAAACAGGACTGAAATGAGGAGTGAACTCGATTCAGAAAGGGACTTTTTCCACTAAGATGGTCTTGGCAGCAATGAATTGGCTACTATGGAAATCATTACACGTTATTAATAGATTCCACAATTACATGTTTTATTACCATGATATTTTATCATGATTTATGTTCCATTATGATCTATGCCTTATGTACTTTCATGTTTTATGTCGTTGCTCAAGATTTTTAAAGTTCACGTTTTTTTAAGTACAAATGTATATGGTATGTTTTATTTTATCCATGATTACCCTTACTGAGAATTTGAGCTCACCCTTTTTATGTTTTCTTTTCCCAGGATATAAAGAAAGGTTTTAGGTAAGAAAAAAAGGGGAAGATCATTATGGGAGATGTTGAAGATCTTTCACCACGATTAGTCGATTACGTTCCACGTTTCCCAAGACACTAAACTATTACAGTTATTGTGTGTCTATTTTTGTTATGTATTAATTATTCCACAAAATTAATGTAATGTCCATGTACTTCATGCTTAGGGTCTCTACAGTTGGTATCAGAGGAAAGGTTTAGTCAACCATTGGAAACTAGGATGAGAAAACGTTAGTGAGATACCTAGAGGTATTTCTATGGTATGTCTAGGGATGTCCCTAAGGATAAATATACGTATAGGATATAGTCCTAGAACTACGGTAACGATCTTAGAATTTAAAATAAGATGTTAGATATTGAGTGTACTCCCCCTTTAGAATGTTCTTTTCCCTTGCATGATTTTTTCCTCTCACACTATTCTTTTTGGGTTTTAGAAAATGGCTGGAAATCGAAAGATTCATGATAATGGAGGATATAATAGACAATGGAATGATTTTTTTCATGAGAAACCAAATGAAACGAGATCTGGAAGTCCAAAAATCTTTATTATGCCTAATCAGAAATCTCATAATATGATCAATAATCTCAACTTTGGTAAGTTTCAAGACTCAGATAATAATAGAAATATGGAGTTTCATGATGATCATAGAGGAAAGAATGTTCAATTTCCCTCATGTAAATCATGTGGGAAGAGGCATCAGGGAGATTGTTTCAAATGAACTGGAAGATGCATTGGGTGTGGAAAAGAAGGACACAAATCCAATAAGTGAAAAGGAAAAGGTTCAGTTAACACCATGGACAAGGATAATGGTATTTCTACGACATCAACAATGATTAGATGTTTTAAATGTTGAATGTACGGGCATTATGCAAACCAATGCCCTAATGGAAAATCTCATGAAGAGAATCAGCATGGTCATATGGGTAGTATTTATGTGGATGATGATGAGGAGACTACAAATGATATATGAGCTGAAAGAAGTGTTGAATCTCAGTCGGTTTTTTTATAAGGTAGTGGAATGATTGTATGTTTATCGAGATTTATTTTTTATAGTTAATGGTACTATGGAATAAAGAATCATCTAAGGATTGTTACACTATTGTTTTTACTAAAAGAATTTGAAAGTATATGTTGAATGGTACCAGTAACCATGGAAGGTTATTCAGATATTTTTGTAAAGTAGATGATATGCGCATAATGAAGGAATAAGAAGATAATGTGATGTTTGATTGTATTCATGAGATCATGATTGATATAAAGACTAAGTGATATCATGGTTTGAGTATATATAATTTTGAGGATTTTGGTATGTTGAAAGTGTTAACTTTTAACTGCATTCTTGTTTTCACTAAGGTTTAATAGGTATTCATTTTTTAATATAATACATGATTAAGGCCTTCGAATGTTGGGAATGTGACCAACAAGACATATCTTTTCATATATGGGGATCAATGATGGTATTAAATCTTTGGTAATCGTTTTCACTATATTATGAGATTGGACTGCAGTATTATGGATAAGCCTAAAGATTGGAATGGATTATGTTGGACATAAGTTAGTATTGTTTAAGGATAAATGTTTATTCGATATTATTGATGGGATGTTATAGTAATATAGTTTTAGAAAAAGGACAACCTGCAGGACGGGTGACAACCTATTGCGTCAGACAAGGATGTGGGAATCAAACCCACAACCGAAGTGTGACTGGCCATTATCGCCTACCACTATCCTAGAGGAATTCCCTGGTTAGTATAAACTAGTTTTATTTTATTAAGTGGTATGATATATGAAGTATAAGTTCACTTTTGGAACCATATACCATTAATCTAACCATAAGAAGGACTTATAACTTTTGCTAACCTTTTTTTTGAATGAGATGGAATAACCCATAATTCTATCACATGATCTTCTAAAACATCACGAATAACAAATTCGACTTCATTTCCTTAAAGGATGAAGTGGAAATTGTTCAATTCACGAACAACAGTGATTTTGTACCAAAATCATGCAAGTATTTCATTTAATTAATCAACTTTAGGGAAATGATCTTGAAAACCAAAAATGTTGTCCTAGTTCCCTTATAGCCGATTAATCAGATGGTACCTTAGATCATCACAAATCAATAGCTTTGTGATTGTTGGCTTTTTCATAGCCATGTTCTCTACCACTCTCCATCAGAACATGATTGTTAGATTTTTCTTCCATATCCATATTTTCACCTATGTTCTCCTTTGTGGAAACCCCGTGATGAGTTAATTTGGGTAACCGTTACATTTCATACTTTAGTTTTTAAAATCCATGTTTTGGTATTCCTTTTTACGATGTGGGTTTCTATTAAACAGACTTTCGAGTAGTGAACCATTTATAACCCCGATGAATTTCGAGGGCGAAATTAATTTTAAGGGGGGTAGAATGTAACATGCCAAGATTTTATGAAAAATATTATTTTAATTTCATTAATGTCTTGTGTTGTATGCTACATCAAAATTACCTTGCGCTATACGCAACACCGTATTAGCTTGCATTATACGCAACAGTATTCTTGGATCGTGATACAAACAATTTTGATAATAGTTATTCTACGAAACATTGAGTATATATATATATATATATATTCAATGTATAAATGAAATATTTTTGGATTCTGTTATACGAAACAATGAAGGATTCTTGCGCAACACGCAACCCTGACTCGGCTTGCATTACACGCAATCACGACCTTCCTCGATAGCGTGTGTTTTACGCAATACCAGGTTTTACTAAACAATGATATATTATTATAATATTATTATGAAATAGCCGTTATGAATAGTATTAACTGAATTTTTAATTTTATAACTTTAATATTCATCTTAAATTTTTTCTAGAACATGGTATAAGAATAAAATAAATTTATCGGGTAAAATCAGTATTTTTCAAAAAATGCAGTTTTTCTGCCTTTTGATGGCGCACCCACTTTAAATCTAGTTTTTGACATGTTTATAAGTTCAATTTGACAAAATAAAATTCTTCTTTGGAATCAGTAAATAAAAATTTACTTTGGATAAATATTTCCTATTATTCTGGTAAATTTCATATTTTGATGAATAGTAAAAACATGCTATATTTTAATTAAAAACAACTTTTTTCATCATTATAATTTATATGGTTAAATTATAATATTGAATGGTTTTAAAGTATAAATAGAATATATTTTTACCAATTAATATAATGTATGTAATTAGCATTGATTTTACATTAAATTCGTAGGTTAAATCAATTCAATCTTTTGCAATGTTTTAAAGAAAACCCGTTTTCTTTCGACAACGGGATAAATTTTAATTTAATTTATGCAACTTTTGTGTTTTGAATTTGGAAAAATGGATTCCATATTTGGAATCAGTGGGTCCAAATTATGTTAATAAGCTACTTTTCATTTTTGGGAATTATAAATAGTAACTACGGTAAAGTTTATTTACCTTAGTTAAAGGTAAATCGGGTAATTATGGATAAATATAATATTATAAAATTACCCTAACACATGCCAAAATTATATTGGATGGCTAAAAGTAGACCCATATAACCTAAGGGTCGGATTAGATTCATTTTATGGACTTTTGACGGGGAAAATAATTTAATTATTATTAAAACCAATGAAAGTGACAACATGTCACTCTCTTAAATCTTATAAGTATAATAATTTTAATTTAGTGATAAACATCATAAAACTTCAAACATTAATAGTCTCCAGAAATATAACAAAATTATCTACATCATGATAGTTTATTTATAATTTTTAGGGATTAAATAAGTTTCATTAATGGTGATACATTAATGATATAGAAATTATTTATTAAGTGGAAAATATGTTATATAGTTTTTATTGAAATAATAATACCCATTAAAAGGACAAAAAACCTGAACAAAACTTATTTTTTGTGTATATCTACACGTTAACCATCCAAGGACCTAATATATAACCGTTTGGATCCTTATAAAAGTGATTATGACACTTAAATTATTTTATTTTAAATGATTCCAAGGTTGTCACCTTTATAATTCAATAAATATAACAATTTAAATATTGTGATTTTAAGATGAAAAATTCTATTAAAAGTATTATTGTGAAAGGTAATTGATTTATCTTTATCATATGATTTTATTTTTAATTTTTATGCAACAAATCAGTATATTAAATAATTATACAAAAATGTTGTAGTTATTATTTTATTAAGAAATAAACCAAATAAATGGTTTTAAAAATAATAAAATAAATATTATAGGAACTATTTAATGTGATACACTAATTTTATAGATACATATGACCTTTTATGAATTTATTAAAGCTTTTAGTTTGAACATATATTCTGTATATATTTTATTTAAATTCAAATAAATGAATAGTGTCAAAATTTACACTATTGTTATTTTATAAAAATAACATATTATAAAAATGTTTAAAAATCAAAAAATTATTTAAAAATTATAAATTTAAATTTATATGGTCTATAATGTTAGAAAGTAAACAATTATGGAAAATTCACAACAAATAAGTAATTATTTGTTATTATTTTAAATTTTGGATTTTATTACCACAAATAAACATAAATAGATTAAATAAGGATATATCAAAATGTTAAGGTTTTAAATAAGATCCAAACATGTATAAATTTTTTTGGTTGATTAGATTACAACACTATCTCATATAATCATATAATATGAGTCATTTGTGGAGGTTTTTAAGTGGAGTTAGATTTATTATAAATTAATATTTTTAAGAATTCCAAAGGTGCCCCTCTCCTCCCTTATAAAAGGGCACCTCCTCCCTATCTTCCTCACACCACTTTGAGCCTTCAATCTCGGCCAAACCCTGATAATTTCTCTTCTCAACTTCCCTAGAAACATCCTAGAGATACTGGTCTTCTTCAAATTCCAAATTTAGTGCTGAAAGAGTAGGTCTCAAAAAGGCGCTTCAAAGAAGAGGTAATGCCTGTTACCGATTCATTCAACATTATTTCTTCTTCCATTTCTTTTTATTAGGTTGTTTCATTATTAATTAATAACATCTGTATCACTAAAATAATGATATGTTATTATATGTATGAAACAACCCTATTTCACCATCTATCCATCCTACGAAAAAAGAAATCACTGTGCGTGTGTACGTACGAAATACCGTCTCCACGCCGTGGTGTAATCTATTTTCCACCACCACCTTACTTGGATGGGTATAATGGTGTAAATAACAACCATATATGAATATTATAAATTGATATTTATTCTGTAATTGTATACATACACTCCAATAAAATTTGACGATCATGGGAACGATATCATCACTCGTGCGTACGTACGGAATACCGTCTCCACAACGCGATGAGATTCATTCTCAATGATTAACCATTCATTAATGATTATAAAGTATATATTAAAAGTAATCATGAAATATATGACATAATAATACTGGATTTATGTATATATATATTTATGTCATCCAATTAATTCCATTCAATTCAATTAGGAAATGAAAACAACGTTCATGCGTACGTACGGCCGACCGTCTCCATGAACGGTGTATTTATTTCCATTTATCGATCTATTATATATATGTATATTCTGAATATATATTATATATAAATCATGTTTTAAATTCTTTATGTAAGTAATCATGATCTATGTAATCATATGAATAATTACAAGTCAAAACATGGATGACAAATGAAACGATTTTACCCAAAACGCTCTTTAACATGGAATTTACAAAAGAACGGGTAATATAAAGTCATAAGTGAACCATATATGATATCATAACAATTAATATGATTCTGTAATAAGTAAATAAAATTATTTAAATCATTATACAGTAGGTTTGGACACTTACGAAGAAAATCGGACCTAAGGTAAGGGATAATTTTGCAAATCTTATTTTTATCCGAGATTGCATATTCGTAAGTATTTACTAGGGTTATTTCTATCGTCCATGTCCATGTTTTATAAATTTTTTTTCATGTATGTTTAATGTCCTTTTTACCCATTTTTGACTTTTACTACATGGTATGTAAGGAATATTTCTTTTGTTTACATTACGAGGTACTTTTTGTCTTTTCAGGCAAAAGTACGAAAAGAATGTTTTTTTAACTTATACGGAACGAATGGATTTTTACGGTTTTATAAAGCCTTATTTTCATGAAGCTTCCTCCAAAAGATTTCATGACTATTTTCAACAAAATCTCTTTCTTTTAAAATTGCTTGACGTTTAGTGAAAAGAAATTTTTTTTTGACGAAGAAAGGATATTTTCCTCAAGAATTCATTTCAAGTGTTTTATCAAAACCATTTTCCTTCTAAAATGAAATTATTTCATATGTGAATGTTTCAAGTGTAATGTCTCTATAATTTACAAGGTTTCACTTTTCTTATTATGAAATTATATCCAATTCTTTTATATGGATTATGTGATGATGGGATGATGTTTATGAAACCCATTCTATTCGTTGGGTTATTATGAATGATGTATGTTTATTTTGTGGCACAAGTAAGAATGATTTCATTATGAGATGGGTGGGACCTATATCTCCCTCCAATGCATTGGGTAAATATTTATATCTCATGAAATAGACATGGCTGGAACGACAAGTTAAACCAGTTTAGTAAAATAGGACTGAAACGAGGAGTGAACTCGGATAAGAAAGGGACTTTGTCCACTAAGATGGTCTTGGCAGCAATGCCTTGGCTACTATGGAAATCATTACATGTGGTTAATGGATGCCACAATTAAATGTTTTATTCCCATGTTATTTTATCATGATTTATGTTCCATTATGATCTATTCCTTATGTACTTTCATGTTTTATGTCGTTGCTCAAGATTTTTAAAGTTCACGTTTTTTTAAGTGCAAATGTATACGGTATGTTATATTTTATCCATGATTACCCTTACAGAGCATTTGAGCTCACCCTTTTTATGTTCTCTTTTCCCAGGATATAAAGAAAGGTTTTAGGTAAGAAAAAAAGGGGAAGATCTTTATGGGAGATGTTGAAGATCATTCACCACGATTAGAGGATTACGTTCCAAGTTTCCAAAGACACTAAACTATTACAGTCCTTGTGTGTCTATTTTTTGTTATGTATTACGTATTTAGAAAAAGTAATGTAATGTCCATGTACGTCAAGCTTAGGGTCTCTACATCTTATGTCTTGAAATCTATGGTCTCTTGGTTCAATTATGAATCTATCATGGTAAATAATGGTCCTTGTTCGAAGTCCTCTCCATCGATAAGAGGTTTGATTTGATAGACATTGAATGTTTCCTTTTTCACATTCGGATGGCTAGGTTGAGAACTCACAAAAGGACATGAAATCACAGTTTCTAAGGGACTATTATGTTTAATAGGGTGGAAGGCCAAGATCTCATATTCTTCAAATGTGTTTAGATCGAAAGAATTATATTGTGAAGAAGAGGAGTCATCAATTGTATGACAGGAGTAAAGTTCAATCAAAGCACTCTCATCATTAGAATCATGTAATTAATGTTGTCCAAAAAGAACCTCTACCACACATTTTGTAATAGAATGGTTCAAAATTAGATCATAATGTGGTAGTGAGGTATCTAGTTGAACAAGATGATTTATTTGATTTTCAATATTCTTAATTGAGGAAAGAAGGATTGCATTACATTCATAATGAAGTTCAAATAACCTATTTGTCTCAGTCATAGAATATTGAAATATGCAGTCAATTATTAAATCACATTTTCACCTAAATTATCATGTTTGAAATTTTCATGAATGTTTTGACTTTGAAAAGGATCAAATGGTGTATAAAGACTGGCAGTAGATTGTGGATCATAACATGGACTTGATTGATAATCAATAAAATAAATAGGAATAACTAGATATCTCATGCGTGGTGAAAGATTATATTCCATACCATGAAATGTTGGTGTGTAGGGTTGGCACTACATATAACTATGTGGTGCGGCCTATGTCATTTTGAGCTTCTAGGTGTCTTGAAAAAACCAGATCTGAAATATTACCAGAGTTGTAAACAGGTTTTTTATTGGTTTTTTAACTAAATCACTATTTAAATGGAATTATTAATTGTACTATTATCCCTGGCAAGGTGCCTAAAATTTGGATTGTTCATCACAAAGCTTTCAAATTTTCAATATTAGTTTTCCTATAATCTATTGTAGAATCAGTGAGTAGGGTTGATCCATAGAGAGAATGTGAGTAGAAACTAAGAATATCCTCTTGGAAAAGTGTTCAAGAACATGAGTTCTTCATGTGATTAATAACTAAGAAGTTCTAAAAATTAAATATCTATTTTAAAAATGACTATTTAAATTAGCTAAAACTATCAGTGTGAGACAAATTATGAATGAAACAGGATATGATGTAAGTGTCAGAGTTGTTATGTCCATTCAAGTGTATGAAATGTTAGCTATTTTATTCCCACATTCAAATAGTTATTAATTCAATTATCACCGATTCCAATTTTAATAAAAATACTATCTGGACTTTTATTTTCTATTAGGAAGTATTACAATTTTTACAAAAATTATCTGTCAGTTTTTTCTCTTTCTTAATGAATAATATGTGTGTCATTATAACACTGAACCACTTGGTTAAATATAACGACCTGTTTCTCCCAATGTCAAAGTATCTACCTGCGTCAGGTTCACTCACTGGGGATCACATATTTAGTATCACTCACACAAGTATGAAGAAGCGCATACACAATATATTAATTTTTTTCAATTAATATATTTATTTATTCATAATTCTCTCATGCACTTGATCAAATTTTGAATAAAAAAATTCTCAGATGAACTTCCACCCATGATTAATTATTAGGTATCACACGAATGGACAAAAAATCATGTGTGGAAAGCCCAAAGGACAATTAATTTTAAATGCAGATATAATTAATTAAATAAATATTTAATTACAATTAATTCAAAAGGAAATAGAAAATGGGAATAAATTAAATACATGAATTCACCATCACGTTTATCACCACTCGGACACAAAATAATTAAACTTCCACCACAATTATGATAAAACACATAAAATAAAAAATGGATATCACAGTACTTGATTTTTTGTAGTTGTCACTACAAGACACCATCTAAGATCGCACTATAATAATTGTCACTCTGCTGATCGCCATAACGTTGAACCAAACCATCGTGGCCCCAAAAAAATGATCGAATGTGCGCCGGTTCTCACCGTGGATCTTTAATCTCCAAAACCCTGGTGAATTTCATTAACACTCCCAAACCACTACTACACACTCAAAATGAAGAATATTTTGCTCGATTGGGATGTTGGTCAGCTACAGCCCATGAAGAGAGGCATGCACGAGGGTTTTGCAGCTGCGAGATGAGGGAGCCGATGTGGAATGGGGAGGCTAGTGAGTGGGGGGTTGGGGAGGGGGAGTGGCGTGAGGGGTTGTCTAAGGCGGTGGCGTGTGCTAGGATGTGGGTAAGGGGAAGAGGGACAACAAGTGATGAGAGGGGCAGGGGGTATGAAGTGGGGCGCGTGAGGGTTGGTGGGTCAAGGAGTTTTGAGGGGAGGAAGGAAGGGCAATGGGATAGGCCAGGAGAGATGATTGGGGGCATAGATAGTAGGTAGGAGGGGGCAAGGTGAGTGGGGTAGCGGGGTACAGGGGGTGAGGGGTGTGGCGTGAGGTTAGGGAGGGTTTTGGAGAGAGGTAGTGTTGGGCGATGAATCGTAGGGGGATGGGTAGAGGAAAATCGGGGATTGGGAGGGGTGATATGGAAAAGAGGGGAGATGAATGAGTTTGGTTGGAGTGGGGATATGGGTGGGGAGATAGGGTTAGGTGAGTAAAAAAAGGTGAGGGGGAGGGTAATGGTGGAGGGTGGATAAAAAGTCAATGTAAGATAACATATTAAAAAGAAGAAAAATCTATATTTAAATTCAAAATTTAAAATAATCTATTAATCGAAAAGTTAAATAATAATAATAAATAATAATATGAATTACATATTAATTCACATTTATTTAAATATAAAATTATTATTAGATATATTAATAAACTAATTAAAGACACTACTTTATTAATGCAACAAAATAAAAAAATAAAATAAAATACAAATAGTGAATTAAAATATACATAATAAAAATTAATAAAATAAACAAAACAAAAATTAGTGAAACAAATAATAATAATATAATGCGAAATATAATATATACATTAATATAAATAATAAAAATACTATATTATTAATATAATTATATAAATTAACTAAAAATTATCAAAATATCTAAAATGATATAAAACTAAAGAACTAATCTAAAAATATAAAAAATAATTAAACTATTTAATTAAAACTATGTTACAAAATTATAAAAATACAATCAAAATCCATGTACAACTATTATATTCATAGAGAGTAAAATAATTCCTCAAATTTAGGAAGTGTATATTTAAATAAAATTTTGTGTTACTACTTTAATCTTGGAAGAATCAAATTGCACTTTAATGCATTAGAGATTTATGGTTTTGTGATCATTTAATATCTCTTGATCATTCACTTTCATGTGATCAATGACCACTATCAGTCTCTTTAATTATTAATTCTTTTCATTCATGCCCATATTTTTACATCCTACTGATTTTCACTTACATGTAAGCCTAGCTATGTGTTATTCTTGATGAAATTCACATATAAAATATATCTTATAAAGATAAAAAAAACTAACCCTTTCTATGGTGTGGTTTCTTAATAAATTAATTTTCAAATTTCAAACCCCTGATTTTCAAATTCATGTTCTAATTTTCTGGATTAAATTTTTTAATGTTGAAGAGAATGAAATATCCTGGAAATTTAAATTATGTTTATTTTCATTACATTTTATTTTATTTTATATATTTTTATACATTCAACCCCTTTATTTTAATGTAATAATATTATTTTTGATAATGTGTACGACATGTAACACTGATCCTAAACGAACCATAAGATACCATTTAAATATGTCTCTTATAACCTAGCCATTTAATTAGTACATATTTATAGGATTAAAGAATATAGGAAATATTTTGATATATATAATACTCAATAAAAATTATTTGATAAATTCTTAGAAAATATTCAGTCAATTATTTTTTAGTCATTTTAGGATTCAAAATAAATATTCTACATAAACAATTTTATTTTTCATTTTATGTTTGTAATTATAATAAAATTATAATAATTTTAGAAATTAATGTTCATATAAATAATATAACTTTTGAAATAATCAAAATAAAATTATTGTAGAGTTATATGTTTTGATTTTCTAAAAAATTTGATTTCTTATTGAATAGTTAAAAATACTGATTTTTCAAATAATGTCATCTCTCTTCAATAGGTTGGGTAATTTTAAAGTCCCATTATGATTTACCTTTTTTAAGGTATATAAATATTATTAAGTTATATTTAATTTAATTAGTTACATTTTAATCATGTTTATAATGGATTTTGGTAAAAATTAAAATTTTTGGCTTCAAATCATTGATTTGGGAAATCAATTTTTTACTGCAATATAGTCTTCAATTTAAAATAATTAAAATATTATTTCATGATGATATATTTAAATAAAAGTTATAGATTTTATATATAACTATATTAATTTAACTAGATAAAATTATATGTACTAGTCATATATTTAATGTAAGATCATCAAATTCTTTAAAAATGAACTACTTGATAGTCACTGTTTTCTGAATGATTTGCATATTTATTTTTAAATTATCATTTTCCACTTCTATAACTGAATTTTGTAGATTGGATTCCATATTTTTAATCATTAAAATTAAAATTATATATTGTTTTGAACTTAATTTTTTCACAACTATTAATAATGATTGTAAAATATATTTACAACAATTAAGGTTATAGTAAGGTATTGCACATTAATTTTCCTTATTAAAAAATAAATTGTCCACACACAATGATTTTTATTTGAAAAATTTAGATTCATATATAATGAAATTGGGTCCAAATTAACTAAAAAATCCCAATTTATTTTATTCTTAAAGGATAAATTACCCAGGATAAAAAAACTAATTAACATAGTGAAAAATGAAATTTTAAAAGTAAGGAAACATAGTGTATATTGAAGATCATGTTCAAAAAATGATTCTATTTATTTGGTGTAAAACATTACCATCATAACCATCCATCACTTAATTTATTTATATATTTTTCATGCATGTGTTGTGAAATTTACTTCTCATAATTGAATAGTTGAGTATTTAAAAAAATTCATCTCATCTCTAGTTCAAAAAGGGATATCCCTCCGCTCAATTCTAAAGACATATAAATCCATTTGAAACAAAAAAACATTCCAGAATCATTATTTAAAATCTGTAGACATATTATGGTTCTTATGTTCATTACAATATACAATCCTAAGGATCCTTAATAATATAACTAATATAGGTTCTTATTACAGATGGTAATTGTATTCACTAAGTTCACAATTTTTTATTTCATAGTTCTCCACCATCAATTATGTTCAAAAAATTGAAATATAAATAAATAATTAACCAAATATGGAAATTTATGTTGTTTTTATTTATTAATATTTATACATCACACCCTCCATCAAATGGGAGATAAACTCGTTGCTCCTATGTATGGAAGACTTGCACCTCTCTTACAGATAAATTTTTTCCCTTCATCGACTCACAGGAATATACATTATGAACAAAATATTGAATATATTTAATAAATATGCAATTTTATTAATTATGTAAAAATTATGTACCATTATTTCTTATACCCTTTCTCTTATTAAGGTAATGATATCATTTCTTGTGCGTACATATGACCGATCATCTTCAGGAAGGTATACGACTTGTTTTCTAAGGACCCAGCCTTAACCATTACATAATCAGTAATTATGTCAAGAATTCACATTGAGGATCTTTTCAGGTAAAGAGTTATAGGTTATTATTCCATAACTATTACATAAAAACATAAATATTACATTTATACACCACTAATCAGTATCAATTTTTTCAAAAAATAAAAACTCTGAAAAAGAAACATCTCTAGTTCAATGTCTTGATGGCATGACTTTTCCTTGATCCCATCCTTGACACTATTCATCTTTAATTCCTATGGAAAACATTTCAATAAAATGGCATGATCATAAAAAGTTTAGTAAGGGTTATAAAATAAAGAAGGAAAACATTATCCCATTAATCAATACAAATCAATAAATCCATACTTATCAATCATAACATACCTTACAAAATCATATGTTTTATGAATTACACACACAAATCATAAATCATAACGGTAACTTGTGGAATTCATAAGATACATACATTGTAGTTATCACAGCTACACATGCATCCACCTTTGAAACACCCATCACAATATATTTCCTAAATCTCTTAGGAGAAACATTATTGGTTACCTCCATCACATTACCCAATGCACTAGAGAGCTATCTCGAGATCACCTGCCCAAGGTTTTCCACGGAACTCCCCATTTACGTAATCAATTCCCAAGTACCATAACATATTCAATACACATAAAAAATGAATAATGGAAATATAACATTTCCTCACTGCAATCACAATATATAAATTCAATATATTGACATAATCAGTGATTTATCAAACCATTTTAATAACCATTTTAAACATTTAAAAAAAATATTTTTGAATGAAATTTCCCAATTACAATTTGAAACTTTTAAATTATTTATTATTTAAAAAAATAATTATAATATAAATAAATTATTAAATCCATTTAGAAAATATGGATATTATTGATAATGATTTAAAATAATAAATCATTAAACAATTTAAAATGATAATTTAGTTAAATTTTTTTTAACAAAATGAGAGGCTATTGAATAAAAATAATTGAGGAATAACATTGAATCAGAACTTTATAATATAATACAAATAAAGGGATTCATGATATAATAGGCCAAAGGACAGTATATGCATCATATAAGAGTGAATTGGTTTATAACAACAATGAAGTCTCAATGGAATGTAAATTGACATGAAATCCCATATAAAAAATGCATCCTTAGATTAATGATAAATAAATTACATAATAATGTGTAAAAAATATAAATACACTCAATATGATTGGATATTTAGTTTAAATAAATCAGACAACATTAACAAATATTTTTGTAAAAACAACACCAATGAGTTGGATGTTTAACACAATGAATGGAAATTGAGTTAAAATTAATCTTATCAAGTTCATAACGATGAATTGAGAATTTATCAATGAAATGATTATGTGTATTAGTAGTATATCCACACAAAGGGGAGTTTAAATTTAAACATAAATAAATAAATAGTGATTCCACACATAATCATATCATGACATAATTAATAATTTGAATATTAACACAAAGAATAAAAATTGGGTTTAAAGGTTCCATTACAAATTTGTTAACTTACGAAACATAAAACACATGAAAGAAGTATCATAAAATGAATATTTAAATACCAATAAATTGAATTATATTACACAACAAAATCAATCATGTGTATTACTTACACCACAAAATAATAGTGGAAAAAATAGCATGAATCTCACTGAAATAAAAAGTGAGGTGAAAATCCCTTACCATGTTGTAATCAATCGAGTCATATAACCAAAAGTTAAAAACCACCAAAATATTCACAAAATAGCATGAATATAATTCTTATCATGATAATTTATATCAAATGGCAATACATAATTCACCTCATTCAATAAATTAGTGGTGAATAATGGAAATCTCACAGAATTAAATGTGAGTTATCAAACCCCTTACCCTGTGTCTGATATGACGTGTTTGTTCCTTGTTCTTCCTGAATAATATACTTAAGTTAATATATAATTGATTAAGAACAATTTTTAAATTTTATTATTCCTTTTATATCACTTATTTTCATTTTATAAACATTATGTAATCGTTTATGTTAATAATGGTCATTTTGTAGATATTGAGAACTAGAGTAAAAAATGAACACCTTGTAATTCCAAGTTGTCAATGTGGTCAATAGTCCGTTATCTCTAGAATTATATTAATAATTTTGAAATTATATATATCATATATATTTAGAATATATATGTATTTATAATAGTACATAATATTTTGAGATAATAAATGAAATTCACCATTCATGGAGATGGTAAGTGGAACGTACGCATGAACGCGACTTTCATTTATATTTTTTATTTTAATTGAATGAAAAATTAATGATAAATAGTTATATTATCATTCCAGGATAATATCATATATAATTTTGGTAACTCCATCATTTATACGACCCACATATGGTATAAACTCGTCATATCATTTTGAGGGGCGGTTGTCTGCACTTCCTCAAATGAAATTTTCACATTTACTCATAATAGAAACCATAAAGTAATGATATAAATTTAAAATAAAGAAGAATAATGAAAACATAAACATAATATATTTCATATATAAATACATTTCCATCATAATTTCCAGCATAAGTGGTGGTATGAGACAATTGAACAATCATCATTTCGTGAGGCATTAGTTTTCCATCAACAGAAATAGTATGTTATTTACCCATTAGATGAAGGTGTGTATTAGTGTAGTTATAATACATATCATAAAAAAATCTTTTATATTTAGTATACTGGTGTTTTTATAAAACAAAGTCATAAAAAGAGTTCATGGGGTTGGAGATGTAAAAAAATCAAAAGGACTTTAGAGAAGATGTTACATTTAAATTTGGTATCTCCCTTTGGATTGAACCAAAATGTTTACTTGATGTGTCTTCTGTCATAGTTAAGGATCCTTATAGGAAGAGAGGGATCATGAGAGATTATTTGTTCAGGGTTTTGATGAGCCATTGGGCTTGAGATGTGTGATTATTGGGTTATAAGTGAGGTCTTTTTATAGGGGGGGCTCTTTAGGAAAGTGTGAAAATATTATTTTATTATATAATGATTTTCGGTTTTTAATGGTCCAAAATAAATTAAAGTTAAATATAATATGACTCATAGTAAAAATAATGTCATCCAATAGTAATTGGACAAGTTTTGGATATTTTTTTAGTTTTTATAATATTATTTATCAAAATCATTTATTAATGAGGTAAACACCTCATCATTATGGTGTCATTAATAATTTTATTTATTTGATGTCTAAAAATTATAAAAAAATAACATGATATAGGAAATAATTTTATAATATCCTAAGAATATTTATAGTCAAAAATATAACTTATATAACTATATATAAAGATTAATTTACTAAAATATATTGGTATATGTCATTTTTGTCCATACTTTAAATTAATTAATATAAAGTGTCATTATCACTATCAAATGGATCCATGGGGTATGATAATCAACCCACGGATGACCATGATAGGATATGTATCATAAAATATAATTAGGACTCATGTTAGGGTAATTTTATATTATTATAATAATATTTTTTTACCCTTATTTACAATATTTACCCATTATCCATAGTAAATAAAATATTTGCTAAAGTAAAAATTCATAATGTCTAAAAGAAGTTAAATATTTACCCATTTTGGACCTTCTGATTCCAAATATGGAATAAAATTTTCCAAATTCAAAACACAGAAGTAATAGAAATTAATTTTAAATTAATTGTCATTGTAAAAAAAGAAGGTTTTTAATAGATAATAACTATCAAAAGATTGTCACTTGTTTGTATCCTATTTAAAAGTGATGTTACATCCAATGAACAAAATTAGATTAAATGGTAAAAACATAATATAATTACTCTTTAAACATAATAAAAAATGTAATCTAACCATATAAATAAAATAGATGAAAATTTAGTTTTGAATTAAAATACAATATTTTTTCATTTTCATTAAAAATTGAATTTTATCAGAAAAATACCAAAAATTTACCCAAATTAAGTTATGATGTCCCAATTATGAAGAAGAATTTTATTTGGTCAAATATAACATATAAAAGTGACCAAAACTATATTTCAATATGGTTCTCCATCAAAAGGTGGCAAATCAACATTTTAAAATATATTATGCTTAAAATCATTTTCATTCTTATTTATTTCCCTTAAAATTAATTGGGTAAATGTAAAAGAATTTAACAAACATATATATTTATATTGTAGTTATTTATGTCCATTCCCACCAATAGAATTTTTGGGCGTTAAATACAATTTAAAATAATATTATATTATTATTTTTTAGTTTGACTCAACATTTTGTGCAACATAAAATTTTAAAGAAACCCATTGTTGCGCATTAGGTATTCCATCGAATATATGATCCCTTTTAAAGTAAAATTAATATTAAATTCACAAATTTTAATAAATATTAAACTTTTATATTCTTTATTTACCAGGGATGTTACATCCTTCCACCCTTTTGTGAATTGCATCCTCATAATTTTAAAATTAAGAATGAAGAAGTCATTGAAATTCCCTCATTGAAAAAAGAGTAAATAAAACTATCCCTTTAAAAAAAAGATAACGAAAAATGTCACTCGAGAAAATAGATTCTAGGATTTTATGAAAACATCGATATAGAAGAGAGAACAAACCATCATATTCTGGTTGAGAGTGATTGAAAACATGATTAGGAGAAAGTTAACCACCAAAAAATCACAAACATGTAATGGGTAAGATGGTCTTTGATTCCCCAGTAAGAAATGTTAGTGGACAATGTTTTTGTTTTATATTAATTTTCATAAATTTGAGGAATTTATCTATGATATTGAATAAGAACCTAAGGAAAGATAATTAGTTTTCATGTAAACTTTCATCCTTTACTATATTTATACCACAAACACATATTTTCTCAAAATAATGAGTACTTAAGATGACTTGTTCACATTGAAAGAATTATAATTAAATTCTAGAGAATCACATAATCCACAAAAGATTAACAATATATTTCCCATGTCTTCATACATTAACAAAAACCAAAATGGTTAGTACAAGATCAGATAATCCCCAAAAAAGATAATCTTTTAAAAAATGAAAAACTACTGTTAATCTAGAAAATTTGTCAAACAATACCTAAAGATAAACAAAGAAGATTCTATAAACAGTTGTCCCTAAAATTATTCAAAGTAATCCAAACTAAGATTGAAACCAAATCTTAGAAGGATTTAATCACATAGTCTTACAAGATAAATCTTAACATTTATCTCCAAATAAAATTGACTACTCTTAAATTCTCATACTGAAGTGTAATCAACAAAATCACATATTCTCTATGATAGGTTAATTATTTCCATAAATAACCCAAATCACCATATATCCAAAATATAAACATAGATTCTTCCAAAATAAAATTCCACCATTAATCATCAAAAAAATTATTCCTTGAATAAAATCTTCCAATATCAAACATTAGGGTTACACGTAGTATAAAATGTTTTCCAACGTAATTACAATCTCAAAAAAGCCTAAATAACTTTAATCATTTCATCATCTCAAAATCTACCATAACTCTTGAATCCCTTCTATGTTGACTTATTACTCATTTAACTTTCTTTATGATCAATTAAGCATTCTTTTCAAACTTATTCTAAAATACTTCTTTTCTACATAAAAAATCATGAGTCATATCCTAAGATTCAATAATTTCAAAACAAATGTTATGAAATAATCCAAACATTTAATTGTTCATTGTCAGTTTCATTATCCTAAATCGGAATGACAATAGGTATTTGTAAAAATATATTTTTACCATCCTGGCGATCCCATTCCTGAATCGTCATCATAGGACATCTGTTTGAATAATGACTATACACACCACATTTAAAACATTTTATTCTTCCCTCAGAAAGAACTTATTTCCCTTTCCTAGAGTCAAATGGATTATTCTATTTTCAATGGAAGGTTCTTTCTTTATGACCTTAATTTCTACATTTATAGCATCTTCTTGTCCATTACAATCATTTTCCTATGTGTTTCATTACACATCCTTGACACATAGGATTTGAAAGATAATTAACATTATGATTATTACCTGAACTTCTTTAGGGATTTGTTTCTTGCATATATAATGCATTATAAAAATCACCATGGTTTATGTAGTCAATCATGACTCCAGATAGTAGGTTTAGAATAACCACACTAGTTATCATTGTAGCCCCCATTTTATTTTGTGGCACATTCAGAAAACCATCACAGTTTTCTTCACATCCACTGTTACTTTGATGCCTTCTAGATCCAACCATTTAATAAAAATAAAAAGTTCAATGTGACTATATCAGTGGAACGATCATATACTATCTTATGAGGTGGGTAAATTCCAAGATATACTTACTCATGTTATCTAAAACTAGTTCTATTTATCTAAAATAACTATAACTCTTTCTAATATCCTTACCATTATGGTTATTTCAATTATTCTTAAATAACACCCTAACCTATAATGTTATCTAATCTTACCTATGATACCAACTATAAGGACCTGACTATAAACATTACATAATATTCAATTATGTGAATAATTCAAATTTATGATCTTTTCATGTTTAGAGTTTTAGAAAATTAATCCATAACTATTACAGAACAACGTGAATATTACATGTATACTCTACTACTCAGTATCCATTTTTTCATAAAATAAAAACACTTAAAATGATATAGTCTAGTTCCATGTTTTAGAAAGCATAACTTTTCCATAATCTCATCCTTGACCATATTCATCTTCAATTTCTATGGAAAACATTTCGAAAACATTGAATGACCATAAAATTCGCACTATGGGTTATAAAACAAGGAAGGAAAACAATATCCCATTAATAAATAAAAATAAGTGAAACCATACTTTTCAATCATAACATACCTTATGAAATCATAATATTTATGAATAACACAGAAAAATAATAAATAATGAAGATAAATTATGGCATTCATAACATATATACATTGTAGCTATCACAACTACATATAGAGTCACATTTTGAATACCCGTCATATTATTTTTTCTTAATCTCTTAGGAGAAAAATCAACGTTTACCTCCATAACCATACCCAATGCATTAGAGAGCTATCTCAGGCTCACCTGCCCTAGGTTTATCACAGAACCTCCCATATAGGAAAAAATTCCCAAGAACCTAACATATTCATAACACTTAAAACATGAATAAATGAAATATAACATTTCAACATTGCAATCACAACATATCATTTCAAGATATAGATATAATCAGTGCTTTATCAATCCATTTTCAAAACCATTTAAAACATTTAATAATGATTTTTTTGAATCATAGTGTCCCATAATACTTTGAATATTTTATATAAATTTTCATTTGAAAACATTAATGATTATATAAATAAATCTGTAAAACCATTTAGAAAACATGGAAATTAATGATAAATATTTAGAAGAATAAGTCTTTAAAACATTTAAATTAATATAATAGTTAAAGAGTTTTTAAAAAAATGGGAGATACTTGAATAAAAATAATTGATGAATAACATTGAATCAGAAAATTATATTTTCATGAAAATAAAGGGACTGATGACATAATATACCTATGTACAGTATATACACCATATAATACTGAATTGGTGCATAACAACAATGATGTCTCAATGGAATGTGAATTGAGATGAAATCCATTATAATAAATGTATACATAGATTAAGGATAAATCAATTACATAATAATTTGTGACAAATATAAATACCCTTAATGGGATTTTATATTGAGTGTAAATCAATCAGAGAACATTTTCACATATTTTACTAAAAACAACACCAATAACTTGGATGTTTTACTCAATGAATGGAAATTGAGTTAAAATTACTCTTATCATGTTCTTATCAATGACTTTAGAATATATAAATTGATTGATTATGTGTATCAAAATTATATACACACAAGGGGGAGTGGAAATTACAACATAAATAAATAAATAGTGATTCTACACATAATCATAGCATGAAATAATTAAAAATTAAAATATTAACCCAAAGAATGGAAAATGTGATAAAAGGTTCCCTTACAGATTTTTTAACATACGAAACATGCAACACATGAAAGAAGTATCATAAAATGAAGATTTAAATACCAATAAATTGAATTATATTACACAATTAATACAATCATGGGTAATATGTATACTGCACAAAAGGAAATAGTGGAAAATATAGCACGAATCTCATTGGAATAATATGTGATATGAAAATCCTTTACTATGTTTTAATCAATTGATTCGTATGCCCAAAAGTTAACAACCACCAAATGATTCACATAATAACGTGAATATAAAAAAGAATCATGATAATATATATCCAATGGAAGTACACAATACACCACATGAAATAAATTAGTGTCGAATAACAGAAATCTCACAGAATTAATAGTGAGATAAGAAACCCCTTACCTCGTGTCTGACTAGATTCGTTTCTTCCATGTTATTCATGAATAATAAACTTAAGTAAATTTATACTTGATTAAGAACCCTTTTTCATGTTTATGATTCCTTTTATATAACTTATTACTATGTTATAAACATTATGTAATCATTTATGTTAATAATGGCTGTTTTGTTGATAGTTGGTACTTGTTTCAAAAATGAACACCTAATAATTACAAGTTGCCCAAGTGATCAAGATTCCATTATCTATAGAATGATATTAATGATTTATATATCATATATATAATATATATATTGTTTATATCTGTTATTATAACAGTACATAACATTTGGAGATAAGAAATGAAATGAACCGTTCATGGAGACGGTAAGTCGTACGTACGCACGAACCCTACTATAATTTATATTTCATATTTTAATTGAATGAAAAATTAATGATACATATTTATATTATATTTCCAGGATAATATAATTTATAATTTCAATAAATTCATCCTTTATACGTCCCATGTATGATATGAACATGTCATATCATTTTGAGGGGGCGGTAGTTCGCACTTCCTCAAATGAAATTATCGCATTTACTCATAATTGAAACCGAACAATTTTTCTATAAATTAAAAATATAAAAGCATAGAAAATCATAAAAATAATATATATCATATATAAATACAGTTCTATCAAAATTCCCACCATAAGAGGTGGTTGGGGATAATTGAACAATCCTCGTTTTTTGTGGCGCTAGATTTCCATCCACAAAAAAAGTAGGTTCCTTACCCATTATATAGAGTTTTGTGTATGATTAGTAAGTATAATTCTCATAAAAACAACACATTATATTTAGGATACTGGTTTTTTTATAAAAAAATGAATAAATAGAGTTTAGGGGGTTGGACATGTAAAATAAAACAAAAGGACTTAAGAGAAGACATTACTTTTAAACTGGATATCTCCCATTGGTTTACATCAAAAGGATTACATGAAATGCTTTCTACCTAAGGTAAGGCTTACATGAGGAATAAAGGGATTTTAAGAGATTATTTGGGCAGGTTTTGGATGAGATAAGTGGCTTGAGAGGTGTTGGGAATGAGTTAGAAATGAGGGCTTTTTATAAGTGGGAGGAGGTGCTCTTTAGGATGGTGTGAAAATATAAATTTATTAGAAAATGATTATCGGTTTCTAAAGATAAAAACATAACTAAAGTAGTATATAATATGACTCATGGTAAAAATAAAATCATCTAATAGTAATTTTACAGATTTTGGATATTGTTTTTCTTTTTTATAATCTTATTTATTTTAATCGTTTATTAATGAGGTAAACACTGCATCATTTTTGTATCAAAAATAATTTTATTTTTTTGATGCCTAAAAATTATAAAATGACTACCTTGATTTATGAAATATTTATATATTTACAATGATAATTTATATTCTAAATTATAGATTATATAACCCTATGTAGAATTTTATTTACTAAATGATATATGTTTATGTCATTTTTTCTTTATATTAAATCAATTAATATAAACAGTCATTACCACTCCCATGTGGCTCCATGGGGTCCCAAAATCGACCAATGGATAAAAATGGTCAGATATGTATCAAAAAATTGGATTAGGACAAAGTTTAGGGTAATTTTGTATTATTATAATAATATTTGATTACCATTATTTACCTAATTTACCATATAACCATGGTAAATAAAATATTTCTGAATTAAATATTTATAATGACTAAAAATCAAAGTTACCTATGTAAACAATTTGTACCTCCTAATTAAAAATATAGAATCCATTTTTCAAAATTCAAATCACAGAAGTGGCATAAATTAATTTAAAATTAATTCTCGCTGTCAAAACAAAAAGCATATCTTTATGAAATAATAACTATCAAAAGATTGACACTTGTTTATACCCAATTTAAAAGTGAAATCACATTGAATTACCAAATTTGGATTAAATGGTTATAATTTTATATAATTACACTTTAAAACCATTTAAAAATATTATCTATCCATATAAATAAAATATATTAAAAGGTAGTTTTGAATTAAAATTCAGTATTTTTCACTTTTTATTAAAAATTGAATTTTATCAAAAAAAATACCCAAAAAATAACCAAAGTAAATTGTTATGTCCCAATTCTAAAGAAAAATTTTATTTGTCCAAATATAACATATAAAAGTTACCAAAACTATATTTAAAGATGGTTCTCCATCAAAAGGCTGTAAATAAACCTTTTAAATTATATTATGCTTAAAATTAGATGCATTCTTATTTTAAGCATTAAAAATTTATTGCGTAAATATAAAGATTATTATAAAACATGTATATTCATATTATAGTTAGTTTCATCCATTCCCACCAATACAATTTCTAGGCATTAACTATAATTTATAATAATATTATATTATTATTTTTCAGTATGACTCATAATTGTGTGCGGTATAAGATTCCAAAGAAACTGGTTGTTGCATATCAGGTACGCCATCGAACATATAATCCCCCATTAATTAAAATTAACATTTAATTAAATTTTTTTAATAAATATAGAAATTTATATTCCTTATTTACCCGGGATGAAACAAATTTTCCATGTACAAAAATCATGAATGGTTTTAAAAATGAATAAAATAATAAAATATTATATTTAGAACTTTCATATCAATATATATATTATGAAACCATATCAGATACACAAGAACTAGATCATTCATGACAAAATATTCTAGAGAAAATAAGGAAATCTATATTCAAAATAATAAAAAACTATTGTTAATGATTTATTTGTAAAATGTTATAAGAGGATATTATAAGATATTATAATCAAAAAAAATTATTTTTGGTTCAAATTGAAAACAGTTCTAAAATAATTTTACATATGATTAATGTCACGAACCGTCCCCTGGGGCCCATGTCGTGACTACCCCAAACCCACCTTCCATAGGTCAGGGGCTGGTGACAAGCATTGAAAAGCGAAACCCATAAATTGGAAGGAATTGACATTAAACCTATACACATAATGATAGGGAACACTACACACTAGTAAAACACAAAGGAAAAGGGAAGGTACACCTACTACTAAAAACCACCATTGAGAGTAAAAGTATGTACTGAAAGTAAAGGGGAAAGTATACAAGCCCAACTGGAAATAAAGTACAGAAAAAGGGGAAAACGTGTTCCGAAGGTCATCTTCCAAGAATTCTACCAGAAGGGTAGGTACAACTCCTCATCTATCATCCCTTCCGCTCCTCATGTATCACAATCACCTCTAAGAATCATCTAGTCTTGGATCCCTAACACTTGGTCAAGTTGTTCATTATCTTCACTGACACAATAAGGTGTGGGAGAAGCATGTTCAGGTGTGAGTGTAATAATTCTCCATAGGGACCCTAAGACACCCGAAGGTCTCCCAAAGTTCCACAAAGAAAAAACCATAGAGCATGATCTCAATCATAGAGCACAATGTAAAATAAATCTCACACCAGGTATATGAAGAGACCTGAAGCCTGACGTACATGGACATTACATTACATTTGCGGAATACTTAGTACATAAAAAAACACACACACAAGGATCGTAATAGTTTAGTGTATTTGGAAACTTGGAACGTAATCTTCTAATCGTGGTGAAAGATCTTCAACATCTCCTATAAAGATCTTCCTTTTTTTACCTCAAACCTTTCTTTATATCCTAGGGAAAAGAAAACATAAAAGGGTGAGCTCAAATGCTCAGTAAGGGTAAACAAAAGAAATATCAATCACATCGTATTCATAAGAACATAACATTTTGGAAATCATAACCTGCAAAAGAGAGCATAATTTCATAACATGGGATAAATCATGGCAGTGAAATGTAATCACAATAATCATAACTTAAAACATGAAACTTTGTGACATCCACACATAATCATAGAGAATCATTTCTTGTTAGTCAAGACTCATTGCCAAGACTATCTTAGTGGACAAAGTCCCTTTCTGAATCGAGTAACCCTCGTTTCAATCCTGTTTCACTGAACCGGTATAACCTACCGTTCCAGCCCTGTCTATCTCATGAGATATAAAATCTTTACCCAATGCATTGGAGGGATATATAGGTCCCACCCATCTTATAATGAATCCTTTCTTATGTGTGCCACATAATCATAAATCATACATCATCGCATAACCCATGTAATAAAAATGAGATTCTTAAACAACATGACATCATAAAACAATTCATATAAGATAAAGGAATTCATAAAAATGTTTCCATCACAACATAATAAAATCAATGTAATAATAGGGATAAAAACAGAACCCTTTTATTATCTTATATGGAAAATAATTTTGATAAAATACTTGAACTCCATTCTTGAGGAAAATATCCTTTCTACTTCAAAAACACCTTTCCTTTCTTAACATGTCATAAAATTTTAAACTAAAAGAAGTTGATTAAAAATAAAATTGAATAATTGTAAATTAATCTTCTTGGAAATAATTTTTTAGAAATCCATTCATGCCGTATAAGTTAAAAAAAACATTCTTCGTACTTTTGTCGGAAAAGTCAAAAAGCACCTCGTATGAAAAACGTCAAAAGATTCCTTTCATATTTTTTACTAAAAACTCACCGAAGGGTAAAATTGGATTTAAACAATTGTAGTTGGATGGAAATAATATTACATATTGAGGAAACATGGATGTGGATGATAAAATACACCCCAGTAATTACCAAAGTAAAAACAATCTTAGATAAAAGTGAGATTGTGATATTTCCCTTACCTTAGGTCCGATTTTCTTCGTAAGTGTCCGAACCTCCTGTATAATGTTTTAAATAATGTCATTGACTTATTACAGAATCATATTCATTGTTATGATATCATATATGGTTCACTTATGACTTTATATTACCCGTTCTTTTGTAAATTCCATGTTAAAGAAGCGTTTTGGGTAAAATCGTTTCATTTATCGTAGGTGTTTTGACTTGTTGTTCTTGACATTATTATTACTTATATCATGATTTACTTACTTCCAGAATATAAAATATGATTTATATATCATATATATTCAGTATATATATATATATAAGATAGATAAATGAAATGAAAAAAACCGTTCATGGAGACGGTAGTCCGTACGTACACATGAACGCTGTTTTCCTTTCCTTATTGTCTTGAATGGAAGTAAGTAGATGACATACATATACATATATACATAAATCCAGTAGCTTTATAATGTCATATATTTCATTAGTACTTATTATATATACATTATAATCATTCATGAATGGTTAATCATTGAGAATGAATCTCATCACGTCGTGGAGACGGTAGTCCGTACGTACGCACGAGCGATGATATCATTCCCATGGTCGTGTAATTGTGTTGAAGTGTATGTATACTATTTCAGTATCAATATCACTTTATAATAATCATATATAGTTACTCATTAAACCATTATACCCATCCAATTAAGGTGGTGGCGGAAAATAGATTACACCACGGCGTGGAGCCGGTATTCTGTACGTACGCACGCGCGGTGATTTCCTTTTTCCGTAGGATGGATAGAAGGTTAATTAGATTTGTTTCATATTTATAATAACATATCAGTATGTAATTAATACTGATGTTATTACTTTATCATTAAACAACTAAAGAAGAAGAAGTTGAAGAAGAAGAAAAAATTGAAAAGATCGGTAATGGATATTACCTCTTCTTTGAAACGCCTCTTTGAATCCTCCACTTAGGGAACTAAGATTGGTCTTTTAAGAAGACCAGGACCTCTATGATTATTCTAGGGAAGTGGATAAGGGATTTTTGCAGAGGTTGATCGAGTTTGAGTGCTCAAATTGGTGTGAGGTGGAAGGGGGAGGAGGTTCCCTTTTATAAGGGAGGAGAGGGGCACCTTAGGAATATCTCAAAATATTATTTTATATTAAAGTCAAAATCGGTTTATAATGGTTCCAAAGGGTCTAATTTCGAAGATAAAGTGGGGATGGGTCGAAACCCTATGAACCAATAAGATTTAGACATGTTTAGAGTATTATTTTAACCTTATCAATTAGATTTAACTCTAAGTTAAATAATTTAACTTTTACCGTGTCTTTTTGTTTTCTTTCACTATATGGTTAATACACATACTATAACATGCCAAACGAACCCCAAATTGTTTATTATTAATATATATATCCTTATCTAAGTCATTTGGCCGATCCTTAGATTTTTAGGAATAAAATAACAATTAATAATATAATATTTGATTTAAAAACTATTTTGTGTCAATTTTGACACTATTTGATATATGATATTTGTGAAAGTCATAACAGAATTATATGTTCGAGACAAGATGATTAAATCACCACTAATATATCATATTAACCTAGAAAATTAGTGGAATTCATAAAAAGTCTCAAATTACATTCATTTGAGCATTTATAACATCAATTATGTTAATATTTCCTTAAAAGGGTAATTACTGCATCATCGTTGTGTCATAAATAAATTAATTTATTTAAAGTCTAAAAATTATAAATAAAATATCATTATGTACTAAATCTTTTTAGCTTTCTAATGAATATTTATAGTCGAATTTATCTTATGTATAACCCCATATTAAAAATGTTTTAGTTAATAAACCTTGATTTTAACTATTTTAACTATTCATTAAATAAAATAATATTAAATGTCATAATCTAATCCAAGTGGACCTAAATGGTCATATTATATTTATAAAGATTTTTTTGGTCGAATTACACTTATCCAATAGAATTAGGACATGTGTTATGGTAATAGTAATATCATATTTACCCTTAGTTACCCTATTTACTATTAACCGTGGTAAAAAAAAGTAAAAAGTTACTATTCACCAAAAATTATTTTCATCTCATTGAACCACATTTTAGTCCTTGATATTAACCGTGTCTGTCGGATTTTTGAAATTCCATTCACAGAAGCGGTAAAATTAAGTTTTATGCAAAATTCAGTTTTTTACCTACCACTTAGTGGTTTCACTATTCATCAAAAATTGAAAGTTTTCAGAAAAATGCCAAAATTTCATCCTAAGCTATATTTCATATTCCGAATTAAAAAATGAAGTCTATTTTACCAAATTCATAACATAAAAATTGCATTAATTAATTTTATAATTAAATCCCGCTGTTAAAACAAATAGCGTGTTTTTAAGAAACAATATCTATCAAAAGATTGACACTTGATTATGTCTGGTTTAAATACGAAATTACATCCAATGACCAACATTGTATTAAATTGTAAAAATATATTCTAAATATACTTTAAAACCACTCAAATTAATGATTTATCACTATTAATTATTTCGATTAAAAGTTGTTTTTAATTATAATTTAGTAATTTTCACTATTCATCAGAATATGAAGGTTATCCGAAAAGTACCAAAATTTCACCTTAGGCTAAATTCGATACTCCGAATCCAAAAATGAAGTCCATTTTGAGAGCTAAAATTTCTAAAATTTAAAAAGTGGTTATTACTATTCATAACGGCTAGTTTTAATAATATTTTAATAGCATATCGTTGTTTCGTGAAACTCAGTATGGCGTACTACACACGCTATCGAGGAAGGTTGTGATTGCGTGTAATGCAAGGCAAGTCAAGGATGCGTGTTGTGCAAGCTCCTTTTTGTGTTGCGTACAACACAAGACATTAGTGAAATTAAAAAAAATATTTTCCATAAAATCTCGGGCTGTTACATTCTACCCCCCTTAAAATGAATTTGGCCCTCGAAATTCGTTGGGGTTATAAATGGTTTACTATTCGAAAGTTTCTTTAATAGAAACCCACATCGTAAAAAGGAATACCAAAACCAGTATTTTAAAACAAAAGTATGAAACATAACGGTTACCCAAATAAACTAATCACTGGGTTTCCACATAGGTGAAAATATGGATATGGAAGAAAAATCGAACCATCATGTTCTGATGGAGAGTGGTAGAGAACATGGCTATGGAAAATCCAACAATCACAAATCCATAAATTTGTGACGATCTAAGGTACCATCCGATTTATCAGGTATAAGATCAGCAGGACAACATTTTTGGTTTTCCACTTCATCTCTTAAATAAATGAAGTTGAATTTGTTATTCGTGAAGTGTTAGCAGATCATGTGATAGAATGACGGGTCATTCCATCTGTCTCAAACAAAAGGTTAGCAAAAATTATATACATAAGTCGATCTATAGTGAGATTAATCACATATGGTTCCTAAAATGGACTTATACTTCATATATCATACTGCTTAATATAATAAAACCAGTTTCTACTAAACTAGGACTTCCTGTAGGCCAGTGGTAGGCGATAAAGGCCAGTCACACTTCGGTTGTGGGTTCGATTCCGACAGCCTTGTCCGACGCGATCGGTTGTCGCCCGTCCTGCAGGTTGTCCTTTTTCTAAAACTATATTACTATAACTTCCCATCAATAATATCGAAAAAAAAATTCTATCCTTAAACAATACTAACTTATGTCCAACATAATTCATTCCAATCTTTAGGCTTATCCATAATACTGCAGTCCACTCTCATAACAAAGTGAAAACGATTACCAGAGATTTAATGCCATCGTTGATCCCCATATATCATAAGATATGTTTTGTTGGTCACATTCCAAACATTCAAATTCCTTAATCATGTATTCTCTTGAATACCTTAGTGAAAACATGAATGCAGTTAAAAGTTAACACCTTCCACATACCAAAATCCTCAAAATTTTATATACTGAAACCATGATATCACTTAGGCCTTATATCAATCATGAGCTCATGAATACTGTTAAACATTTCGTTTTCTCATTTTCCCTTCATTATGCGCATATCATCTTATTTCCAAAAATATCTCAATCACTTTGAATACCACATTAGACCATCACATAAATATTCCAATACTTTATAATGCCAAATTATTTTGGAATCCCATTACATAAACACTTAATCATTCCACCACATCGTTGTCATATTCAATATCACCAATAGTGATCGCATGTGACTTCCCTTTGTCCTTTGCCTTAAGCGGTTGCTCATGTCGATCATCACTAACCCTTGGATTAGGGCATTTATTTGCATAATGCCCCATTTCCTTGCACTTGAAGCATTGAAGTGTTGGTGGTGCGTTCTCTGCAGTGTTTACTTTATTCACATCATTAGAAACCCTTTTTCCATTACTTCGACACTCAGCTGCTCGATGACCTTCTTTTCCACACTTAAAACATTTTCTAGTCCCTTTAAGACAATCTCCACCATGCTTCTTTCCACACTTTTTGCATAAGGAAACATTCATCTTCTTTACACCATTATTCTGAGATTTCTCCTTGAACTCCATCTTTTGTTTCTTGTCAAAACCATGAGATGGATATGTAACACCAACTTCCATTTCTACCTTGATAGCACAATGCACAATTTCTTCATAGCTACTGAAGTCTTTTATAGCTAATGCCCTTCGAAGACTTGGTTTTAAGCCACTGAAAAATCGACCAACTTTACTTTCCGGTTGGATGATAATTCCAGATGCATACCTTGCAAGTCTTGTAAAATTTGCTTCATATATACCAACAGATTCATCATCCTTCTGTTTCAACTCAAGAATCTCCTTTTCCATCTTCGTTCGAAGAATACGAGGGAAGTACTTATTGAAAAATAAGTTATTGAACTCATCCCATTCCATGGACTCAATTTCATCTCTTTTCCTTGTATTCTTGATAAGATTCCACCATTGATCAGCTTCACCTTCCAAACGATATACTGCTAAGATGACTTTCTCATGTTCAGAACATTGAAGAACTGAAAATATCTTTTCAGTGGTACTGATCCATTGTTCAGCAACAAGTGGATCGGAAGTCCCACTGAAAGAAGGTGGACGTTGCCTCATGAAGGACTCAATAGAATACTGTTCATTTCTCTGCTCATTTGGAAGTCCAGAATGATTCATAGCTTGTGTAAGTATAGCAATAAGATTTTGCACTCCATCTCCCATAACATTTGTTTGTTCAGGAGGACAATCATTGCATTGTCCATTGCATTGATCAACACGGTTCCTTCGGGTTCCAGCCATCGTCTAAAACCCAAAAAGAATAGTGTGAGAGGAAAAAATCATGCTAGGGAAAACAACATAATAAAGGGGGAGTACCTTCAATATCTAACATCTTAGGTTTAATTCTATGATCGTTATCGTAATTCTAGTACTATAACCTATACGTATACTTATCCTTAGGGACATCCCTAGACATACCTTAGAAATATCTCCAGGGATCTCACTAACGTTTTCGCATCCTAGTTTCCAAAGGTTGACTAAACCTTTCCTCTGATACCAACTGTAGAGACCCGAATCCTGACGTACATGGACATTACATTACATTTGTGGAATACTTAGTACATAAAAAACACACACACAAGGATCGTAATAGTTTAGTGTCTTTGGAAACTCGGAACGTAATCTTCTAATCGTGGTGAAAGATCTTCAACATCTCCTATAAAGATCTTCCTTTTTTTTACCTAAAACCCTTCTTTATATCCTAGGGAAAAGAAAACATAAAAGGGTGAGCTCAAATGCTCAGTAAGGGTAAACAAAAGAAATATCAATCACATCGTATTCATAAGAACATAACATTTTGGAAATCTTAAACTGCAAAAGAGAGCATAATTTCATAACATGGGATAAATCATGGCAGTGAAATGTAATCACAATAATCATAACATAAAACATGAAACTTTGTGGCATCCACACATAATCATAGAGAATCATTTCTTGTTAGTCAAGACTCATTGCCAAAACTATCTTAGTGGTCAAAGTCCCTTTCTGAATCGAGTAACCCTCGTTTCAGTCCTGTTTCACTGAACCGGTATAACCTACCATTCCAGCCCTGTCTATCTCATGAGATATAAAATCTTTACCCAATGCATTGGAGGGAGATATAGGTCCCACCCATCTTATAATGAATCCTTTCTTATGTGTGCCACATAATCATCAATCATACATCATCGCATAACCCATGTAATAAAAATGGGATTCTTAAACAACATGACATCATAAAACAATTCATATAAGATAAAAGAATTCATAAAAATGTTTCCATCACAACATATTCAAATCAATGTAATAATAGGGATAAAAACAGAACCCTTTTATTATCTTATATGGAAATTAATTTTGATAAAATACTTGAACTCCATTCTTGAGGAAAATATACTTTCTACTTCAAAAACACTTTTCCTTTCTTAACATGTCATAAAATTTAAAACTAAAAGAAGTTGATTAAAAAAAACTTGAATAATTGTAAATGAAGCTTCTTGGAAATAATTTTTTAGAAATCCATTCATGCCGTATAAGTTAAAAAAAACATTCTTCGTACTTTTGTCGGAAAAGTCAAAAAGCACCTCGTATGAAAAACGTCAAAAGATTCCTTTCATATTTTTTACTAAAAACTCACCGAAGGGTAAAATTGGATTTAAAAAATTTTAGATGGATGTAAATAATATTACATATTGAGGAAACATGGATGTGGATGATAAAATACACCCCAGTAATTACCAAAGAAAAAACAATCTCAGATAAAAGTGAGATTGTGATATTTCCCTTACCTTAGGTCTGATTTGCTTCGTCAGTGTCCGAACCTCCTGTATAATGATTTAAATAATGTCATTGACTTATTACAGAATCATATTCATTGTTATGATATCATATATGGTTCACTTATGACTTTATATTACCCGTTCTTTTGTAAATTCCATGTTAAAGAAGCGTTTTGGGTAAAATCGTTTCATTTATCGTAGGTGTTTTGACTTGTTGTTCTTGACATTATTATTACTTATATCATGATTTACTTACTTCCAGAATATAAAATATGATTTATATATCATATATATTCAGTATATATATATATATAAGATAGATAAATGAAATGAAAAACACCGTTCATGGAGACGGTAGTCCGTATGTACACATGAACGCTGTTTTCCTTTCCTTATTGTCTTGAATGGAAGTAAGTAGATGACATACATATACATATATACATAAATCCAGTAGCTTTATAATGTCATATATTTCATTAGTACTTATTATATATACTTTATAATCATTCATGAATGGTTAATCATTGAGAATGAATCTCATCGCGTCGTGGAGACGGTAGTCCGTACGTACGCACGAGCGATGATATCATTCCCATGGTCGTGGAATTGTGTTGAAGTGTATGTATACTATTTCAGTATCAATATCACTTTATAATAATCATATATAGTTATTCATTAAACCATTATACCCATCCAATTAAGGTGGCGGCGGAAAATAGATTACACCACGGCGTGGAGACGGTATTCTGTACGTACGCACGCGCGGTGATTTCCTTTTTCCGTAGGATGGATAGAAGGTTATTTAGAGTGGTTTCATATTTATAATAACATATCAGTATGTAAGTAATACTGATGTTATTACTTTATCATGAAACAACTAAAGAATAAGAAGTTTAAGAAGAAAAAAAATTTGAAAAGATCGGTAATGGATATTACCTCTTCTTTGAAACGCCTCTTTGAATCCTCCACTTAGGGAACTAAGATTGGTCTTTTAAGAAGACCAGGACCTCTAGTATTATTCTAGGGAAGAGGATAAGGGATTTTGGCAGAGGTTGGCCGAGCTTGACTGCTCAAATTGGTGTGAGGAGGAAGGGGGAGGAGGTGCCCTTTTATAAAGGAGGAGAGGGGCACCTTAGGAATATCTCAAAATATTATTTTATATTAAAGTCAAAATCGGTTTATAATGGTTCCAAATGGTCTTATTTCGAAAATAATGTGGGTATGGGTCCAAATCCTATCAACCAATAAGATTTAGACATGTTTAGGGTATTATGTTAACCTTATCAATTAGATTTAACTCTAAGTTAAATAATTTAACTTTTACCGTGTCTTTTTGTTTTCTTTCACTATATGGTTAATACACTTACTATAACATGCCAAACGAACCCCAAATTGTTTATTATTAATATATATATCCTTATCTAAGTCATTTGGCCGAACCTTAGATTTTTACGAATAAAATAACAATTAATAATATAATATTTGATTTAAAAACTATTTTGTGTCAATTTTGACACTATTTGATATATGATTTTTTTGAAAGTCATAACAGAATTATATGATCGATCCAAGTTGATTAAATCAACACTAATATATCATATTAACCTAGAAAATTAGTGGAATTCATAAAAAGTCTCAAATTACATTCATTTGAGCATTTATAACTTCAATTATGTTAATATTTCCTTAAAAGGGTAATTACTGCATCATCGTTGTTTCATAAATAAATTAATTTATTTAAAGTCTAAAAATTATAAATAAAATATCATTATGTAGGAAATAATTTTAGCTTTCTAATGAATATTTATAGTCGAATTTATCTTATGTATAACCCCATATTAAAAATGTTTTAGTTATTAAACTTTGATTTTAACTATTTTAACTATTCATTAAATAAAATAATATGAAATGTCATAATCTAATCCAAGTGGACCTAAATGGTCATATTATATTCATAAGGTTGTTTTTGGTCGAATTAAACTTATCCAATAGAATTAGGACTTGTGTTAGGGTAATAGTAATATCATATTTACCCTTAGTTACCCTATTTACTATTAACCGTGGTAAAAAAAGTAAAAAGTTACTATTCAGCAAAAATTATTTTCATCTCATTGAACCACATTTTATTCCTTGATATTAACCATGTCTGTCGGAGTTTCGAAATTCCATTCATAGAAGCGGTAAAATTAAGTTTTATGCAAAATTCAGTTTTTTACCTACCACTTAGTGGTTTCACTATTCATCAAAAATTGAAAGTTTTCAGAAAAATGCCAAAATTTCATCCTAAGCTATATTTCATATTCCGAATTCAAAAATGAAGTCTATTTTACCAAATTCATAACATAGAAATTTCATTAATTAATTTTATAATTAAATCCCACTGTTAAAACAAATAGCGTGTTTTTAAGAAACAATATCTATCAAAAGATTGACACTTGATTATGTCTGGTTTAAATGTGAAATTACATCCAATGACCATAATTGTATTAAATTGTAAAAATATATTCTAAATATACTTTAAAACCACTAAAATTAATGATTTATCACTATTAATTATTTCGATTAAAAGTTGTTTTTAATTATAATTTAGTAATTTTCACTATTCATCAGAATATGAAGGTTATCCGAAAAGTACCAAAATTTCACCTTAGGCTAAATTCGATACTCCGAATCCAAAAATGAAGTCCATTTTGAGAGCTAAAATTTCTAAAATTTAAAAAGTGGTTATTACTATTCATAACGGCTAGTTTTAATAATATTTTTATAGCATATCGTTGTTTCGTGAAACACAGTATTGCGTACTACACACGCTATCGAGGAAGGTTGTGATTGCGTGTAATGCAAGGCAAGTCAAGGATGCGTGTTGTGCAAGCTCCTTTTTGTGTTGTGTACAACACAAGACATTAGTGAAATTAAAAAGAATATTTTTCATAAAATCTCGGGCTGTTACATTATATAACTTAAAGAACATGAATAATAATGATTATTCGTAATAATAATTCATCTTATTCCATTTGGAAGTTCCTCTTCATAACCACGAAGAAATTAATCTATCACCGATCGACAAGGGGTCATAAGTCCCTAATCCACACAGTGTCCTAAGTCATCAAACCACACAGGGTTATAAGTCACTGATCCATGATGGGTCACTCTAAGGCTGGTACTCACAGGGTTGCTCTACTGATGATCCACAGAGGATTACAAGCCATTGATCCAGACAAGATCATAAGTCATTGATCTACATAGGGATGTAAGTCATCGATCCACAGAGGGTGGTAAATTGAATTCCACATTAGGATTTAAGTCATCGATCCACATTGGGTCGTATGTCTTTGATCCATGACAGGACACTCTAAGGCTGGTCTACATTGGGTTGTGCTACATCAGATCCATATTGTTTCATTCTGATGTTGATCCACAAAGAGTGGTTCTGTTTCTTGATAGGTAGCCACAAGATTCCCACAATAAGAACGCTTGATTTCTGGAGGATCCAATCCAAAATACATAAACCATATTTCAACATCCATAATTTCCCATGAAGAAGTAACCATAATATTCTCTATGTCATAAGTGTTCCAATAAAATAGACAACACATCAATCGAACGTCTGATCTATTAGTTATAGGAATTTTAGTGTCGAGGGCCAGGTTGGATTCGAGTCTGATCAAACCCGAGTGTACTCCAAATTTCTCCAAAACCCAAGTGGAGTATCTCAAATGCACTTCCTCATCTTAAGGTTTTTATAGACACATAATGTTTGTCAAACAGACAAATGTTTTAAAAGATATTCCTCTATAAGAGAAACTGGATTTAAATGGGTCTGGGTCAAGTCTGACCAGGTCAGACCAACCAAACCTAACCCAGTGTTGGTCAACTTGGGTCCGACCCAGCCATACACGAACCTACTAGGAAGGAACTAGAACGGAAGGACCTAGTCCGATTCGCCAGCTAGGCGTGACCCACCAGCTGAGCGCGGACCCATCTCTCCACCGAATAGACCATGTCCATTCAATCTTCAACCGACAGCACTAGGATTGTATCGCCCCTTTAGAAAAACAGTCCTATGGAATGTTCTAGGGATGGACTCGTGGTCTCGGACCACCTCTCCACTACTGGAGCTGCGACATCTCCTTCGCGGCGCGCTGTGGTGGCATGCTGCCTACCTTCAATGCAGCTATTGTCGGTAGAGCTTCCGTAGTCCACTGGTGAAGCTCTGGTGTTCTGATTCTATTTCTGTCTATGCCTACGAGCATCCCAAGATGTCATATTCACTATGTAGCCCTCGGTTCCATGTTGCTGTCAAGTTGACCATTCTCCCATGAATAACACATCAAGAACTTGCTCTGATGATGATCCGATCCTTGTTCGGATTGTCCACTGCTCTACGCATTTGCATTATAACATGTGGGTGATACAATAATCATCACAAGATTTAATAAAACCCCAAAATGAATTCATGTGACAACCTCCTGTAAAAAACAATTAGTTTCAGATCAACCGATAGTTGGATGATCCACCTTTTCTCTATCAATCATGAACTAAGAGGGAAAATCATTTAAACGCATAAACAAATTTAAACTCCCAACATTGAACTCGTTAGAAGACGATGTGGATGAGAAAGAAGTGTCTACATTCCTTGATTTTTTTCAGTGTTAATTCGTTCCTCATTCTTTCTTGGATTAGGTTTCTGCCTGTGTTTTGTCAGAGCTTCCTCACATTAATCCCCCAATCCCATGCCATAGGTTTATTAAATATATGAAAAGTAACCACCCACATTGCATTTTATTAATGCGGTTTATTAATGAATCACCATTAATATTCCACTAATTCAAAAAACATCGTGGTTATGCCACCCAAGGGTTATGAAATTAAATGAATCCCATTCAAGATTGATGTTTCACCATGGTCCTATTATCCACCACTCAATGGTGAGAATAGAATAAAATAACTCAGGGAGTAAATTTTATTATTTTTTATTGTCCAAAAATTAAATTTTTTCCAACCATTTTAGGTCTAAGTTAATATTCACCTAAATGAATCCTAGTGCTGTGAATTCTAATGTACCCTCAGATTTTTAATTCGAGCACTGGTTCAAATTATAGAAATCACCCTTTCAGGTTTATTAAACATACCATAAAAATGATAAAAAAAATTATGAACAGTCACCCTTGACCCATGTCAGTCGAAGTTAGGATCTTCCTATGTGGAACACGCCCTCACGAGCTCAATGGTACTCTCGGATTACCAATCCGTGTTACTGTTTATGAGTTATATGGATTTGATAATAAAATAATTGTTACTTAATTATTTTATTAAGGCCAAAAACTAGCTTCCACTATTGTCCCACACCAGACAATTTTAGGATCCGCATAAGGAAAGAATACCCTCACATGTTCCATGGTGGTCTCATATTTTTAATCTAAATAATTTCTTGTGAGTTATAAGCAATTGAAAACTAAAACAATTTTGTTTAATTATTTTATTTACTGTTATGCCATTTTTTGGTTTTCTCACTGGAGGCCTGCGCCGACTAAACATAAGTCGCACATAGGGTAAAATTATCATCAAGAATGTAATGTTGCCCTCAGATTTTTGATTTGGGCAACCATTTATGATTTATTACTGTTTTTTTAGGAAAACCACTCACACACTCAATTTAAAGTTTAACATTTTCTGACGAATCATTCTTAGAACTCCACACCTCGGAATTATGCACCGTCAATTTTTACACTATCATAATAATTATATATATTTAATATATAAATATTTATACACAAAATTTATGGGACTTTACATTCTTCCCACCTTATGGCTTTACATCCTCGAAATCAAAAATAAAGACAAATTAAAAAAGTGGGGGTACAGTGCATGAATCTGATTCTCTCACTCCCATGTGCTCTCCTGGAGGTTTCCGTGCTTCTGCATAACTCACACAAGAGGTATCAACCATCCACAAAGGACCCGCTATTTTCAATCCTCTCTCTCCAATGAGAACTTTGCAAAATTCACCCCATCCATAATGTCCAACTCACCTCAGTAGATGACATGCGATATATCAGGCACATATCACCTCGTCAACGACACATGGAAAATGTCATGCACCTTGTTAATTTTTGGGGGAAGAGCTAGGTGGTATGCCACCTCGGGATCATTACTGTGAATCTAGAATGTTTTGATGAACCTTGGAGATAGCTTTTCTCCCCGACCAATTATCCATAATCCTCATCGAGGTGAGACCCATAGTAAGACATGATATTACTCCATGATCTACAAGGTCCTCTTTGTTATGTCAGAATATAATTGTTTCCTCCTTTGTGCAGTCTTCATCTGCTCCTGGATGATCTGCACCATCTCGATGGAAGTCCGTACCGACTTTTCACCCATGATTGCTGACTCCACTGGGTCTGTCCTACATAGGGGTGCTCTACAAAGTTTCCCCTAAAAGGCCTCAAATGGTACCATGACAATTGTTGAGGGATAACTATTTATGTATGAAAACTCCACCAATGTTAGGTAGACCTCCCAACTATAATAAAAATCTACGACACATGCATGAATCATGTCCTATAAGGTCTGTACGGTCTGCTCCATCTAACCATCTATATGGGGGTAAACGCTATGCTAAAATGTACTGCATCCTAATGCTCAATTTTCCCTTGCATAAAAGTGTGTCGTTGTGAAATAAATCTACTATTTCTTCCTTCATCCTTGATAATCAGTACTAACGTTAGAGGTCTTGGTACATCATTGTCACACTAGGATGTACCTCCAAAGGGGATGTATGGAATTCCAACAACACCTCCTCCCTTAATGTCACTGGTACCATGGTGCATCCTATTAAAAGGATGAGGTGATACCCAATTATTGAAAATAGATCAGTAGAATGTATTGATGATATCGGATCATGTCAAAACTCATAGTCAATGTCCACAAGTTGTGCCTCCCAAACATTCCGTAAGAGTGGGGGAGTGACAGTCGTAGACTAGAGGTAAGATGCTCCATCACTATCCATAAAGGATATATGTTTCGTGGATATCTTCTATGTCACTTCACTCTGTAACTGTAAACCATACCTCTTACTGAGTGATTCCGGCACCATGTTCCCCTTCCCAAGAGTATAGAATATCTCAAAGTCATAGTCCTAGACTAACTCTAGCCATCACTAATATATCAATAGATTAAATTACTATAGGAACGTTTCTATTCATGTGAAAGGCAACCCCTTTTGACTAATTGATGTTACCATATACCCTTTGGTATTGGGTACTCATTCTCCATGGACACTTGGTTAATTTGATAGTAATACACACAAAACATCAAACAATATGTCTTAATAATACATTCTGCTGCAAGTCCCCCAACTATAGTCTTACCTCATGGAGCTCCGTGGGAGGCATCTGATATGCAGTTGTGGATATCGGTTTCGTACATGGGTACAAGCCAATAAAAAGGTTCCTCTCCAAACAAGGAGGTAATACTGGAAAAATATTTTGAAATTATTACCCACACGATGCCACTATTTTTGAGAACTAAAAACTCAAGACACCTGCTACCATGAGGGTATGTTTGGCCAACTAAAAAGTGATCGACTGCACCTTCCCATTCATGAGTTTATCCTATACTGCATGGGTTTCCTTTTTTTTCCAACCAAGTAAAACCCTATTCCAAAAATATCGATATACCACATCATTTCTTCATAAAACAATCAATCTGAGCATGAAATGTGGATGAACATTCCATACCCAAACTAACGTCATAAGGCCTCAACGCTACCCCCAAGAGGTTCTAACCGAAACTATTACCTCATGGGTCAGATCACAACGTGGGCCTATGTCTGATTATTGAGTCCCCTCCCATATGTTTCTCCAGACTAGAGGGTAAAGTCAATGGTTTAACCAGAAACACTTGGTCTTGAAATAGATTCATGATAGAAAGGAATGATTAGTACCTATGTCTATTAATATGGTAGCTAAAAGTAGACACATACTATAACTTGAGTCATTCTGGGAGACATTGGGTCACACTCCATGACTGCATGTAGGTACTCCCTTCTCCTATCCTCCAAATCCCTGAGCCTGGTAGGGACCACATTGGGGTGGTGGTTGTAACAAGCTGAAATTTATTACACCTCCTACAACTCTCTTAGCTCCTTTTCTATATCTTCTATCCTTCAGATTCAGCATTACCTATCACTTCCTCTTCCCAAAACCTTTTAAACATCATTGTCTCTGAGACTGACGTCTGTTTCTAACTTTCCAATTGCTGACATACAATGTTCATATCTGCTCAGCCAAAAAAATTTCAACCACAAATGTTATCTCTGGCACCCTAACATATGTTGGAATGCATAGAGGAATTTTTCTAGCTTGGATGTCCCTAAACACTTTTCTCTTGGAGGTCCGATCCCTAAAGTACTGGTCGTATCTTATTAATCGTGTACTATGAATGGTCGGTATGACTCCATGAATACTCTTTTACCGACATGTTGTCCAATCAAAATTGTATAAGATCTTGGGAACAAAAAACCATTGGATTTTATGGAAAGCTACCGCCTTCTCTGAGGAAGGTTCTCAATATCTACCCACAGAAAATTCCACTCATCATCAGATAGGGATACCCTAAACCATGCCATCACCCTACTTGGCCACGTAGAATGATCACTATCCAGACTACCATATGAAATAATGGTTCACTAGATAAATGGAAACTCAGTCACCACCTCAAGCATGTCCTTAACTGCCTTTGATTCATGCACACCTTGGAACCAAAGGGGTATCTTTCACTAAAACTCATGTAAGGCACTAAGAATTTATGTGTCCTCTACTAATAGAGTTGGTAGTAATCACTGACCGTTAGGTAGTGGTACCACTAGGACACCACCTGAAGGTACCATCTACGGAAAAAATCCGTATACCGAATCCGCATCACTCTGTGGACCATCCTCATGGTCACACATTGGAATCCTGGCTAGCTTTCTATGTGGAGGCATCATGAAATAGAACCAAGATGAAGCATGGTCAATAAGGTAAACCTGGTGAGATGATTCCAAAGACATCAATATAAAAACATTTTCAAAAGACATGAAACTTTTGTTTTTTGTGTACCGAGTCAGAAAACAAAATTCAGGGTCCTGGTGTGTTGATAAATAAGTCTCTGCACCAACACTGGACTACCTAGACTATAATCCAAACTCAAGACACTTAAAAATATTGCTTCATTGAAGACACATACAATAAGTTCTTCTGGTAGAACTGACCCCCTATGACACCAATGTTTCGAAACCCATCCTTTGGGTCCCATACCGGGACTAAACTAAGCCCACCTTCCATTGTCTAAGGGATGGGGACTAGAACCGGAAAGGAAAAACCCTCGAATGGGAAGGCACTTCCTTTAAATGAGTACACACATAGATAGGGAACACTGCAATAAAGTAAAATGAAAAAGAAAAGGGAAAGTATAACCAATAATAAAAACCCCCATTGAGAGTAAAATTAATTACCAAAAGTTAATGGGATAGTATAAATTCCCATCTAGAAAAAAGTATAGAAAAAAGGAAAAAATGTGCTCTGGAGGTCGTCCACACAGGATCCTACCAGAAGGGTAGGTACATCTTGTTGTGGGTTGTCACTACCACTACCCACATATAACAATAACCTCTGAGCTCCGTCTAGACCTAGTTCCCCAAGACTCATTCAAGCCTTCTGTCATCTACACAAGACACAACAAAGTTCGGGTGAAGCATGCAATGGGGTGAGTATATCATTACTCAGTAGGGATCCCAAGACCCCAGATTATCTCTCAGAATTCCACAGAAGAAAATCTTCAATGTATGGTCTCAATCACAAATCAAAAATTAAAAGATAGATTACAAAATTTTATAACTTTAAGAACATCAATAATGACGATTATTTGTAAAGGTAATTCATCTAATTTTTTGAGAAGTTCCACCGCTAAACCATGAAAATGTTACTCTGTCACTGATCCACACATGGTCATAAGTCACTAATACACACTAGTTTGTAATTCATTGATTCACATAGGGTCATAAGTCACTGATCCCTTAATTTATTGTCTATGTATGGTCCTCGTTGGGTCACACTTTTGATGTTCCACAGGGTCATAAGTCATGGATCCACAGAGGGTCGTAAGTTGTCGATCCACATTGGGTCATAAGTCCCCGATCCACATAGGGTCATAAATCACTGATCCAAGATAAGATGCTTTAAGGTTGTTCCATGTCTGGCTGTGTTACTATTGATCCACCCCGAGTCATTTTGATGTCGATCCACAGAGGGTTGTTCTAATTCTTGACACCCATCCACAAGATTCCATCAATAAGCATGCATGATTACTGGCGGATCCGATCCACAAGAAATTTACAATATCTCAACTACTATGAATTACTATGAAGAATTAAAAAAAATCCGTCAGGAAACAGTGGTTCCAATGCAATATATGTCGAGTCAATCGGACGCCTAGTCTGTTATTTATAGACATTTTAGTGTTGAGGGCCCAGTTGGATTCGAGTCCGATCCAACCTAGCAGTACTCAATCTTTCTCCAAAAACCAAGATGAGTATATCTAAAGTACCCCCGCGTCCTAATAGTTCCAGTGGCATAGACGGTTCATCCAACAGATATCTCGTTTAGAATATATTCTCTTTTAAGTGAAACCAGATTGAAATGGGTCGAGGTCCTGTCCGACCCGATCTGGCTCAACCCGGGTCTGACCCGGCCTGGCCCGGCTGGACAAGATTGGATATGCTGGATGGAAACATCCCTCAAGGTCAGCACAACACCAGCTCCCTAATGAATGGAAAGTTATTTTTCGATCATCAACCAGCGGAACCAGGATGGAACCACCCCTTCAGCTGACCAGTCCCTGGGACTAGTCTAGGGCTGGACCCGCTGTCGGTGTCAACCTATGACACTACCAGAGCCACAAAAAATCATCCACAACTCACTGCAGTAGCACGCTACCTACCTTTAATGTGTTTGGTATCGTTCGTCTGCCCTTCTATGTCGTGGTGCATATGGGGGCCACCCCCTCCTTACGGCTAGTAAGAGTTGGCCGCTGTCGCTGGGCCCCATCACCACTGCGCCGGTGGTGCCGCGCAGGTGGTGTCATGCTGGTGGTGCTTCCTCCGGCCACTAGTGAATCTCTGGTGGTCCGATTCTCCTTATGTCTATGCCTATGGGCCTCTTGGGATGCCACATTCACTGTGTGGCCCTCAGTTCTGCATTGCCGACAAGCTGAAAATTATTCCACAAATAACGCATCATGAAAAATCTCGGTAGGAGTGTTTGATCCTTGTTCGGATTAACCCACACCCTCTACTTTAGCATTATAAATTGTGGGTGAAAAAAATCATTATAAGATTTAATAAAACCCCATAATTAATTCTTAAGAAAACCTACCACAAAAACCATTGAGTCGCGGATCAACCCGTTAGTTGGTTAATCCATGCTCCTCATATCAATCAAGAACATAGAGGGGAACGTCATTTAAATGTGTAGATAAATTTAAACCCCCTACCTTGAGCTCATTGGAAGATGCTACAAATGGGGAAGAAGGGTCCACATTCGAATATTTTCATCAGCGTTCGTTCATTTCTCATTCTTTGTTGGAGTATTTTTTCACCGGTATTTCTTCAGAGCTTCCTCCCATTGATCCCAAAAACCGATGCCATAAGATTGATTAAATAGGAGAAAAGGGACCACCCAAATTGCATTTTATAAATGTGTTTCCTTAATGAACCAAAATTAATGTTCTATTAATTCAATGAATGTCGTGGTTACGCAACCCAAGGGTCTTGTCATTAAATGACTCCCATTCAAGCCGGACATTGCACCGCAGTCCTGCCATCTTTCACTAAATGGGGAGAAGTGCATAATATAACTCATGGAGTTATTTTGTTATTTTTTTTAATCTCCAAAAATTATCTTTTTTGTCTGATTCTTGTTGGTCGAAGTTATTCTTCACCTAAGAGAATCCCAGCACTGCGAATTCAATGGTTCCCTCAGATTATTAATCTGATACACAGTTCAAAAGATAGAAATCTCCACTTGCATGTTTACTGAATGAACCTTAATAAAAGTTCAAAAATTTATTAACAGTCACCCTCAGCTCATGCCAGTAAACTTTATGTTTTGCCTAATGGGAACACGCCCTCAATAGCTCAATGGTACCATTGGTTTTCCAATACATGTTTTCATTTAAGAGTTATAATGATTTGAAAATAAAATAATTGTTACTTAATTATTTTATTGATGGAAAAAACTAACTTCCATTGTTGGCCCATTCCAGCCAATGTTACGATCTACCTAAAGAAAACATAGCCTCCCGATTTTTGTGATGGTATCAGATTTTAAATCCGAGTCATCCTTCGTGAGTTATAAGAATTTGAAAATGTAACAATTCGGTCCAGAACATCCACCCGAACAGTGCTAAACCGGTCGGGTGTTACTACCTTAGGTGCACCACCCCGAACTCCAATGGTATCCAACTAGTAGTGTGGGTCTTTTAAGGTATAGTGGGGAGGCTATTCCATATCAAAGGATAATATTGGTACTGGTCTGATTATAATAATAATGATGCAGTGGAATAAATGAATTAACAGACTCGAACCAGACCAATGGAGCGAAAACACATTCAATGTCGTACAATAGTGTAAGCAGTAAATATAAACAATGATATCAGAAAGTAAACACAACATCATGTTGATAACTTGTAACTACCAATAAACAACAAACAATCATCCAAAGAAGGGCATACATATCTATATGTAAGGGAGCCAATGACTGATCAACTATAGCTACAAAACAAGTAAGCATGCGGACACTATAAATTAAACAAAACACGGTATGCTCTATTTAGAAAAGCCCTCAAGGTCCATACCATATCAAAGAAATAACTAATGCAACCACACTATTGAAGATGGAATCTTTCCTTCACATAAATCCATAAAGTCTGCATGCATCATGAAGGTCCCGTGTAGGGTGTGAGATAAATTTTATTAGGACACAACCCAATGATGCATACTGAATATAAGTGTTTAAGAAGGCATTCATTTAGAAGGTAAACAATAAACATTAAGTTACAAAAATAAACACAAACTCAACTAGTTCTTATCATCAACTATAGAGTGATACCTTCTTTGGCAAATGATGGAATCTCTATCATGTAACCTGGTACCATGTTCCCCCTGACCCCGCGTGTCTCAAGTACTGACATCCCGAAGACATGCCTGAGAAATAGTAACCCGGAGGAACATCGATGCCGATCATCAATAAGTAATAGGAGGGACAACGATTTCTATCTTCAAAATAATGTGACTATTGGGATAGCGATGTATTCCCTCAAAAAAAATTCATCAGGGGGACAATGATACCTGACCAGAAAATAAAGTAACCTAAGGGACATCAATTTCTACCCTCAAATCATGGAGATCCTCTTCCCTCAACCTGATAGCCTCAATGCTATCCCATAAAGGCTCCTCACCTTCCATGTGTCTTATTATGGAATGCACCACCAAACCAATACAACCTAAACTACAACTAACGGGGGACTCTACCCACACTAGTGGTCAAAACCACCTCATCACGGAGTCTCTCTGTGTTCACACTACTAAAAGTTCCAGGTGAGTAGTAATCACTATAATAGTACCTAGGCCACAATAGCTCTGACACCTCATGTCCCTGAGACCGTGCCGCTCAAGTCTGATGGCCTCACCATCTCAGTAAAATCGGCCATGCCTAACATGACAGTCATCCTGCCTCAAGCTGACACCCATGCCACCCAATATGATGGTCAAAACCAGCAAATGTAACACAGGCCAAGACCAACCTGTGATCATCATCACTCAAGAATATCTGGGCCATTCCTAATGCAACCCAAATGTTCCAAAATATGAAATTCAACAATTACATTTAAAAAAAGTCATAAATAGGAAAAAAAATCTAAACAGATGTATATTCTAACCATGTGTTGTCCTGTACCGGCACAGGGGTCTTTAAGGTCTCCAATAATTCATATCAAAGTTCAATAAACTAAAATCAATTGTTTAAAACAATACAAAACAATTATAACCCTTTTCGCATTCCCCAGCCAAAATGACCCGATGAGAAACGACCCCCCTCCCTGGAACGTACAAGAAAAATGGTAAAAGGGAGTACCCAATGGCACCCCATTGGTCAAATAAAATATTAAACATGCAATAGCAGGTAAAATAGGGTCTCTCTCAATATAACCGAAAATGTGCCATAGGCCGTGCCACTAAAAAGTCTGCAAAAACACAAAAAGAGGTATTCACCACCTACATGAGACCTGTACGATGCTACTCCACCGATAATGGAAGCCAATTAGGTCTAAAACGTGGTATATCTACAAAATAATCAAAACCTGTCAATCCCCTATAACTATTTTAAGAATAGAAATCTTGAAGAATGACTAAAGGGGAATCAAGGCCTTACCAAGAGTGTTCCAACGGATCAAAAAGTGTGTGAATCTGACTTCAGATGAATAAACAGGAAAGATTTGATGTCCTGGCTGGCTCTCTTGGCTCAAACCTGTCAAGGGTTTGGATTTTACCTCGAAACAAGGATACTTCCCGATTTGGAGAAAAAAAAGAAAATACACAACATGTACTTTAGGACCTCACGCCATGTATCATTTTACTATTTATAAGGTAGCAGATATTTTGTTGAGGGCTTACCGAATGACTACACGGCGTGTACCTATGGTACACGACATGTACCACTTTACCCTACTGACATCCCCAACATTCCATGTATATCCCCATACATGGAACCTCTACACGGTGTATACAAATCATACACAGCGTGTACTTGCTAAAAATATTCTACCCCGCCAACATGCCTACATGCCATATATGGCCACCACACGGTCACAGGTTTATGGCATGTCTATAACTACACTATGTGTAGTAGTAAAATTCATACACGGTCACCACCCAGCATATACTCGGTTATCACATGGTTGGTACTCACCCAACCCATACACAGAATGCACTCTAGAGTACAAGGTGTGTTGTATGGAAATCTCTAGAACATCCTAGATTTTCCCAGTTTTCTCATGGAAAAGTCAAAAATTCAAACAGGGTCCGGATTTGGACCCATTCTAAAAACCCTAGTTCTTAAAATCTCCCCACCTTAATATAGCTCATCCCTGATCAATGAAACACAACCCGGAGATGGCACTGAATATACCACCCTAATAAAAGTAACTCGAACTTCCACAGTCTCAATGGTTCTAGCTAAATTCCACATGGGGCTCCCCACCTTAGGATATTTCTAACTCATTCTCAACCTGATTAAACTAAAAACAAGCAATGGTTAACTAACCTATTTTCTAGATGCATGGTCCTATCATAATGCATTGTCACCCTTGTGCCTCATTGGTGCTCCGATGTCATTCCTGACACCCAACGTATCTTCCACCGTATCGGTGTCCGCCTCCACGAGATCCTGCATGCCATGGAAAGTCAAAAGAAAACCTAATGCAATTATCCACAAGTAACCCACATCTTCAATGCCCTGATTCCCAAGGCACCTCATGTAACCCAAATCCTCGATGCTCTGATGCCCACGACAGCTTATGTAACCCGCATCCTCGATGTCCTAATGTTCATGACACCTCAAGTATCATGCATCCCCTATGTCCCTGATGCTACTCATCTCATACATATATATAAATATATCACACAACCAATATGGTGCCAATCCCACTGGCCAACATCTAGTCTGTCTGCAAAGGTCTTGTTCATCATGTCAACTAAAAATGGACAAGACTCTACAGGTCATGCCAAAAAGAAAACATGGAAATCACAACCACACCTATGGTCTACCACTAACCTTCGTGGATCACTAGCCTACTCAGCCTCTGACAGCTCCAAGGTATGAATCTAGCCTGAAGTACGATTGTCTGATGCCTGACCTCCCTACAGTGCAGTTTTAGTAACAGGCCAATGACCCCTCAGTTGGATCCCACTATCTCTGTCACGTCCTCCGCGTGCAGCTGATCCTTGTCTACCCTCTCATGGTACCAGACCTGAACCAATTCTAGATGTCATCATCTGCCCTGGCCCGTAATTACCTACTGTCTAAGAAGGCTACATGGAAAACCCTTAAAGATTCCCAACCTGTCCCCATGCCCAGCACTCCTTTGGAGGCCTTTCGCACTGAGTCCGAACATGTCCATGCTATCCAAACTTAAATAAAACTACTGATGAACTGCTATGAGGTGGTCTAGATGAATCATTATCCTGACTTCCCTACTGATGCTCATATATTCCTCTCTTCTTGTTATCTGGACAATCACATGAAGCTGTTTCCTGGCCAACCTAGGGCTTATCCCTCTGGATACCCTCCACTATAAGTTCCTGATTCACCACCTCTAAGAATGAACCCTGCCTGAAGATATAACTAGGATCTTAATAGCTTGTCGTAATCCATCCTCAAAGCACTTCACCCTTGTCGTGTCATAGCTTACCATACAAGGTGCAAAGCGAGACACCTCAGTGAAAGTATCTGCATAGTCCATAACGAACATGTCTCCCTGGTGAAGGCTCAAGAACTCCCGAGCTCTCTCTGATCTCAGTGTATCTGGGTAAAAGTGCTCAAAAAAACTATCATCAATGTCTTTCTGTGATATCCCTTCATGCCTTCAAGCCTAAAACTACGCATCCCACTAGTGCTTTGCTGGTCCTCACAGCATGTACGTCTCAAGATTAAGACTCTACCCTAGAGGCATCTTGAGCTACTCAAAGATCATCTACATTCTTTCTATGTAGTTCTCTACCTCTTTTGGACCACCCTCAGCCTGAATAAGTGGTGGATTCTATGACTAGAACTCTCACATCAGATATTCCATAGATGGATCTATACCTTTTGCACCTCTGTCAATACCCTATAAGACACGTACTGGGATAGCTCAAAGCTTCTCATCGAGCCATTGTCCTAATGCTACAAAACCTAGTTTTTGTATTACATTAACTCGATCTTGAACCTGATTTAGTCCACGAGCCTGTACCTGCGGCTCACGCTCTGCATGCACCGTATCTTGGACCTGATCCTGCTCATGTGGCATTGTGCCATCTCCCGCCTAACGCTCCATCTGAGTCAACTAAAGGAAACCCACTTAATAAAATAAATGTTCCAAAAAACCATATATATATATATATATATAACAATATATATATTCAACGTAGGTAAGGAAAGAAGTAAAAGGTACCACACAACTACCACCCTTACTCTCCCCCACTGCAGGCATCCTGACCTCAGGGGCTCCTTACCCACCTTCAACAGATCCAAGTATCAAAAGTAACTTGGGTCACGCCCATCCCGACAACCAACATTTCCACAAATGGACGACTGAGTCACCCAATACCGAGGATCAAAATCACCTCAACCATAGTACCTTTTAGTCAGATGCAATTATACAAATTAATAATTCTTTGAATAACACATTGCAACAAATAATCAATTATTTCATGAATTTCACCTTTTCACATTACAAAGAATACCAAGCATGGAAATTGATATTATTCACATTGAATTATCACTTCACAAAGGATATGTGCAGTTATGAAATTAACATTCCATAAAAATGTTCCTATCAAAATCCAAGAAAACAAGCCTTTCCATACCGAGAGAAGGTCTAATTCTCCCTTACCATGCTGGGTAATGTTTTAAATATCATAATCATTAACATCACACACCAAGTGAGCCACTGAGGTTGAAATAATATAAACTGTAATCTGTAAAAAAAGAAAACAATTATTCTCATCCATGGAAACTTGGTCCATCCATCATACCTTGGGCTGTAGGCACCCAAGAACAAGTTATAAACCTAGTTCCAGAAACAACTTATCTCCATTCAACCACGTCCCAAATATTTTACCAGCAGAAATAAAAAGAGAAGTCTCAATCTCATTAGGGTCTAGTAAAACACTACCACTAAATCACTACCAAGAACTCCTATGATACCACATCGTAACAACCCAGACCCAAAAATCCACTTGAACAGTGCTAAATGGGTTGGGTGTTACTACCTTAGGTGCATCTCCCCAAACAATAAAGTTTTTCGACTAGCAGCGAGTGTATTTTTAGGTAAAGTGGGAAGGCTATACCCTCTCAGATGATAATAACATTACTAGTCCGGGTATAATAATATAGATACAGTAGAATAAATGACTCAGAAGACTCAAACCAGAACCATAGAGCAGAAACTCATTCAATATTGATAAACAACATTATTTATAAATATAAACAATGACTGCAGAAAGTAAAAAAAATAGCATGCTTATCACTTGTAACTAAACAACAAATATGAATCCAAAGAAGGTCATACATATCCATACGTAAGGGTGCAAATAGTTATCCAACTGTACCTACATAACAAGTAAGCATGCTGAAACATGAAAGTAAGAAAAATACAGTAAACACCAGCAAGGAAAGTTGTCAAGCTCCATAGCTTCTCCACGAAATAGATAATGTAACCCAGCTCTTAAATCTGGCATCTTTCCTACACATAAATCCATAAAGTCTGCACGTGTCCAAAAGGACACGTGCTAGGTGTGAGACGAATCTTAGTAGGACACCACCCAAAAGTGTGTACCGATAATAAGTTTTTAGGTAGGAATTCCTATATAAGGTAAACAGTAAACAGTACGATGCACAAATAAACAAAAACTCAACTAGTGCTTAGCAACCACCATGGAATGTCACCTTCTTCTACCAACGCCGAAATCTCTGTCATGTAACTTGGCACTATGTGCCCCCTAACATCGCGTGTCTCAAGTACTGATGTCTTGAAGTCATTCCCAAGAAATAGTAAACCAGAGAAATGGTGATGCATGTCCTTAATAAGTAACCAGAGGGACAATGATGTCTGCCCTCAAAATAATGTAATCGGTGGTACAGGTATGTCTACCCTCAAAATAATGTAACTAGAGGGACATCAATGTCTTCCATCAAAATAATGTAAATGGAGGGATATAAACGTCTACCCTCAAATCACTACGAGCCTCTTCCCCCATTCTGATAGCCTCAATGCTATCCCCTCAAGGCTCCTCACCTTTCACATGGAATTCTACGAAAAGAACCCCCAAACCAATACTTCCAAAATCACAACTAATGGGAGCCTCTACCCACACGAGTGGTCAACCCACCACTTCATGGAGTCTCTTTGTGTGCACACTACTCAATGTTCTGGGTGATCAGTAATCACCAAAATAGTACCCAAGCCACAACACCTCTAACACCTTGTGTCCCTGTGCCCATGATGCTCAAGTCTGATGTCATCACCATCTGAGTAGCCTGGGCCATGCCCAACCTGACATTCATCCTGCCTCTATCCAACGCCCATGACACCTAGTCCCGTGGTCAAAACCACCCAATGTAAACTGGCCCAATCCCAACCTGTGATCAACATCCCTCAAGAATATTCGGGCCATGCCCAACACAACCCATAGGTTCCAACATATGCAATTCGAAAATTACATATAAACAATACTCATATATGGGAAAAACAATCTAAACAGTTTTATGTCCTAACCAAGTGATGTCTTATACTAGGACTGGGATCTTTATGGTCTAAAAAAATTCATGTGAAGGTTCTATACACTAAACTCAACATTTTAAAACAATAAAAAACAATAATAAACATTTTGGAATTCGCCAACCAAAAAGCCCCAGTGAGAAACGATCCCTCTCCCGACCTCGCTCAAGAAAAATGGTAGAAGGGCACACCCAAGCTCACCCCATAGGTCAAATAAAAAATTAAACAAGAAATACGGGTAAATTAGGGTCTTTATCAAAATACCAAAAAATACGCCATAGGTCGTGCCACCCAAAATTCTGTGATAGCACAAAAAGAGGTATGCAACATATACATGAGAATCATAGGATGCTACTCCTCCGATAATAACCTCCAATTAGGATTAAAATGCAGTAGATATACAAAAGAATCAAACACTCTCAAACCCTTATATATAATTCTAGAACATAAATCAAGAAGAATGGATCAAGGGGAATCAAGGACATTCTGTGTGAGTTCCAACGGATCAAACAATGTTTTAATCTGACATCAGATGAAGAAACAGGAAGGATTTGAAGTCCCAGGAAGCTCTCCCAGCTCAAACCCATCAATGGTTTTGGTTCTGCCTCAAAACGAGGCTACTGCCTAATTTAGTGAAAATAAGAAAATACATGGCGTGTACTTTAGGACTACCCATCATGTATCTTTTAAAAGACCATAAGGCAGATTCTATTTCATCATGGGCTTGCCGACTGACTACACAGTGTGTACGTATGGTGCATGAAGTGTACCTCTTTACCCTACTGACACCCCCAACACACCATGTATATCCACATACATGGCCCCTCTACATGGTGTGTACATATCGTACACAACATGTACTTACAAAAAACTTTCTACCCTGCCAACATGCCTACATGCCATGTATGACCTCCACACAGTCAAGGGTACACAGTGTGTCAATAACTACATGTCGTGAAGTAGGAAAATTCCTATACGGTCACCACAAGGCATGTACTCGACAAGAACACGGCATGTACTTGATGAGAACACGACAGGTACTGACCAAACCCATCCACGACCTATACTCTAGAGTACACAGAATGTTGTCTAGAAATGTCCAGAACATCCTAGATTTTCCTAGTTTTTATTGAGACAAGTCAAAAATTCAAACTGGGTCAAGATTTTGACCCGTTCTAAAATCCTGGGTTCTTGCAGAAAAATAAAATAATTTTATTTAATAATTTTATTTACGGTTATTCCATTTTCAGGTTTCCTCCTAGAAGGTATAATCCTACTAATCTTATGTAGCGCCTAAGGTAAAAATGCCATATTAAATGCAACAGTGCCCTTGGATTGCTGATCTGAGAAACTATTTAAGAGTTATTACACTTTTTCAGAAAACCAGTCACCCGTGCTATTTAAAGCTTGACATTTTCTAACGGATCATTCTTTGCAGTCTGGGCCTCAGAATCATGTTCTGTCAATTTTCACTATCTCGTAATAATTCCATATAATTAGAAAAATATATATGTAATTTCTAGGTCTTTACAATTAATTTTTTTCATCCAAAAGGAACCGTGAGGTGTGGGACTTCATCCCTATTTCATAACATTGTGGAATATTATAATGTTATTTACCTAATTTATTTTTAAAGTGTATATATTACCCATTTAAAATGTAATATTATTAATCCTTCATAAATCATGTTATTTTACCTTTTAATGTTAATTATTTAATCCATTCTAATTTTACATGATAATTACCAAGGGTTAAATAATATCGTAACTAAATTTATCTTCACTGGATAATATTACATCTTCATTGTCATTGATAATATAATATTATGTGTGTAAGGAATATTGATCATATTATGTTGTATTTAATAAGTTTTATATTAATCTATATTTGATACACATGATCTATTCATTGATTAATTCTTACATCAATTTTATGATCCTTGTAGGGGTTGCTAATATGAAATTGTCTTCTTAGGGTTAGTTTCCATTTTATACACTTAACTTATTTTATGAGGTGTATATAATTACCATGTGAGTTGATATATCCTAAATCTATATATATTAATGTTATTTAATGTTTTATTTTATTTTATTCCCTTTTTGGGCATACGATTCAATAGTCACCTAATTGGAATGAAATTTATGTTTCAATCTCATTTTAATTAGGATTGTTTATTATTGAATTTTCACTAAATGAAATTATTTTATCACGGTCTAATAATAGAATTTCAGTTTCTTATACTCTAGTTATTCATGAAATTCTCAATAAGTAGTAATGTTTTATTCCTTTTATTAATTAAAATGTATGAGGAAATAATTTTAATAAAATCATTCATAATTTACCTATTTTTTAGAAAATACTAATCTTATAAATAAATTTTTTCTTAAAATAATTTCAAAACAATTGTATGAAGACTGTATAATGTCATTTTTAATAGTAATTTTCTTTATAAAATTGTTTTCAAGTGAATATTACTATCATTTTATGAATAAGGTGATTTTGGGTTTTTCTTACTATATTGTTAAATAAATCAATGTTTTAGCATAATCATAAAGCATGGAAATTGTCTACCATAATGATGAATCATTTAAATGAATATTACTTATAAATATTAATTGGTTATTTTTTATATGAAAATTGTCTTCCTAATATTTGGGATACACAATTTTAAACTGTGCTATCAATGTTTAAATGATGATTTCTTCAAAAATATTTTTAATGATATTTTTAAGGAATTTATATTACTCAATGAAAAAACCCATTAATATATATATAATCCAATAAATATTTGTTTTTATTGATACCATACATATTCATTTTATGGATGGTTTTCATTTAGTTTGAAATATCAATGTATTGAAATTGTATTTCTAGATTAACTTTTTAATCACAGCCTTCCCTTGAAATATTAGATTTCTTGTGATTATTTGAGATTAAAATTCCACAAAATATCTATATAATTTATGATGGCTATTTTTATTACTATAAAAATACATCTTTTCTAAAAAAATTGTTTTACTGTAATAGTTATATGACTAATTGAAAAAATATTGACATTCTATTTTGTTTATTCAATAAAAAAATTATTTTTTCTATATTTAAAGGGAATCACTAGGCATGTCCATTTTGATACCTCCACACTAGGAAGACTCCCTCCCCACGAATGGATAACTCTATAGAGTGACCCATATGGGAATGAGTCATTTCGAGCTGAGATGGAAGAGCATCTCAGAGGACGAGGACCTGAGAAAAAATGGTTTGACATAGAAATTCACCAGCATATTTGGGTCACACCTCAATTCACCCACACAGTCATGGATCAGGTTACCTAGAAAGTCAAGTGGGTCCTAGGGGAAGGATAAATTATCCCAAGAGAAGATTCCTAGGAATCGAACCTTACAACTCCCAATGAATGGTGTTGTTGTTACTCAATTAAATCAATCATAAAATATAAGAATAATACACTGGACATGCAATAATGATTGAGAAAAGAAATTATATAGCCCCTCGATGCATCATCAGACCTCATAATAGGGATATGTAAGTTAGTACGAAAAAGGTTTCACCTATATCTTTAAACCATATTTTGAATTGTCTTGGTGGTATGGATACCATGATGTTTGAGATAATGGAATTCAACATTACTAATTTCCTAAATTAGATATTTTTTATTTATTATACCTTAGATTATTTTATTGATGTTTTTTATGAATTCATTTTATACTAAATTTATTGATTAAAATGAATGTGTGTTTAGTTATTTACCTCTTTATATTTATTATTCCATATATAATCCTAGAATTAATTTTATTTAGTAGATAAATTATGTGTTTAGTTATTTTTTCTACATATTTAGTATTTATTATTGATTATTCATAATTTATACATGAAATATTCGACTATAGAAAAATCTTATTGAGAATATGAGATCTTCCTTATTTTGTTCCCTTTCTCCAGGTTCGGAAGAATGAATCAATTAAATAGTTCACATATGAAATTTATTTATTTTTACTATGTTATAATTCATGTTTTCACTTGTAATGAAAATATCAAGTACATATCTAGTAGACCAAGGCTAATAAACTTTTCAATCCTTTGAGATATAATCATGTTTATCTTTTTCCAAACTGGTAAAGTAACCAAAGAGATATGCGCTTCTAGAGTTTTGGTATTTACAATATTAATATCATTTAATGATAATATGTACATTAAAATTTTATGATTAGTATACACATCATGATTAATACCATCCTAATAATTCTTCCAAATAATAAAATAAAATACTATCACTGCAATTTTATATCATGTGTTTGGTAATAATACCCATTTATCTTTAATTAACAGGATGAATATTCAATCAAATTTTAATTTTTCGTATAAACACAATTTAATAAGTTGTTTTTAGCATAATTGTATGTCATAAACCATTCACCACTATAGGTTATTGTGAGTATCGGGGTAGTAACCAACCACTTCTTCACCTCTTTTTAGTTGTCTTAATAATTATCTACCCAATGAAACTTTACTCCCAAGTTAACACGGATTCCAGATTACATAATCATGACAAGTTATTCATGAATAATTTCATGTATCTAATTAATCTAAGAAATAAATAGATTTATTTTATAATATTTTTTTGGTTAAATCCTTAATCATATTAACTATTGATAGATCACAATATATACCATCATTTTTTATTACATGACTCACAAAATTATACATCATGTAACCAAAATTCATTTATATTTGAAAAATAATTTATCGTTAATCACGGTATTTTGAAAAATAATAAAAATATCAGCACGTTTTTCATTTATAATATATTATATGAGAATATCATCTTTTAACACTAGGAAAATTTTATAAAGGAAATGAAAAAATATTTTATTCAAAAAATTCAAAATGATACTCAGGGTATTTGTTTGTCTAACAAGAATATATATGAATTCAAATTGTTTAGATCTTCTACAAAATCTTTTCATTGGTATATCCTACCATTTCAGTATCTTTTAATTATATATAGATTTAAGATCAACCCTTTTGAATTATTATTCCCCAAAGAAAATTATTTGACGAGTCATTGATATATGGTAGAAGGATTATTTGTATTCATCATGCCCTGTAAAATGTATAATAAAAAATTAAAATATACATTAAATAAATGTTATTTTAAATGAGTATTGGATCACCCCATTAAAAATAAAATTTCTTTATAAAATCCTTTCATAGATTCTTTTGATGTTATCTTTTTGATTTTTCCAACTCAATGAGGTCTATTATATAAGAAATATATGATTTTTCTATAACATTATGAATGAAATTAAAAAAACATAATCCACAATATCTAAGGGAATACTAAGTAACTCTATAGAAAATAAATAAATTTATTCCCACTTTATTGGGGTATCTTAAATATTGATATTAATCTAGTAGATTTTATTTCAATATTCAATATTATTGAGTATTCTGAACCATATTAAGGAACTAGTTTCTATAGGGAGTTCATACTCATTCATGTATCAATATAAGATCTTTGGGTGATTTAAAATATCAGATGATATATCCCTATACAAAAAATTTAGATGAGATCTATTTATATAGAGATATTGCATGCCTAATATCATAATTTTTTTTACCAGAACAAGATTATCAAGATCTATTAGAAGTATTTTTTCACAAATCAAATGAATAAAAGTAATATAATTAGTATGAAATCATTGCACCACATTGTGTTTTAAATAAGAACACAATATCTAATTTTTTTTATTGTTAACAAATATTTATTTAAAAAATAAATAGTATAATATAACTCAGTGAACATGAATAAAAAATACATTTAGTGTTAAAAAATGTATAATATTTGTATTTTAACCAATTTATTTTTTGAATCTTTTTTGTGGTATTTCTTACATAATATCTTCCTTACATCCTTTGATATATAGGTTGTAAATATAAATTTTATTTATTATCCATTGGTATAATGTATTAATCTACATAGTTTCTAAATTTCTCACAATTGAATGATTGAATTACTAGTAGAGAATTTGGAACGAACATTATTCCATCAATATGTTAATCATATTTTTCATACTATGTAATTGATATCATTATTTTTAATAGATAAAATATATTATAGTTCAATTAAGATTACAGTTGAGATACTTCATATAATTTTTATCACATGTTAGTGATTGAATCTTCCTTTAGAAGATGAATTATTTAAGATTCTTGAAAAATTTCTCTATATTATTATTCACATAACTAATGATGACTACCAAGGATGTTAATGGTATAAATCCCTAGGCTTCTTTAATTTATGAAAAAATTAATCATTCAAGTTGTTTTACTATTTTTATATAAAAAATGATCTATATATTTAGTGATTTTAGTATGACTCTTATTATTAACTTGTTCTTTTCTGAACCCATCTATCATTAAGTTTCTAGGAAATATTATTGTTCATTTTAAGTGTTTGGATCAAAAGACTATATAAAACTATCACCCCATAATCCAATGATTTTTGGTAAGATAAATGTGTCAAATAAACCAATGATATTTATATAGATTGAAATAATATTAATATATTAAAAAATAATTTTTTATAGTTCATGGATAGATTTTAATGTTCCATGTAGTTTTCATGGTCCTCACTCCCATAGTCTAGGTCATTGGAGTTGTAAATAACATCATGTGGGTTTCATGAATTCAACCAAAACTATATTTTTAGGAAATTACAAGGATTTTCATGATGGATAATTATATATAAATATTTTTTACAAGATGATATTGAATAAAATATAAATTTTTTATTCATATACTTCAGTGGTGATAATGAATAATGTGTCTTTTACATAACAAGATTTTGGAAAACATTAGGATATTTATTTTGTTGTTGGGATAACATATGAATCATAATTAAATTTACATGATAAATGTTTAATTATCTTATAAAAAATGTAAAATTAGGATACTTTTTTTATATAAACTATTTTGGTGAATTTGAATTATCAAATAATGATAAAATGACCATTTATTTATAGTTTTTCATTATAGTCATCTCAGAATCATAACAAAAAATGAATCCATTATATACTTTTGGGTTTGTTAAAGAGGTAGTGGTGGATGTATTTTCTTCCACTAAAGAATGTATTACCTCCCTTCCCCATAATGAAGTTGTTAATTCCCCCACCTATGTGTTAGGTCTTGTAGACCTTTTGGTTGGAAAGGATATAATAAAACATAATGCCTCATTTTAATTACCATATGCCGACTATTTTAATTTCATATACTATGAAAGTGGATTGATATAAGTGAAATATATATTTTTATAATGTTATAATATAAAAATAACTATAATCTAATTATTTATGTGATTTAATGTAATTAAAAAAATAGTTTGACTGATTTGGAAGGTTCAAATTTTTTCTCAAGGAATATGATGTGCCGCAAAAAGGATTATTCCACTTTTTCTATATTATTGGTAACATAATTAGTTTTTAAAAAATCCTTTATCAAAATTTATTATAATTTAATTTATATATTTAACAATGGAAATCACTCAGAAAATGAAAACTAAGGCACAATTCAATGTGTCTCACTTTTCTATGATGATGAAAATTATATTCAATGAATATAGAACAACCTTTAACAAATAATATTATATATCTCTGAAAATTTTGATCCAAACCACATCAAAGTATTACCAAATTGTATAAAAATAAATATTACTATAAGGTCTCCATGATGGATTTTTTCTCTGGATTCATTGATAAGATAAAATCAGTTTCATTTGAATAAATTTGGACAGTTTTTCTCTAAGCAATTATTTTTAATAAATTAAGATTGTTTTATCTTGTACAATAGACTATAAGAGTCACTAATTAGAGATAAATAATATATATTGTTCATGTAAGTATGATAATATTCATCCAAAATTAGAGTACAAGAAGACTATTTATGTTTTCATTTCTTATTACCTTCATTTTTTATTTTTTATATCCTTTTGGTGAATACTATCCATGAAAATGGGTTCCATTGATGTCATAAAATAGGTTCTTATAAAATCTAAAAAAATAGCATTGAATGGTTGAAATTACCTTTATTTATACCAAATTATCTTATGCCAAATTATTTTAAATATTTTTTTTTTCAAACTACAATATTTATAAATTTTAATTTTGTGGGAGATAACAATACTAGAGGAATATCATTCAGGATATGTATTGTTATCCTCTAAAAAACTAATATATTTATACTCATTTTTTCATAATCTTGAGTAAATAACTCTACATTTGGATTCAAATATTTTACAGACAATAAATTTTTTGAAATATATTTTAAAATTCTTTGTATACCATGTTGTTAATTTCTCACACTTTTTGTTTTTTTTGTGTCACCATTTTCAACCTCACCTCCACATTGATTAAGGGATAAATAAAAATTTTCATATCCCAATAATTGAATAATAGAAATTATTATTTATATCATTTATAAATATTATTCTATAAATATAATATTGGTTTGTCTATTAATCGAAGGTGGAATCTTTTTTAATGGATTTGTTGAGACTGGGTGGAGTGTGAAAGGAAAATGAGAGGGGAGTGGATCAATTTCCTCACCATTTACGGCAATTTTCACTTTTTTTTATATAATCCCTTTTAAATTTGGGCCTCTTACCTAGTAATATTTTTTTATTAATTAATTCTCTCTTAACAGTCACCCATGTTTGTAATGTGTAATAAGATAAGAATAACAACAGATGATATTTATAAGGTTTTTACTTATTTTGAGAGTCTACACCTATTGATTATTAACTATTGTCTAGTAATTTGGATTCATTATCAAAAATAAGTATTGTGATAAAATTTTTATTTAAATTATCACACAGCTATTAGGAATGTATCATCCAATTCCATATTGTAGAAATTTTTATACTTGGAAAAATAATTCCACAATAGAAACATTTCGATAGATAATAATATTTCTTCAAGGAACCTCGATAGGATAGTAAATATATATTCAATAACTAGACGATTTGGACATAAAAATTCATATTTTATTTTATCTACACTGATTATAATTGTGATATTTGATCACAAAGGTTCACGATCTTTAAGGGACTTAATTCATAAGAAAAACTTCACACATATTATCAATTTATTCTCCTTAATAATAATAATAAAATTATTCTACTAAAATATATAAATTTTTTAGGATATCTTCTTTCTTATTCATAATCAACTATTAAATAGAGGATACATTAATTTTTTAAGACTCTCTTATTCATCCTCTAGAATTAGACTTCAAAAATGTTATCAATTATCACATTCTAGGAAGAACAGACACACACACTCTCTCTTTTTTTTCTACCATACATAGACTTATTTAAGGTCCATCAAGAATAGAAACTTTGAACCACATATAATTTTCATCCTTATTTTAATATTTATATTCAAAATAAATAATTAATATTTCTCTTTGAGTATTATAATATATTGGTCGCTCAAAACTCATTGAAATCATATTGTTTAATTCAATATTTTTCATGGACCTTTTGAATTTCCATGAGTTTCATTTTCCTTATTCTAAACAAGAATAGATATAAATTATATTTAAACTATATTGGTATTAAATAAATAACCATCACATTTTAAAGATTCTTATACAGTTGGAAGAAACCTATATTCATCTAATATAACATTGTCATGATTTATCTTTTTAATAATGAATGATGTTAAAATATTTAATTTTGAATGAATATGAAGTAACCTTGTATAGTTATGAATTCATTATTAATAAATTCTTCATTAATTCACATTTATCTCCATTCTTATCTTCAGGAATACTAAAATTAATTTCTATGTGATATATGAATCATAGAATACATAAATCAACTCTCTTATGTATTTAATCTTTATGTGTATTTTTATCATGTTACATCAATTAAGTTCATCCCATGAGTTGTCAATTTTTTCATTTACGAAATCATGTAATCATGTGTTATAAAATCATCTTAACTAGTGTACATCTTGACATATTTGTGATTAAGACACACTTGTACAAAACAAAATTATTTTTATCTATAAAAAACTCTAATATTGCATGCATAAATGTGAAACTACATGCATACCATGAAAGATAAAATCCATACCATATGAAACAAAATTTAATAATTTTAATAGTTCCCATCACATTTCATAGAATAATGGATCATTTTAAAATTATAAAAATGATTATTGTGGGATTAACATGATTTTAAGAGGTCCATCCAGAGATTCTTTAATTGTACATGGATGTATAGACTTTTGGTCAATACAATGATCCTGATTAATACAAATTACATTATATTATAGGTTTCAATACCATAAAACATCATGGTTGATTGGAATATCATGTAAATCACACTATAAATCCATTGGATGAAATACATGTGGTCACTAAAATAAATTTTATTGATTCAATACATTTCTTGGTCAGTTCAGATTATCCGGCCATTTGATTTGGAGAAATTTATCTTCCATGGCTGATATTATTATCCTCATACATTTTATGTTCACATTATCCCAACATGATTAATGTTAAAGACAATAAAACAAGATATAATATTCAACATCCTATGATAAATATATATTTATTATGTGAAAAAATAATGAATGGGTTTTAAATACCACCCCATAGAAAAACATAGCTAGAGTTTCTTTTAAAAAATAAACCTCAACCTAACATCCATCTCCCATCCAAGTCACCTGATTCAGCTATGAGAACACTTTTAAACAATACCCATGGTTCATACATCAACTTTTGTACCATAAATTTCTTATTTTAATAATGTTTACACTATTATGGTCTTATTTTCCATTGTTAGCTCATTCTAACCCATGTATAGGATATGATACCTCAATATAAACCACTATCACCATGTCTATCCAATGATTTTCTAGATCTTATATTAGTATTCGAGTAAGTTCACATGGTTATTGGTGGTTGGATAATTTAATTAAAAACATATTGACTAATTCCAATCAATTTACTTCAATATATAGACCATATAAAAAGACCCCACATCATAATGTCATTTTATAGAACAAATTATTTCAATTAATTTTATACTATAAAGTTCATATAAATAATGAAATTTTATGATAATTCATTCTAATATATAATAGGATTATTCATTATTAATTATACCCCCATGCAATTAGTTTTCCTTCTCTTATAATCACATTCACATGTTGTATGTATCAAGAACAGTTTGAAAATTTTCAAAATTACTATCACTCAAGAGATCTTCATAATAAGAAATTACCTAAATTCATATTGAAAAAATACATCTAAGTCATTTGATCACTTTAGGATTCAATAGAGCCATGTAACACTTTTGGCCTGTTTGAGTGATAAACAAGATTTCTGTTATTATTAAAAACTCGTGATATTTGGGTATGAATAACCGTAACATTTTTTATAATCACCCAACAAATTTTGAGTTTCATAGGTAATGTCATTATATTTTCCATGGCATTCACTAAACACCTAGTTCCATGTTTTTCATTCCATTTACTAAAAATAATTCTTTTAGTGTAACTGATAAATAAAAATATTCATAGAATTAAATAAGAAATTTAGTTTAATAATAAATATTTATCCAAATATTCCTTATCTTATGACACATATATCTCAACCTTGGTTGAGTTATATCATATCCTCTTGTTTTATAAACCCTATTAACATAAATTAAAAATATCATACTTTGAAATAATCTGAGAAAACCCAAAAACAAAAAATATCCAATTGTCATCATTTAGTATGCCCAAATATATTACGTCAATCAAAAACATAGTCACAAAACCCAAAGTTTTAATATCAAGGTACATTATCAATATATCATTTTATTTCTATAACAACCATTCTTTTATTTGGTAAAATACATCACACATTGTTCCCTTTAAGACATGTCACAACATAAGAAATCCATTTGTGGTACATAAATAATTAAATAAGTGATCTAATCAGCCTAATAAAGGTGAAACATGTGATATTTCAATCATAGAGAAATATGTAAATATATTGAAGATAATAATGAATTTATAATAGATAAACATATAGATATGGAAATAAAAACATGGTAGATGAAAATTAAATAAGGAAACCATATTTAGTTGAATACAAACCATGTGAAAATAAACATGAATCATAATATAATAGTTTGTAATAAACAGAATCATATGATATAATATGTCCATTATAAAAACTAAGTCCATTATAACATAGTGTATTGGTTTGACCACCAACATCTTCCAACAAATGTTTATTTGGTTCACTCTTGATGTCCACTAATTAAGCTAGACCAGTTTCAATTCATATATCCAATACCACTGTAATATGGTGAGTTATAAGGATTTATCCAATGAAATAAATGGATATATATTCCTAGATATACCCATTGGATAAAACTATATACATATATATTACTTCTATAAAAAATAGACTATAATCAGCATATAATTAAAATCTATGTCTTAATTAGCTCATAAAAATATATGTTTCAAATAATTTTCACCAGGTATATAATTAATAATCCAAATAAAGAATACGGATAATGCCATATAAGTATAACCTCAGTTAGAAAAATATTTTGGCATTATTACATAAATAGATATTGATATACCTAATAAATTCTTCAATGGAAGATATGAAATCATATAAAAATTAAGATTGAATATCCTTTAATATTTTATATGTCTTATAAAAAAATAATTTTGGAATATATGATTTATAAATAAATGTGAAATGAAAAAGATAAAAACATAAATAAAGTATAAAAAATGAACACCTACTAACATTATCAATATTTTAAAATATATGGAATAAGATAATAAAAAACCATATAAATAGAGGTAATGGTGGAAAATATGTCCATGAAATTATATATAACATAAATAACAGCAATATTAAAGAGAAATAGTATAATCAAAAGAATAGATAAATATATGTCCACCTTTCTATAACCTCTACCATGATCAAATGTGTTCATTATCTAAATGTATTAAAATTTAGCTTATTAATAATTTATTCTAAAAAAATATTTATTTGTAATGATTAATATTATTAAATTCATTTCATTTATTACCCAATAAATGTAAAATCAAATTTTGTTAAATTATTCCATGTTAAATGTTTTAAATTGTACTTTTTCAGTATTTTTTTCTAAATCCTTACACCATGATGATTAGTTCACCATCACCAATAATATCAGGGAAATCATATAGATTTAGTTAATATAGTTTTACAATCTTGTTAGTAATTAGTTAATATTACAATTTATATTTGTAATGAGTATTTTGTGATTCATTGTTATATGACTAGTTAATCAAAAAAATGGAGTTATATTTAATAAAGAATAAATTATTATATTTAAATACATTAAAAGTGATAACATAACAAAATATCATCATTCTTACCATAAATAACCAATATTTACATTTTTATAATCATCTATGATGAATACTTTATATCCTCATCCATGTATGAAGTTTGTTTGACCCAAACATGAATACATATTAATTAAAATATGTTTTGGATGTTGAATTGAATTTAATAAAAGATTTTTATTGTTGAAGATTAATGATGATATTTTAATGTTTTAGAATTTAGAAATAAAATCAAATATTAATGGATGTGTGATGATTTAAAAAATTTGTAAAATGATTCATTCCATAGAAAGAATAACTTCTGTTTACTCTTGGAAAACATTTGTGTTTGTGGGAAACTGGTTTCTTCTTGAATCCCAGGGAATCCCAACATGATAAATAATTGATTAAGATTTAATTATGGGTTTTTTGTGTCTATATTTTCAAACTCTACTTATCTATTTTATTTCATGTAGGAAGGATTCTGAATAGATGATAATGAGTGTCATTTATGAAAATAATCATTCCGTGAATTTTATGGAATGAATTTTTTTATTCAATGTGACTCCAAAAGAGAAAATTAAATAGTATAGGCATTAATTTTCATGACCTGGCCCATATGGACCAATCCTGGTTTGGACGTATGCCAAGGGTGACCCCCCAAGACCACCTCCAATATCCAAAGTGATGAAGGGAAGCCATGGGTAGGCATATAACTAAAATGGGTAGCCTTATCCTAATGTAAAAATACCCACACACACATTTAGCTCCATGAAACACTATAGTTATATAATATAATTGTGAAACATCAATAGTCTAACCAATTGTTACAATAACATTAATTTTAAAATAGAGTTATTCCTTTTTAGGTAATCCTTGGGTTATGATTTGTTTATCTTCATTATTTGGGTGCATTCACATGCTTCTTGAGGATGGAGACCCATTTTTTGGGAATCATACATAATATCAAGGGTTATGTGTTATTTTTGGAATTAATATAGTATAGGTATAATGATTTAAAATACATAACGAAGTCATGTTTAGAGAATTATTAGAGTGGTGTCTTTGGGTTTTTATGCCTAAAAAATTGTTTCAATAATCTTTTGGGATATTACATGTGGTGTAAAGGTATTAGATGTTGTTTAATGTTCATTAAGAACATTTTTGGTAGTGGGTTCAGGGTGGGAAGGGTTTATATGATTTTTATGGTTTAAAATATTGTAATATAAAAAATGGTTTTTTATAAAAAAAAGTTATGGGTTTTGCAATGTACTTGAGCTTTGGGAATTTCACAATGTGTAAAGGGATTAAATGACCTAAAATCGTCTATGAGTTAGAGGTATTGGGTTTTTTAAGACTGATTTTTAATTCATTCACATGGATCTCTTCTCCCTCTTGACCTAGAAGCTATATGGGGAGGTTTTGGAGACTTCCAAAAATTCTGAATCATTTTGTTTAGAGATTCATCATTTTTGTGGCTATATGTCATTCTATGGATTAGTTTTCCCTATATTTATTTCTTTTCATTGGTTGTGCCAACAGTTTTGGTCATATTTATGATCATATAGTATTTTTTATCGATCTATTCCATTTTTTTGTTCCTTGTCTTTTAAAGGCTATTCCCATGGTCTCCAATCACCATTGTTGAAGGCAGCTAGGTTTATAGCAGTTTGTAGTATATGTTACTATTAAATGCGAAAATGTAATTAATTTCTTGCTTTTCTTTGTAAATTCATTTGGTTTATTCATTGATTTTATTTTTCATTTGTTTTTAAAGAATATATTGGAAATGAAAACATTTTCAAAAATGTTTTTATTTGAAAATGGATCTTATAGATTTGGGAAATGGATTTCACACACCAAATATGATTTTCCTTGCTTTGAAAATGTTTTATGAAGTTTTGATCGTGGTTTTGAAAATTCATTTTAACAATTGTCACATTTTGAACCTAGGTGGATCTAGAAATAGTCATTGGTATCTTTAGTGTGTGTGGAACACCTACGAGGTGATTTTTGTGGATATTGATGGTTTGTGTTAGGAATCAACAATAGTATCATCTATCTTTATTCCTTTTTGGTCTCTTCAGTGTCTCGTATGACTTGTCCCATTCATTAGGGACCAATATGAGGGGATTTTTAATTTACAGTTATTTATCAGATGTTTTTTATCATATATTTTTCTTAAATGGTTTTATATTAGATTGAAACACATAGCTTCAAATGTTAGGTTATTTAGTAGATATTTTATTACTTTCTAACCTATTGATTCATGGTTTTGAATCCATTTTATATCACTTCTAAATGTTATATTTTTAGCAGGATAATATTAAATTAATATGTGAAAACTGAAAGGGAAATGGATTTAACATTGAATTGGATTTATGAAAGTGAATTATAAAATAGTTTTTGATTTAAAATCTATAAATGTTTCATTCTAACTGGTAAAAATTGTATATATCTATGGTTATATCATTTTAGGATTTTTTACCACACCCTATGTTTTTCATAGCATAGTAATAGATGTTTTATTATGTGATATAGGTAAAGGGAAGGGAATAGTGTAGCCTATTGGTTTATCCTTTGTTCCATTCCATCTATTAAGGTTGGTTTGGACGTAACTATTTGTCACATAGATACTTGTTGGTCTTGCATTATTTCTACATTCAAGTTTATATGGGTTGGATTTTATTGTATGGGATTGTTGGAATTTATTTCTTTTGGTTGTACTCTAGTTATATATATATATATATATATATATATATATTATAAAATACATGTTCTATTATCCTGCTTCACCTCACCATGTGATGTCCAACTCAGGTTTCATCTTTTTTTAACATAGATTGTTCAGTATGAAATTGGTATCAGTCGGAAGGCTCAACTTCAAGTGCGTAAACATTTTTTCAGTTTCATTATATGTATTGGGTTTACATTATATAGGACCATCTGAATTCTAATAGTAGGTTTGGAAGAGTGTCTTTGATAGCTTACTTCCATTATTGATCTCAAGTTACCATGGGTGGTTAGGGAAATTTACCAGGTTTGATGTTTAGGGTTTTTGGTCATTTAAATGAAACAATGGTATGTTTATTTAAATTGAACAATTATTTTTGGGTAATGTATTTTTTTTATAAATTTCTTAAATTTATTTAAATTTATGTTGTTTTAAATACTACATTTAAATTATGATAGTGGAAATAATATTTTCGGTATGTTTTCATGATATAATTGGTGATGATTTTGTGTTTATTAGACAATAGATATGAAAATATATCTTCCAAATCTAAGAGAGGAAGCCATGAGATAGGTTCCTTAGGATAATAATCTAGTGGAACCTTCTTTTTCTGAATCTATTATCCACAATATTCATACATTAGGTCATGTGGTCATCAGGAACCCAATACATATTGTGGATCATGGAACTAGTTTTACTAAGAATTATTCAACTATCTTATATGGTGACATAATACAATAGTAATTGGAGGACTGTATTTAATATATTGATAGGACCTTCAATTTTTTAAGACATTATAGTGGGGTTTTTCATGTATGTGATTGAGGGATTGAGATGTAGATTGTAGGAAAATATTGTGAAAGGTATGTTGGATGAAAAACTTTCCTCACATTAATTTAAAATAAATATTTAATTAGTAGTTTTACACTCAAATAATATAGGTAGCGATGACTCAGGTGTTTCATACCATGGACTAGGGTGATCATACCTTTCAAAACTATTCTACCCCTTTCACTGAGTTGTTGCATCTGACACCAAAGCTTCTCAATAGTGATGATCTTAAATCACATAGGATTGATTTGGGACAGAGGAATGACATTATTTCTATGTTGATTATCATTCTCCTTATTCCCTTTATATAGTTATTTGAATAATATTTGGATGAGGTAGACTTATATGCGGGGAAAGGATTGGATGGAGGATTAGTTGGTTTTGATGTTAGAAATGGGAGTCTTTTAACTAGAATATGAGGTATAAGGGTTATCAACATTGTTCAAAACCTATTTTTGAGGCTTCAAAAGTGAATAACTATGATTTTTTCTATTGGTTTGTGAAATTTGTAATACCTATCTAAAAATTATAAAGGATCCTAGTACTTTTCATCATTGTGGACTACCAGGACCCCTGAAGTGTTTTTCTAAAATATTCCCCATGGAATGTGGGAAAGGTCAACTCTATCAAAGTGTTATTAGGTTCATACTAATTCGTCATAGGGTGGTGGGTCAAATAATCATCCCAAGGGGGTGTTCATGGGGATAACATCGTACTTATTTATGGTATTGAGTATGTGAAAGAGGTATCCAAAGTAGGGTGATCTAAATTTAAAGCAATGATTTTTATTTCAACTTCTATGGTGTTAATTTTATTGATATATGTGCTACTAATTCATTTATATTTTCAATGTCAATAATATTTTTGGGCTTATATTAATAACTTATTTTGTACTTGTCATATTGTTTATTGAATCCTTTGGGAAAGGGATCTGAACAAGGATTCAAGTGTCTCATATTTTGGTTGATGATAGTCGACATTTAGGTAGAATATGGCTACTTGGTTATTTATCATGAAATCTTCAAATTTATTATCAGAATGGATAAGATTATCAGTGTCAAGATTTAGATAGACTGATATAACTTACAGTTATTATTCTTATCTTCTAATAGGTTACTCATGTCTATCAGGGTGAGTGGGACTCTAGAACAGGATGGGAATGACGTGGTGTTCCGTATGAATTAGTAATCTCATATCAATTGTCAGAGATATTTCTTGATATAGTTGAAAAATTTTTGGGTTGTGGACTTGGTATTGTGGATATTTTTTATTTTATTATTAAAATGAAAGATTATTCTGGTCTATCAACCCATATAGTGGTCGAGTTTATTATTTACCTACTCCCTAGAATGATTCCCATTTCTATGCTAGATTATTTAATGGTACCTATTGAGTTGGTGGAACCTAATTTCAATCATGAAGTCTTAGAGAATAAATGAGTTATATTTCCACGAATTTCATAGTGTGATTTACCATCACTCTTTTCTATAAAGGTAGTTAGAAGTCTCTTAATTTTTATTTACTATCGAAAGATAAATCTGGTGACTGTTAAGAACAAATATCCATTTCCTAGGATATATTATCTTTTTAAGAAGAATAAAGGGCAGTAATTGTTTTATAATATTTACTTATAGTTAGGGTACCACTAGTAGAGGGTGGAAGGAGATAATATACACTCTACAACATTTATATGTCAGTATAGAAATTTTTAGTTTTTGTTTATCCCATTTGGTTTGATTAACACTCCTATTGGGTTTATGGTTTGGATGAACTTGATTTTTTATTGATTAATGGGATATTTTTGGTAATTTTTTCATTGTTGGTATGTTGGTGTACTCCATGTTATATATATATGATGACCATGTGGATATCATAATTTGAAACTTGAAGGATAATCACATATATGGTAATCTTTCAAAGTATGAATTTTAGATCTAAGAGGTAAATTTTCAGGGAATGTGATATTTGAGAGGGGAACATCAGTGGATCTTGAAAATATACAAGAAGTGATGTATTTGGGGAAACCTAGATATGTGACAATGATTAAAAAAAATTCTTGTATTTGGATGGTAAATATAGATGGGATTTATTGGATTTCAACAAGATCACATCTTTGATTAATGGTTTCACCAGTATGGGTGTCAATTTTGATTGTGAATGGAAAAATTCATAGATATTTTTAGGAGTTAAAAATGATGTTTACATTAGCTCTAGTATTTATTCATCTATTACTAGTTTTAGGTTATTAAATTTTCTATAGTTATTTTGGTATGGTTTTGTAATGTGTCTTGATGTAGGGAAAATATGTGGGGGCCTACAGATCATTCCAGTTCTCCCTGAAAAGAATAACACCCACAACCGTGGTCTTGAGTTAGAAGAAGCCATGCATGACATAAAAATGTATTGTCACTATTCTTTGTGGTGAAATATACAGTGTATTCATCTCATAATATCTAGAAATATATTTTTTACTTAGATGGATCTGAACATGAAAAAAAACTAGTATGAGTATCATGATCCATTTTATTGTGACAATTCATAAAATCCTGGGAAAATAAATATGGTGTTTGATGATTTTAGTGGAAAAATTTAGACACAATCTGTGAAGGAATTGGTTGAGTAGTGATCTTTGATGAGTTTTTTTGAAAACATTATCATGGGAGTGGAAGAAGTTGTGGTACATGTGTAATTGTCTTTGATAAAAGATAAATCATATATTGATGACTTATTTCAGATTGATTAGGTGTGATGCATATATTTTCAATGCAATGGTGAATCCCTTTTTTTGGGATACATTAGATGTTTTTTCTTGGTCACCTAGTGATATTTGTTCTTCTATGGTAGTTTGTTTTTTCTATTTTCCCAAATGAAGGAGATATTATATAATTGAAAAGGGCCATATTGGTGTTTGTAAATTAGGGATACCAAGATGTATCATGACATGAGATATTTGTATTAGTGGTTGGGGATGTCATGGTTAGTTAAGTATTTTTTATCTCAGTGTCTAAATTATCAAATAATTATAGAGGAACCCTAGAGACATGTCATTTTTTACATCATTTACCCATTTTGATATGGAAGTGGGATGAGATTTAAATTTTTTCATTTATTTCAATTTACTTCTTGTGGTAATGATGTAATTTTTTTGATCACTGATAGACTTACAAAATTAATCCATTTCATCCCTATCAAGGAGATGAAGATTGTGGAACATCTTGGGGACTTGTATATCTAAGAGATTATGAGACACCATGGGGTCTCACTTTGGTTTTTTATAATAGGTACATAAGGTTCACATTTAGGTTCTAGAAAAGTTTATTGGAGTTGAGGGGTACCCAAATTAGATTCAGTAAGGATTATCATCCTTAGATGGATGGACTGACTGAGGTGGATATCTAGGATCATGAGGATATTCTTTGGGATTGTGTTCTTGATTTTGGGGGATCATGGGAATATAATTTTCCTCTAATTATATTTTAAATTAACATTAGTCATCAAGAAATTATTAGGATTGTTCCAGTTGTGTATTTTTATGGGTGTACATGTAGATATCCCTTATGTTGGGAAGAGATGGGAGAGTGGTCCTTGGTTGGGTTGAGTCTCGTTTAGGAGTGGAGGGGGATGGTGTAATTGATCTGGAAGAGATTGATCATAGAACATATTCATCAAATGTATTATATATACCATCATTGTTTCTCATGGGAGTGTGTGGTTGGTGATTATGTATTTCATAGAGTATCACCTTTTTTGGGACATCATCGATTGGGTAAGTGGGGAAAGTTGGCATTGAGGATTTTGGGCCCCTTTGAGATCATTGGAGGACTATTGAAGGTGGCCTATTAGTTGTACCACCATATAGTTTTAATCATTTCCACAATCTGTATAACGCTAACTATATGAGGTTATATATCTCAGATAATTCTCAAGTTATTGGATGGGAGTATGTTACTCCTGAGACTGACACCACCTTGGCTAAACATATAGTTCACATTATGGATCACTAAGAGAATGTAATACATGGTATAATGATTTATAGAATTTTGGTACTATAGAAATTTAGATAATATAGCTACGAGACATGGGAGATGAAATTGTTAATAGGTAATTAGAGGACATAAATTATTGTGAGTCGAGTGATTTTAGTTCTTTCTGGTGGATGAAAGATGTTGTGGTGGTGAGATTGTGACAACTCGTTATATATTTCAGTTACTCCATTGTTTATGATTTATTTATCATACTATATTTGGTGTGTTTGCGGGGTTCCTAATGATGGTTATTATTTTTGTGGTAAAATGACCTAAGGTTTTGGGCTATATGCTTGGTTGAATTAATGGAGTCTAAGTATAAACTTTTTAATTACTTAGTCATGTTCTTCACAATTTCAGATAATAATCAGAGTGGGGTCTTTGGGATTTTATGTATATATCTATATTTTACAAAGTCACATATTCCATTTTACACTATGTAAATGAATTTAATGTTGTGTTTTGTTTTTCAGAAATATTTCATGAAGATGGTTCATAGAGTCATATTTTTACCCACCATATAATATATTCAAATAATGTACTATAAAAATACATTTTTTTTATAAAAAGGCCACAAGGTTTTTCAAAGTACGTGATCTCCTGGATTGGACAATGTGTAATGGGATTTCACACCCTAAAATAATCAATAGTTGGGATTTTATAGTGTTTAATGGATGATTTCTCATTCATTCATTTACATCCCTTCTCCCTCTCAGCCAAGTGGCTCCCATGAGAGATTTTAGAGACTTTAAACACTTTCAGATTGCATATTTTGGTAATTTAATGATGATGAAGATATAGTTTATTTATATGGCTAAGTGTTACTAATAGTTTATACTTGGATTTGGTTGTGGTAATAGTTGTGTTTCGATTTGCAATTGAATAGTGGGTTCTATTGATCCATTTTACTTTATTTGTGTTCCTTCCATTTTGAAGTTTTTTCCCATGGTTTCCAACCACCATTGTTGAATGTAGCTATCAGTTTGAGGTAGGGGATTCTATAAAATGGGTTAATACAATGATTTTAGTGTTATTTTTGGTAAATTACTTTGGTTCATAAATTTATTTGAGGTGATTTTTGTTTTTAATGGATTGATTTTAAAGGAAAATGTTTTCAAAAATGGTTATTCATTGACAATATATTTGACCAACTTTGAACTGTGTTTTCAAACACTGAAGAAGATTTTTTTTTAAATGCTTTATTTAATTGTGGTCCTTGTTTTGAAATGTTTTTTTACATTTGGAACATTAAGAAACCATGGGTGAGTTGAGCAAGTGACATGGGTATACTTAGTGTGTTTGGAACAACATAGAGGCAACCTCTTAGATATTCATGAACTTTGTAAGTACTCGATATTGGTTAGATACCACATTATGGATTTGGGGGATCTTCTGTATCTAGTTCATATTGTCCCATAGGCTAGGGCCCAATATGAGGTTATTTTACATTTTATATTATTTATTACATGATTTTTTTATCATGGGTAAATTTTTATTGGTTTTATAGAAGGTTATATCATATAGCATCACATGATTGGTTATTTCATGGATATGTGTTTACTTGAAAACCTCTTGATGTAGGGTTGTATTTCCCATTTTTATCAATTCATCTATTAATACATATCATTTAATAATTTGAAACTATTTTATGAAAAATTAATGTTAGATTGATTTAAAAATGAATTGGATTTATGAAATTGATTTTTCTAATTGTTTCATTCTGAAAATCTAGTACTCTTGTATTCTTGTTAGTAGACCTTGAATATATTCTATGGTGGTATCCTACAGGTATTTTTACTCACACCCTAATTTACCCCATGGGTAATTTTAGATGTTTTATTACATGATTCATGTAAATATATGTGAATCTTGAAGAATTTCAGATTCACCACCAGTCCATTCATTTGATTAGATTAGTTTTGAGGTTACTATTGGTCTCATGGAGTCTGTTTGGTATTTCTTTATTGATTGTTTTGGGTTTAGAAAGTTTATAATGGATTCAATGGATTTGTTTGAATACTTTTATACCCATTAATCACTATTTTTATGTCTTGATTCCTTATATAAAATATTGTTAATGTTATCTTTATTTACCTCACCAAATGAAGGTTTGATCAGGTGTATTTTTTTTCATGACATGGTTTAGTCTATTACATTTTAGAAATAAATAATAGAATTATAAGTTAATATATATCATGTAAATGGTTAAAGTAAATGAACAATCAAAAAATATTCCTCTACCTAACAACTAGTGGGAAATGAGGAAAATGAAGAGTTCTCGGCTCAAAATCTCCGAGGCTAACCACTTGACATGGTCAACAACTCAAATATTGTTGTACTCATTCTATAAAAGGTATAATAATGTTACTATTGATCAACCTATCATATATGAGAATGAAAATATGTGAAATAATGATTTTTTAGGTGTGAGTACATACATACCCAATATGGAGCCTCATAAACCTAGAGGGAAGATATAAGATAAAACAATTAGCTCAAACCATAAGGATTCTTGGTAAGGGGACCCCAAAATAGTTAAGATAAAATTATAGAGCCTTTTAAAAATTGAGTGAAGTATCAATATAGACATATAGGTAAGGTAGATGATGAGTCTTTCTATATATACAATGATCCCATCTCTATTTACCATCACAATGTAGAACCTGATAAGAATCAGCATAGAGATATCACTACCTACCAATGTGATCTCTATACGAGGGATCTGTGTCTTCATTGGAGGAACTTATCACCACAAAATCTCAATTAAAAGGTTGTACCACTATGTTTATAGATTACTATCACCACTATGATATGGGGGAGTATGTACTATACCATTATAAATAATATTGGTGTAACGTCCTAGTTCCGGGTACTGGCCAAAGGAGCTCCGTACCTGGTTGGTCACATGGACTCAAGCACATTTCCCTCAAATTCCAGAGGCTTCCAACAAGTAGCGATGACATTGGGTGTGAGAGTGGGGAAACTATTCCCTCATTTTCAGTCTAACATAGTGTAATGACAACAATAGACAACAACGAAAGCAGTAATACCATACAATAAATAAATAGTGGAATAATGAAATTAAATAAAAAAACTGGACCATATATATATATTATGCATGGAAAATAAGTCTGGGAATGCATCCAATAATGTTACAAATTGGGAAAATTAGTTCTTAATAAAAGTAACAAAGAAAATAAGTAAACTCATGCTGCATCGTAAGCCTTAGTTAGGTACCATGCTCTCCAGCTTCACATCATTCAAGTACATGAATTTGAAGGGATCTTTCCATAACCTATAACTACAACAATATAATATATTTGGGCCCAAAATCCTGACCCAAACATGGTTTGAGGAAAATCCCAAAAGGCAACCCAACAAAGATCTATGTTTTGTTATCAGGAATAAATATAGAAAGAAAAATGTAAAATGAAGTAGAAAACAAGGAAGTACTCAAATGTAAAAAGTCTTATAGTTGCAAATACATTCATTTACAATTAGTAATTATTTAGCCAATCAATCACAAGAACCACTCTGGGAATTTTTTCACAGTCTAAACCTTATGGTTTCATAATGAAAAAGACTATCTGAAGAGGAACTCACTATCAATTACCACTATGGTCTTTTGACGATAACTATAGACTCTCCAAAGAAACACTCCACGTCTATTCCACATGTGGTTTCGTAAATGTATACTGAAGAATCTCTGAGGGAGAACTCACAGTTGATCCCCCCTATGGTCTTGCAATGTAAAATGAATAATGTACACTCTGGGGGATCCCTCAATGTCAATTCCCCCAATGGTTTAACTACACCAGGTTCTGAAAACCCTATGTAATATAATCACGCACAAACGATATCCATCGTCCAATGTAGTCTCATCAACTATAAGGCTAAGCAGCTAAAACTCATATCACAATCAGGTCATTTAATATCAACTCCATCCTAACAACACTAGTCATGGAAAGAATAATAACCAAATAATCATTTCCAGACCCAACAACCAATACCATCAAGCATGGAAAAACACATCCATAAGCATGGTCATAAACCTAATTCATAATAAAATACTCTTACTCTAGAAACCAAACAAATACATGCATCATTAGGGTTAGGTTTCCAAAATATGAAATACCCTAAACTAGGGTATCCAACAATTTTTTCACATTAACTCATTAAAAAAATGAAAAGGATCAAACCACCAACCACAACATTGTACGATTGATATAGTTGATCCTCAACCATTGAATTGACCTAGAACGTTGTAGATATACCAAAATTTCAAAAACATTCAACCATGAATTACTCATGTAAGAGAAGAAATCAAGAGGAGAGAATTTTTTCTAAGTAAGTACTCACCGAGGTGATTCCAACGCAATAAACGATGTTTGATTCAGGGAACATATGACAGATCTATGGATCGAAGAAGAATCGTCGATTCCCGATGCCCCTAGATGAGATGGAGCCCGAAGAAGATAGTTAGGTCGATGAGATGCAACCCTGATCTGATATACCAATTATAAAAATACACAACGTGTTCCCTGAGGACACATAGCATATATATGCCTTTATTAGGACCGACATTAGGTAGTCTCCAGGTCAACTCACAAAGCCATTTACTCGGCCATTACACGACCAGTACATGGCTACCTGCGACAACTGAGTACATGGCATGTACTTATTAAATTTCCAAATTATCCACTTTTTCATAAAGAACCCAAAATCAAGATCCATACTTGAAATAAACATTTGAGTTCTTAAAAACTTCCACCACATAATGAAATTCATTCTCGAATTTCCCTAATATGGTGGTGTAGAATAATATTTGAATAGCTCTGGAAACTACGATTGCACATCAGTCTCCCTATCCTAATTCTCATCCTATACTCACCTATGCTACCATATCACCCATACCAGAGGAACTTACAGGAAATATAGAACCTTAATACTATGATCAGAAATCTGAATGAGATGCTCCTCAAACAATGAATCTACCTTTAACTCAACCTCCTCGGGTTGGAAAACATGAGACAAGAATGAGAAGTAATGACGTAGCTGAGAAAAATGTAAAACATAATGCATGGCTTGGTACCAATGAGGTAACTGAAAATTATAGGAAACTATCCTGAATCTCTCCAAGAAATCAAATGGCCAAACATATCTCGATGAAATCTTTCCCTACCTCTGAATCCTCATGTTTCCCAAAATCAGTGTGACATATTAGAAAACCTGATTTCTAACCTCGAATTCCATAGGTCGTCACCGCTGGTCAGAATTAGACTTCAATCATGAATGTGCAGTAGTCATCCACTTCTAAATCAACTTCACCTACTATGTGGTCTCCTAGAAAAGACGAGGTTCCATCATACCGACCTCTCTTGCTTCCCACCAATATAGGGGTGATCAGCATGGCCTGTCGTATAGAGCCTTATATGGTGCCATCTGAATTATTTCCTAAAAATTATTATTGTAGGAAAACTCCACCAAAGGTGTGTTCTTATCTTAGGATCCTCCAAAATCTTGTATGCATGCTCAAATCATGTCTTCCAACACCTAAATTGTACGGTTTTACTGGACATTTTTCTATGGATCGTAAGCTTTACTCAGAAGTACCTATGTACCCAAAGCTCACTAAAGTACTTACTAGCCCCAAGAAGTAAAACATGCATCCCGGTCTGAAATTATAGATTGCAGCACCCCATGTAAATGTAAAATCTCCCGGATGTACAAACATCCCATATCATCAACACTGAAGGTCTCTTAGATCTGTAAGAACGAATCAACCTTCGTGAGTCAGTCAATGAAAACCCAAACTACATCGTTACCTCGAGGATATATAAAAAAACCTATCATGAAGTCCATCGCAACATAATTCTAATTCAACATCGGAATGGGTAACTACTGTAAAAGCCATTCTGGTTGCTTTGGATTCACCTTCAACTACTGATAGGTGGAACACCTCTTCAAAAAACCAGCGACATCTCACTTCATACTTCGGAAATAATACTGATGGTGTAGATCTCGATACATCTAGGTGACACTGGGATGAACTGCCCAAACTAAAGAATCAAAAACACACCAAATCTCCTCTTGTATTTCTTCTAACACCCATACACATCTATGGAAGGACATGATCTCATCCTTGCCTATGGTATATATAAGAACATGGTCCTCTCCTGACACACTCTCACATATGACTAGGCCTTTACTATCTGATAGCTACCTCATTCAAACTCAATCAAGTATAGTAGAGAAAATAGCTACAGAAGAAAGAAATGTCTTTCCCTATCTGTCGTGCACCTCCAAATGCATTTTAGAGAACATAGCCATGAGTTTCCCCTCACTACTGGCTTCCTGAACTGCCTGTATCTGATTCCTCCTAATCAACATATATTCCATGGTGTTTCCTTTCCCAGGTGTGTAGTCAAGATCAAAATCAAAGGATTGAAGGTACTCAACCCACCTCCACTCTCTCAAATTCAGATAACGCTATGTAAATATATACATGAGATTTTTTTTGGTCATTGAACACCACAAAATGCTCTCCCAAAAGATAATGTCTCCAATAGTGAAAGTCATGAAAAGCTGTATCTACCTCAAGATCGTACATCAGGTAGTTCCTCTCATGTGTCCCCAACTACCAATACCTATATTCAATGACGCCATCCCCCTACATAAGCACTACTCCGAACCTGATACCCGATACCACATAATAAAAAGTATATATCTTTCTTGGATCTGAAAAAACTTTTATCAGTTCTGAATTCAACCTCCCTTTTACCTCCTAAAATGATAAATCGCGTGAATCTATCCACAGGTACATAGAACCCTTGTTATTCATTCCCTTTAGTGGCACTTCTAAGCCTGAAAAGTCTAGTATGAAATGTCTGTAGTAACCAACTAACTCGAGAAAACTATGTACCACAAAGACGTTCTTTGGATGCTCCCAGGAAACTATTGCTCTTACTTTTACTAGGTCTACTGATTCTAATGTCCTTGAGATAACGTGACCCAATATGTAAATCAGGTCTATCTAATTGTGGCATTTTGAGAGATAAGTATATATCTAATTCTCTCTCAGTGCACTCAAAATGATCTCATGATGTGTGGCACGTGTCGAGTGAGAGATTACACTAAGATATCATCCACAAAAGCCACCACAAATAAGTGCATGTATTGATGGAATACTCAGTTCATCTGTGCCATAAAAACTGCAGGCACATTCGTATGACCGAACGACATAACCATAAATGCATATAGACCATACCTACTCTAAAAGGATGTAAGAGGTATATCTGATGGTGTAACATGCAACCGATGATAAACAGACCTCAAGTTAATATTTTAGATAACCTAGGATCTTCAAATATGATCAAATAGGTCATCAATAATCAGCAAGGGAAATCAGTTCTTGACTTTAAACTAGTTCAGATTCTGATAATTCACAAAAACTCTAAGGGTACCAACTAGCTTTTTCACAAAAAGGAATGAAGAACACCAAGCCGATGTACTGGGTATGATGAAACAGTTTTCTTGAATCCACTCAAAATGCTTCTTGAGCTCCTGTAACATTGGTGGTGCCATCCCATAACGGGGAATGGTCACTGAGGCTACTCCAAGAAGAAGATGAATAAAGAAATATACCACTTGATATAGAAGAAATCCTAAAAATTATTCTAGAAATACTTCTATGATATGATTCATCACTAGAGGAAGTTCCATCATTGAATTCCCTTGTTCATCCAGATACAAACTAGAAATCTAATCTATAACTCCTCCAAATCCATGATGTCTAAGACCATATCTATGCAACTGGACATCCCATATGCCCTTATGTAGGAACGACCTTACCTCTGGTGACCTGAAACTCTCCCTATGTGGATATCAATCGACAACATCCAATAAAGGAACCAACCACTCCATTCTGATAATGAAATTTTAGCTTGTCATCGCTAAGTCATACATATTCCATAAAAAATGACACCCATCAACTGAAAGAGAGAACTCTTTGAACAGACTCACACTAGACATTCTAGTCCCCGACGGAGTGTCAAACATTGAGATAATGACATAAGTAAAGATACATAGCCCAATGATATCCACAATAGAAAAAAATATGAAGCTATGGTAATCCCTTGTATCCAAAAGTGGAAAATATAAATACAAGGTAACTAGAATCATACCTATAACTGTAGATTGTCTAAGATACTACTCCTATTGGGCCTGCCCTATTTCAAAAGCTTGAACTGTGCTGAAGTCCTATGAAGATGTCTATGTTTCTTGAGTTGATCCAGCCTACAGCTATCAAAAACACTATGTCTGGTCATTGCGGCCACAACCTCCACCTCATATTGATCATCCAAAAGAACTCCAGTTCCCTGACTGATGTGGGACTGGGGGTCCTGCTCTGGTATGAGGAGTTGAAACAGAACCCCTATCACAATTTGCTGGTTAAAAAATATGTCAAAAATTCTAAAGATGACCAATCTTTCCTTAATATATTCACTCAACTGGGTCTCTCAAGAAATGTGGTGTCACGCCTCAACCCTCGGGACCCATGTCATGAATACCCCAATCCAACCATCTATAGGTCAGAGGCTATATAATAGCACCAAAACGCGTATTCCCTAAAAACAGGAAGGCATTTCCATTATAACCTTTAAACTCACACAACAAAGCACAAAGCATGATACAAGCACAAAATAAATGGGTGTGTATAGAAAGTAAAAGGGGTCAGAATAAAGGCACAATTGTAAAGTACAATAAACTGAAAAGTACAAGTAAAAATAAATATATCTCCTATGAGTACCCACCAAGGACCCTTCCAGAATGGTAGGTATAGCTCTTGAATGGTTGTCTCTGTGGTACGCCTCTTCTGATGTCCACCTCCGAGCTACCACCAGTCCTGGAACCCTCATCCTCAGTCAGCGATGTCTGTCGTCTACACCAAACAAAACAAGGTGTGGTTCATAGCCTATGTATAGGTGAGTATAATGATACTCTATAGGGACCCCAAGACCATGTAGGTCTCCTAGAGTTCCACAAAGGAAAGACCATAAGGAAGATCCCAAATCTACTTAGGTATATTCCCACACATATATCTAAGTTATCAATCATTACTCATCACATGTATGAGGGAGTAATACCTCAATGGTAACCCCACAAAGGTGATGTATCACATAGCATAACCCCAATCACAAACACAAAGTAAAGACAACTCACACCAGGATTTATTCTATGGGTAGTAACAAGTAATATTCGGAACACCTCGGCTACTAGAGAACTCTCCCTCTATCGAGTACAGTGGGCCTACTGCGTCACAAAAAGGAGCTTCCCACTAACCATGGATTATTGAGGTACTCCTCCTTTCAAGTACTGTGGGTCTGCCATGTCACATAGAGATGCTTCCCCCTGTGGGCCTACCGCATCACAAAGAGGCACTCCCCCTCATGGACTACTGAGGTACTCCTCCTATCGAGTACAATGGTTATTCCGTGTCACAAAAGGCACTCTCCACTGTGGGTCTACCACAGCACACGAGGCTCTCCCCAATGCGCCAGTCATGTCACTCTAAGTCGAAACGGTCACCAGTCGTCAAGTCTCAGTCAGTCGCAGGGTTTTGTACGTATCATGCTTGGGAGGACCGCCCCCCAAGCCATAGGTATTACCTCAACAACACCAAAGTTCCATGAAAAAATAACCCAAAGGTCCATCATGTCAAAAATGACCCAACACAATAGATAACACGTCAATCAGACGCCCGGTCTGTATGTTATTAGTGTTTCCGCTCCGAGGGCCTGGTTGGATTCGGGGTCTGATCATACCTGGCCATTCACCAACATTATCCAAAACTTTAGTAGAGTATATATAAAGGAAATTCTTGATACAATGATTTCAGTGTTGTAGACGGTTCCTCCAACAGACGCCTGGTTCTCTAGTTATGGCCAAAAAGATAATACTGGGCCCAAATAGGCTCAGGTCCGGTGTGACCGGGCCTAACCCTGTTCGAGTCGCCCCGACCCGGTCTGGGTCTGGCCGAGATGGCTTGGGACTTGGGGGGCCCGACCCACTGGGCCGTGGTCCGACCTGACCCACAAAGGGGCGGCCTGACCCAGCCCACTGGCACTACCCGGTGGTGCGGCCCGTTGGGCATGGCCCAGTGGGGTGGCCCGTTGGGCGCAGCCTGGTGGCATGGCCCAACCTATATAGGGAACAACCTGCTAGGTGTGGTCTGCCAAAGTTGGTGCCCAAGTGGGGTGCGCCCCCGTCTGCTTTCTCCCGAACTGTCCCTATGACCGTTCTACTTGGTGGCACGCGGGACAGGTTGGAGTCCTGCCCGGTCTAGCACAGCCGGCCGAACATCCTCCCAGTGACGCGGTCATACACCACTGCTCCACTGCGACTAGTCGGAAGTTCGACTTCCCTTTGGCCTCCACCACGGCCGATACAGTCGCACCCTCCTACCCCAACGGTGATGCGGATACACGACACCGCTTCACCACACAACCATCCTATTACCAGCCAAAATAATGCTCTGCTACGACCGACGGGCTATGACCTTCTCATCATCCGGTGGCGCAGACACATGCCACCAATCCTTCCTCATGACTGACTGCGCGCCAGCTATTACCTTCTTCCACGAGCCATTGCTTCTTCGTTCCAAGCCCAAAAAATTAAACGATCACATATTTGCGATCCTTGCATCACGGGCTTCGCATCTATACATCGCGCTCAAAAAGTCTCTATGTTTCTAGAGACAATAAATATTATGCGTTAAAAAACACATGATGAACACACAATGAAATAAATATAATGATGAGAATGGTTTATGTTCTAGACTATGGCCATGTTCATTTGGCCATCGTCGTCGTGAATTTAGGATAAGAAGAAACCATAGAATAAAAAATTCAACATGATTAAAACCAAAACTTCAATTGTTCATTGGAGGTGGTGTGAGGAAGAAAGATGTAGTTGATGAAGAACTTCGGTGTTTGTCGCTTCAACAAGATGCTTCCAATATGGGCACTGGGTCGGTTCCTAGTTCTACGTTTGGGTAATGTTCTTCCCAGTTCTCCAAGGTTCTCTCAACTCTCCTTTTCATATGATTCCCAACTATGAAATGAGGACCCACTGTATTAATATATGTTTATCAAACTAATTAATGTTGGAACAGTTAATTTGATTATGTTGGCACATTAAATTTGGCCCAATTGAATGCCACATTAAATTTAATTACATTGGCCCAAATTAATTGGAAAAAACCAAGAGTCACCTCCCATGTTAAAGAGGGATTTAGAGGGTTAGGAGGTCCCCAACAATGAATTAAAATCGGGAGGATTAAATTTAAAAAATAAAAAGCTAGTTTTTTTAATTTTCTCTGAAGAAAAACACAAAAACTAACTTACACCCTCACCCTACTACAGTCATGGTTAAGGTATCCATAAGAAAATACAAGCGGTACGAGATAAACGGTGTCCTCAAATTTGAAATTCAATCACTGGTTCAAAAGATACAAAAACGCACTCTCACGTTTACTGAACATACATGAAAAAAAGTTTCAGAAATTCATTCTGGGCACTCCAGGCCTCAGAATCACATGTCGTCTATTTCTACAGACTTGTAATATTCCTGTATAAATAAAAACATTTACATGGAAAAATATGGGTCTTTGCATTCTCCCCACCTCAAGACTTTGTGTCCCCATATGCCACAACTCAAACTAAGTGTACAAGTGGGGGTAATGAGCATGTATCTGAGCCTCATTCTCCCATGTTATCTCTTGGAGGTTCTCGTGCTACCAGCAAACATGCACCGAAGGTATCGACCACCCACGAAGGAGCTGATCTTTTTGATCCTCAATGTCAACTGGAACCTCTGTAAATGTCGCCCCATCGTCAATATCCATCTCCCCGTGGTCGATGCCGTGAAATGGGTCATGTACATATATCCTTAACTTGGATACATGGAAAACGTCATTCACCAGGTGCAATTGAGGTGGAAGAGCTCAGCGATAATCAACCTCACCATCTTTGTTGAGGACCCGAAAGGGTAAGATGAATCTCGAAGATAACTTTCCACCTTGGTCAAATCATTGAAAACTCATAGTGGTGAGACTCGTAGAAAGACATGGTCTCCATCCTTGAACTCTAGAGGTCTTCGTCTCCTATCAGCATAGGATTTATGCCTGCTCTGTGCAGTATTCATCCGCTCCTAGATGATCTGCACCTTCTCTGTGGTATCATGTACCATATCCAGTCCCATGAGTGTGGACTGCCCTGGTTCAGTTTAGCACAGTGGTGATCTACAAGGTTTCCCGTACAACTCCTTGAATGGTGGCCTACTGATAGTGGAGTGATAACTGTTGTTGTTTGTGAAGTCCACTAAGGGAAAGTGATCCTCCAAACTGTGGCCAAAATTGTAACGTCCCGGTTTCTGGTGCCACTCAACGGGTTCCCCAAACCCGATTTTCCACGCGACCTCAAGCGCATTTCCCCAAATTCCAGAGGCTGCCGACTAGCAGCGGGGCCCCAGGTCTGATAGCAGGGAAACTATGCCCTCATTTGTCAATGTGTAACACAGTGGAATACAAAATAAAACATTCAACGACGACGGAAGTAATAAACCATACATGACTGAAATAAACAACGGCAGTATATACAACCAAATATATATAAATAATGATACAACATGTCTCAAGTTCGAAGAAAACAACCAGAACATGTTATGCATCGATATAGTACAACAAAATGCAGAGAACATCAAAACAAAGCAAAACAGCTGGCAGTGGCATCGCGAGCCTAGGCTCGGACCCCTGCCCTCCTACTCCTCAGCAACAATCAAGTACCTGTATAGGGAATCATTCCCCTATCTACAACAGCAGAAACGTAATCTTTTTGGGCTGAAAAGCGTGACCCAAATCGGGTTTGAGAAATATATCTCAGTAGGCACCCACCAAAGGCCTGTGCCCAACTGCGTATAAGCATGCAACAACAGTGTGAAGTAGTAAAATGCAATAAAGTAAGAAGTACTGAAATGTATGTAACATAACAATTAAATTGAAATTTTATTATTAATTTAACCTATTAAATGTCAGAAATCACCCTAGTGCATTTCTAAGTAAACAATCCACGTCCTTACACAAGAAATAACTTACCCTCAGGTAAGCAGAATCCCACCTGGAGGTATAGCCCTCAGGCGTAATAGAATTTTCCATCAGGCGTAGGAAGTGTTTCCCCCAGGCACAAAAGTCAAGACCTCATGCACGAAAGGTTTCCCTCAGGCAAAATAGAACGTTACCCTGAGGCTAATACAGTCACACCCTCAGGCTATAGAAAAACACCACCCTCAGGCATAAGTAACAGGGCCATGCCCAACATATAAACATGCAATTTGAATACAATTCATCTCGAGGCAAATGTAATACATAATTTAAACAAGGTATACCCTCGGGTATCCTAGCTAAACAGCCAAATAGAGGAACACACCCTCAGGATGGTCCTGGATCTAAGGAATGATCCCACCTAATATTTTATTATCATAATTAATCACTTATTCAATTATAATTTTTCAAATAACAACGACCTCAGCCACATGACACCCCAACATGTGTTCGTGGTATAAAAACGCAATAAACACACGATTGTTGGAAATTTTAACACCAAGCCACCTACCTTATATGCCAACGAGTGATATACACGAATGTCCATTCCAGAAATTCCCATGAATGATGTAGATCTGACGAAGAACAAAACCCATTTAAATGTAAATATCATTCATTTGGGAAATAATTGGCAAGTACCGCTTAAGGAGAGTGGAGGGATTTCTCGTGCAGTTCCAACGAGATCGTCCGAGGCGGAAATAGATTCCAAATGAACACCTAGTGGATCTTCAAAGGTTCGGTCATCCCCTCTCGCTCCTTCCTTCGGTTCTAATCCATCCCTGTGAACAGGGGAGGATACTTCCCATTTTATGAAAAAAAAGTACACGACATGTCCTTCCATGTAGACAACGTGTACTCCATATTTTTTAACTGTTCCTCAGGCAGATTCTCGCCAGCGTGGCACTGTTTATCCATCTACATAAGTACACGGCATGTACTACTAACTACACAGCGTGTACTGTCATCCAGCTGGCGGATGCTCCACTACCTTTCTATTCTGGCCTTCCGACTAACTACACGGTGTGTAAAGGACCACTACACAGTGTGTATTTGGATCCTACACCCTTCATCCCCGACATGGCCACACGCCCCGTGTACCCATCTCTCATGGCCAAAAGTACACGGCGTGTGGACAAAGTGCACAACATGTACTTTCCAAAAATTGTAATTTTCCCCTTTTACCATATTTTCTCAAAAACACTTAAGGAAAAGAGAAAACAAGAAACCCGTACCTCAGAAATAAGAACCGAGTTCTTACAAACATCCTCCCTTAATGCAATTCATCCCCGAATTTACCTTCCATGGGAAGAGAAGATATATCCGTGAATAAATCTGGCCACTGAGCACATACGTCAGTCTCCCGCTCCCAGGTTTCGTCCTGCACTCGGCCATGCTGCCATAACACCTATACGAGAGGATGTTTCCGGCCTCGGAGAACCTTCGTGATCATGTCAATCATACGAATCAGATGCTCCTCAAAGGTTATATCCATCTGAAGCTCAACATCCTCTGGTTGAAAGGTGTGAGATGGGTCTGAATGATAGCGGTGCAACTGAGATACATGGAAGACATCGTGCATGGCTCGGTACCTCTGAGGTAATTGCAACCGATAAGCAACCAGGCCGACTCTCTCCAAAACATCAAATGGCCCCAAAATACCTCAGTGAAAGTTTACCATGTCTCCTGATCTTCCTGTGTCCTAGCCTCGGAGAAACACGTAAGAAAACCTGATCCCTGACCATGAACTCCAATGGTTGTCTGTGGCGATCAGTATATGACTTCTGACAAGACTGCACAGTAGCCATCCACTTCTGAATCAACTGGACCTGCTCAGAAGACTCCTGTACGAGACGTGGTCCCAACAAAGCTACCTCACCTACCTCTAACCAGCACAATGGTGATCGGCATGGCCTACCGTATAAAGCCTCGTATGGTGCCATCTCAATAGTCTCCTGGAAACTATTATTATAGGAAAACTCGACCAGGGGTATATGCTTCTCCCAAGAGTCCCCAATGACTAGGACACATTCTCGCAGCATGTCCTCAAGCACCTGTATAGTATGCTATGACTGGCCATCTATCTGAAGGTGGTATGATGTGCTTAGAAGCACCTGTGTTCCCAGTGCCCTCTGAAAAATATACTAGAAACACGACGTAAAATGGGAATCCCTATCTAAAACGATAGAATGAGGGACCCCATAATGATGCACGATCTCTCGGATATAATGCCTTCTGATCTCTTCAATACCAAAGGTCTCCATGATCGACAAGAAGTGATCCACCATCGTGAGTCTGTCTACAACAACCCACACGACATCATTGCCTCGAGGTGACCTCGGAAAACCAGTCATGAAGTCCATCGTGACATCATCCCATTTCCACTCCGAAATGGGTAACTTTTGTAACAGTCCGGCAGGTCACTGATGCTCCGACTTCACCTGCTAATAGGTGGAACACCTCGTAACAAAATAAGCTACTTATCTCTTCATACCCGACCACCAATACTGACTTCTCAAGTCACGGTACATCTTGTCAACCCTGGGATTAACTGACCAAGCTGAAGTATGATACTCCCACATCAGCTCCTCACGTATATGCCCTAGAACCCATACAAGTCCATGGAAACACAGAACCTCATCATCGCCTGTCGTCCAACCAGGAGGAGGGTCATCACTTTCCACCGAATCCCGTAGAACTAGGCCTTCTGAATCAGATAGCTGTCTCATCCTCACTCTATCCAGGAGGGTAGAAGTCATAGCTAAAGTGGAAAGATAAGTCTGCTCCTGACTATTGTGCACCTCCAAATGAATCTCAGAGAACAAAGCCATAAGCTACCACTCACCACTGGCCTCCTACACCGCCTGTTTCTGAGTCTTCATACTCAGTGCATCAGCTACCACATTACCTTTTCCAGGTGTATAGCCAAGATCAAAGTCAATGGAATGTAGGTACTCAACCCACCTTCTATGACTCAGATTGATGTCACGCTGAGTAAATATATATTGGAGACTATTGTGGTCGGTGAAAACCACAAAATGTCCTCCCAGTAGATAATGTCTCCAATAGTGCATAGCATGAATAACTGCAGCTAACTCGAGATCATGCGTCGGATAATTCCTCTCATGTGGCCTCAACTGCCGAGACCCGTATGGAACAACTTGATCGCCCTACAACAACAATGCTCCCAGTCCAATCCCTGATGCATCACAGTAGAATGTATTTTTGTACCCCTGATCTGGGAGTATCAGGATTGGTGCTGATGTTAACCATCCTTTCAGGTCCTGAAAGGCTGCCTCGCAAACTTCCGACCAAACGAACTTCACACACTTCTTAGTCAGACCCATCAACGGTGCTGCTAAGCAAGAGAAGTCCAATATTAAGCGTCTGTAGTAACCAGCCTTCCCTAAGAAACTCTGTATCTCAAAAACGTTCTTAGGATGCTGCTATAAAACTACTGCTCTCACCTTCTCTAGGTCAACTACAACTCCTGACTCCGAGATGATATTACCCAGGAAGTGAATATGGTCCATCCAAAAGTGGCACTTTGAGAGCTTAGCATATAGTTGATGCTCTCTTAGTGTACTCAATACGATCTCATGATGGGTGGCATGGTCATGTCGAGTTTGAGAGTACACCAAGATATCATCAACGAATACTACCACAAAAGAGTCCAGATAAGGATGGAACACATGATTCATCAGCTCCAGGAAAACTGCTGGTGTGTTCATGAGTCCTAACGGCATAACAGTATACTCGTATTGACTGTACCTGCTCCAGAAAGCTATGAGATGTATATCAGATGGTCTAACGCGCAGGTGATGATATCCATATCTCAAGTCAATCTTCGAGACCACTCGTGCTCTAGGAAATTGATCAAAAAGATCATAAATCTTTGAAAAGGGTTATCGGTTCTTGATCGTCAGCTGGTTCAACTTCCTATAATCTACACAATGTCTGAGGGTACCATCATCTTTCTTCGCAAAAGGACCAGAGAACCCCACGAAGAAGTGATGGGTCGGATGAAACCCTTTTCTTGTAATTCCTATAACTGCCTCTTGAGCTCCTGCAACTCAGGTGTAGCCATACTATAAGGAGGAATGGACACTGGTGCTGCTCTTGGCACAAGCTCGATAGAGATATCCACCTCTCACTTCAGAGGAAGACCTGAAAAGTCATCCGGTAAGATATCCCTAAAAAATAAAACCACTAGAGGGAAATCCGTTTGAAAAGTCCCCTTGTAATCTAGATATAAACTCGCAATCTGGGATGTGACTCCACCTCGCCCATGATGCTCTGGTCCAACTCGACTCGCCTGAACATCCCACTCTCCCTTGTATAGAAACCCTCCACCCTCTAGTGACGTGAAACACACCCTGCGATGATAGCAGTCTACAAAGGCTCGAATGGGAACCAACCAGTCCATTCTGAGAATGAAGTCATAGATCGTCATCTCTAATACATAGAGCTCCCAAAGAAAGTGACAACCAGAAACCTCAAGGGGGCACTCTCGGAACTGATGCACACCAGCCGTTCTAGTCCCCAACGGTGTGTCTAGAATCATGATATCAGAAGAAGTAGAAAAGTAGAGTCCAAGGCTCTCCCCGACAGGTACAAATATGAAACTATGTGTAGCACCCGTTTCGAAAAGTACTGAAGATAGAACAGAAGCTACTAGAATAGTACCTCTGACTATAGAAGGTCTGGGATCCTACTCCTGCTGGGTCTGTTGCACTGCATATGACTGCCTAGTGCCGTGGCCCGGTGACATAGCCTGGATACCCTGAGTTTTCCTGCCCTGTTGCCACTAAGATCCTGGTGTCTGGATACCAAGGCCACAACCACCATCTCTACTTGCAAGCCTTGGCATATTCCAGTTTCCAGACTGGTAAGAAGCCGCTGGTCCTACTCCCTCATGCGAAGTCTGCACAGAACCCCTCTCACTAGCCACTGGTGGATATTCCATACAAAAGCGTTGCAGATGACCCATCTTGCCGCAAGCTCGGCACTCCACTGGGTCTCATGGATTCTGCGGTCTCTTGTTCCCCTCTCTACCACACTAGTAGCACTTGACTGACCCACATGAAGAAACTGCATGGCTGATACTGCCACCCTGATAGAAGTCCATCTGTCTCTTCTTCTTTCCAGTAGAAATAATACCGGTAACTGGTGCTGAACCGCCCTGGCCCACACCAAAAGTTTCCCGCAAGTTCCTCTCTGTAATCAGTGCCTGATTAACAATAGAATGTACTGTAGGCAACTTGAAAACATTCACCAGTTCTTGGATGTCATAACGAAGTACATACTCAAAACGTCTGGATCTTAGTGTCTCATCACCCACCATTACAGGTGCAAAGCATTGAAGCTCTATGAAACGAATAGAATAGCCCCCCACCGACATAGCGCCCTGCTGCAGATTCGTGAACCCTCATGCTCAATCTGCCCGCAGCGTCTCGGGAATGAAGAAGTCATAGAAGTCATAGAAGACTGCCTGAAAATCTTCCCACGCCATGTCTCTGTGATGCTCTGATTGGGTGGTGATATCCCACCACCTGTTGGTGGAATCACGAAGCATGTATGTCACGAGCTTGACCCTCCACCCTGGAGGCGTCTCAAGATGCTTGAAAATATTCTACATCGATCCGAGCCAAGAATCTGTAGCCTGTGGTCCACCATCCCCTAAAAATGTCGGTGGATGCTGCTGCTGAAATATACGAGTCAACATAGCCATAGATGTGGCAGCCAGCGGTGCTCCCTGAAAGGTCTGTATAAACAGCAATAAGTCTTCACGGAACTGCGCCTCCATGCTTGTGTCTGGTATAGCAGCTGGTGCTGCATCTGGCTCTACTGGAGGATCAACTAGTATCCATGTCCCTCCATCTCTGGAGTATAGTCGTTTCCACTCTCCTGGCGAACAACGCTCGGTCGTCTAGGTGGCATGACACTACAAGGTCAAAACACGCCTTCAGAACAAGATTAACAATAACCGAAAATGAAAGAACTTAAAAGGAAATAAGAGGAAGAATGCATTAAAAATTTGCAAAACAAGACAACACGGCGTGTACACTGACTAAAAGACGTGTACTTGACTCCCCTTCCCCTGCCCGGGTCCTTCTGCACGGCTAAGCCACACGGTTCCTGTTTGAACAAAACTACGCGGCATGTATATTTTCAACACGGCGTGTATGGTGTTATTTCCAACTGCCCGTGTCGTTTGTGACATGGCTGACTAATCGGCTTGACACTACATGGTGTGTTACACCCGCACATGGCGTGTGCACCACCGCGTTTCCCAGCCACATGGCTTACTACAAACGATCTGTCCTCGGACAAGACTACACGGCATGTCCCAAAGGTACACTGCGTGTTCAAGATGAGATCTACTGACCTGTGTTGTTAGTTACATGGCCAGTTTACATGGCTCATCCTACGTGTCGTGTTCTATATACACACTGCATGTACTCAAAAGGTTTACCCTGACCCGTGTTGTTAGTTACACGGTCGGGTTCCCAAGTCACAGTACACGACATGTTCTACAGTGGACACAGCGTGTATGTCTTAAGGTTTTCTCCGCCCGTGTTGGAGTTACACGGTGGACACCGGGTCAACACTACACGGCGTGTACAAAAACTACACAGCGTGTTTTCCACAAGCTCATCCCTTCCCCGTGTCACCACCCACACGGTTTGTGACATGGGAAGAGACTACTCGGCGTGTACTCGGGGTACACGGCGTGTACTAATTTTTTTATTTTTCTTCCCAAACAGAAGAACATACACGGCATGTGTATAGTAACACATGGCGTATATACTGGGTTTCCGGATAGTATGCCTTATAAACTTCTCCGGAACCCAGAAAATACAGAAAAACAACATTTAAGTGTCAAATTCCAACGCGTGAGGGCCCATACTCTCCACGAATAAAAGTTTGACATCTTTTATGTGTTATAACAAAATAAAACAAATAATGATCCACCAAATTCCATTAAATGGGGGCCCATACATCCAAAAAACCAACGTTTGGAATCCATTATTTTATAAACATGCTCACACAAAAATACCCTATCAAACAGCAGGTATTAATCAAGCAACTATCACAACAGCATGATTTTCTAGCACAAAAACTATCACAACAAAAAGAAATTTTATAATGCACCTACATGTCATGGAAACAATGCATGGAATGTGATTCTAGCATGTTCCTAAATGATGCATGAGATGGAATAACCTCATCTCATCAGGATGCAACTAAATTGAACCCACTGATAAAATATAAACAGCACAATACAAGTGTGTCACCCAACGGTGAAATCATATCAATTGTAACTTGCAAAATCAGTAAAATTATAATACATGGTAAATTGGATTTTCCCTGTACACGGGTTATCTATGCCCGGGCACAGCTCATTACCAACTACTATTCTGTCCTATCCCTGACTAAGGATCCATACACTATGTCAAAGAAAAGAACCAACATTGATACCACTTTGTAACCTCCTGGTTCTAGGTGCCACTCAACATGTGCCCTGAACCCTGTTCACCACGTGACCTCAAGCACATTTCCCCAAATTCCAGAGGCTACCGACTAGTAGCGAGGGCCCAGGTCTGATAGTGGAGAAACTATGCCCTCATTTATCAAATTTTAGTGAAGCGGAATACAAAATAAAACATAAAACGATAGCAGAAGCAATAAACCATACACAACTCAAATAAACAACTGCAGTAGATATAACCAACTGTATATAAATAATGATGCAACATGTCTCAAGTTCTAAAAAAACATCCATGACATTTTATTCATCGATACAGTGCAACAAAATGCAGAGTACATCAAAACAAAGAAAAACAGTTGGTAGCGGCATCATGAGCCTAGGCTCGGTCCCCTGCCCTCCTACTCCTCAGCAACAGTCAAGTACTTGTATAGGGACTATTTCCCCTATCTACACTTGCAGAAACGTAATCTGTTTGGGCCGAAAAGCATGACCTAAATTGGGTGTGAGAAATATATCTCAGTAGCCACCCACTAAAGGCCCGTGCCCAACTGCGTATAAGCATGCAACAACAGTGTGCAATAGTAAAATGAAATAAAATAAGAAGTACTGAAAGGTAACTAACTTAACAATTAAATTTCCATTTTATTATTCATTTAACCCATTAAATATCAGAAATCACCACTGTAAATTTCTAAGTAAATAGTCCACGTAATCAGACAAGCAAAACCTTTCCCTCAGGTAAGTAGAATCTCACCCGTAGGTATAGCCCTTAGGCGTAACAGAATTTTCCCTCAGGCATATGAATTGTCGCCCTCAGGCACAGAAGTCAATCCCACCGGCACGAAAGGTTTCCCTCAGGCAAAATAGAACATTTCCCTTAGACTAATACAGTCACGTACTCAGGATACAACAAAACATGGCCCTCGGGCATAAGTAATTGGGCCATACCCAACAAATAAACATGCAATTTGAATACAATTCCTCTCGAGGCAAAAGTAATGCATTATTTAAACAAGGAATACCCTCGGGTATCCTAGCCAAATGGCTAAACAGAGGAACACACCCCTTGGGATGGTCCTAGATCCATGAAATGATCCCAACAAACATTTTATTATCATAATTAATCACCTATTCAATTCTACGTATTCAAATAACCATGACCTCACCCACACGACACCCCAACATGGGTGCGTGGTAAAAAAATGTACAAAACACGTGACAGTTGGAAATTTTAACACCAAGCCACCTTCCTTATATGCCAACAAGCACTATACATGAACGTCGGTTCCAGAAACGCCCAAGAATGACGTAGATCTGATGAAGAACAAAGCTCGTTTAAACGTAAATAACTTTCATTAGGGACAGAATTGGCATGAGCGGCTTAAGGAGAGTGGAGGGCTTACCCGTGCAGTTCCATTGAGATTGTCCGAGGTGGAAACGGATTTTAGACGAACACCCTATGGATCTTCAAAGGTTTGGTCGTCCCCTCCCGCTCCTTCCTCCAGTTCTAAGCCTTCCCTGTGAACAGGGGAGGATACTTCCCATTTTAAGTGAAAAAACAAAGAACACGGTGTGTACTTCCAAGTATATGGATTGTACTCCACATTTTTAACTGTTCCTCTGGAGGCTTCCCACCAGTGTGGAACTGTTCATTTGTCGACATAAGTACACGACATGTAATCCTGACTACACTGCGTGTACTGTTGTCAAGCTGGCGGCTGCTCCACTCCCTTACTGTTCCGGCCTGCCGACTAACTACATGGCATGTAAAGGACCAATACACGGCGGGTATTTGGTTCCAACACCCTTCATCCCTGACATGGACACACGCCCCGTGTACCCATCTCACATGGCCAAAAAGTACATGGCGTGTGGACAAAGTAAACGGAGTGTACTTTCCAAAAATTGGAATTTTCCCCTTTTACAATATTTTCTCCAAAACACTTAAGGAAAAGAGAAAATAAGAAACCCGTACCTCATAAATAAGAACTGGGTTCTTACAAAAATCAAGGACTCATGCACCTTGCTTTTCCCTCATGGTCTGAATGGTCCGCTCTGTCTGGCCATCCATCTGAGGATGGAAGACGGTGCTCAACCGAAGCTATCTCTAACGCCTCCTAAAACCCCTTCCATAGTTGGGAAGTAAAATGTGCATCATGATTGGAGAAAATCATATATGTCACTCCACGAAGCCGTAAAATCTTCTATATGTAGAGGCACCCCCATGATCTCTACCAATCCCTGCTATCTGATAGGTAGGAAGTGGGCCGACAAGGTGAGTCGGTCTACGATCACCCCGATGGAATAATATCCCATAGATGTGCATGGAAGACCCATCATGAAGTCCATGGAAATTCCATCCCACTTTTACTCTAGAACCTCTAATGGTTGAACTAAGACAACTAGAACATGATGCTCCACCTTCACTTGCAGACAATTGAGGAACCATGAGAAAAACTCTGCCACCTCCTTTTTCATTCCCAGCCCCCATTGCTGACGCCAGAGGTCCTAGTAAATCTTCGCATCTCTTGGATGTACTGCTAGAGGGGAAGTATGGAACTCCCTCAACACTTCCTCCTTATGTTATAATGGTACCATAATATTCCCTCTTAAGAGTATGCCTTTCTACCCACCTTCCCAAAATCCATTAGGTTCCTGTCTTGTGGATATCTGAGCACGTCGAGTCCTATAGTCAGCGTCCCCAAGCTGTGCCTGTCTAAATCGCTGAAGGAGAGGGGGAGTGAATATTAGAGGCTGAAGATAAGCTACCCCATCTCGATCAACATAGGATATCTTTAAATCTACTAGGTTCTCGGTCACCTCACTCAACTATTGTATACTAGATCTCCTGCTGAGTGCATATCCTACTACATTCCCTTTCCTAGGAGTATAGGCTATCTCAAAGTCATAGTCCTATAGGAACTAAAGACAACATTGTTGTCTCAGTTTCAAGTACTTATGGGAGAAGATATAAATGAGACCCTTGTGATTAGAGTAGAATATAAAACATTTGCCCATCAAATAATGCAGCCTTATCTTCAAGGAGAAGACTTCTGCTGCTAACTCCAGGTCATGGGTAGCATAGTTCTGCTCAAGTTATCTCTGCTGTCTACAACCATATGCAATCACTACTCACTTCAGCATTAGGACACATCCAAGCCTGGTCCCTGATGCATCGATGTAAACTAAGTACCCAATGCCTTCCTCCGGTAGCCTCAAGATGGGGACACTGGTCAATCTTTGCCTTAGCTCCTGGAAACTCCACTGGAATCTCTCCAACCACATAAATGGTTTCCATTTCTTCCTCAACACTAATAAGGGTTCCACAACTATGTTAAAGTCATGCACAAACCTCTGGTAGTAACCGGACCATCCCAGAAAACTCTTCATCTTCGTCAAGCTTCTAGGTAGCTCCCAAGCTATTACAACCTCAATATTTACTACATCCACTAAATCTTCAGCCTCTGAGAGGACGTGTCCTAGAAAGTGGACTTCTCAAATCCAAAATAGGAAATTCAAGAGCTTACCATAATTTCGGTTCTCTTGGAGTGTTTCATTAACAATATGAAAATGGTAGGCATGATACTCCTTTTTCACTGAGTATATCAAGATGTGGTCGATGAAGACTAACACAAAGAGATTGTTTTATGGCTGAAAGATCTTATTCATGAGTCCCATGAACACTTCCGGGGCATTTTTCACAGTGAAAGGAATAACCGAGAACGCATAATGGTCAAACTGACATCTAATGGTCATCTTCTTCACATCCCCGTCTTATACCATGAGCTGGTGATAGCCTGATCTGAAGTCTATCTTCGAAAACCATTGCGCCCCCTTCAATTGATCAAATAGATCGTCAATCCTCCGAAGGGGGTACTTGTTCTTCACGATCACCTAGTTCAGGTTCCAATAGTCCACATAGAGTCTCAAACTCCCATCCTCCAAAAAATCAGGGTTTCCCAAGGGGAAACACTGGGCCTAAAAAACCAATTGGTTTGCATGTCCTCCAGCTGTACTCGCAGCTCTCGATGATCCGTGAGAGCCATCCGATATGCTAGGGAGGATATCAGTGTCATACCAGGGTACAATTCGATGTAAAAGTCCACCTTTCAGTGAAAAGGGAGACCTAGAACATTATCTGAGAAAACATCAGAATATTGGTCCACCACTACAGGATAGCTCAGACTCTCAAAATCAACTGCTGCAAGGGTAAGGCTAGCCAACTGACGTGTGATAGGTTTCACCCTTCTCTGGGAAAGTCCATCCTATGCAGGAAAGGATCCCTTCTCACTGGTTAAAGAAAACTAGGTCCCATTCGTGCAGGCACACCGCAATTTGGGCCTAATATAGTCAATCTCATCATGGAATGTGGATAACTGGTCCATACTCAAGATGACATCATAAGGTATTGACGCCACTACTAGGAGATCCCAACCGAAGCTCTGACTTCATAGAGTAATCTAACACTATCAACACCAGTTTTTAATCATCGAATCCATTCCTTTTGGAGTCTCCAGCCATAAGGATCCAACCAATGAATCTGTTAGAATCTCTAATCTCCAATTGAGGGTCATTGAAATAAAACTATGTCTAGAATCTACGTCTATAAATACTACAGATAAGGTAGAATAGACACATATCGTACCTCTAATCATCTCCGGAGTGCCATGGTCATAGGCCAAAGCTACCTAGAGATAAGCTCTTTCTTGTCCATCTGATATCTCTGGTCTGTGAGGACCTCCTAGTGGTGGTGGTGGCAGAACCACAAAACGCAACCCACCGCCTACTTCACGGCACACTCCTCTGCCACGTCCGCCTCCAGCTTGAGAACCACCTCGATAAAACCACTTTCTCTCCCTCAGTGGTCCCTCTACCATCTGCTAATTTTCGGTTTGGTGGGTCGGGCAATCGTGAGCCGTGTTACTATGCACTCCGCACGTGCATCATTGTGTGTCTCTCGGTTTTCCTTCTCTGCTTCGAGTTCCTCGCACCACTAACCCTATATCCTATGGTCATCCGCCTTTAGTTCTAGTCCTTTTGGACCTCTGTGCCATCTATCTACTACCATTTGCTGATGACTCTGCTATGTGTCATCCAGTGGTGGGTCTTGTTGTCGGGGACTGCTAAGCAATTAATCTCTCCACTAATAGTGCTCTCTCTAACACCCCCTCCTACATCGTAATTGTGATAGAAACCCTCAAATCACTAATCTTCTATATGATCCCCTACTCGAAGGTGGGAGCCCTGATGAAAGGGTCATGTACTATGTCAGTTTAGTAGACTGAGAGTTTGGGGAAACTCACTGAATACTGAGCTACAGTCATTCTACCCTATTATATCTAGTGAAGCTCCTTAATAAACACTGAGAGTAGGGTCGCTGGGATGAACTATTACCTAAAAAGGCTATTGAAGTCCACCTAGATGAGAGTGACCTCATCATGAACATGGAGCATCAACATCCACAATCTGCCCGCTTCTACCTAAAGAAGGATGGAAGAAAGGATCACAAGGAGGTCATCCAGTGTCCCTACCAGTAGAAAGACTCTATCCACAGCCTCCGGCCAATCCTCAGCTGCCTATGGATCTGTCTCACCCCTAATCCTTGGTGTCCTCGGGTTCTATAACTCGTTCAATACGCTCAAGCGGCATGTACCGTATTCTATTGGGGATAGTGGCAATGGCTGCCCAACGAGAGTGGTGCTGCTGGTACACCACCTGGTGGTACCACTTCTATACGGGGGCCCTGCATCAAAGCCTCATCGCTCGGGGGACTGTCATCACATACTCTAACTTGAAACCTGGCTGGTTGTTTGCATGGAGGCATCCTAAAAAAACAGGTGCACCACATTCATTATGATTATACATGGTGATCTGATTCAAAGACATAAAAAAGAAAACTATTCAAAAACACATACACAATCAGTGTTTTCATGCACTAAGTTGGAAATATAAGGTTAGCACTTTGGTGTATGGATACGGCGTCTATCGTACCAACACTGGACTCCAAAAACTGAAAACCACAATCAAAACACTTAATAATATTGCTCCAAATAGAAAATATCAGAGTCCTAGTCCTTCAGTAGAACTGAAGTCCTTTGAAACCAATTTTCCATGACCCAACCCTCGGGGCCCGTGCCATGACTACCCCATGCCAGCCTTCCACAGGCCCGGGTCCGGCGACTAGCACTGAATGGTGTATTCCCTAAAAATAGGAAGACATTTCCTTTATAATTTGTAAACTCACACAACTATGCACAATGAATTATACAAGCACCAAGTAAAACTATATAGTAAATAGGGTGTGTACAGAAAGTAAAAGGGGCCATAATACATGACCCACTGTAAAGTACAAGTAAACTGAAAAGTATATGTAAAACTGAATACAACTCCTATGAGCACTAGCCATGGATCCTACTTGAAGGGTAGATACAGCTCTCAAATGATCGTCTATGTGGTACGCCTCGTCTGAATTCAACCTCCGAGCTACCTCTAGTCCTGGTACCCTCGTCCTCAGTTAGAACTTTCTGTCATCTGCATCAAAAAAAACAAGGTGCAGGCATAGCCCGTGTTTGGGTGAGTATAATGATACTCACTTGGGACCCTGAGACCTTATATGTCTCTTAGAGTTCCACAACAGAAATATCATAAGTAAGACCCCAACTCAACTTAGGTATATGCTCATACATATACCTATGATATCAAGATATACTCATCACATACACGAGGGAAGTGTATCTCAAATTTAACACCATGAAGGTGATGTATCACATAGCATAACCTCAAACAGAAACACAAAGTAAAGACAGCTCACACCAGGATTTATTCTAGGGGTAGTAACACGTAATATTCTGAACACCTCGGCTACTAGAGAACTCATCCTATATCGAGTACAGTGGGATTTCTGCATCACACAGAAGCAATTCCCACAAACCTTAGACTGCTAAGGTACTCCTCCTGTCGAGTACCGTGGGTCTTCCACGTCACACAGAGGCGCTCTACCTCATGGCCTGCTGAGGTACTCCACTTTTTAATTACCGTGGGTTTGTTGCATCACACAAGGAGATCTCCATTGTGGGTCTGTTATGACACACAAGGCTCTCCCCACGGGGCCAGTCGAGTAACTCCGAGTCGAAATGGTTAGTAGTCGTCATGTCTCAACCAGTCCTAGGGTTTCATATGTATCGTGCTTGGGAGGACCATCCATGGGATATAGGTAATACACAAACTTCCCGAATGATCAATGAAAAAGTATCCCAAAGGTCTGCCATGTCAAAAGGGACCCAATTCAATAGACGACACGTCAATCGAACGCCCGGTCTGTATGTTATTAGCGTTTCCTCTCCAAGTGCCCAATTGGATTTGGGGTCCAATCCAACCAGTTCATACTCCAACATTATCCAAAACACAAGTGGACTATATCAAAAAGAACATCTCAATCCAACTATTCTGGAACTGTGGACGTTTCGTCAAACGGATGACCGATTCTCACGTTATGGCCAAAAAGGTAATACTGGGCCCAAATGGGCCCAGGTCCCTTCCGAACCAGTTCTGGTCAACCCGAACTGGTCCGGGTCAGGCCCGAATGGCCTACCCCGCAACAGGCCCGACTCGCTAGGATGTTTTCTGACTCGACGCGCGATGGGGCGGCCTGGCACATCCCGGTGGCGTGGCCCGGTGGCGGGGCCCATTGGGCGCGGCACGGGGGGCGCGGCCCATTCGGCATGGCCCAGTGGTATGACCTACTAGGAGCGACCTAGTGGTGCAGCCCATCCCACGTAGGGTGCGGCCTACTGGTTACGGTTCACCTAATCATGTGATGATAGGGGGTGCGCCCCCTTCTGGTTTATCTGGAACGGTCCCTCGAACCGTTCGCCTAGTTGGCAGGCAGGACCCATCTAAGGGGTCCCGCCTGGTCTGGCGTGGCTAACCGGATGGCCGGCCTTTATTCAGCCTTCACCACGGCTGATGTGGCCGCAGCCTTCGGCACCATCGGGGGTGCAAACACATGCCGCTACTCCGCCACGAAGCCGACCCATTGTTGGCCTCCACCGTGCACCGCCGCGGCCAACATTTCGCGGCCTTCTCATCATCATGTGGCCCGGGCGTGTGCCACCCTTCCTTCCATGCAGCCAGGAAGGTGTCAGCTGCTGACTTCTTCCACAAGACACCGCGGCTTCGTTCCAAGGCCAAAAAATTAAACGATCATATATTTTTGATCCTTGCATCGAGGGATTTGGTCCATATATCGCACTCATCAAATCTATGTGTTTCTAGCACCAATAAATATTAGGCATTGAAGAACACATGAAGAACATGCAAAGAAATAAATAGGTAGATGAACAAGGTTTATGTATGGGACGATGTCCATGTTCGTTTGGCCATCGTCATCCTGAATTTTGGATAAAGAGAAACAATAGAATAAAAAATTCAATATTCTTAAAACCCCAACCTCAATTGTTTATTGGAGGTGGCCTGAGGAAGAAAGATGTAGTCGATGAAGAACATTATCATTCGTCACTTCCACAGGATGCTTCCGATCCAGGCTCAGGGTCGGTTCCTCATTCTACATTGGGGAATGTTCTCACGGTTCTCCAAGTTCTCTCAACTCTCCTTTTCCAACGATTTACAACAAGGAAACAAATATCCGACATATTAAAATATGTTTATCAAATTAAATAAGTTTGGCACAATTAATTTGATTACATTGGCACATTAAAGTTGGGACAATTGAATGGCACATTAAATTTAATTATGTTTGCACAATTAATTGGAAAAATACAAGGATCACCTCCCCCATTAATGAGGGAGTTCAATGGTCAGGCCGGAATATACCCCCGTCGCAAATAGTATGTCGGCAGGTTATTATTTGCGATGGGACCCGTCCTAAATAACTATTTAACCGTTGACCGTGATAAATGCGGGCTAAGGTTTTGGCGACGAGTACCGTCGCAAATAATACTATTTGTGATGGGATACCCATCACAAATAGACCCATCGCGAATAAGATAACCTATAAATACCCCCATCTATTTTTTTCATTCATTCTCAAACTCTATCTTCTACTTCTCTCAAAACTCCATTTTTAGAGTTCACAGTTTCTTAAGTTTAATTTTTATTTCTGGAGTTGATATTGAAGTCTTCAAAAAACATCAGAGATCAACCTCATATCAATTTTAAAGGTATTTATGTTCATTTTAATTTAATATTTATTTTAAATTTTTTATTAGTTTTAATTATTCTTAATTAGTTGTAATTAAATTATGTTTAGATTGTTTTTTTATTTAATAAATTTAAATTATAAGTATTAATTTTTCATAGTTAATGGTAATTAAGAATAATTAATAATAATTAGAAATAACTAATAATAAATAGGAATAATTAATAATAATTAGTCATAATTAGGAATAATTTTTAATAATTAGTCATAATTAAGATGAAATACTAATAATTAGTAATAAATACTAATAATTAGGAATAAATAGTAATAAATTGTAATAATTAGTAATAATTTGTAATAATTTAGAATAATTTAGAATAATTAAGAAATAATTAAGAAAAATTACAAAAAATAAAAAAATATGAATAATTACTAATAATTACTAATAATTACTAATAATTACTAATAATTTCTAATAATTATTAATAAACCTCCTCCATGAACGTATTAAGCTTTACAACTAATCCAGTTCAATTTTTATACATTTAATGATCTATCTATATATATAGTTATATTTATTCGTATATTAATATAGATTTATATTAATATAAATATATTTGGTTATATGGATTAATATATATATATATTTATTCATATATTAATATATATATTTATTCGTATATTCATATATATTTATATCTATTTATATGTATATATACATATGTAGTCATAAATTTTTATTCGTATATTTATTTGTATATTAATATATATTTATAAACTTAGTTTTAAATAAATTTATAAAATATGTTTTTTATGTGTATTTATAAATAAATACATATATACAATACACACACACACACACAGATATATATATTTATATATGAATAGTTATGAATGAATACAAAGAAATGAGGCGGTGAAAATCCATCGAGAATGTTAAAACAGCTATAACTTCTAATCTCTAAGTCCGTTTCAAATCCACAACTAGTAAAATCTATGAAAATGAAATTATCTTCGATATGATTTGCGGTACATGCCAAACGGACATCCGGATCAAAAGTTATAGCGATTTGAATGTTAAAACGACCATAACTTCTAATCCAAGAGTCCGTTTCAGCTTTACAATCAGTCAAATTGAAGAAAAAGAAACGATATTTGATATGATATATGGTAAAGTTTTATCAGACATTGGGATCAGAAGTTATAGTTGTTTCAATGGTAAAACACAGAGGTACCCCGACTAAAAACTCAGTTTTAGAGGCATTTTGGGCCTCTTTTGGCCTCGAAAATCCATTTAACAGGGTATCATCTCGCCAAAACGACGTAAAGCTCGTCGCAGGCTTCGATTTGATATGCTGTAGAGCTCAAACGGAGTCCCGGATCAAATGTTATGGACGTTTGATGTTTTGGTTTCATTTTCAAGTTATTTTTTATCTTTCATTAATTTTTTTTATTTTTTTTATATTCAAAGAGTTATTAAATGACTATTAATTGATAAAAATTAAATAATTACTAATTAAAAATATTTTTTAATTTATTTTATATTCCAATTTTATTAAATATCTTATAAATTAATATTATATTTCCATAGATCTTTTCAAAAACATATTTATAAAAAAATATTATATTTATAACAATATAATTAGATTAATATATTTAAATATTAATAAATAATTTTTTAATTTTTTTCAAATATTTTTATTATTATTTTCGACGGGAATATATTCCCATCGTAAATAAGTATTTGTGACGGGCCCGATGCAAATCGGCTCTTCGAAGAAACTATTTGCGACGGGAAAAGGGCCCGTCGCAAATACTTTTTTGCGACGGGCCCGTCGCATAATTGTTTTTTTTAACGAGAAATATATTTGTGATGGGACCTTTTCTTGTCATAAAAAAGGTATTTGCGACGGGCCCGTCGCCAAAAAAATTAGTTCTAACGCCATTTTCCGCAATAGGTCATTTGATACGGGGCCCCGTCGCAAAAAGCCATTTGCGACGGGATCCTATCGCAAATGACCAGTTGAAAATACCGGTATTTATAGTAGTGGATGTCCATGTTTTTTTGGCCATCGTCATCCTGAATTTTGGATAAGGAGAAAAAATAGAATAAAAAATTCAATATGCTTAAAACCCCAACCTCAATTGTTCAATGGAGGTGGCATGAGGAAGAAAGATGTATTCGATGAAGAACATCAGCATTCGTCACATCCACAACATGCTTCCAATCTGGGCTCGGGGTCGGTTCCTCATTCTACATTGGGGAATGTTCTTCACGGTTCTCCAAGGTTCTATCAACTCTTCTTTTCCAATGATTTACAACAAGGAAACAAAGTGCCAACATATTAAAATAATTTTATAAAATTAAATAAGTTTGGCACAATTAATTTGATTACGTTGGCACATTAAAGTTGGCACAATTTATTGGCACATTAAATTGAATTATGTTGGCACAATTAATTGGAAAAAGGCAAGGATCACATCCCCCATTAAATAGAGAGTTCAATGGTTAGGTGGTCCCAAGCACTGAATTCAAATTGGGAGGATAAAATTTCAGAAATAAAATTAAGCTAGTTTATTTTATTTTCTCCCTTAAAAAACACAAAAAACTAAATTTCAGCCTCAAACTAATGTGGTAGAGGTGAAGGACTTATTAAAATAATACTTGTGCTAAAATATCAATGATGTCCTTAGATTTCAATTCCAAGCACTGGTTAAAAAGTTACAAAAACCCGCTTGCACGATTACTGAACGTACCCAATAAAATGTTTAGAAATTATTTTCATGCACTCCGGGCCTCAGAATCAGGCGCCGTCAATTATGTTGGAATCGTAATATTCCTGTATAATTAAACAAAAAATTACTTGAAAAAATTGTAGTCTTTAAATGTGGCCTCATATTCTATCTCTTTCCAAAAATGCAGCTTACCACATGTCTACCCGAAGTAGTATCTCACCTACCCGGATATCCATGTGTAGACTCCCTACTGTTATTCCTACTATTAGTTAGAGGGGTACCAATTCTGGGTACCAGTATACCTTCACTCATAGCTCTGGAATCTCTTAGTTTTTACTCTTTGATCAGTGCCTGGTTGACTATAGAAGTGATAGAAGTCAACCTGAATTTGTTCACCAGATATTTGTTGTAATGCCTGAGACTATTCTTAAACATCCTTTCCCAAAATATCTCATCATCCTCTGAATTGGTGTGAAGAACTACAACTGTGTGAATCAAGAAGAATACTCCAGGACTAAAAGATTACTATATTCCATACTTATGAACTCTCACGCTCAATAAACCCTCTATTTCTCAGTGTAGAAGAAATCATAGAAGGCACGTTGAAACTCATCCCAAGACATACCCTAATAGCGCCATTCCTATGATATCACATCCCACCATCTCGTGGAGGAATCCCGAAGCATGTATATAGAGAGATTCACCATTCTCTCTAGAGGCATCTCTAGATGCTATATGATTGATAACACAGCTTCTAAACGTTACTCCACTACCTAAGGTCCTCCATCCCTTAATAAGGTGGGAGGATGCTACTGCTATAAAACGCATTTCAACACTACCATATGTGGGGAAGGAGGAAATGCTCCCTAGAAGGTCTACATAAACCTCATGAATCCTTCTCAGAACCGTGAATCAACACCTGTATCTAGAATAATGGCATGTTCCAAGACTATCATGACATGAGGATCTGCCTATAGTCCTTGATCATCCTTGTACATTGTCTGATCATTTCCCTGTACGTGGCATACAACTAGAGTATATCATAGTTATATGATTTACAAGGTCAATAGAACACCACATTTCATGATTTTTAAGGGCTAAAACATAGAAGGTAAATAAAGGAATATGATAAATAAAACATTCTAGATTTTAAAAACATAGATACCCAGTAGGTATAACCCCTACACAACGTGTTCCCTTAAGCCTTTACCTAGGTGTGTACTTATGCGGAACTGAGTCATGTAGCTCCCCATACACACAATGTTTTAACCCTTTACATGGTGTGTACTTGAATCCTTTATCCCTTCCCAAGTTCCTCTACATGGATAAACCACATGGTTCACCTTGAACTAAACTACACGGTGTGTTCACCTTAAACACGATGTGTACCACTTAATTATCAACCACCTATGTCATTAGTCACATGGTCAGAGACACAGTTGACTATACACAACATGTTTATTCCTAACACGATATGTTATATAAGTATTTCACTGACCTGTGTCATTAGTCACATGGTCGGAGACACGACCTCTACACCACGGCATGTACTCCAAGTACACAGCAAGTGTCACCAAACATTTCCCAACCCCGTGTCTCTACCAACACAGCTAGTCATAGAGTTTAAGACTACACAGAGTGTACATATAGTACACGGCATGTACTTTAGAAAAACTTTTCCCTGTAAAATAGAAGGATACATGGCATATATTTATGATAACACACCATGTATTCTGGGTTTTTCTAGACAATAAGCCAAAAAACTACTCTAAAAACCCATAAAAACACTGAAACAAATAGTAATGTTCCAAATTACGATCCGTGGAGGGCCATACTCCCATCAAATCAATGTTTGGAATCATTTTCATGTATATTCGAAGTTATAATGGTGAAATCAATCACATGATCCACAAAATTCTGATTCAAGTGGGCCCATAACAGCTCAGGGACCAATGTTTGGAGCCTAATCAAATGAAACACTTTATATTATCAACACCCTATGAAATAGAAGGTATTTTATCAAGTCCTCTATCACAACAACATGCTTAACTATCACTATAGCTATCACAACAACATGCAACCAGTAGTTCACCCTAAATGGCATGACAAGAATGCTATACATGAGATCTCTATAATGTGCCTCTATGATGTGTGAGATGGAATACCCTCAAATTATATGGTTTCAACAGAAATAGAACCACAATAATATCAATGATAATATGAAAAAACATCTTAATCACTGAACGGTGAAATCAAATCAATTGTAACAATAGAAAAAAACAAGAATATTAGAATAATCGAGGCATATTAAATTTTCTATATACGCAGGTTAGCTAATTTCAAGAACAACTAATTACCAATTACCTATTCCTTCATATCCCTATCTGTGTTCTACAAATAGTAAGTCATAGAAGAAAAGAACTACCTATGATACCACATTATAATGTCCCAGTTCAGGGTGACACCCAAAGGTTCCCTATACCTGGGTGGTAACATGGCCTCAAGGGCATTTCAAAAAATTCCATAGGCTTCTAACTAGCAGTGAGGGCCTTTGGTGTGATAGTGGGGAAACTATTTTCTCATGAGTAGAGTAATATAGTGGAATAACAACAGTAGACAATAGCGAAAGAAATAGTACCTTAAAATAAATAAACAGCAGAAGACTGAAAGTAAATAAATAACTAGGGAACATATATATAAATTATTCATAAAACATATGTCTAGGAATGCAGCCAAACGAGTCACAATTTTGGAACAACAGTACAAAACACATGTACAAAGAAATCAAGTGAACTCCAGTAGAATCATAATCCTCATCTTGGCCCTATACTCTTCATCTCCATAGTAATCAAGTACATAAAGTTAAAGGGATTTTCCTTACCTATACTAGCAACAATATAATCAGTTTCGGCCCAAAAGCATTACCCAAACATGGTGTGAGATGAATCCTAGTAGTCATCCATCCAAAGATCGATACCAAAGGATCAGTGAATATATATAGAATGAAAGATTTAATATTAATTAATTAATAAGGAAGTACTCAAAAGTAAAATTTTACACAGTTGCAACTACATTAATTTACATTTATTAATTATTCAACCTATCATTCAAAAGCAAACATCAAGGAATGTTATCAGAGTCTAAACCCTCTTATTTCACAAAGACAAAGACTCTATGAAGAAGCACTCACTATCATTTCCCCATGTGGTCTTTTAACGATAACTATAGTCTCTATGAGGAATCAATCAATGTCCATTCCCCCTGTGTTGTTGAAATTGTGTACTACAGACACTTTGAGGGAGATATCACTATCCATCCCCCTTTGGTCTCATAAAGTAAAATGTATAACAGACACTTTGGGGAGCCCTCAACGTCAATTCCCCATATTGTTTAACAAAAACAGGTTTTAATAGCCCCTTGTAATACAATCATTCACAAACAATATCTACCAACCAATGTAATCTCATCTACTACAAGGCTATGAATCAACAATTCATATCATGAGCATTTCATATATTATCAACTTCATCTTAACAACACTATGCGTGGAAATCATAATAGCCTAATAAGTTTTTCTAGACCAAATTGGCAATATCAATAAGCATGTGAAAACATGTCCATAAAGAAGATAATAAACCTATTTCACAATAAAAACCCATACTCTAGAAACCAAAAAAATACAAGAATCATCATGCTTAGGTTTCCAAAATACGTAATACCCTAAACTAGGGTATTTGGATATTTTTGCACATATAACTCAAAGACAATAATGGAATGGCACAAACCACCTACCTTGACATTGTACGATAGATATAGTTTAATCTCAATCATTGAATTGAACTAGAACGCTATATATTTATAATAACTTTAAAAACTTTCAACCTTGAATAACTCACATAAGAGGACAAATCTAGAGGACATACTCTAGAAGAAGGAAGAACTCACTAAGGTAATTCCAATACAATCGATGATGTTTGATTCCAATAAATAATTGCAGATTGATGGCTCAGAGAAGAATCATCAATTCTCATTTCCCCTATATAAGATAGATCCAAAATAAGATAGTTGTTTCAATTAGACGCGACCTTGGTCCGATATAATAATATAAAATATACATGGCATGTTACTTGTGGATACACAGAATTTATAGGCCTTTACTCAACCACACATTATGGAGTCTCCAGGTCACCTCACGTGGCCATGTACTCAGATACAACACGGCTAGAACATGACTACCTATGGCAACTGAGTACACGGAATGTACTTTTCATTATATGGTCTTTACTTATAAAATTTGATAATTCTCCCATTTTCTATAAAAACACCCAAAATCGGGATCCATACCCAAATTGAATATTTGGGTTCTTACAATTGGGTACCCACATAATTTTACATCTTTGGAGTACCCCCATATCCCCTCTCTAATGGTCAAAATCATTCACTGTCATTGGAAAAGTGTTTCTTCAAAAAGACTCCAAATTAGAAAACTACATTTCATATAACTAGTTACAAAAAAATCTACCATTGTATCCTATATAAAAAGAAATAAAAATAATTTACTTATGGTACAAAATAATAGTGCTGAAGAAAGAGATACATAAGGTAGGTGTTCCCCAAAAAATTACATGTCATGTATATACAAATAGACTTCACATGAATCCAAATGAAAACCAATTAATTTTTTTCAATAGACATGTCTTTTCCATCCATGTGGAACTAAATGGTGTGTCACTATGAGGACATAATTTTTTTATTCACCTAGGGTCCGAGGCATATTTTCTCGACACATTTATTGGGTTTCCATTTCCATTCACATGATGTATCGCTTTGAGGACAAGACATGTTTTCAAATCAAGGTTCTTTGTGAATCTTCTCAAGCCACATGGATCATCTGCCTTGGTAGGTTCACATGGAATTTTTTTAAGACTACATGAAGTGTCATACATAACATAATATAAAACCCTATCCACTATGAGAAACCATGATATAAAAAATGTACTCCTATAAGATACATAGTGTGTTTTTATGCTTTACCTAGAAGGTATTTTATTTTATTTATGCATAAAATAGATCCATATTTCGAACCGTTTCCCCTACTATTTCTCTAAAACAATATTTTTTAATTAGAAGGATTACATCTCTTATCATCATCTCCCAAACTCTAGTCAAAATGGATGTTAAGGTGTATTGTATGTTGAAATGAATGGAATTGAATAAGTAATTTCTGAGGAAAAAGTGAATAAATCTATGTTGGGATATGAATTTCAGCCTAAGTTACAATTTATAGTTTAATTTGTTATGTGTAGGGAATATGTATATTATTCGATCCAAATTTCAAATCCATGGGTTTAGTCCTTAACCAGGGAAGGACTTGTGCTATTACAATAATTGAAGTAATTTAATTGAAGTGTTTCTATATTTTGATTGAATAATTTTGATATTTCTGTGTTTATTCAATTACATTATTGTTTTATGAATCATTATAAATATAAATATTGTTTTTATATGTTTCATAATAAGTTTATTCAAACATATAGTGAATGATACTAATAACCAAGAAAAGAGATGTATTAGTAAGGTTATATTTAATAGGAAACAAAAGTTTTAGTGAATTATGTACCTTAATATGTTCATTACATTACATTAGAAATGTAATTAGAGATAAATGGATGATTGATATATATAAATTAAATGCGATAACATTGGTGACCATGAAATTGAAAATGATTTAAATACTGTAGCATCCAATATTTTTGGGAATTTTTTTCAAATAAATAAAATTTATTTGATCACTAGAAATACATGAAACACCATGATAAAATTGAGGTCAATAAAAAACGAATTTAACATATTTTTACACACAACACTATGTTCTATTTTTCCTACAAATAACAATAGGATAGATTATGTTACACCTGAAAATAAGTTTTAACAAAATCCCAACATACTATTAATATTGTTATTCAAAAATGACAATTATAACATAATATTTAAATATATAAAGATAATATTATTAAATTTATTTTAAATTTATTTTTAAATGGTCTTATATATGAAAATAACATTGATAAAAATTACATAATTTTCAGTTAATTTTTCATATGATTCAAAAATATGATTTTTACAAAAAAACACATTTGGTTTATTTTTGTGAAGAATAAAAATAAATTCACACTTTTATAATTTATTTTATTAAATAAACTTCATTTTCTAAATAATAATATCAAAATTAACATAGTATCAAAATTTGAGATTTTTTGAAATGATTTATTTTTTTGATGAACCAAGAAAATTACATAATTTTAATTGAAATATTACTCTTTATCTGATTTACATATAAAGTTAGTAATATTTTGAATTAGTTTTAGAGTTAAATTATATCAATTATATAATAATTGATACAATTTAGGTCTTTTAATCAATTACATATTAAATTTAGAAATAAAAATGTGGTATACTTTTGAAGCATTTCTCTTAAAAAAAAGATCTCTCATCATGCATACAAGAATAATTTTAAACGAAAATTTTCCAATTATAATATTTGAAATATAAAAAATTTGAATTAAAATTTATTATAAAAATTATTTATATTATATAATAATATAAAATTAATTTTTTTACGAAAAATTCTAGTAAAACTAGAAAAAATATATTTACCTACGGCGAAAGTAAAAATGGGTCTACTAGGGTTTAAAATAAAAATATATGGGTTAAAAGTAACCTAATTCAAAAAAAACACATTTTTAGGGACATATTTAGAACATATATGTTCTATTATCGATATAGGTTCATTATTGGGGTCTTTTTACATGAACAAAATATGGTTGAAATTCCATCATTCAAATAATTCCAATTTTTCCACTCACATCGCATATAAAATGCCACCCACTACCCTCTATTGTTCAAAAAATAAAACCACATGTTTCTATAAATACCTAACCAAATCACTACCCAACTTCCATAGTATTATCCTCTAATATTATATTTTACATAAATCTTACCTATAATGGATTTGGGTGAAAACCAAAGGAAGATACTTGAAGAAGAGAAAATATATATCAATGAAATTTTTATTTATTTCATCCTACACCTCCATAAATAATTATTATACAATGTTGATATAATAAAATAATTATCTTATATATATGGAGATGTTTTTTATTTAAGGTAATGACCAATAACCATATCCACATTCATTAAAAGGTTTATAAATTCATTGTTTTTGTGTTTGATGGACAACCGTCTCACAAACTGATGTCATTCATTTTTTTATTAAAACCTATCATGGTAGAAAATAATGTGGGATAAAATTTTAATATTTTATATTTATGATACTATTACACTTATGTAATTTTTATATCACACATACCCTTATACTCTCAGTTTTGGGGGAATACGATAATGTTTCTCATGGGTACGATAGACTACCACATCATGAAGCGATGTGATTCATTCATGATTTTCATGGATTTTATAAAGTGTGAATTTAATAAAAATATGTGACATATTGAACAAATAAAATATTCTATAATGATAATATATATTTATATTTTTTCCTTCAAATCCTATATGAAAATTCAAACAATGTTTATGTTTACGTATGACATACTATCTCAATGAATGACATATTTGATTTTCTATCAAACAAATTGACTAAACTATATACATATATAATTTATATATACGATAGTATATACTAAATAAATATTTGGACATTATTGAATTGTGATCAAATTAAGAGGCCTGAAAAAAATCAAAACATAGATGAAAAACAAAGGAGCTATTCATCGAAGCTAGATTTTAACAAAGAATTGTTAATAAAATAGTTTTAAAATGATGTTAAAAATAATATATGGTATGATATATATAATTATGGTTCTGTAATAGATTTTTAGTAAACATATAATTGTTATAAATGTGGATTTAATGTATACAATTGATGTCGAGACTTTAGGTAAGGTATTTCTATCCCGCTGGTAATTTCTGTGATAACAATTCCATATTCATCACAAGTTTCTTTTATGTTTAATAAAGAACTCCCTTGAATTTAATTTATAATATTTATATTTAAAAAATTTTAATCTAAAAAATTAATTTTAGGATATCACTTTCATTGATCTTATGATTCAATGTTACCAAAGTGGTAATGGTTTTATGTTACAATCTCAACGTTTATCAAGACTGATTATGATTGTGTTTCCAATGATAAAATATTATGATACATACCTCATGAAACTCATGAGTTTTTTTATACTTTATTTTTTCATGATATGTTTAGTTTACAGTATCATTTTTCCAATATTTATTACTTAATATAATTGATAATGTTTATTTTAATATGATATGGCTTTATTTCTCTCCTCGATCAGAAATCTATACTATTCCAAAAACTATTTTTATAAATAAATTTAGAAATAAATATTTATTATTTCATTATTTTTTAAATAAAAATTTACCCTGGATTTCTTTTTTTTTATAATTTAGTTTAGGGTAATCTGGTTTTCATTTTAAAAATAATGTTCATTTCTCTATCACTAAACATGTGAAAGGAATATTTGTTTTAACATGTAAGGGATGAATGAATCTTCTTATCATTATGGCCATTATTTTCCTTATAGATTACATTAGAAGTTGTAATGGTTATTTTTAATTAAAATAATTTTCCAAAGTTTTTTATGTTTTAAAATGTTTTTTCATAGAAAAAATAATATTTTCAAGAAAAAATGTTTGAAATGATTGATCAAAATTATTATCCATATAAGATGAAATTAATTTATGTTACATATGACTTACCGTGGATATGATCTAATTATACCATTATTATTATTATTATTATTTATTTTAATGGTTTATCATAACGATGTAATGATTTTTATGAAACCCACTTATCTTCAATGGGTTATATAATGATACCAATCTTATAAAACCTGCTTCTTTTTCCATGCGTCATGTAATGATGAAATTATGAGATATTATTAAAAATGTATATCTTCTATAGGACTTTATATTTTTAAATATTTATAAAACCCATTTCATTTCAAGGGTTATGATATGATTATTTTTTATGATCTTGTGGGATACATATGTTTGATTTTATGTATGTTATAGGTGAGAGCTATGTCTATCTCTAATGAATTTAGTAATGATTTTTATCTCTCGGGTTATATAGGAATGGAATGGGTAGTGAATTGGGTTCAGTAAGGTAAATTATATTTTATGAATGCATTTTTATTGATCCTTGACAACTATGATTGTTTTTCGAGAGAACTCAATCCACTATGATAGGCTTCGCATTGATAATGGACTAATAAGGAAATGAATTTTATGCCTATGTGTATGAAATTAATCAATACTTTATGCCAAAGTTATTTTCTCTTGGATCATGTTCTTATATTCCATTATGATTCATTTCATATAATCTAAAAATAATTATTCCAAGCATCAAGATTATGATATTTTATTTTTTGGGTATTAATTTAAAATTTTATGATCATGCTCTCATAATCTTATCATCATTTTATACCAATGTATCCCCATTCTCTACCCATATTAATTATTTGGGAGCAGCCTTTCTTATATTTTCCTTCCCCAGGTTATGAAGAAAAGTATTATGTATGATATTTCTAAGAAGGGTTATACTTATGAAGATCATAGTGGTGGGTACTTTATTTTACTCATGGGCCTGTTTATCATGTTTATTATTTTCTAATTAAACTAAAATATTATGGCCCTCAAGAATGTGTTTGTGAAATATAATAAATATTCATAAAAATGACAATTTCCATGTATGATAACTTTGGGTCTATATAGTTCATGTTATAGGATAAATTTAAGAATCCTTTCAAAATTATGATTAGAAAACCATAGTACCAACCATAATGACATGTTGTAGGATAAGTCTATGGATCAGCCAATGTATCTAAAAATTTCAAAAAAATGGTACAAGATAGACTGAGTGGTTTTTAAGAAATCAAATCAATGTATAGATAATAAAGGGGATGTTCCTTTGGCATAGAGGTATCACGTGGTAATAAATCAAAAACTGGATCATTGAGATAGAATTTACCTTTACCTAGTACATGACAATAGGTCCTTCTTCACACCTAGTTTGACACACTTGGGGTATATGATTTGGAAATTCACAAACTCTCTCTGAACCATAATTAAGGATTTATTACATAATAAATATTAATGAACTTAAATAAAACTAATACATCATATATTAATTAAATTTTTATAATTTGAACATCCTATAAGTTATTCTTCATGATTATGTGGTTACCCATAATGATTATTGTTAAATAAACTATGTTTTGTGGTATTAATTAATTTATGGAATCTTAATGAAGCATGTTACAGATGATTATGATGGAAAATTGGATGATTTTACTCATGATAATCCAAATGTTATGGGAGTTGGAATATGAAATATATTTTATTTGATCACACAATTTCACAAATCTATGAATCTTTTTGGACATACAAATTAACAATTAAGGAAAAAATATTATCTTCTTCCCCTCATGAGGAAACACCAACCTTCTTTCTATAGTTCTTTTAAAAGACTAGTTGATGGAGAATGGATCGACACAACTATAATGATATTTTCAATTATTTAGTGTTCAAAACATGAAAATTTCATTTGGAAATATACCATTTGTAATGTGAAGTGGATCAATGGTGTAATATTATCATGATTATAAGATAGTAGAATGAAATTTAATTCATCAATTTTCTTAAGTTCATGAACATATTTTTCAAAAAATAATTCCCTATTGTTCTTCATATAAATATTGAGAAGGAGTTTATAGGGATAAATAAAATGTATTGTGAATCCACTATTAACTACGAGGAAATATTTTATGTTCCTTTTGAGTTATACTTCTGGTGTTATCATCCAAACTGAATGTAATGTTGATGGATTCCTCAATGTCTTTAAACTGGGTCTATGATGGGTGTCATTCATAAGAGAATTTACAATCTCTGAATAGATGAATTGATGTGCTATCAAGGTGTAAATGGAGTTTGAAGAAACATATCAATATCATAGTTCTATAAGAATAGAAATATAGAATTCAAAGGAAAATATAATTACCGTCGATCAAAGAGGATGAGCGTTCCATTATTCTTAATGTGTTGGAACAATCGTAGAGTTAACTATCATAAGGGGACTAGTATATCATATATTTTTCTAGGGAATGATCCTTGGGAAATTTATTTCAAATGTTATGGGAATAAATTAGCTAATGACCTATGTAAAGGTTAAGATACATAAAATACACCTACAATATTCCAGTGCCTCAAATGCAAGGAGTATATGCATTATGAAAACCAATTCTGAAATCTAAAGGTTAATGACAGTGATCGTCAGCATACTCTTAATCCAATAGTCAAAGGAATATATCATGTGATTAATATTTTAAATGAGGGGTGTTCTAAGGATGTGGATAAAGTAACACTTACCATCCACTCTTGAACCACTAATTTTTTCATTGAAAAAGTATCTACCCATTCTTTCCAAATTAATGAATTTTATATTGGTAGAAAGATTCAACCCAAACAACTAGATGTTTAATTAGAATTGGGAACCCATAATGGTATCATGATTGGATAGCATGTCTATTATTCCTCTTAGATTGATGTTGGAGTGACTTTTATTCCAACAAATATTTAAATTTTTCTTCTGGTTGATTTTGATGGGATGTTCATGATAGATTGGATTTATATAAAAAAATCCGAGTTCAATTTTTAAGTAAGGGAATTTATGATTGATATTACAAATTATCCTATAATCTTCTATAAATTTGAATATATATATAAAATTCCAATGGATCTCGCATCGATTTTATGGGTCATAATTCCCAATCAGAAGGGTTTTCTATATTTAATGGATACGGTGAAAGATTACATCAATGAAATGTATATTGTGTCCAAACACATAGATTAATTTTAGAAAAATATTCATATCCTTTCACCAAAATATAAATCTAATTCATTAATAGAAATCAAACTCTGTGCCATAACAATTTCCCATAATCCATATATAATATCCCTAGTTGAGTTGAATGAATTAAATAAGAAAATTAAAGAAAACCACGACCACAGATTCATTCAGTTGAGTGCTTTACATTGGGTTTTACCTTTTAATTTTATTAAAAATAAATATGGATCAATGTAACATTGCATTGACTATCATGAGCTAAAAAAGATCAAAATTATGAAAAATTATCCTATTCTCCATAATGATTACTTGATTGATGAACTACATGGAGGAAAATAATATTCCATGATTCAACTTCCTTCTATATATTATAAATTGATTGTCAGGATTGAGGATATACCAAATATATCATTACATAGAAGGTATGGAAAGTATGAATATATAGTGATTCCATTAGATCTTACAAATTCCCATAGAATATTCATATATTTAATGAATAGAGACTTTTAAAATTATAGTGATATGTTTTTTATAGTAGTTATAGTAAATATTCTTATCTATTCAAAGGGAAGATAAGAACATGAATATCACATGATAATTACACTATTTACCGTAAGGATAAACTATATGGAAAATTTAAAAAATGAGAATTCTATCTAATAAAGGTTCTATTTCTAGGCAATATTATCTAAAGAGATTGTATATCAGTAGATCCATAAAAGATAGAGGCTATTGAATATTGTTCATGGGAAACCACAATGACTAAAACCCATATTTTTCATTGTTTATATAGGAATTATCGAAAAAATTTGGAGAAATTTTTATCACCATATTATCTTCTCGCCAAGTTAACTCATACGGGAGGCATCTTCCACTAGAAAGATGAATGTGAGTAGAATTTAAAGGAAATAAAGAGAGTATTATTCATAAAACTTGTTCTTACATTACCCTTTTATAAATATGGTTTTTTAACCTATATTTATGAAACCATTAAGGAATTAATATGATTTATTATACATTAGGACATAGTTATATCTTTTGCCTCACAAAAATTGATGATTTATAAGAAAAATTACCCATCACATGATATAGAGTTAGTTATGATAATTTATTCATTATATATATAAAGGAATTACATTTATGGAGAAAATTGTGATATATATACCGATAATAAAATTTATTAGTATATATTCACTGAGTGGGAGTATAATATACACTGAAGAAGATGGTTAAAGCTGATTAAAGACTATGAATGCTAAAGAAAATACCACCATAGAAAAGAGAATAAGGTGTACAATTCATTGAGTCCAAAGTATCATGCTATCTTATCCATAATTAGGATTACAAAAATCCAATATTTATGGATTTTGAATGGATGGAATAGAAAAATGTTAATAAAGGGATAAATATTATGTTTATCAACTGAATATTTTACCACCTTTCTAATTGAATATTAGAGAGGCACATAATAATGATATAGAGATGAAATAGAATTATAGGAATAAACTTGTGTGTATCATTTTTCTTTATGGAATTATAAGGTCTACGAACTACATTTTTGTTCCATCCATAACATATTCGATAGAGTTATTTGATAAATATCATAGTTCTTCATTATATATTCTTCTAAGATGTACAGAGATGTATATAGACTTGAATGATTAATTTTGATGGTATGACATGAAAAGATATATCATAGAGTTTGTATCTTGGTTCATGGTATGTCATCACGTTCATAATGAAAGACACAAGTCTAATGAGATGATACATCCATTACCCATACCATTATGTAAATGGGAAAACATCACTATGGATTTCTTTCATTAGAATCACCATAAATTTAAAATAGCCTGATGCTATTTGGGTTGTATTTGAAAAGTTTACTAATTTAACACACTTTATCACTACTATAAAAGAATTATATCTATATTATATATGCAAGATATATATTAATGATGTGGTATGTTTTCATAGAAAACCATATTCTAGTATGTTACTTCATGAATCATGTTTTGCCTCAATGTTCTAGTGATATTTCTACTAATATCTAGATATAGATTTTAGTTTTAGATATATGTATCTTCCATTTATAGATGATCACACTGAAATATTAATTTTAACCCTAGAGGATATATTGAGATATTGTCCTTTGGATTTAAATGGATTTTGGGATCACTATATTATTGTAGTTCAATTTTCATACAATATTAGTTTTCACTTAATCATTATAATGGAACCTTTTGAAGCCCTATATAGAAATAAATTTAACTTTCCAACATGATGGAATTATGTTGGATAAATAAAACTATTAGGACCTATGATAAATGTATAAATGACAATGAATGTTAAATCCTATAAAAAACACATTAAGGAATCTCAATATTAGTAGAGAATTTATGAGGAAAATTTAAATCATGATATATCATTTGAAGTTTCTAAAATGGTGTATTTATAAATTTCTCCATGTAAAAAGTTTATGAGATTGAGGAATAAAGGGAAAATATGATCAAGTTATATCAGCACCTTAAAAATCATTAATCATATAAAGAGGTTATCATATTAGATGTAAGATGCACAAAATCATTCTTTGGTTTGTGATTTATTCAAAGTATCTATTTTGAGAATGTACATACCTGACCCATGATGTGTACTTACCACAAAGGTAAAACAATTAGGGAAGATCATTCTTATGAGGAAAAATTGGGGGTGATTCTATATCATAATGAGAATGCAATACAAAAAAAGACCACCCACATAGATAATTTTTTATAGAGAAAACACTAGTTTGATTAATATAAATCTTAACCTAATGAAATGCTAAGATAAATTATTCTCACTTGTTTTTATTAGGGTAATGAATTTTGTGGGAGAAATTGATTTTAAGGGGGTAGAATGTAACACCCACGTGTTTGAATTTTTTTTGGATGAAATTAAAATTACTTAATTTATTGCATTATAAGTATCACCACATTATGATTATATTAGACACAACACCAAGTAAATATTTCATTTTAAGAAAAACAATTTTAATCATGTTCTACTCACAATACTATTTTATCGTGTTCTACACACAACATTGATTTTAAACAAAGCCACGTGATATTATAAATTTTATTATTCAAAAATGACCATTATAAAATATCATTAAAACATATAAATATGAATATTAATAACTAAAATTTAAATCATATATATATTTTAAACAAATGAAAAATATTGAAAAAATAATTTTTTATCAATGTCTATATATTTCAAAAATACTATTTTCTCAAAAAATTATTTTTATTTATTTTTGTTAACATTAATAAAATCATTTTTTTCATAAAATTTTAAATGATTTTGATAAAATATGTTTCATTTTTTAACAATAAGGATGTAAAAATTTTCATAGAGTGAAATTTTTTAATTTTGCAGAAAGTTTTCATTTTTTTGATGAATAATGAAAAATACCTAATTTTAAATGGAAATATATTTTATTTTTATTTATTTATAAAAAAATGTTATAATATAGGATTAAAATTAACAATATTTCAAATTATAAACCCATTAAATCAATTTAGGTAAATTTAATCAATTTAATTTTGAATTTCTATATGAAATTATTTTTATGTTTTGAACAATTTCTCTTCAAAAACATAATTTCTCTATGAGCATGTGATATTAATATTAAATAAATAATTCCCACTTATGGTAATGGAATTTGGGAAATTGTACTATATAATAGTATTAAGATTAATTTATATTATATAATAAGTTAAAAAAAAATTTACCAATATTATTGGAAAAAAAATATTTACTATGGTAAATATAAAATTGGGTTTATTGGAGGGTTAAACGTAAAATATAAGAGTTAATAAAATAGAAATATTTCACAAAATACCTATTATAGTGAAATTTTGACCTTATATATTATATTATCTACAATGTTTAATTATTAGAACCTTATTACATGAGAAAAAATTGGTGGAATTTCTTCATTCAAAATATTACAAGTGTGTCACTCACATGACTTATAAAAGGTCCCCACTATGAACTCTTATTAAATCTTTAGAAACCCTTTGATTCATATAATAACTTCCCAAATAACATTAATAAAATTGTATATCATCATAGAATAATTTTTTCAAATAAATCTATCATAGGAATGTTATTAGTTTAAACTAGAGGTTACATGAATAAAAGATAATGTTCATCAACGATCATTTTTTATTTCTTCCTCCACCTCCTTGAAGGATTATTATACCAAAATGATATAAAAATTTCTGTGTCTTACATAAATTGATATGTTTTTATGTTATGTTAATTAACTATAATAATACCAACTTTCAAAAAATGGGATACAAAATCACTGTTCGTGTGTATAATATAATACCACCTCGGGAATTGATGTCATTTATTTTTCCACTACCACCACAAAAAATTAGTTATAATGAGGGATTAATTGTTTAAATACATATTTTATGACAGTATTATAGTTACCTAAATATTATATTAGCCATACCTTCATAATATTGGTTTACAATTTTTTGTTCTTTAATAATATGCTAACAATGTTTTAAATCACTCTCTATTTGTCCTTGAGAATTATTTTAATCCCCATTGTAAATATTTTCTCTTCCCAAAAATGAAATTATATTTGGAATCCACGTTTTATTATTATTAAATATGAAATTCATCATAACAATCCATTTTTTAAGAGGAATTTTTATTAGCCCTTATTACGATATAGGTTTACCAAAAAGCAATTTTGAAATTCCAAACCCTTGATGAGAGAGAAAAAGTTCAAAATAAGAGTATGGGATTTATTAAATGGGGGATAATGTTACACCATGATATTTAATAATATATTTCTTTTTAAATTATTTTTTACTTCTATAATAGTTTGAATAAATGAAATATTGATTTTTAATAAAAAACAATATTTTATTAAAATATTATTATTTTAACATTTTTGTCACAACCTTGAAATTATATTTGTTATTTTATATAGGTATAAACACATTACGAAATATAAAAGTTTCTTTATTGACACTCCATTTTTAAATTTTTTATTTCATGTTTCAATGAAAAAAATATCCTAAGTTTAGGGGGCTGGAAAAGTCATGTAAGGTGAACAAAAACCCTTCTTAAATATGTTCTATGAAGTGAATCTCACACAAGTCCAACATGCTTTGTCCACCATTCATGACCAAACCCACATACAGGTCACAAATCTATGAGGATTTCTAAGAGTTAACAATATGATTGACATAAAAAACATTCTCCATCACTGGGTGTCCTGAGATTTCATATAAATAGCACACTTGGGATCCAAATATGTCATAATTAGAAGATTAGAGGAAGGAACAAAGATCTACACACCCAAGTCTATCTCCCAAGTCCTATAAAATCAATAGTTTGTTCTATAAGACTCAATATAAGAGGGTATTAATGATATTACAAAGGTTATGATACCTCCTTGGTTTTAACTACTTAAGAAAAATGTTAGGAGCCACTTCCCCAAATCAAAATGAATTAATGAGATGGCCCCTTCCCAAGCATGAGACTCAAAAGATACCCTTCCGGAACAACATTAGGAGACCCATCGAGGTCCAAGAAATGACTTTCCCATGTTTTCATTCCTAGTTTGTTCTTCATCCATGTTATCACAAGTAATAATTCCATGAGTCACCTCTATATTTTGCCATGAATCACCAAAGTGAAGAAAAATACAACTCTTCTGGGTAACACAAGCCAAACTAGCCTCCCAGGTCGCGCACGTATCACCTAGGGGAATCCAAACCCAACTCACCTAATTATCACAAAGTAAAATAAACCTATGTTAATATTTTAAAACATATCTAATAATATAATACCCCATTATCCCAATACCTCGCTTATGGGGGTCTAAAACTAGACCACCTCCAAAGCCTACAGATATGTTACACCCCGATATTTTTACAAAATATTTCTCTTTAAATAATTTTATAGCTTGTGTTTCCTAAAACCAAGAGTATAAATGAACCATAAGAAAATATTAAAATATTATGTGATTATTATAAAACAATTTTAAATTTATCATAGATGATTATTATTATGGAATATATAATGATCCAACTAATTGTTAATTCTTTTTTTGAATAAGAACATTTTATGTTTTCTTCAAAAAACTATTTTTATATTTTTTAGGAGAGAATATTATAACAAATTAAGAGAAATTTTTATTTTTTATTTTTTAAAAAAATTATCATTTTTAAAATCATCATATAAAAATTTTATTATGGTAAATTTATTTGGAATTTTCATAAATGTTTGATTTTTAAACTAATAGTGAGAAATCGTGGTTTTATTTTTGAAACTATATTTAATTGATAAAGTAAAATTATGGTCTAGATTAGTTTTAAAATTTAATTAGTATATTTTTATTTATAATAATCACTTTTTTAAAAGGATCTTATTATTGAATTTAATATAAACACCTTATAGATAAAAATGACTTTTTTTTTTGAAAAACAAGATTTCATTTCAATTTTATAGTTTAATATTATATTTTTTGATGACACTTATGTTCTCTGAATTTTAAAAAATATATTCTAAATTATCATTAATAAGGTATTAATTTAGTAAATATGTCAATTTTTTTTAGAAAATATGACTAGTAAACTTAATATTTTCTTTTACCATAGTTATGGGTAAATTAGGTATTAAATGGTAAAAGTAATAAGATAAGGGTAATTAAATTACCCGAAAACCTAAATTTTTTTATTGGATTATTATGTTTCAACAAAAATTATACCTGATTCAAATTTATGAACCTTTCGAGTCACTTGGATAACATTATGTCCATTATATTATTTTATTTCAAGAAGACACAAACTTGTCAGACTATGATTTTTAACAAGTATAAATGTTATGATATGAGGTCATATAGAAGATATGTTCTAAGAGAAAAATTATTTTGAATGATAAAATATTTATTTTCAACATGTTAGTTTATGTTTAAATTTTAGGTAATAAATTATTACCTTAAAGGCTGGAACAGTGATAATGCGGTAATTATTTAATTAATGGAAAAATTAAATAAGTGATGATAAAAATATTAAATTAAAATATATTTTGAGATAATTAATATCGTACAATCAATTTATAGCATACCTTACCATATTATGGACATATTATAATATTATTTTGAAGTTACCTCTTGGTTTTATTTTTTTAAATAAAATAAATTAATAATTCTTTAAATTTATATTATGTATATTTTATTGATAATAATATTTTATTAAATGATATACAATTACTAAATATATTAATTTAAAAAAATGTATTAGAACAAGGCATAAAATTTCATCAATAATCCATTTATTGGTTTTTTGGTATTTTTTAGAAATTATAGAAACCCTCAGAAATTAAAAATCCGTGTTGTCATGGTAAGAGTGAAAGGGGCCAAATAACGGATAAAACCAAATGAAAAGTTCAAAATCTGGACTTAAACGTAAATCATATTATTGGTTAAATATTATTGGAACCTTATCAACTTAGGTTCTAATTTTAGATATATAATGAACACCTTCTTATGATAAGGACTTATATATTATTTAAATCAATGATAGTTAAAAATGTCACTTTCTTTGTATTTAATAAATTTTTGGTTCTCTTATATGGAAACAGATATACGAATGATCATAAATTTATATTATTATATTAATAAAAATATTATTTTTAAAAATTATTATATTTTTTAGAAATTTTATGTTTCTATTAAATTCTTATCTAATTCAAATACAATATTTAGTTATTTGACATAAAAACAAAATAATTGATTTTAAAAATATTAATGTTGATATATTTTGGATGGGTTAATGTTTTTAATAAATTTTTTAGATCTGTACGATATTTACTAGTTCTCAAAAAGGATTATATTCAAATTCCCTATTTTTTGGATGTATTTGAAGTCAATTTAAAGGAACAATATCAAATTTTACAATAATGATATTTAATTAATATAATGTCTTATTAAATTATCTAAAAACACAAAAATATCAAATTTGGAATAGGGATAATATATGGTATAAAAGTTAATCCAATATATTTTATAGGCATTTGTAAGTCTTGGTATCAATAATAATCATATAATATTTAGATATTTTGAGAATTAAAAAAGTGTAGGTATCCTAAATTATAAAAGGGTATCCCCTTCATCACTTATTTACAAAAAAAATTCTTTTATATGAACCATACTATTTGAATTTATCTTTTAATATTACCTAGGCAAATTATAGAGGTTTTTATATTCATAGAAGACTGACCATAGAGATCTTTAGAGGAGATCAGTATGAGATTCTTTGAAGAAGAGTTAATCACTCTAATAGATCACTTTCTTTTTATACTATTCTTTACATCCTATAAATATATGATGTTTATAAAAAATAACTTCATTATAATAAATTTTATAAATTTTATTATTATTATTATTATCTATTATACACCCTCATTCTCATCAAAAATTAAGTGAAGGTATCACTCATGCATATGTTTGACTTACTGTCTTAACATTGCGAAACGATTAATTTTTCATCATCATATTTTATATATAGGTATTGTGTTTCATTTAATAAATATATATGATATGTATGATATAATAATAATTCTATAAATATGAATGATTATTTACCCTTATTTCATTCCACAAATCGAATAATTGAAAACATCTTGCATGCATATGTATGGCATACCGTCACCAAGAATGGTGTAATTTAATATTTTATCCGTAGTTTCTATGAATGGTTATAAATATTCATATAATTATTCTAATTTAATATTATTAAAATATCATAATACTAAAAATAATGGGAATAAATATCAAAGTAGATGGACCAAGAGTGGTGAACTAAATCATTCACGGAAAATGAAGTAGATATCAACCAATCAGTGATTTTTTGAACAATTAATAATTAAAAAGGTGTTAAGTAGTAATAAATAAGTCAGAAAAGATATTATTGATATATTTTTATGTAATTAGTTTTCAATAATTCCATATTTATTATACATGAGGTTTTAACATAAACAAATAAAGACAAGATTTGATGTAAAGTTATTCTAAATTCATTTTCCATTCCTTGTGATAAACAATTATATCATTGATTTAATCATGATAAGATTAAGTGTGAAATTAATTTTGAAAATTATATGTTATATATAGACATTTTCATAATAATTTATAGGAAATAAACATAATAAATTTATTTAACTAATGCTTACATGAATGAAATGTTATTTATATGGTTTTATTTCACAATCTCATCGTTATTAGGGATTTCCTGTATTAATGTCTCTATTGTTGTATATATCTCTTCCATTTCCCTATTTTATATAAATAATTTCAAAATGGTTTTACTATTCATATTAAAATGTTTTAAACTAATTTTTATACATGAATTATTTTTAGAAAATTCTTTGAAAATAATATATTTTTCATTTTATAAATAAGGCACATTGAGTCTTTTACAAAAAAAATGTATGAAATGTATTATTTTTATTTAGAAAACATGAGAGTATTTCATACATTCATGATGCCTAAATTTATTGAGGAAACCCTTATATGTTTACAAGTTTCATTTCCAATAATATTTTATCTTTATAATTTCACAGTTTTTTCAATGAATAATTAATTTCAAAAATAAAAAGGCTATTTTAAAAATGAATGATATAAAATTACATTTAAAAACCATTTTCCTCATGAGATAAAATTATTTGTTGTTTTTTATGCTCTTATAGTTTTATTATTCATTAATTTTTCCTTTATTAGTTCTGTGGTTGATTTATGTTTATGATGGAACGATTATTATGAAACCAATTTCTTTTCCATGGGTTATAATATGATGAATACTTTATGATCCAATGACACACATAAGCATAATATTCAAAAATGTTATGAATATCCACATGAACATGATATATTTGAAACAAAATATTAATGAAATCCTATATATAATCCCCTTGAAATGTTTTTTAGTAAAACCTTGAAAATGTTTCTCATCTTTATAATACGCTATCATGGTATTGAAGTTGATCATGAAAAGACAAATCCTATCCCTAGAATCTTACATCCTCAAAACATAAATTTCTTATGTGTAATATAAGGATTCATTTAGCACATTTTATACATTATATAAAATAATTCTTATAATTGATTTCCCATCAAAATTCACATGAAACAATTGGTCACATATTAGTGGAATTAAGGCCATTAATAAGTTCTTGATAGTCTCAAGAAGTATTTACTGTGTCCAACAGATATGATTTTTTCTAGTTGAATGAAATACATTCATTTTATATGTAACAACAATATATTGATCATTGGGTTCATTATTTACAAATCATAATGACGCAAGAAATGAAAATAGTATCTATTATCATATCTGACCTATACTCAATACTAAGCCTTATTATTTAGATATCAAGAAGAATAGTCTAGAATTATTCTTCATATTTGTTAAATTTATGAATTAATTAAATCATATCAAGTCCTATTTCCCCACATAAACTACCCCGATCAAGTATATCATCGACTACAGTATGTTGACTAGATTTTTGGCATGGTGGGTGGTCATCCTGCATCAGTTTGAAATTCAGTTCATTTGATCAAAATTAATAATTGGGAACAAATTGGGTGATTTCCGAGTAATGAATCATTCATGATAAGAAATAACTATGTATATTAAACATCTGGATGAATAAATTTTCTCTATCCATGATTTCCCCAGAATGTGGGAGTTGTATTTTTTTTGCTTGTTTGTAGGCCCAATAGGAAAAAGGATGGAAAAACCCAGACTCAATATTATACGGTTGGGATTCAACCTTATATCTCTATAAAAGGTATTTATAAAATAATAATAATAATTTGTTTAAGGTTGCACAATCAATGAGTTAGAATAACGGGCCCTCATTACAAGCATAAAATCTGTGCTAAAAATACTAGTGACCCACCTGGACATCAAAAG